>OU696592.1:4895426-5535426 GCA_916048095.2 Sacculina carcini | reverse complement strand
TACCGACAAAAACCGGGCCTTACGCTTACATAAACAAATCTCACATTTGTATACACTAGACTGTGATTCAGACGTCAAAATCTGGCGTGTGTGACAGTACAGCTCTCTTTGTGCAAGGGTATCCACGATTCTGTTTTGTGTCTATTCTGCTATCGACAATCAACTTTTTAAACTATGATCATACTTGTAGACTGTGAAGGATACCTGCATAAGGATGACCGTAAAGAAATTGGACGAGTAGTGTTTATGATAATTGTCCTATATCCACTCCAAGCGAAAATTCAACACCGAGAGACAAGAACATTCTCTAGTTCTGACGCCGACACTTCACGATTTAAACTTACATCACGTGCTGGCAATATGCACGGCGCAACTACCTGATCCATAGCCGGGCATCCGACAACGTCTACGTCAACCTATTGTGTACAGGTATGAACACTACATGGCACACGTTACTTGATCCAAAGCCTGGCGTCTAACGGTATCTACGCTGTCTCGACAATGTCTTTCGACTTTCCAAATCTACTCAACAACAATCTGATTCATAGTGTCCACACTCAAATATTGAAAACATCTCGTTCGCCTATTTGTCTATGAACATACGCGCGACAAATACATGTGATGGCTACAAACTGTTTTTGTACATTGACATGATTTAGTTCAAGTTTATGCAATGAATATATATATATATATATATATATATATATATATATATATATATATATATATATATATATATATATATATATATATATATATATATATATCATTGTAACAAGCTGAAAGTTTGCATGCAATGGTCAAACTCATAAAGTACTGAATAAAAAAGTGAGCTCATAATACAATATAATAAATTCGTTATACAAATACCACTTTTAAAAGATTTGAATATAATTGAAAATGCAGTTGAAATAAAAAACTAAAATATATACACCAATTTAGAACTTTCACACCTACCTCTAACAACACCATGCATTTGATTTAGCGAACATAACAGCAGTGGTGCCATTCAAAAAGAACAAAAATAGATCAGACCAAGAAAAAAACAAAACTACACGTCGACGCAATATGAGACAACCGCAGAGCGCAATAAAATAATTATTAGAATACACACACACACACACACACACACAATCAGTACAAAGATAACCAGGTAGAGATATAAAAACTGATTACAGTGCACAAAAATACCTGAGAACAAAAACAAGTTAAAGATGAGTGTGCACTTTGAGCGGCTAAATTTTAGCATAGGGTTTAAGACAATGTGGGATTAAAATATTTGGAGAACAAGTATGTGTACAGATATGAAGTGAAAGCGAAGAAAGATGGAGATAGAAGGATATGAGATGGAAGTGAATTATAGAAACGTGGGACAACAAATGACCAGGGATTTTCACACACTTTTCTGAGATATTGCAGATGATGCGAAATACGGACGTAGGGATTGGAGACTTGATATATTAAACGTACGATATATTTAGACTGATCTTCACCGGACATACTTCACCTGTACTTCAACCGGTATGACACCTCGCGATATCAATGTATCAAATCAACACGTGATGAAAACACTAACCAAAAAGTAATGTGCGAATGTTTATACCGAAAACTATGTTTGAAAATGGATATCGACGGACATTTAGCAACGAAACGTTCAAAATTTCTTCCATATACAAACGTCGATCAATTCCCATGTATAAGCTATGTGATGATGATGGAAATTTGATTACCGGGACATTTAATATTTTACTATTTACATTTTTCAAGTATGATTGAAAATTATTATATTCTCGTCTCTGCCAAACATCGACTTGGCGATCCCGATATAATGAGTATCGTGACATAAAATAGAAATAAAGGAAAAAAGTTAGGTTGGGCATAGAATAAAGAATAAATATAATAAGAAAATAAGAATAAGAAATAAAAAATAAAAGTTGGGTATAGAATAAAGAATAAATATAATAAGAAAGGAAGAATAAGAAATAAAACTAAAAGTTGGGTTGGGTCGGGTTAGGAATAGAATAAAGAAAAAAAAAGTTAGGTTAGGTATAGAATAAAGAATAAATATAATAAGAAAGGAAGAATAAGAAAGAAAAAAGTTAGGTTGGGCATAGAATAAAGAATAAATATAATAAGAAAGGAAGAATAAGAAATAAAACTAAAAGTTGGGTATAGAATGAAGAATAAATATAATAAGAAAGGAAGAATAAGAAATAAAACTAAAAGTTGGGTTGGGTCGGGTTAGGAATAGAATAAAGAAAAAAAAAGTTAGGTTAGGTATAGAATAAAGAATAAATATAATAAGAAAGGAAGAATAAGAAAGAAAAAAAAAGTTAGGTTGGGCATAGAATAAAGAATAAATATAATAAGAAAGGAAGAATAAGAAATAAAACTAAAAGTTGGGTTGGGTCGGGTTAGGAATAGAATAAAGAAAAAAAAAGTTAGGTTAGGTATAGAATAAAGAATAAATATAATAAGAAAGGAAGAATAAGAAAGAAAAAAAAGTTAGGTTGGGCATAGAATAAAGAGTAAATATAATAAGAAAGGAAGAATAAGAAAAAAAAAATGTAAGTTGGGCATAGAATAAAGAATAAATATAATAAGAAAGGAAGAATAAGAAATAAAACTAAAAGTTGGGTTGGGTCGGGTTAGGTATAGAATAAAGAATAAATATAATAAGAAAGGAAGAATAAGAAATAAAACTAAAAGTTGGGTTGGGTCGGGTTAGGTATATAATAAAGAAAAAAAGTTAGGTTAGGCATAGAATAAAAAATAAATATAATAAGAAAGGAAGAATAAGAAAGAAAACTAAAAGTTGGATTGGGTCGGGTTAGGTATAGAATAAAGAAAAAAAGTTAGGCTAGGCATAGAATAAAGAATAAATATAATAAGAAAGGAAGAATAAGAAATAAAAAAAGTTAGGTTGGGCATAGAATAAAGAATAAATATAATAAGAAAGGAAGAATAAGAAAGAAAAAAAGTTAGGTTGGGCATAGAATAAAGAATAAATATAATAAGAAAGGAAGAATAAGAAAAAAAAAGTTGGGCATAGAATAAAGAATAAATATAATAAGAAAGGAAGAATAAGAAAAAAAAAGTTGGGCATAGAATAAAGAATAAATATAATAAGAAAGGAAGAATAAGAAATAAAACTAAAAGTTGGGTTGGGTCGGGTTAGGAATAGAATAAAGAAAAAAAAAGTTAGGTTAGGTATACACACAAAGAAGTTAGGTTAGGTATACACAAAGAAGTTAGGTTAGGCATAGAATAAAGAATAAATATAATAAGAAAGGAAGAATAAGAAAGAAAAAAATTTAGGTTAGGTTAAAAAAAAAAAGTTAGGTTAGGTTAAAAAACTAAAAAAAGTTAGGTTAGGTTAAAAAAAACTAAAAAAGTTAGGTTAGGTTAAAAAAAAAAACTAAAAAAAGTTAGGTTAGGTTAAAAAACTAAAAGTTAGGTTAGGTTAAAAAAAACTAAAAAAAGTTGGGTTAGGTTAAAAAAAAAGTTAGGTTAGGTTAAAAAAAAAAAAGTTAGGTTAGGTTAAAAAAAAAAAGTTAGGTTAGGTTAAAAAAAAAAAAGTTAGGTTAGGTTAAAAAAAGAAAAAAAGTTAGGTTAGGTTAAAAAAAAGTTAGGTTAGGTTAAAAAACTAAAAAAAGTTAGGTTACGTTAAAAAAAAAAGTTAGGTTAGGTTAAAAAAAAAGTTAGGTTAGGTTAAAAAACTAAATAAAGTTAGGTTAGGTTAAAAAAAAACTAAAAAAGTTAGGTTAGGTTAAAAAAAACTAAAAAAAAAGTTAGGTTAGGTTAAAAAAGTTAGGTTAGGTTAGGTTAGGTTAGGTTAGGTATACACAAAAAAGTTAGGTTAAAATGTCACAAAGTGGTGAGGCCTTCTACTAATGTATTTGCTCTTCTCTCTGTCTGTCTGTCTGTTTGTTGATGATCAAGATGCATGGAGAGTGCTGTCATATAATTTATATAACGTTCACACGCTCTTCCCATTTCCAATTGCTCATTAATTTTAATAATAATAATAATAATATAACAGAATGATGACAGCGAAAAAGCAGCCAAGATAATTTAGAAGATGGAAAATCAGTGATTAATTTATATATTTATATAAACTTTACATATAAAAAATTAATATTCTGCCACGCCTTATCGTTAAATTAAGGTAAATTAAAAAAAAAAATCTTCAACGCTCAACATATATCTTACATATACACTCACAAACACACACACACACACACACACACACCTACAGACGAACATACAAACAGATAGACATAAATATAAGCATGCATGACATGGAGAATTACTTGAACAGGAGAATCACACAAACACACACGCATACTTACCTGTACATGTACGAGTGAGTCGGTGTATGATATGGTACGGTATTTACCAGGTAAAACACACACAAGCACACACACGCACACGCACACACGCACACGAATTCGCTCACTGAAACACTAACACAGACTCACTCAAAACAGACACGTGTATCTTCCTCGGTATTAACACACTGACTGGTGTAGCCATACTACATAAACACACACACACACACACACACACACACACACACATACATACACACACACACACGTACACAAACGCAATGTGTGCGTGTCCGCCATTGACACACGCCACTGTTTTCAGCCCGGGGCTATATCAACACACTGACCATCCCCACCCCCCGACGCAGGTGAGTGGACAGGTGCGGCATGCATATTTGTCTGTATGTATGTGCGTTTGTGTATGCGTAAGTACGTGTGCGTGAATGTATGGATGTTTGTGTACGCGTATGAATGTGTGTACATGAATGTATATATGGTGTGTTAGTGTGTGTGTGTGTGTGTGTGTGTGTGTGTGTGTGTGTGTGTGTGTGTGTGTGTGTGTGTGTGTGTGTGTGTGTGTTTGTGTGTATGTTCAGCTCGATTGGAATGTCGAAGGAGCAGTGCCCTGTCAGATATACTGTGATAAATCCACACTTTGGTTGAATATATGCGTGTAAGTGTGTGTGTATGCCCTTATGAATGTTTGTACAATGCCACATAGTAAATATTCTACTGTCTACGTATCTGAGACACATTGTCTGTAGATATTACGCAATATATATGTTTCAATACATGAAAATGAAATGAAATGCAGTATAGAGTACTGCAGGTCTGAAATCACACAACGTCCAGCATATTTCCAGTGAGGTATGCTCCATACAGCAGGTACACACACACACACACACCCAATATGTTATGCCTGTTCTGCTGGTCTCATAAGCCTCTCATACTGATGGCGGTTGAATGAGCTCACGGATTTCTCTGTCATGCATTTTTTCAGTGCGGAAATCAAACATCTGGCAGCGTTTAACATCTGGTCGTTCAAATTGGCAACCGCTTACAACAAGGCGAATTTGGCAGCTGTTTACAAGATCCGCCATGCTCAACTGTTTGCGGTGTTCCATGCTCGCTACAATCTGTTCATGTGTTCATAGTTTATAGTCTATTGCCCACAACAGACACAGTCAGATGAATATACGTACACAAATACAGGGCACAATGTCCGTCGAGCTGAAGCTCTTAGACGGACATGAGCTTTAACATTGAAAAAAATGAATAATGACAGACAGTTTAAATCATCAAATAGCTACATAAATGTGTGTGTGTATGTGTGACCGTGTTTTTTGTATTTAGATGGAAATATTTGTGATGTATCTAGAAGTGATGGCGTGAGTAATGGGTTATTTAAACACAAACCTGCTAGAACCTTTTTGCTACTGCAAAAACCAAGCATGCCTTGTTTTGTGTTAATTATATGAGGAAATTAATGAAGCTATACATTGTTATATATTGATGAGGAATGAAATTATCATGATTACGTGAACGGGTTTGTGGTGGTGGTGATTGATTGATGATGATGATGGTGATTGATTGATGATATTGATGGTGTGAGACGATCACCATGCAATCTGGCATCCCTGTGCTATTGAGCGCAGTGATGCCAAACTGTATGCATGTGCCAGTTGCGAAGGCTATCTGATCGATTTAGCCAGGTGTTGCAAAAAAGTGTCATTTTCATTGTCTGCAACGACCAATTCATGCAATGGTGTCAACATACACAGGCACACACACAGACATACAGACATGGCACAATCGATAAGAGAAAGTAGATACCGCACAATGCCACTGAAACACACACAGACACACACACACACGCATACAAACTGGCGGACGGACAGACAAAAACGTGCAGTTGCGTGGTGCGCCGCAAATGTCACACGGGCGTCACAATTGTAACAATTGTAACAAGGCCACCCTCTGGGATGGTACGTGACAAAAACTGCCTTTTGGCGAATATTTCTACTGATGTTATCTCTGAGTTGAACAAAAAATGGAGCGATCTAAAATTGAAAAATCACCAAAATTGACAATACAAAAGCGGAAAAAATATGAGAAAAATATATGAAGATATGTCAAATAAAAAATTCAGAAAAATATACAAAAATAATAAATTGAATTTCAAATAAAAATTGAAGAACAAATGGGGAAAACAATACAAATACAAAACCAAAAAAAACACTGGGATGAATTGAAAAAAATATTAATGTTAGAAATATAAAACACGAAATATACGAAAACTAAGAAAAAAGTAAAATAACACAAAATAAACAGTCATTTGATATGTTCGAGAATGCGTTGTGTATATCCATTTATTGCACTTTGCTCTTATATATTTTTTTAATATATGAGTGCGTGCCAATTCGCCAAATTGACAATTTAACCGAAATCACAAACATTGGCAACTTTCACACTTATGTTATTACAAGAGCCATTTCATCATGTGTGTGCGTGTGTGTGTGTAGTTATATTAATTTGTCACTTAGCTTATATCAGCCAGATTGAGTTTCTATGTAGTCTTTTTTCGCAAGTGCGTCGCATAACATGATGTACAGTTGGTCTAAGTTTAGCCAGGCGTCTGATGCAACAATGCACGTATGATGCAACAATGCACGGTCTATGCTAAATGTGTAAGGATTCAAGAACATTAAAAGCGTTAATTTATATAAAACGCGCAAAAACTTTCTATATTTTTCATAGATTTTAGGTTAGGTTAGGTTTAGCGTTCTAATGTAATGTGCTGCCTTTGCAGGAAGCGAGGGACTGGAAGAAATTCGTTATATCAAATGTTCTCAATCTAATGTTCTTGAATCCTTACACATTTAGCGTCAACCGTATTTGCACCATTTCCGAGTAGAGGAGTATTATTACCCCTTGGGGTTATGGGAACCCAAGATTGGGAGTCTGGGGCTCAAATTTTGTGCAATAAAACAGTTTTATAACCTCATTAATTTTGTTTTCAATGAAAAAATGAGAAAATTTTCAATGATTATGTTTTCCGCTGGCAATTCGTACCTTAAGTACAGTGAATAAAAACGATTGAAATACTCGTGGATCTGGAAGACATATTGGCAAATAGTAGGATTGGTGAGAATAATATGAACAGTCAAGTATATTTAGGGTTATTATGGGACCATATTGGACAATCTATCTGAAGTATAGAACCATTAAAAGGTTATGAAACCCTGCTCTACACATATAGTTTATATATCAACCATTAATCTATCCTCAAATCGCAACTAAATATTCACATAGACACACACATACATGCAAACACACACGTATATACACGTTTTAATACACGCAAGTATTTGTTATGTATTTATGTGTATGTATGTATATATGTGTATGTGTGTATGTGTGTTGTGTATATGCAAGTGACGCAGGCGCGAACACATTGAAACAAGTTTGCATCCATCTGTTGGCCTGGTGGAATAATTGAAATACATTTGATAAATGATTATCAATATAGCAAACTGTCTTGTACGACGTTATTGTATTGTTCGTTGCATATCTCTTGCATGCAACTGCACTAACACATACAGCAATGATAGTGGCGGGATTTTCCGCTTGCCGGCTGAAGGGAGCTGAGGAAAATGATGCGCGACAAACATGAGGACCTACACTCGACACAGCCACACACCTGCACACTCGAGACAGGATTTTTCCTTACACCCTGAAAATATCATTTTTGCAACGGTTTTTGTGATGTTCTTCATATTCTGTTTCGAGTGTGAAAACTTTCTTACTTTCAAATGTTCATAATAGGGATTTGTTTTTTTTGGGAGGGCTCAAAGGGGCTGGACACATTTTGGGAGGAGTTTCAGCCACTTCGAGCCCCTCTTGGCACCGCCACTGATTACAGGTAGTCGAGGTGTGTACTCACGAGCGCTAGAATTTGCGCTAATACACTCTGCTGTAAGCATGCCGGTATTACATCATTACACAACCACAGCAACACAGGAATCTGACGTAACTACTACTCAGCCAACACAGGTGTACTGCGAACAGCTGGTGTCTTCTGTGTCTGTATGTATGTTTGTATGTGCGCGGGTGTGTGTGTGTGTGCGTGAGAAAGTGAGTGGACTGTATGTATGTGTATGTATGCGCATGTGTGTGTGTGTTTGCTGAGGATGATTTTCCTCGTAGGTTAGGGCCAGGCAGCAGCAGTTTCCTTGAAATCATCAAACACCAGTCAGAAGGTCTGGTTTTAATAGCAATGGCGGCATTGTTGTCACGCGCGAGAAAATGAAAAAAACACAAACTGATATGGTTCACCAGATACTATCAATATCGATAGATAGCCAGCCGTAATAAATCACCAATTTTATTCTTCATCAATTGGAAGATACCTAATTTGGCGATTTATATAATTCAGCTTTGTTTATTCGTCACAGCTACATGAGATGGCTGATGTCATTACCTGGAGTGTATGCGCAGTTGTCACATGAACAGGTGTCACCCAGGTGTTCAATGCGCCGTAATTTCTGCTCAATCAGTTTGTTGAGCACCTGTTCCACCTCCTGTCTGCTCATATCGCGCTCCATAACGACCACTCTCACTATATGCGAGTTGGCATGTGACGTTTTATCAAGTTGTTATTTGGGAGAGCCTCAGTGAGTATATCACATTATCACTGCACAAGAATATACTGAACTTTGCCCTCGGGGATACTGCGTGTCGACGTCCCATCCAACCTGTGTATGTGTGTGTGTATGTGCGCGTGTGTATATGCGCGTGTGTATGTGCGCGTGTGTGTATCGATTTGCTCTGACTAACCCTTGACCATGACCTCGCCGCTGAAAGGTCAAGTGCACACGGGCATACATACACATATACGCATACACACACATGCACACACACGTACACATGCATATAGGCACATATGCACATACATACATACATATAAGTGGAAGAAATCAAGGAAATAAATTTTGAAGAAATGCACACAACAATGGCAAAACGTTAATTCTGAGTGTCTTTTTCAATTTACACGATTAAAATTTAATTAATCTCGTAATCTTGGCAATTTTGGATAGTTTTAAGTTCAGCGTATAGGAAATATTAGGCTGACATATTTAGAACCGCTCACAAAGATAACATGTTTTAATACCAATCTTTTTAACAGTGTCACCCATTAGAGACGAAATATTAAACCCAAAATAATTACATTTCATAATAATTCGACTTAGAAGCCAGGATTTCATAGCGTTGGCATGACTCACAAAGTCGATGCGGCTTGAAAGCGTGTGTCAGATATTAGGATAGATGTGTTGTATGTACACGTTGTCAGTTGATAAAAAACAGAACATTATGCGCCCGCACAGAATGTCATAAATCTTGATGAAAAAAGTCAATCAATACTTGACGTATCACAGCCTTAATGTGGGGTTTCGTTGAAAAAAAAGCCAATGATATCCAGAGGACGTGGTCGCCTCCAACGGCACGTGGAAAACTACGAGCCCGATATCAAGCAGAAATTACATGGCTTCTAAAAAATACTATATGTCTATTATTAAATTAAATATTAAAATATATATTATGTATCTAAAATTAAATTAAATATGACAAATATATATTACATATCTATAATTGAATTGTAAATGTATACGAATTTATTATATTTATACATGCAATGAAATGCCAGAAAGGTATATATGAGTGTTTGTGAGAAGTAAGTTGGCTGGGTCAGTAAGATGACAAAGCTAGTGAAGAATAAAACAAACATTTAAAATTTGTTTGTTCTGTTTCGTTACAGCAGGAAACCTTGTCAAATTGACATGTAAACTGAACTCGTTCTAGTCTCTCATCCTCTGTGTGTGTGTGTGTGTGTGTGTGTGTGTGTGTGTGTGTGTGTGTGTGTGTGTGTGTGTGTGTGTGCATGTGTATGTGCGTGTGTATGTGTGTGTGTGTGTGTGTGTGTGCTTGAGTGGATTATATCTGAGAATTCCGCGGTCGCTTCATGATCCACTCCTTATCGGGCAAGTTAATTGGTACGGTAGAGCAGAGGCACACACAGCAGACTCCCCGGCATCAAGGGCGTGTCTAGAGGAGAGGGGCAGGTGGGACATGTCCCCCTATACATTCAACTAAGCCCGTATAAAATCATATGATCAACATGAATTGATTTTGACCCAACACTTTGGCTTCTGAAAAAAAGCTCTAAAATCTACGTGAATTCCGAGTAAGCCCAATTGTCGATGAGTCTTGTTGGATCAGCACAAGATGTGTATGTGTGCGTGCGTGTGTGTGTGAATAACATTAGTTAAAGATTAGAGGTTAAAGGTTAAAGGCCTCAAGTGACAGCTGCTACACGGGAAGAAGTCGAGACTTATGAACACAGGTGTGTCCCGTGTAGCTCGCTGTCACCGCATAACCGACCCTCTCCACGCTATGACGCCACAAGGACAAAAGACGTGTCAGAGAGGACATGTAACATGAAGACATGTCAGAGAGGATCTTCAACATGATTGTCTAGTTCTAGAAAACATGAATGTCTAGTGCTAGTAACCTGAATGTCTAGTGCTAGAAACATGAATGTCTTTCTTGCAATAACAAATTGAGTGTTGTGAAGTTGGAGCACGAAAAACACAAGCCCGTGTTTTGCAAGTGTACATTCAAAGAAGAGCAGTTCACGCTGAGCTGTCTGGACTCTCCTCTCTGGAAGACATATGTCTAGATCCGCGCCTGCACCACAATTGGCATCACTGCGTCGGGACACAACCGCTTGTCGCCTGTCGGATGGTTTCTGGTGATAACCCGGCTGCGTGGACGACTTGACCCGAAGAACCGGTTCATGTGACACGATGACTGATGTAGCTCTGTGACGATGGTGGGCCTCAATTGGCCACAGGCGTCACTAACAAGTGATTTGTTCATTTTGCCTCGAGTTGCGCGTGATGAGAAATTAAATTATTGCATTTCAATCAGGAATGTTGTTTCGTGTTTCACTTGCTCAGGCAATTAACCCTCACAATTTCGCCCTTAGCAGCCACTCTATTCACGCCTCTGGCAGTTTAATCAGCTCATCTTGAGCTGCTCTGTCCACCCTGTCTCACGTTGCGCTCCACACTGACACCAGACACCCACCACTCGTCCACTGACAACCGTCCGTTGTTTCCCTATTTCAAGTCATCGAGCAAGTCTTGTCTTCCGGGATCACTTGGCGAGTGGCAGGCGTCTGGTGTGAGCTGCCCTCTCTCCACTTCTGCTTCTCGCTTCTCCAAGGCGTCTCTTTTTCTCACTGTGTTCACTGGCTGTTGCTGTTGTTCGGTTCTGTTTTCGTGCTGTTGTCGCGTGCGAAAAGTGGCCCCAGCGTGTGGTTGCCGGCTAGTTTCGCTCAGGTCAGTCAGTCAGTCAATGGCCGACATCCCAGTTTCTCGCCATCCAGTACGATATTTATCAACTGCTGCATTGTCTGACCAGCTGTTATTGCAATTTCAATTGTTGGCAACCAAAGTTAACTTTCCAAATATCTGCTCGAGATTTGAATTATTTTTCTCTTAATTAAGTTGTATGTCATTTTTCCTGTAATATTGACCAGAATCATCTGTTATTCAACCAGTCAAGACAAAAGTCTGTTTTTTTAATTTAAAATTGTTTGTCTTAAAAATATCTTAATCAAACCTCTGATTGCATTAGATGTTATATTAATATAATAGTTTATCTTGAAATATTCCTGCAATCACACGCTGCAGATTTGCAGCACAAGCCCTCACAACACTGCCTGAGTGTGTTTATGCGTGCGTGTGTGTGTGCATGTGAGTCAGTGTGTTTATGCGTGCGTATGATTGTGCGTGTGCATTTATGCCCACGTAATCGTTACTGTCGCTAGGCGCTGTTTGTACATGCGAACGTATGTGTTTATATGAGTAAGCGTTTATGCGTGAGTGTGTATGTGTGATCACGTTATTATCACTGTTGTCCTGCGTCTATATGGGCAATATATCTGTTACGTATCGGTATGCGTGCATGTGTATGGATGTGCACGTGTGTATGTGTGTTTATGTGTCATCGCTGTAATTACACACATACTCTGCGACAATAGAGAGCATGACTATATAATACGACTATATACGAGCAGGATTCGGACATCGCTGAGGTCTCTCGTTTGCAATTGACCTGTGCGTCCATAAATACATTGTCGTTTTTTTCGACAATTGAGCTACAATCTTCAAATTATCTTCATAAACTAAATTTAAGGTAAATATGCTGATAAATGAAAGAGTAAATGCTAATAAAATTGTTGATAATAAACTAATTAATTTACGAATTATATAATTCACCTTGACCTGACTGAGAACAATGTTGTTGTTACGATGTTGTCAGACGAGGTACAATGTGTCATTGCAATGTGAAACGAGGTACAATATCACCTCGAACGGCAGTTATTGCATTTCTCTTTGTCACCGTGGCTGTGCCAGTTTCCGCACGAGCGTCCAACGTCACCAGTGAGGACCAGCACGAGTCCTACGGTAGTTTTCCAACATCAAGTGTAGGATTATGTCGTTGATTCACTTTCGCTCTTGCTTGGCAGAATACTGTTCCAAATATTTCTCCTCTTCTTCGTAACTATACTTTTCTTTTTATACCTGCTTATACTATCTTTTTACCTGTGAGAGTATTGAGGGAGCTCCCGAGTATCTCAGTGGCTTAGGCCCTGAACTTTCCTTTCAGAGGTTCGAGGCTCGAATTCTGCCACGGGTTCGTTGATCAACACCTTCATATTAATCCAACGGGAGTTACTCGGCTGTAGGTGGACACAAATGTCGGGAAATGTCAATAGTCGGACTGGACTGCTGGATAAGGTCTGGTTCAGTAATTCGGGACCCAGTTTAGCAGTTCGGATTGCATTGTTGTTTCATGGTTCATACTCTGCGATTCTGACCCTGCAAATCAACCCAGCATTCACTCACTAATACACACACACACACACACACACACACACACACACACACACACACACACACACACACACACACACACACACACACACACACACACACACTGTCATGTCTGACAGGCGCTTATCCCAAGAATGTTCTGGATCGGCTTCACACGGGGGTGCGCGATTTGGGAGTGGCAGCAAAGGCTGGGGGTTCGAGACGCGCTCGTATCGTGTGTTACTTCAGCAACTGGGCCGTATACAGGCCCGGTATCGGCCGCTACTCAGTGCACGATATACCGGCTAGTTTGTGCACGCATCTTGTGTACTCGTTTGTCGGCGTCAGCAACCGCACCTGGGAAGTACTGGTACTCGATTCCAAGGTATTCGATTCCATGATGCTTTGACATTCACCTACAATGAAGCAAAAATGTCGACTATTATGGAAATAATTGGTTTGTTTATTAATTTAGTCAGATTTAGGATAATTACTTCAAAATGCAAGTGTATTGGTTTCAAACGTGCATATTTATTACGCATAATTATGTTAATTGTATTGTATTACATATGCCAGTCTGTCTGATACTTAATTTTCATCACTTGGTTTTATTAATCGGATTTATTCATATTTTTGCTTGATTTTATTGTATTTATCTTTGCCTTTGCCTCTGTGTTATGTTTTTATCTCCCGCTCAACCATCTATTTCTTGTTTGCAACAACCAGTTGGATGTGGAGCAGGACAACTTTGCCAAATTTGTCGCCCTCCGCGATCAACATCCGCACTTGAAGATGTTGGTGGCCGTCGGCGGCTGGGCAGAGGGAGGCAAGAAATACTCCCGGATGGCGTCCAGTGTCAAGCGACGCAGGACTTTTATCACCTCCGTCGTCTGTGAGTTTGTGTGTGTGTTTGTGTGTGTGTGTGTGTGTGTGCAGAGCCGTAGCAACCGCCCCCCGTACCCCCCGGTTGGAGGGAGCCCCCGAGTGTTGAGGGGCCCCGTTGATTCCCGTATGACATTAAAATTTATCATATTATATTTTGCTTTTACCTTTTTGCTCAGATGTTTCCACCTGAGCTTGTATTTTGTGATTATGTACAATAAATAAATTCTTTATTTGATGGTTTATTTATAATGGGGGCCCCAAGTGTTGCCTTCGGGAGGGACCTCATAAGTCCTCGCAACGGCTCTGTGTGTGTGTCTTCAAACATGGCTACAGCAAGATGAGGCGGAAAACATTTTAAATCTAAGCATTAAGACGGGACAAAGCTGAAATTTCCAGTGCTCCCTGCGCTCGTATCTATGGCAAAGTCCTTATTGATATCTGTCCCTGGTGTGGAGCATACAATCGTACCTGTACATTCGGCTCTTTTTTGGGCTAGATTTTATGCGTCGTTACAAATTCGACGGTTTCGATTTGGACTGGGAGTATCCCGGCGCCAGCGACCGCGGCGGCACCTACAAGGACAAGGACAATTTTCGAGACTTTGTCGGTGAATTGCGCGCCGCCTTCGACGCAGAAGGACGCGGCTGGGAGATCTCCATGGCGGTTCCGGTGGCCAAATTCCGGCTACAAGAGGGCTATCACGTACATGACCTGTGCAGGTAAGCGTATGAGAAATTCCAGCGTTAAGACAGATTTTCCCCTCTGTAAGGCAGTGAGGCAATATTTCCGAGGTCTTCAATGTCAGTTCCGCTTCGATTTTCCACTTGATAATTTCCCCAGAAGGAAAAATATAATGTAGCTGAATATATAGATGGCGCGTGCCGTATTTGCGGAAAGAGTCATGGTTTTGGTTCGCTCCTGATATGTCGGCAGTTATTTGTTTGCTATGAGATTTTATCGGCAAAATTTTGGTTAAATATCAGTGAAATTTAGCGATTGAAAAGTGTCGTAATGTAATCACACTCCAATGTAATCTGCCAACTTTAGTCAGATGGACGCCGTGCACGTGATGTCCTACGACCTTCGTGGCAACTGGGCCGGCTTCGCTGATGTTCATTCGCCGCTGCACAAGAGGCCATTTGACCAGTGGGCCTATGAGAAACTCAACGTTGTAAGTCGACGGCAAAATTTCGCTACTGAATCACATGCATCAGACTAGATTGATGTGCCTCGAGTCTATACAGTCCAATTTCTAGTGTCAAGGATATCCTCTGATTCAGATTAACGTTTCGCTGTTACAGGAAGACGGGTTGAAGTTGTGGGTGGAGCAGGGATGTTCCCCCGACAAGTTGATCGTGGGCGTGCCGTTCTACGGACGCACCTACACGCTGGGCAGCAAGGACAGTCACGGACTGCGGGCGGGCATCAAGAAGTGGAAGAACGGAGGCGACCCGGGACCGTTCACAGATGCCCGAGGCTTTCTCGCCTACTACGAGATCTGCCCGACAGTGCAGGCCTCAGGCAACTGGACCAAGGAGTACGACGAAATTGGCAAATGCCCGTATGCGTATTACGGTGGGGTTTCCCATTGTTTTTGCACCATTAAGAGCATGCGGCTGGTGATTAACGAGAAATGTTTGCATTGCTGAATTTTGTCGTTTTCTATTGCAAAGTGCTGGTATTATGCAGCCAAAACGAGTAAGTATTGATATGCGATAACTATGAGACTATAAATAGGCACTCTCATATAACGTTTGACTACTCACTTGTCTACACGCACACACACACCGACAATACTCGGAATTCGAAGATCTTATAATAGCGATCCGTAACCTGTGGGGAATTCCTCACTGGTCGGGAAAGGAGAAGCTACCAAGCGAAGAACTAAATGTCGGACAAAATGACAAATGTGTTTTTTATCATCGCTCGCAACTGGCTGTTTGTCGCAGAGGATCAATGGGTGGGCTATGAAGACGACGACTCCTTGCAGATAAAAATGGACTTCATCAAAGAGAACGGCTATGGCGGCGCCATGGTGTGGGCTATCGATATGGACGATTTTCACGGCATTTGCGGCGAGAAAAACGTCCTAATGAACGTGCTCTACAACAGCATGAACGACTATCACGTGAGTTTGTCAGGCTTGAATCTATGGCGTTTAGAAGCGTTCGAAACGCTCAAAGCGAGTGCGTGTTTTTAACTATCAGGAAAATGGTTTATCGAGAAATTGTTGTGCTGTTGGTTTTTACCACAGATTGAGGTGAGAAAGTCAAAAGACAATTATTTTTCGTATGTCAATAGTTCAAAAGGTTGTTCATTCAGCAAGCGAGTTTTACTGACAGCAATTGTTTTTTCAAAATATTTTGTATTTCGTGATGAATTCATTAGAGGTTATCATTGAAACAATTGGCCGTATTTTGTGTTGACAACATCAGCTGACCATCACGTGTTTCATTGAACACGCTTTGTAGGTTCCGCAACCTCCGGCAACTACTCCGCGACCTGTTCCCAGTTGGTCGAGTCCTTGGACTCCTCCAGCCAGCTTCCCTCTGGCAACCACCGCCAGTTCGGGATCGACCGGTGTCTCATCAACTTCTCCATCATCAAGCACAACATCCTCATCACCTCCTCCTGCACCTGCTGGATCCACTCAGACGTCGTCCAGTGAAGAGCCGCCGCCAACATCCAGCGCTCCGATGCCCTCCAGCCAGTCACCGCCTTCAACCACTACAAGTGCGGGTGTTTCGCAGGGTGGTGCAGCACCACCAAGTTCTTGTCGCGAGGGAGAACATTTCAGAAATCCAGTCTGTGGCAAGGTCAGTGATTACAATGCCTTGGACGACCTTTCCATACTCGCGCACGGACTGGTTAAACGTTTCGGCATTGAGCATTAGGGACAATCGAAAAGCAAAAACTAAGTCAATACAGTATATGAAATGATTAACTTTATGGGTCACTTAAAAGCTAGGTCCTGTCTCAATCAGCATCGTATCAGGAAGATTTTCGGAGAAAACAAAATGAAAATAAGTGCTCGAAGCAGATTTAATTAACAAAACTGCTGACGTAAATTACGAAGATGAGGCAATGAAGGTGCACAGAGGTAATGAACAAAATGGAGAAAAATGAAACAACAATACAAAAAAATCCTAGCAAAAAGTAATTGTTTTAGAAATGTCTTACTTAGATGAGATCAGATCAATCCGAGCCGACTGTCGTCCTACTGTGTGGGTCTGTGACTGTGTGCGCAGTACTACTGGTGTGTCCACAACAAGTTCATTGAGTGGTCGTGTCGAGAGGGTCTGGTGTTTGACTTCACCAACGCCATCTGCAACTGGCCCGAGCTGGTGGGAGAAGCCGACCGTTGCTCGCTCAAGTAAGTCACTTGTGCATTTATCATGTCTTTTCAGTCACTTGCCCAGTCAACAAGACATTGAAGTCTTCGATTCTTTTAACAAATTTAACACTAGAATGATCAAAACGGTTAACTACCTAGAAGGACCGGAGCCGTCAATTGAAGGCTGTCAATTAATGGCTGTTTTGTTGGCATTTTTTCGAAACTTGTTTGTAAATATACTGTTTCCTATGGTTTAGACAACACTGAATCCAATGGTGCTAATTAGAATGAGATAGAAATATTTTAGACGCCCATTTCAAAATTGCATGTTGGACAAAAATGACAAAGTTAGCATATTTTAATTATTATGTCGCGTTAAATACTCTTCATGGCAATTTAACAACAACCATTGTAAATATCTTTGCGTTATCTACGATGATATAATTATGTTGCAATTTACCCACTACTTTATAGAAGAATAACATGATAAACCTGGAAGAACCGCAGTTGTCAAATGGCGGTTTGATCGCTAGAGTAACAGTACAGATTGAGTGAATTCATTCATGAGGGTGTGTCGGGCAAATATGCCTGTGGCGTTTAGCTCGCCACGAAGCGTCACATGCAAGCAGTGCGAGTTCTTCGGACCGACTGTATTTGTGCATACAACAAGGGACGAGCAAGACATTACAGACAAACATACACACAAGATCAAACACGCACAATACGAGAAACACAACACGACACACAGGTCACTGCGCTTCTAGCAGGTACCGCCAGGTGGAGCGAGACGCAGTTACACGTGGCGCACCACATGCCCATGCATAATAGAGACACGTATACAACAAAATCACCTGCAACTTGGCGCTCTATGAAATTTGTTGAGGGTATGTTCAGGCTGCACAGGGCGTATCATATATTGGGCTTGGGATCACGGCGAAATTGTACAATTTGCAGGTGTTTTAGTTTTGAACATTGTCGTTGGTCTTGCTCAATAGAATAGTATATACTGACTTTGTGCAATAATGCAGATAATGAAAAAGTGGATTGAGTAGAAGTCGAGCAAGCGCTCTTTCGCTTCCAACATGGCCGTAGCAACCGCCCCCCGTACTCCCCAGTCGTGGGGGGGCCCGAATATTGAGGGGCCACGTTGCTTCACGTATTATGTGATTATGTCTAATAAACACCTTCATTATTTGGTGACGTATTTATAATGGGGGCCCCAAGTGTTGCCTTCGGGGGGCCCCATAATTCCTCGCAACGGCTCTGGCTTTCAAGGTGCACCATCTGATGAATGCGATCAGTTAAACTATTCTGATCATTGTGGTTATAACCGATGTGTGTGTTTCATAATATCGATGCAGATTTGACCAACAGCCACATCTTATAAAAGGAAGTCTGCAATGAAAACATCAGTCTAATAAAATTCATTCAGCGGGTGTGCGAAGAGCTGATCGACGGAGTGTCTCACAATGCAACTCGTGACAAGAATGTGTCCTATGATCCTCTCTGTAAAATTGGCTGCACAGCGGAAACATTTGCGCCTGAAAATGACCCATTGCCTTTCAAATGCTGTTTTTGCAAAGTACAAAAATAGAACGAAATGTGTTTGTTTATCTTGTGAGCGACACACAAGCGGAACGCATGCTAAAACCAAATGCCCATCCTGTCTTTCTAAATAATTACGTAATTTGATTCTGGTTCATTCGATTATTGATGTTAAGGATGTGTGTATACCATGTTTTATAAATATAATGCAAATTTGAAATGTTTCATGCATTGTATAGAACATGGACGTAGATCCAGAGGGTATATATACCCCCGAGGATTTGGCTGGGCGTATGAATATGCAAGCATACCCCCCGAAAATTCTGCTGAGCTCAGTTCATTGGGTATCTAGAAAAATCAGCGGCATAAAGTAACAATATACGACCAGTTTGTGTGTATGCAATTATATGCAATATATTTTTCATTAGCGTGTTGTAATTAAAGGGACATACAATGGTTAAGGCAGAGGTTCCCTACCGGTGGGTAGTGACGTTCTAAGAAAGTCGTGAGAGCCGCATGAAAAATATTTGCATCCGTCCAAATTTGCAAAAAATTCAATGCTATGAACACCTGCTATTTTTCCATTGTGTTTTCGAATACATTGAATAACGACGAGATTTAAGTATCGAATGTGATAATAATTCAGTATAAAGGTGTTTTTCTAACTTGTCTTATTTTTACTGGGAGGTCATGGAGCCCTACGGATTTGTCCTGGGGGTCGCGGAGCGAAAAAGGTTGGGAACCCCTTAGTTAAGGATTCCATGCAATTGGATAACTGGGACATCCTTGAACACTAATGCATGATGGCTGTCATCCCCCCGATCCTCGACACAAATCTACGTTCTTGGTTACCAAGGAGTCTATACCAAGGCTTGTTATAGAGTCGAAAACATGAAAAGTGGGCAGCCATCAGTTGATTGTAAAAATTCTTCTAGGAAGTTATATGCTTTCATCATCCTAATATGATCTGGCGTTAGTTTGGACGCCACTGATATTATAACAACTGATATGTCATTAAAATATATTGAGCTGATCTATTGAATGGTGTTTGTAAAATTGACATAGAAATTGATTAACAATGCAAATTGAGACAAACGTGCACATTTTTTCATGATACAGTAAACTTAAAATTTTCAAACTTTATTTATAACCCCTATTTTTTGAATTATAATAACTTTATCATTATTAGATTTATCGTTGTCTAAATTATTCGAATATATACATACTGATGAATACTTTCGAGAAAAAATTGCCAATAAAAACCATCCTAAATGACGGACGCCAATTAACGGCTCTGGTCTTCTAAGTAGTTTTGTTTCTATAGAAAAATAACTATATTAACTATAGATGAATGCTATAAAACTAATATTTTGTTAATGTTTATTTTAGCAAAAAAATAAAAGTCAGGAAATACAAATTTGTAACTCTAACCAGTGAAAAGTTATTTGAGACTGAAATTTGAATTAGCCATTGTTCTGATTTACCTTGCCCCACAAGAAACACACCCAGTTAAAGTAGACACTGATATTGCACAGTACACGTCACAGGCAGCGTACATCAATACTACTCGAACACAACTACCACATTTCAATGTCACACCACTAGCACACGCGCATACACACAGTTAGTGTAGCTGGGTCATATTCGCAGGAGCGCACTCCGTAACGCGTAGGGGAGCTAACTCCCAACACCTCCTCCATCAGAACTCATATCTCCTCAATGAGTCTGGCTGGTCGGCGGCGTGTTCTCGCTGATCTTCTGAGTGCCGACTCATCAGGAATTACCTGATCAGTACCGTCCGACTGGTCTCGTTTTGGAGAACTACCTCTCTCGGGTGATGTAGTTTTGCTATCGGCAGACGAAGCTGGCTCAGTGCCCAGGTGTCTGTTTTGCTGAGGCGGTCTTGCGTGAGCGAACCGTCGTCTGATGAAGCGTCTGTTGCGACATAATACTCTGCCGCTCGTCATTCGAATGAGGTATTTCCGATTTGGATTTACCGCAACAATAACCCCGTACCGAGACCATTGCTTCGTAACGGGGTCTTGAGCAGCAACTTGGTTGCCAATTGACAGTCCATGTAGATCACGCGATGTCTGATTGTAACGCCGAATCATCGGAGATCGGTAACGTGTTTGATGTGCTCATCGAGTGTCATGTCATAGAGCATCACATCGTCGACCACACGTGCAAAGCGAGGTAGACCAGAAAGACACTCGGTCATGCGTCTGTTGTAATGATCAGAGATAGTGCTGATGCCATATGGGGCTCTTAAAAATTTGTACCGCCCAAAAGGTGTCAAGAACGTTGTGAGACTTTGGCTTGTTTCGTCCAGCTCACATTGGTGATAACCTTTGAGCGCATCGAAGGTTGCAAAATACTGTGCGTCAGATTGTGAAATAGATGACACAACATCTGCCGGACTGTCGCTCATGTAAGGCTCCCTGACGACATACCGATTTAGGCGCGTCAGATCGATGCAAAGACGAATTTCGTCGCAATGTCTTTTTGGTGCCACGACTATTGGGGCACACCAGTCCGACGTTTCAGTCGTTGGAGTGATAACGCCGCTTCGTACGAGAATGTCAAGTTCATCTTTGGGTTTGTCTCTTAGAGCGAACGGTATCCTTCTGGGTGATGTAACGCAGAAAGGCTTGGCGTCTTCACGAAGAGCAATTTTGAATTTTTCACCCGGAAGTGGTCTGATGATTCCGTCAAAAACTTGAGGAAAACGCTGCATTATGTCATCGGTGATTTTTTTCAGCACTTTGGCATCAACATCGCTTGCTGGATGTGAGACCATCGCCTTTGAAGGTTCGCTAGCGACGGGATGTGCCTTTACAGTACCACTAGCGTCGATCGCGCACACTGTTTGTCTTGGGTACTGTTCATGGAGGAAATGAAGAGCACGCGAGGTGCGCCAAGATAGAATGAGTCCTTGAACTCCAGGCAGCACATGAAAGACTTATCGTGCGTTGTGTCGCCCGCAAGAGACGTTTCCTAAAAATGTTCCCAGTCTCCACTACTGATTGATCGGCCAATTTCGGACGATTATGAGCCTCAGCTGGATTCAAATCAGCTGGTGTCATGCTCAGTCGATGCAGTATATCGAGTCCAGCTACTGAAATATCAGCTCCGGAATCCGGGAGTGCCGATACTTTGATGGTCTTGTCGGTTTGCAACGTCACTGTCACCCGTGGTGCATGTTCAGCCGTCGTGATGGCTATGATGCTCGTGACTTGCATCTGTGATACGCTTTGCGATTGTGTCCTTGAACGCTGGCGACACACTTTCTGAAAATTTCCTTTTTATTGCGAAATTTGCATGTGGCCTGTCGAGCGGGACACTGAGTCACATCAAGATGCCACCTACCGCCACACCACGAACATGTTTTCTGGTGTGGAGTCGCGGAACCCGCTTTGCTGAATCGCTTGTATTTTATTTGAGCCACTTGGTGTCCAAGAATAGTCGATGCATCGCGACTAGCGGCTTCCTGTGCTCTGCAAATTTCTATAGCATTTTGCAGAGAAAGATTCGGGACAGCACACAGCTTCTGTACCGTAGAGGCGTCTTGTAGCCCCATCACAATTCGGTCACGAATAAGTGATTCACGACAGCTGATGCAAAACTTGCAACGCGTCGCCAAGTCTTTCAATGCTGTGCAATAATCGTCTAAGCATTCTCCTTCTGCTTGTCTTCTGGCGTTTAAGTTGCGCCGTTCGATGACCTCACTGGTCTGCCCAACGATATACGCCTACAGGCCGGCTATAATAGAGTTAAAGTCTTCAAATGCTGCATGTGGTAATTCGAGGTTTTCCATGACCTTGATGGTGTCGTCTGAGAGACAAGATCTCAGTGCAGCCAACTGTATGGTCTTCGGTGCCGCTGTCAGGCCTGTTAACAATGCAAAATCGTCCCACCGCCGTCTCCAGGCTCGAAGCGAGTGCTCTCTGTCCACTGAAATTTCTAATCCGTGTGGTTGGGTCGCTTTTGCCAACCACGAAAACGGCTCACCTTGTCGAGGAACCGGCACTGGTGGTTCATGCTGAGGCAATGCTTGATCAACAACGGAAAGCTTGTCCTTGAACTTCGTAGTTGATCCTGTCGGCTGCGCCATGTTCTGATTTACCTTGCCCCACAAGAAACACACCCAGTAAAAGTACACACTGATATTGCACAGTACACGTCACAGGCAGCGTACATCAATACTACCCGAACACAACTGCCACATGTCAATTTCACACCACTAGCACACGCGCATACACACAGTCAGTCAGCACATACACACAGTTAGTGTAGCTGGGTCATATCCGCAGGAGCGCACTCCGTAACGCGTAGAGGAGCTAACTCCCAAGAGCCATCAATTGACGGTTTCGGTCCTTCTACTGTTAAGCAATTTTACATCCGTTCAATTCACCCACGTGTTTTGATGTCTTCAATCTCTTTGTGGCTTCCGATGTTGTAACTATACAAATCCGATTAATCCAAAGTGTTCATAGTTCACTCAATACCGGACTGGTCGTTTCACTGAATAACCTTAGGATATCCCGGACATGTACAACGAGCTGAATAATTGAGTCTGTATGTGCGTGTTGGTCTGTTTTTGTGCAGTTTGAAGATCAGTGGCGACTCGGTGGCGGGCAGATTTCAGCCTGCCTACGCCCTGGATCCTTTGTACAGCCGCGGTGCAGTCAGGGAGAACCCCTTTGTGGTTCCCGACTCACTCACTGCCGATGAACTCAAGTTTCGACAGTTTTAGCCGAGTTTTGCCCGGCTTCCATGTTTTTGACAGCAATAAACTAGCATCTTGAAGCTTGTGAACGCATCTTTGACCGAACGTTTATGAATAATCTTGTTGAATATTGTTCACTGGTTCATCAAGTTCAGATGAAATGGAAAAATAATAAAGGATATTGTTGTAGTTATAATTAACCGATGTGGAAGACTGATGGATTTAGAAATACCATTTTGTAGCGCGTGCCTGTCATTCCGCCTCGCTTTTGTGCTAATTTTGACGGAACAATAAATTTTTGAACATATACCTTGTTTTGATCCACGAATGAAGTGATGAGCTCAATAGCTGAATACGTACGTCTATGCAGTTGAGAAATCACATGATATTCCCATGATAATTAAAATTGAAACAAGTTCAATTTTCTAAAAACATCTTATCATTAGGGTGACCTTTTGGTGCGCTAAAAATAAAGAAAAGTTGCGCTAAAAAATCCTAAAAGTTGCGCTAAAAAGGTGCACTTAAAATTTGGTAGAAACTTCACTAAAACCTATATAAGACTGGTGAAAATTATATAATTATGAAGAACTTACTTGTGAGAAAAGGTTGTACTTTTTACATTCGATAAATATTACCACAATACGTTTTGATCATTCGCGGTAGTGCTAGGATTGCATGCTTCATGATCTTCAACTTTCACCTCACTGGCGATAAGGGTGACATTTGGATGTGCTAAAACTTCAAATAGTTGCCCTAATAAGTTGAGCTCAATGTTTCGCTAAAATATTACCAATTTTAAATAAGGGTAATAGGGTAATTTTATCACTGAAATCACTCCTTAACATAACACTTTGGGACTTTCACGTTTTTGTTTCTAATTAATTATACATTTTGAGCACTCGCGGTTGCGTTAAGATTGTGGTTCACATGCTTGTCTAGTCTGTCGCACTGATGTCTGGTAATGACATTTAAATATGCAATATAATTTGACAGACTCAATGTTAATTGCCTTGCATGTTTCAAGGTCTAAATGCTAACTATAGTTGCTCTAAGGTTGCTCGAAAAGTATACAAATTTAGGTTTAATTTTATTGCACAAATGCACCTGTTTATATCATAGGACACACGGACACAATGTTCACACACTTCCAGATACATATATCGAGTTTAGGTTGATATATGCTGCATTGTACAACTTTACAACCGAATTTTTTTTCTGATGATTTCAAACAATTGTTCTAAATCAAAATAATTGTATTTCAAAATGAAAAAGTTGCGCTAAAACAAAAAGTTGCAAAAGTTGCGCTAAAACAAAAAGTTGCATTTATAACTTCTTTAATATGTACCTCATATCAATGAAATATTGATTTTTGGGCTCCTCAGAATAAACAGAGTATATGATGAAAAGTTGCATTTGCAACAAAAGGTCACCCTACTTATTATACCATGAAATAAAATTACTCGAAATGAAATACTGGAATATTTCGGGCAAGATTCGGTTGTCATTTTTAGTTCTATACACAAACAATTTAATATTGATTAAGCAATAACAATCAAACAATTACGTAAACATGATCGAGCACGTTGTATTATTCCAATAGAAAACACTACACACCACATCTTCAAAACAATAATTCAACACAAAAACAATCGGAGGATGCTCCACGCATCAATTCACACTGACATAAAAATATCCAACCAAAATCAGCACGCGACGAGCCAGGAATGAGTGGCATAACACACAGACTAACAGACACACACATACAGACAGACAGATAATAACTATTCCACTTTCGAAACGCTTTCAGGAAAATATCGTCTCCATGTGTTCACTCACACATGCAGATATAAACACACGCGCACTGTCAAGGGACTTGAAAGTGACTCGCTCGTGCGTGTTTGTGTGTGTGAGTTCATCCTCGCGTGTACTTGCCCCATATGTGCAGCATGAACACCGAGGCGATGAACAGCAAACTCATCACCAACACTGGAACGGGTCCCCTGTGTTCACACATACACGCGCCAATACAAACCACGGCCACCGCCGCTTGGCGCGCATAGGCTCTGCACGCTGAATTCGTGCGGCTGGACCGAGAGAGGAATGGGTCCACTCTACTGCAGTACGACAAGAAAGAGTTTGTGAGCATTCATTGCAGATGATGAGTGCAACACATCAATATCGCTAGAATAGATTAGGGTGGGTTATAGCTGTGTAATGTCATGTGTGTGTGTGTAAGTGTGTCTGTATTGTATTGTGTTGTCTTGTCAATGCCAAATACATACTTGAATATGCATGCGATTGTATGTTGTGCGCAATGAAAACATGTATGAATTGTGCTATACAAATACTTCAATAAATGAGACAAAATATGACTAACACTTTGATGCCGGGCGAATCGTCCGTGTAGAAGCGCCACATGCCGCCCGTGTTGGACGCGCCCGACCGCTTCACGGCGCCACCACTGGCCGCGCCACCGCCGCGTCGCTGTCGCACGCCGCCGCCACCGCCGCCGCCACCGCCAGAACGAAGTCCGGCGCGGCCCGGCGAACGCGCACCCACCGACGTTGAACTAGCTGCCGCAGATGGCTATTGGAATACAATCAATGTCACGCGTTGGTAGGTACACATGCATGCACACACACACACACACACACACATGTAAACAACAACAAACACTTATTTAATATCGCGCACAAACTAATGGAAAATGGAGAAGTTGGGTTGACCGCGCAAATTGGTAGAGTAAAGTATAAACATGTAGCGCGGAAAAATGAGTGCGCAATATGTAACGAAATGTACAAGAGAGATAAATCATTAAAAAAAACAATCAATCAATACCAATAGAAAAATCATTCAATAGCGCTTAGCCCTGCCAATTAATCAATATCCATGCCAATTTTATACAGGTTTTTATTTTGCTGTAGTTTTACTGATATTAGTTACTGTTTGGTATTGGTGTCGAAATTAATTTTGGCAAAAAAATATTGCAAATAAATCATTGCAAATAAATCTTTGAGATTCTGAGGCCAAATATAGGAAACCTTTGTGCGGTTCAGAGAAAAAAAGATGAGTATAATTCGGAGTAGGCGAGAAGAATGTGAATTATAAATACGAGGTGCTGAAAAAAGAATGATTTTGCAGACCAAGTGGACTGGTTCAACGCAGGGGACAGATTAGAGTAGGATGGTGATGTGAATAATAATCTTGAACCAGAAGTGGTGGGAGTAGATAGTACGGGGTGAAGAGCAGTGAAGGATTTTGTAGACAGTTGAATTTGTAAAGTTATCAAATTAATATGGTCAGTAAGCTAAGGATTAGTCTTAAAATGAGAGCTTGACCTACTTCATCAACCAGCTCAACATATATCAAGAATAAAGTTATATTCTCAAACGACATCAACAGATCAAGCATGACGAATAAACAGGACTACCAGAAGCGCAATAAATCCGGCTTACATAGAAACCCGCTCGAGAAGATATGGAAACCCAAAATGTAAAAACAAAATTAATCGGGAGTGATTGCCTAGCTTTAGTCCAATGGGTGACATACCATAACGATCGCAAAATCAGGCAGAAAAACCACACGCAAGCACAGACAATCACCGAACTGACAACAGCAAGCAGGTTGTTATGGGCCGCGTCATCGTCTTTAGCGCCACTTTCGTGTACATAACAGCATACGTCATGTCGCGTGTCGTCATGTCGTTGTTTCAATATATAATTATCCAATTCAATTCAATTCAAAGATTTGTTCGAATACATTTTTTATCATCTTACATCCAACAATTGCTTCGTGGAGAACTTCAAATCACACCGTTTGTTTGAATAAGCTTGTGTGAGTTACAAATGTGTTATAAATGAAGCACCAATACTTTGTTTAGTGTTCTCTGTTTAGCACGCTCTCAGTTTTGAGCATATTTAGTAGTGTTTTTTTAACAACAAAATTATCATTGAAAATATATTTTGAAGTACTTGTATTTTTAAGTACTGTCCTGGGTTCTGATACATAAATACATGAACATCCTCTATTGAGACGACCATATTGTTTTCAGTATGTAATTCGTGTTTGTGCTTTGGTGGCGTCAACATCTTTCTTTCCAGTGGACTTTGACGCAGCATTTGTACCGACACGCCCTCTTTTTCTTCTTGACTTCAAACCCGGTGAGGGGTTTCCAATCTTCTCTAGACTGGTGTACTCAATGCCCAAACCGGTTGTGGCGGGGTCCCCTGGACCCCGTGGGCCCCGGAAAACCCGAAAAAAACGGAGAATGAGAAAACACTCCACTGAAAAGTCCTCATTGAGGGACGAATCAGTGAGGTCTGGAATTAACGCGGCACCCACTACGGACCCGAAAACTCTCAATCGAATGGATGACCGTAAGAAACAAACAAATGGAACTGACCCGGCTTCGAGCCAGACCACGAAATGTCAGATACCTAATACAAATGAACGTATGGTGACTACTAAAATCCGAAATGACCCGGCAACAAGTAAGGCTAAGCAATTTGATCCAGATGGACCTTACGTAGTGCTGAAAGCAAAGAATTCGTTCTCTTTTCGCAAGATTGCTCCATTGTGGCCCTGCAAAGAGCTGAAATATCATCTTGGAGACCAAATGTTCAAATATGAAACACCGTTTGATGGCTCAATAATTATCAAGACCCACAATGCCAAACAAACAGGGAAACTGCTGAGTTTGAAGGAGTTTTGTCAATTTTTTGGTCTGGGTCTTTATTGACGAGAACACTTGACTATACAAAAACACATTAACACGATAACACATGAACACCTGCGACACAATACACACACCTCTCATTCGAACCGTAATAACGTCACTGCACTCAAGGCCACTGCTGTGCGCACACTGCTTCATCACCCGTTCCCATGGCGACGCCAACGCATGGAATGGACTGCGGGCGCCATCTCTTGACAGGATTGGCTACTACAGCTTCGCACTCGCACACGCCCCCCTAGACGTCCACATCACTTCGATGAGTCTTTGAGGACGTCTCCGTTCTCTGGTAGACCTCCGCAGTTCTTGATGCGTTGAACACGGTTCTGGACTCGGCGCCTCGTCGGTCGACTGGAGCGTCGGATGCTCCGGATCTCGTCTCATCACATGACCATACCGGCGACGAATGTGTCGTCGGTTTCGAGAGACCACACGTCCGCTCGACAGCTTGATGAGGTAGCGCCTTTGCGCCAGGCTTTCGACGACCACACCGTACCTGCTCCATTCCTTTGTTATATGACACTGCACCGCCACATGATTTCCCGGGCTCAGGTCTGGCAGGTCTTTGGCACGTCCGTCGTACCTCTCGTCCACGTTTGTCTGTTGTTCGCGCCTTGTATGCTCAGCTTCCTCGCTCGATTTCTGCCATTCCGCAGAGAACTGGCGTCTATGTGCAGGAATTATGTCACGCACTGGTCGTCCATAGAGTATCTCGGCTGGAGATCTTCCGTCCGGTCCTGGAGCGTTTCTTTGTTGGAGAATTCCCTTTGACCATTCATCAGGATCAAATCCTCCTCCTTCCGCCTTCCAGCACTTTTCGATGAGAGCTTTCGCCGTCTTGATTGCTACCTCCGCCCTCCCATTGGATTGCGGATAGTGTGGTGAGGAACGCACGTGTTCGAATTTCCAACGTTCAGCGAATCGGACGAACTCTCCTGACGTGAACTGGGGGCCTCCATCGGAGTATATGGTTACCGGCACACCCACCATGCAGAACACGGTCCGTAATGTGTCGAGAAGCTTCCCCGTCACTGAAGATGAGCCCAGGTCATTAACAAACTGCCATCCAGAGAGGTGGTCGACCAACACAACGAATTTGTGCCCTCCATACTCGCAGAAGTCGATGGAAACGAACTCAAAAGCTCGAGAGGCTTGTTTGTGATGTCTGATAGTCTCGGCGGCTTGCGATGGTAAGTACTTTTGGCATGTCGTGCATTGATTCGTCATGTTGTCGATGTCATTGTCCACTCCTGGCCAATACACAACCTGGCGAGCTCTCTGTTCCGTATTCTCTCCACCCGCATGACTTGCGTGTAGCTCGTTCAGGATTCCCCGTCGTAACGCCTTCGGAATCACAAGTCGTCGACCGTAGAAGACGAGATCATCCTCCACTGATAGGCGTTCACGCACAGTCCAATATAGCTGGATCATGGGAACCATATCGCCTTTGCGATCCGGAAAACCATCCATGATGACTTTTCGAAGTATCTGCATCTCCCAGTCGGAAGCACTTGCACTCCGAACCTGCTGCAAGCTGGTGTCTGATATGTCTGGAGTAGTGCATAGGGCAAAAATCTATTGATTTTTTCCCCAGCGCCACCTACCGGTCAGGTGTGTAAGTGAACTATTGATTTCCCCCCCCCCCCCCCAATCCCCCTTTACTACCGATCAATACATGTGTGGTGCAATTAGTGTATGTCACGCATGGTACAATTAATATCCTAATTGACTATCACACATATTAATCACGGTATTGTTGAAAAAGTTTATTTGCATACATATTTATGGAAAATACATCATTTTACATGGCCGGTCACAATTGTACAGTTTGAATATTTTCGCCCACAATTGACACTTGGTAACGGCACAACTACGCTCGTTTCTATAAGTATGATAATGTTTGCACAATTCATGTTTAACACTTAAACACTTGTAAATATATTTGGTGTGTGGCGGTAAGACAGTTTCAATGTTCGATATGTTCAGCGCCAATATACTTGATAGGCGTTTGGCCATATCTTGTCCGACGGTGTATATCGTGCCATCGGACAGTTGCCGCAGCATATCACCGACACTTTTCACTTTTGTTCTGTAGCATTCATTGTTGTAGGTATTGTACGCATAGTCGAGTCCGTGTATGTTACGTTTGAGAAAGTCGAAATGTTTCCGCAGTGGTTCGTCTATGCGTAGATCATCGGGCGGTGGAAACACGGTGCACCAAAACACACCGCTCACGGTGTCATGTACACACAACTCTTTCATGATCAGAGTGCTCTCTTTGTACTGAAAACACTCACACTGTAGAATCAGTACCATAATGTACGTAATATTTGTTCGTTACGTTCGGTGTTGCCCCAGACAAATCGCGACACAAACTGTGCCAAAGTTTCACCTTGATCGAATAGTTTAACAAAGAGAGCACAATAGTGTCCATGTGTCATGTGTCTGTGCCTGGGTTTTCATCGTGGTTTTCACGTTGACCCTACATTGTCGTGCGCCCCCGTGACGGTCTATAAATCGTTGAAACAGGGGGGTGCCAGTCGGGTGTGAAACCGCTCGAGTCAAAATAGCTCAACATGTGTGTGTCCCATGCAAATACCACCAAATCTAAACCTGGCTGCCATTGTGGCTGCGTATTTACAATTACAATTTAACACACTGAAAGAAAACATTTTCGTGTACCTACAAAACGCTACGAAGAATTCCAAATGAGTAAAACTGATTTGTTATTGACAGTTACCGCATACGACCAACCAGTCTACCGTAAGATCAAATATATGCCACACTCATTGCACAATACACATGTGTATCGATAACGAAGCGGATACAATTTATCGAGCACTATTTTTTTCTCGTCTCTTCCGACATCCACCTACTGCTACACATATGTGCACGTATGTCAAACTTTGTATGTCTGTGTGTGTTTGAAATAAAATTTGATGTTTCAATACGTTCATGTAGTGAATGGAATCGTAACACATCTCTAAACAATATATTTTCGCGCACGCACGCACACACACACACACACACACACACACACACGCACACACACGCACACTATGTCAGGATGACCAGGTGTACAATGCGTGTCAATACAGAGGGAAGGGTGTCCGCACACACACACTCACACAGATGTATGTGTGTGTGTGTCCCATGCAAACACCAAATACCGAACTATTGCAGCAGTTTGACCCATTTTGCCATGTGATGTTTGTTGCACACACACACACAAACACACACACACACACACACACACACCTACACACACACATACATACACACCCACACACACACACACATACACACACATACACACACACACACACACACATACACACACATACACACACATACACACACATACACACACATACACACACAGACACACACAGACACACACACACATCTCCGTCAGTTTTTTCAGTCTGTTTCAATACGTTTCAATACGTTTTTTTCTTTTTCAGACGCATAACACACTCTAGGGTGACACAATGTGTGCGGACACCCTTCTATCTGTATTGACACGCATTGTACACCTGGTCATCATGACATAGTGTGTGGATGTGTGTGTGTGTGTGTATGTGTGTGTGTGTGTATTTGTGTGTGGACACCCTTCCCTCTGTATTGACACGCATTTTACATCTTGTCATCCTGATAGAGATGTGTGGGGCACTGATGCCCACGCGCGCTTGTCTATAAATACAGTTTTAACTCATTGTTTTCTACCGAAAACAATACAGCACCACAGAGATGTAGAGTCAGACCGAGGCATAGGAGTGAGAGAGTGGGAAACGGTATCAAAAGAAATAGATAATATGTATTTGCCGAGGGAAGAAGAAAATTGGCGAAAGGAAAAGTCTTTCCTCCTTCTCTTATCGTCATGCTGTTCTTCTAGTACTACTTGATTTGAGTTCTGCCTTTGACTTGGTTGATCACTCCATTCTTATCCATGACCTCCTTCATCTCGGTGTGTCGAATTCCGCTCTCTCACTATTTCGCTCTCACTTGAATGGTCGCACCTTTTCTGTTCACTTCAATTCCTCCGTTTCCACTGCACTTCCTCTTAAGTCTGGTGTCCCTCAAGGTTCTATTCTCGGCCTGTGGTATATTGCTGAGCCATTAGTGTGTGTGTGTGTGTTTGGGCTATGATGCTTGCGTATGCAAGTGTGTATGTTAGTGCGAGTGAAAGTGTGTGCGTGTTTGTGTGTCTGTGGTCCTTGCGCGAGCGGTAGATATGTTTGTTTGTGAATGCGTGTGTGTCTGTATGCGCAACACTGGTTGTACAGGCAGATGGTAATTTGTAATTTATAATGTATTGCCACGGAATAATCACACACACAGTAACAACATAAACAATAAACAGTGTCAACGTTCGTTGAGCCGCGGCTCTTGAACGAACATGTATAATATCACATTGTTATACGACACGTGATATTTGCAATAATATATGCACAAAGAACAATCACAATTTTAAACAAATATTCGAGAAAACTTACAGTACATCGACACGATATTCGAAAAAACGTACACTACAGCGACAGTACAGCACAAACAGTGCAGCACAGCAACAGTACACAAACAGTACAGCAGTTGGGTTAATATTACAATTGTGAAATCAGAATCCATCGAAATATATTTTGAGTTTACTCTTAAAACAAGTTTTTGTTATTTGGACGGTTTTCAAGTGTTTCATTTCCATCGGCAAACTGTTCCATGTTCTAGGGCCATTACATAATATGCAGGGCTTAAATAAAGTTGTACGGAATTTTTACCATTGCACATCATACTGACTTCTCATAGTCTTATCCTCGTTTCTTGTATGAAGAAAAATGCAACTTGTCTGGTTGAGTTTCACATGTTTGAACATGAGCATGATAATGAAGAATTTGCAAATTGTTTCAAATTTCATTATTTTCATGGAAGAATATATATGATCAACTGAGTCATATTTCCTCAAGTTCATTATGCACCTGATGATTATACTTTGTGCAATCGATAACTTTAATAAGAATGATGGCCACGTACATGACCAGATCGACACACAGTACGTCAGTTGAGCGTAAATCAACGTGAATGTTGCACATGACTTCATTGGTTAATTGAGGTCTAATTTTGTACAGAATTCCACAACATGTTTAAATTTCCTTGCAAACATAATCTATGTGTTCACCCCCATTTATATTTTCGTCTAAAATGAGCCCCAGAAATTTGGTATTTTGAACTCTCCGAATCAATTGACCATCGATAGAAATTGGAGGAAAAGTAGGATTTCTGGACCTATTTTGGAAAAATATGCAATTGGTTTTGTTGAAGTTCAGTTTTAATTGATTACACTCAATCCAGTTAACAACACGTTGGAGCTCGTTCTGGACATTGAGATGCAGATTTTCAAGATTACTGTCACTGAACAATAAACTGGTGTCATCTGCATATATGGTGAACTTGGCTATGCTGCTAGATTGGACTATGTCATTTATAAAAGTAAGAAAAAGTATGCACGTGTGTGTATGTGTATGCTTGTGATTGTGTATGTGTGCGTGTGTTGGTGTGCGTGTGTGCTGAACTTGGTTGGTGACTGTAACTAGGGAAAATGTGGAGTCGGTTTTGAGGTGTGTCTACGAGTGGTTTGGTCTTGTAGGCGCGCTTGGGTCAGCGATGTCCCACGCGCGCCTGTCTTTGAATACATATCCTGGAACCGGACAAGAATTTGTTTACACGACCCTCTCCTTTTCAATGTGTACATGTGTTCTCTTTGTCCCATCCTACACAGACGATATTCAATTATATCTTCCTTATCCTTTCTCGCATCCTAATATCTTGTCTGACGTACTTTCTGCTATCTCAACCTGGACCTCCTCTCGTCGCCTCCTCTTGAACACTTATAAATCTGGATTGGTCGCTCTTCATCCTCCTCGTATTGCTCCCCCTTTCCTCCTTTCTCTGTCAGTGACAGTGACAGTTCTTGGTGTTATCTTTGACGCCTTCCTTTCCTTGCCAATCAATATCCTGTCCACTTTTAGCGTGGAAAACACTAGGAATTGATGCAAGTTTAATATCACACGAGAGCGAGAAGACACGATGTGTATGCTACGAGCGCGCCAGCAAGAAGGAGGAAAACACGGGGTATCGAGCACAGTGACAGTGTCACACAACATGCATGCCAAGATTTGTGGCATGATATTTACAATCAAACATGAGACACACATAAGAAGATATGATGAAATAAACTATATGGTACACAGATAAAATAACAATGTAATAATCAAACACACGGCGAAGTCGCGAACGCGGCGCAGTCGCTACACCACCTCCCCCCTATCTGTAGCGGGCCGGCAGTTGCACTGCGCGGCCGGAACGCGTGTAATGAACGACGGTGTCTCTGACTAGCGGTGGCGCCGGCGCTGTAGAGTCCGAGGCGTTCTGCGGCGTCGCAGGCGCCGAGTGGTCGATGGCGTCGGTGGATGTCGGTGACGGTGTCGCGACGTTCAGCTGCAGTGGGAGGTAGAAATTTCGTCCCCGACACGCGACGCGCCGTTGCTGGTGGACGGGGCGTGACGGTATCCAGTGTACCACCGGGGCGTTGACGAACACCACCGTTTTTACGGTTGACGCCGTCGGACGGGTTCTCCGTAGAATGGACTTTGGCGCGTCTGACCCTGGACTCTCACAGTGTGTCGGTGGTCGGTTGATGTGTGGGGATTGCCCGTCTTCACCCGGCGTAAGTTCCAGGTGAGCCGGAATACAGCGGTCAATGCTCACGCGGGTTTGACGGGCGCCGCTTCGGATGGACAGCGTTTTCTCGTCGCGTTCGGCAACACTGAATGGTCCGCGGTAGACCGGCGACAGACCTGAGTGGCCGTCGGCACGAACAAAGACGTGCGTGCACGAACGAAGGGCGTGCGGCACGTGTGACTGGTGCTGTGTCTGGCGTGGCGGCGTCGGGCGAAGCTCATGCATGGCAGCTTTGAGTCGCTCACAAAACGTGATGGGTGACAATTCCGGTGCAGCGGAAGGTGTCACCAATTCACCTGGCAAACGAAGCGGCTCGCCGTAAACCAGTTCCGCACTGGAGCACCCGATGTCGGTCTTGACGGCCGAGCGTATGCCGAGCAGCACCAGCGGGAGACGGTCGGTCCAGTTGTTGTTGTTGCAGGTCGCGCGCAAACTGGCCTTGAGCTGCCGGTGGGCCCGCTCAACGAGGCCGTTCGCCTGAGGGTGGTACGCTGTGGTGCGCTTCTTCTTGACACCCAGAAGCGTCATCAATGAGGACCACAACCGCGACTCGAATTGCGGACCTTGATCGCTCACGATCGAGTCGGGCACCCCGAAACGTGCGATCCACTGCCGCAGCAACGCCTTCGCGACATCCTCGGCTGTGGTGCGAGCCAGCGGAATTGCTTCGATCCATCGCGTGTAGCGGTCGATGATCGTCAGCATATGCGTGAACCCGTCTGAGGTCGGCAGGGGACCCACCAAGTCGATATGGAGGTCGGCGAATCGGCTGGATGGAGGGCGGAAGGCATGTGGTGCTGCACGCGTGTGTCGGTGTGTCTTGGCGCGTTGACACTGAAGGCATGTTCGAACCCAGCTCTGGACATCTTTTTTCAGTCCGCGCCACACGAACCGCTCGGCTACCATCTTCTGACTGGCGGCTACGCCCGGGTGTGCGAGGTCGTGGAGCAGGTTGAAGAACGGCCGCCGAAGTGCCGTCGGCAGCACTGGACGACACCGGCCGGTCGAGTAGTCGCACCACAGACGACGCCCGCAGTCGAGCGGCACGTGCCTCAGCTTCAGGGAGTGATCCCCGTCAGCGGCCTGCACCAGCTGTAGCGTGTCGGCGTCCTCCTGTTGCGCGTCGGCCAGCGCTGAAAAATCGTCGAACGGCGGCGTCGGAGCGACCAGCATGCCGACGGTGCGCGAGAGGGCGTCGGCCACTGGGTTTTGCTCGCCGGGAACGTGTCTGATGTCCGACGTGAATTGTGACACGTAGTCCAGATGGCGCACCTCCCGTGGCGAGTACGTGTCGGCTCCCGAACCGATGGCTGACGTGAGCGGCTTATGGTCGGTGAAAAGGGTGAAAGTTCGGCCCTCCAGCGTGTGGCGGAAGTGGCGCACGGCGCTGTACGCGGCCAACAGCTCCCTGCCGAACGTGCTGTAGCGCCTCTCGGTCGGTGTCAGTTGTCGCGAGTGGAAGCTCAGTGGCCTCCAGACTCCGTCGACGTACTGGTGCAGTACACCACCGACTCCTGTGGCGGACGCGTCTACCTGCACGCTCAGTGGGGCCCCGGTGACCGGGAAGGCCAGCTGCACGATGTCGGTGAGTGCTCGTTTGGCCCGGGAGAAAGCATCTCGGGCGTCCGGCGTCCATGTGACCGGCTTCTGTGAGCGCTTCGTCCTCGTGTCGATTAGCGCGTGTAGTGGGGCGAGCAGTTGGGATGCCTGCGGTATCAGCCGGTGGTAGAACGTTACCATCCCGATGAAACGGCGTAGCTGCGCCTGTGTGGCCGGCTCGGGGAAGCTCTGTACCTCGGCCGCTTTCTTGGCCGTGGGCGCCACCCCGGCGTGAGACAGATGGTGTCCGAGGAAGTCTAGCTCCGACACGCCCACGACACATTTGCCGACGTTGAGCTGCACTCCGATGTCGTTGAGTCGCTGCAAAACAGCGCGCAGATGTCGCTCGTGCTCTTCCACCGACTTGCTGGCCACGAGTATGTCGTCTACATACGCAAAACAGCCGTCGACGCCCCGAAGTGCCTCGTCGAGGAAACGCTGGAACGTTTGTGCGGCAGACCGCAGGCCAAAGCACAGCCTGCGAAACTCAAAGAGGCCGAACGGCGTCACCACGGCGGTCTTCGGCACGTCCTCTTCTGCGACAGGTATGTGGTGATATGCGCGCACAATGTCGAGCCGCGAAAAAACGGTGGAGCCGGCGAGTTGGGCGACGCTGTCGTGCAGAAACGGCACCGGGTACCGGTCGGGTTTGGTGATGGCGTTGAGTGCGCGGTAGTCGCCGCACACTCGCAGACCACCGTCCGCCTTGGGAACCACGTGAAGCGGGCTCGACCATGCGCTGGACGAGCGTCGGACGATGCCCAGCGATAGCAGTCTGTCAAACTCTCGCCGCACTGCCGCGAGTTTTTCCGGTGCGAGGCGACGGACGCGGCCGTACACCGGCTGTCCCTGTGTCGGGATGCGGTGCACCGTGTTGTGTACCGGCGGCCGGTTGAAGTCGGGCTGTGCGGTGATCGTCGGGAACTCCTGCAGTACGTGCTCCCAGTTCATGGGGTTCACACTCATGATACCACACGCCGCCGCTATGGCCGGATGTGGCGTCGAAAATGCGACAGACGAGCCGTCACTGAGCTGCCGCTGCGCCATGTCGATGGAGAGCCGGAAGTTGGCGAGGAAGTCGGCACCCAGGATGGCCGTCGGAGTGTCGGCGACGACGAAGCACCACTTGTACGTGACGGCCGACATGCCGGCGAGACGCAGTGTGGCGCGGTACGTTCCGTGAGCGGTGATCGGTCGACCGTCCGCCGCACGCAGCCGCGGTGTGCTGTCGGAGCTCTCCACGGCTGACTGTTGCAATCTGCTGCGCGGCCACACACTGACCTGGGCGCCGGTGTCCACCAACAGACTCTGGCCGGAGGTCAGGTCGGTGACGAACAACAGCGGCTGTGGTTGTGTCGCTGAGACGGGCGCTACTTGCCCCAGCGCGGCTAGTTTAAAGTCGGCCGGAAGCTGCACGGCGCGCGGCAGTTGATGGCGTCGCGGCCGAACGCACGATGGTAATAGCACATACCGGCGTCGGCTTCGTCGGTGCGTGGCGGTGAGCGCGTTCTGGAGCGGCTGCGCTGTCGACGATACGTTCCTAGTGCCGGCTCTCGTGCGCTTGCCGTCGTCATCTCACGCACAGCTGCGGTCAGCTCTGTAACGGCGGCGAGCAGCTGCTGCACAGCCGGATCCGCTCTGGCACTGCCGCGGGCTGCCTCGTGCGTCGACTGCACCGCCGCTACGGACACCAGCGGCTGGTCGGCGCGTGTGGCGTCCATGAAGCGGTCGGCGGCGGCCGCCAGCTCGCTGAGTGACGTCGTGTCCGGCAGCAAAGAGATTGCCGCCTTGACGTTGTTGGGCAGCCGCTGTAGAAACAGGGTTCGAAGTAGCCCGGTGTCGACAGAAGAGCTACCGGCCCCTTCGAGCTCCCCTCGCATGCGGCGGAGCAGCTGCGACGGATTCTGGTCGCCCAGATGCTGGTGCCGCAGCATGGCGTCCAGCCGGGCCGCTCGTGACTGCGCCATGCGCGTCGTCAGCTTCTCGCACAAAAGTTGAAAATTCGGCGGCCCCCTGATGACGTCTTTCAGCTCTGTGGCCACATCCATCGGCAGATTGGCCACTAAGAACTGGAACTGCCTGACGGGTGAAGTGATTCCCGAAACGGCAAACGCGCAGCTCACCTGTGTGAGCCAGAGTTCTGGCTCCTCGGGCGAGAAAGGCGGCAGCCGGAATGATGTGGCAGGTCGGCCGTTGTCGCCTTCATCTTCGCGTTTCACTGGCTCGCCGTCTGTTAAGTGCGGGAAAGCGGCGGTGTCGTTGGGCATGACTCACGAAATCAAAAAACAAAAACTAAAACAAAATCACGTCGGGTTCACCAGTTTAGCGTGGAAAACACTAGGAATTGATGCAAGTTTAATATCACACGAGAGCGAGAAGACACGATGTGTATGCTACGAGCGCGCCAGCAAGAAGGAGGAAAACACGGGGTATCGAGCACAGTGACAGTGTCACACAACATGCATGCCAAGATTTGTGGCATGATATTTACAATCAAACATGAGACACACATAAGAAGATATGATGAAATAAACTATATGGTACACAGATAAAATAACAATGTAATAATCAAACACACGGCGAAGTCGCGAACGCGGCGCAGTCGCTACACACTGCTCGCACTTGTCGCTTGATTCTTCGCTCGCTTTATCCCATCCGTCCCTGCCTTGATCAGCCCTCTGCAATCAAACTTGTCCATTATCTTATATTCTCCAGACTCGACTACTGCAGCTCACTCCACTCCAGCTGTCCTAATTATTCTGTAAAAAAATTTCAGCGCGTCATTAATCAGTCCTATCGTTTTGTTTTGCATCCTATCTTCTGCCCCCATACTTCTCTTTTTCTGTTTCATTTCCGTTGGCTTCCTGTTAAATCACGCATTCACTTCAAAATCGCTGCATCATCTTCAAACTCTTGCATGATCCTAATGAACCTTTATATCTTTCTGATCTGCTCTCTCCCTCTTCTAATTCCACTTCCCGTCATTCTGCTCCTCTATGCTGTCCTCGCGCCCTCAATGAATCTGCCTAGTCTTCTGAATCGTTCTTGTTCTACGGTCCTCGATTATATAACTCGCTCCTTTCTCAAAAACAATGTATTTGTATAGCGCTCACATAGAAACAAGCGCGAAAGAGACAATAATGAGAAACAACAGTACACGATTACAAGATGTGAGAAAAGAAGTAGAAAATTATCATATCACATCCTCGCTTACGTATCAATATTTTACCTCTTCTCTACGAAAACATTTGTTCGAAATTTCCTTTGATCCCGTGACTCATTCATTGAAACGTTTTGCCTCTCTCTGATGTGTGTGTGTGTGTGTGTGTGTGTGTGTGTGTGTGTGTGTGTGTGTGTGTGTGTGTGTGTGTGTGTGTGTCTGTGTGTGTGTGTGTGTGTGTGGGTGCGAACGCATGTTTGTGTGTGTTCATCTTTGATTATGTCTAATTATGTTTATTGTATTGTGTCACTTATAGTAAATTGCACTCACTCACCATTGTGTTCATATTTGTTCATTGTCTTACTTAATCGTGTAATATTTACTCATTCATGTGTTATTCACTCTTATTATTATTGTCTCTGTAAATAACTGTTTTAGCTCCGCTTGTTTGTAATGTGTAACTGATGCGCACCCGTGTATGACAGACGCTATAACAAATACACTGAACTTAACTGAAGGAAGGGGAGGAAGTGATAGAGACAGGAAGTGAGTTGTATAGTCGAGGGGGCATATAACGAGGAAGATTTAGCTGACCAGAGGATTCAATTAAGGCGCGAGGACAGAACAAAGGAAGGGTATATCAATAAAACATTATACATATTCCTAGATTTTGAATGTAGGTTAGATGAATCTGACGGTACGCATATCCCTAATTTTTGTATAGCACAGATGTGTTGTGCAGTATGTTACGAAACACCAGGCAATTGTCATGCATGTAAAACCACAAAGTACGAGTATGTGTTTCACGGTCAACACACAATGACAGAAACCGGTGATTGGTTATTTCCACAGAATAATTGTAAAGTATTTACCCATTACGGTCAGGGATACGACACAAACTTTCTGATAAAGTACAGTCTCTCGAAATATCTTGTCCCAGAAATAATTGTCAAAGGGACAAAAGTTCTATCAGCGTATTACCCAACACTCAATATCGGATTACTAGACTCATTCTCTTTTCTACCTATGGCACTTACAAAACTGAGAACCACATTTGAAATATCCCGTACGAAAGGGCTATTTTCCCCACAAGTTCAATACACCAGCCAACGAAAACTATATTGGTCCAATACCTGATATTGCAATGTTTGAATGTAACAGGATGTCGCCCAATGATAAAGCCAACTTCCTCACATGGTATGGCCAACAGAGAGACAAAGTATATAATTTCCGATCAGAAATAGAGAATTATTGCATGAGTGATACATCATTACTACGTTTAGGCTGTATGAGGTTTAGAAAATTGTTCATCGAACATGCCAGCATTGACCCTTTTGATGAGTCAATCACACTACCGTCAGCATGTCATCGGGTATGGATGACACATTTTTTGCAACCAAACACATTAGCGTTAATACCTTCTCATATTCATTACAAACCTTGTAAAAAATAATCAGTAAAAAAGTATTCAATGGCTGGAATGTGAGGCTAAAGAATCACCAGGTGATCCCATACAACACGCACTATCCAACGGTGAAGTCTTTGTAGGGCCCTACCACGTTGATGGGTATAGGGTAATGATAGGAAAACGTGTAATAACACCCCATAAATTCGTATATTACACGTTTTCCTATCATTGCCCTATACCCATCAACGTGGTAGGGCCCTACAAAGACTTCACCGTTGGATAGTGCGTGTTGTATGGGATCACCTGGTGATTCTTTAGCCTCACATTCCAGCCATTGAATACTTTTTTACTGATTATTTTTTACAAGGTTTGTAATGAATATGAGAAGGTATTAACGCTAATGTGTTTGGTTGCAAAAAATGTGTCATCCATACCCGATGACATGCTGACGGTAGTGTGATTGACTCATCAAAAGGGTCAATGCTGGCATGTTCGATGAACAATTTTCTAAACCTCATACAGCCTAAACGTAGTAATGATGCATCACTCATGCAATAATTCTCTATTTCTGATCGGAAATTATATACTTTGTCTCTCTGTTGGCCATACCATGTGAGGAAGTTGGCTTTATCATTGGGCGACATCCTGTTACATTCAAACATTGCAATATCAGGTATTGGACCAATATAGTTTTCGTTGGCTGGTGTATTAAACTTGTGGGGAAAATAGCCCTTTCGTACGGGATATTTCAAATGTGGTTCTCAGTTTTGTAAGTGCCATAGGTAGAAAAGAGAATGAGTCTAGTAATCCGATATTGAGTGTTGGGTAATACGCTGATAGAACTTTTGTCCCTTTGACAATTATTTCTGGGACAAGATATTTCGAGAGACTGTACTTTATCAGAAAGTTTGTGTCGTATCCCTGACCGTAATGGGTAAATACTTTACAATTATTCTGTGGAAATAACCAATCACCGGTTTCTGTCATTGTGTGTTGACCGTGAAACACATACTCGTACTTTGTGGTTTTACATGCATGACAATTGCCTGGTGTTTCGTAACATACTGCACAACACATCTGTGCTATACAAAAATTAGGGATATGCGTACCGTCAGATTCATCTAACCTACATTCAAAATCTAGGAATATGTATAATGTTTTATTGATATACCCTTCCTTTGTTCTGTCCTCGCGCCTTAATTGAATCCTCTGGTCAGCTAAATCTTCCTCGTTATATGCCCCCTCGACTATACAACTCACTTCCTGTCTCTATCACTTCCTCCCCTTCCTTCAGTTGAGTTCAGTGTATTTGTTATAGCGTCTGTCATACACGGGTGCGCATCAGTTACACATTACAAACAAGCGGAGCTAAAACAGTTATTTACAGAGACAATAATAATAAGAGTGAATAACACATGAATGAGTAAATATTACACGATTAAGTAAGACAATGAACAAATATGAACACAATGGTGAGTGAGTGCAATTTACTATAAGTGACACAATACAATAAACATAATTAGACATAATCAAAGATGAACACACACAAACATGCGTTCGCACCCACACACACACACACACACAGACACACACACACACACACACACACACACACACACACACACACACACACACACACACACACACACACATCAGAGAGAGGCAAAACGTTTCAATGAATGAGTCACGGGATCAAAGGAAATTTCGAACAAATGTTTTCGTAGAGAAGAGGTAAAATATTGATACGTAAGCGAGGATGTGATATGATAATTTTCTACTTCTTTTCTCACATCTTGTAATCGTGTACTGTTGTTTCTCATTATTGTCTCTTTCGCGCTTGTTTCTATGTGAGCGCTATACAAATACATTGTTTTTGAGAAAGGAGCGAGTTATATAATCGAGGACCGTAGAACAAGAACGATTCAGAAGACTAGGCAGATTCATTGAGGGCGCGAGGACAGCATAGAGGAGCAGAATGACGGGAAGTGGAATTAGAAGAGGGAGAGAGCAGATCAGAAAGATATAAAGGTTCATTAGGATCATGCAAGAGTTTGAAGATGATGCAGCGATTTTGAAGTGAATGCGTGATTTAACAGGAAGCCAACGGAAATGAAACAGAAAAAGAGAAGTATGGGGGCAGAAGATAGGATGCAAAACAAAACGATAGGACTGATTAATGACGCGCTGAAATTTTTTTACAGAATAATTAGGACAGCTGGAGTGGAGTGAGCTGCAGTAGTCGAGTCTGGAGAATATAAGATAATGGACAAGTTTGATTGCAGAGGGCTGATCAAGGCAGGGACGGATGGGATAAAGCGAGCGAAGAATCAAGCGACAAGTGCGAGCAGTGGACAGGATATTGATTGGCAAGGAAAGGAAGGCGTCAAAGATAACACCAAGAACTGTCACTGTCACTGACAGAGAAAGGAGGAAAGGGGGAGCAATACGAGGAGGATGAAGAGCGACCAATCCAGATTTATAAGTGTTCAAGAGGAGGCGACGAGAGGAGGTCCAGGTTGAGATAGCAGAAAGTACGTCAGACAAGATATTAGGATGCGAGAAAGGATAAGGAAGATATAATTGGATATCGTCTGTGTAGGATGGGACAAAGAGAACACATGTACACATTGAAAAGGAGAGGGTCGTGTAAACAAATTCTTGTCCGGTTCCAGGATATGTATTCAAAGACAGGCGCGCGTGGGACATCGCTGACCCAAGCGCGCCTACAAGACCAAACCACTCGTAGACACACCTCAAAACCGACTCCACATTTTCCCTAGTTACAGTCACCGACCAAGTTCAGCACACACGCACACCAACACACGCACACATACACAATCACAAGCATACACATACACACACGTGCATACTTTTTCTTACTTTTATAAATGACATAGTCCAATCTAGCAGCATAGCCAAGTTCACCATATATGCAGATGACACCAGTTTATTGTTCAGTGACAGTAATCTTGAAAATCTGCATCTCAATGTCCAGAACGAGCTCCAACGTGTTGTTAACTGGATTGAGTGTAATCAATTAAAACTGAACTTCAACAAAACCAATTGCATATTTTTCCAAAATAGGTCCAGAAATCCTACTTTTCCTCCAATTTCTATCGATGGTCAATTGATTCGGAGAGTTCAAAATACCAAATTTATGGGGCTCATTTTAGACGAAAATATAAATGGGGGTGAACACATAGATTATGTTTGCAAGGAAATTTAAACATGTTGTGGAATTCTGTACAAAATTAGACCTCAATTAACCAATGAAGTCATGTGCAACATTCACGTTGATTTACGCTCAACTGACGTACTGTGTGTCGATCTGGTCATGTACGTGGCCATCGTTCTTATTAAAGTTATCGATTGCACAAAATAAAATCATCAGCTGCATAATGAACTTGAGGAAGTATGACTCAGTTGATCATATTTATTCTTCCATGAAAATAATGAAATTTGAAACAATTTGCAAATTCTTCATTATCATGCTCATGTTCAAACATGTGAAACTCAACCAGACAAGTTGCATTTTTCTTCATACAAGAAACGAGGATAAGACTATGAGAAGTCAGTATGATGTGCAATGGTAAAAATTCCCTACAACTTTATTTAAGCCCTGCATATTATGTAATGGCCCTAGAACATGGAACAGTTTGCCGATGGAAATGAAACACTTGAAAACCGTCCAAATAACAAAAACTTGTTTTAAGAGTAAACTCAAAATATATTTCGATGGATTCTGATTTCACAATTGTAATATTAACCCAACTGCTGTACTGTTTGTGTACTGTTGCTGTGCTGCACTGTTTGTGCTGTACTGTCGCTGTAGTGTACGTTTTTTCGAATATCGTGTCGATGTACTGTAAGTTTTCTCGAATATTTGTTTAAAATTGTGATTGTTCTTTGTGCATATATTATTGCAAATATCACGTGTCGTATAACAATGTGATATTATACATGTTCGTTCAAGAGCCGCGGCTCAACGAACGTTGCCACTGTTTATTGTTTATGTTGTTACTGTGTGTGTGATTATTCCGTGGCAATACATTATAAATTACAAATTACCATCTGCCTGTACAACCAGTGTTGCGCATACAGACACACACGCATTCACAAACAAACATATCTACCGCTCGCGCAAGGACCACAGACACACAAACACGCCCACACTTTCACTCGCACTAACATACACACTTGCATACGCAAGCATCATAGCCCAAACACACACACACACACTAATGGCTCAGCAATATACCACAGGCCGAGAATAGAACCTTGAGGGACACCAGACTTAAGAGGAAGTGCAGTGGAAACGGAGGAATTGAAGTGAACAGAAAAGGTGCGACCATTCAAGTGAGAGCGAAATAGTGAGAGAGCGGAATTCGACACACCGAGATGAAGGAGGTCATGGATAAGAATGGAGTGATCAACCAAGTCAAAGGCAGAACTCAAATCAAGTAGTACTAGAAGAACAGCATGACGATAAGAGAAGGAGGAAAGACTTTTCCTTTCGCCAATTTTCTTCTTCCCTCGGCAAATACATATTATCTATTTCTTTTGATACCGTTTCCCACTCTCTCACTCCTATGCCTCGGTCTGACTCTACATCTCTGTGGTGCCGTATTGTTTTCGGTAGAAAACAATGAGTTAAAACTGTATTTATAGACAAGCGCGCGTGGGCATCAGTGCCCCACACATCTCTATCAGGATGACAAGATGTAAAATGCGTGTCAATACAGAGGGAAGGGTGTCCACACACAAATACACACACACACACACACACACACACACACACACACTATGTCATGATGACCAGGTGTACAATGCGTGTCAATACAGATAGAAGGGTGTCCGCACACATTGTGTCACCCTAGAGTGTGTTATGCGTCTGAAAAAGAAAAAAACGTATTGAAACGTATTGAAACAGACTGAAAAAACTGACGGAGATGTGTGTGTGTGTCTGTGTGTGTCTGTGTGTGTATGTGTGTGTATGTGTGTGTATGTGTGTGTGTATGTGTGTGTGTGTGTGTGTGTGTATGTGTGTGTATGTGTGTGTGTGTGTGGGTGTGTATGTATGTGTGTGTGTAGGTGTGTGTGTGTGTGTGTGTGTGTGTTTGTGTGTGTGTGTGCAACAAACATCACATGGCAAAATGGGTCAAACTGCTGCAATAGTTCGGTATTTGGTGTTTGCATGGGACACACACACACATACATCTGTGTGAGTGTGTGTGTGCGGACACCCTTCCCTCTGTATTGACACGCATTGTACACCTGGTCATCCTGACATAGTGTGCGTGTGTGCGTGTGTGTGTGTGTGTGTGTGTGTGTGTGCGTGCGCGAAAATATATTGTTTAGAGATGTGTTACGATTCCATTCACTACATGAACGTATTGAAACATCAAATTTTATTTCAAACACACACAGACATACAAAGTTTGACATACGTGCACATATGTGTAGCAGTAGGTGGATGTCGGAAGAGACGAGAAAAAAATAGTGCTCGATAAATTGTATCCGCTTCGTTATCGATACACATGTGTATTGTGCAATGAGTGTGGCATTTATTTGATCTTACGGTAGACTGGTTGGTCGTATGCGGTAACTGTCAATAACAAATCAGTTTTACTCATTTGGAATTCTTCGTAGCGTTTTGTAGGTACACGAAAATGTTTTCTTTCAATGTGTTAAATTGTAATTGTAAATACGCAGCCACAATGGCAGCCAGGTTTAGATTTGGTGGTATTTGCATGGGACACACACATGTTGAGCTATTTTGACTCGAGCGGTTTCACACCCGACTGGCACCCCCCTGTTTCAACGATTTATAGACCGTCACGGGGGCGCACGACAATGTAGGGTCAACGTGAAAACCACGATGAAAACCCAGGCACAGACACATGACACATGGACACTATTGTGCTCTCTTTGTTAAACTATTCGATCAAGGTGAAACAATTTGGCACAGTTTGTGTCGCGATTTGTCTGTGGCAACACCGAACGTAACGTACAAATATTACGTACATTATGGTACTGATTCTACAGTGTGAGTGTTTTCAGTACAAAGAGAGCACTCTGATCATGAAAGAGTTGTGTGTACATGACACCGTGAGCGGTGTGTTTTGGTGCACCGTGTTTCCACCGCCCGATGATCTACGCATAGACGAACCACTGCGGAAACATTTCGACTTTCTCAAACGTAACATACACGGACTCGACTATGCGTACAATACCTACAACAATGAATGCTACAGAACAAAAGTGAAAAGTGTCGGTGATATGCTGCGGCAACTGTCCGATGGCACGATATACACCGTCGGACAAGATATGGCCAAACGCCTATCAAGTATATTGGCGCTGAACATATCGAACATTGAAACTGTCTTACCGCCACACACCAAATATATTTACAAGTGTTTAAGTGTTAAACATGAATTGTGCAAACATTATCATACTTATAGAAACGAGCGTAGTTGTGCCGTTACCAAGTGTCAATTGTGGGCGAAAATATTCAAACTGTACAATTGTGACCGGCCATGTAAAATGATGTATTTTCCATAAATATGTATGCAAATAAACTTTTTCAACAATACCGTGATTAATATGTGTGATAGTCAATTAGGATATTAATTGTACCATGCGTGACATACACTAATTGCACCACACATGTATTGATCGGTAGTAAAGGGGGATTGGGGGGGGGGAAATCAATAGTTCACTTACACACCTGACCGGTAGGTGGCGCTGGGGAAAAAATCAATAGATTTTTGCCCTATGCACTACTGTCTGGTTCAGCGGCTACACATGCCACGATGGTCGTCTCTTCCTCGGTGTCTTCAGACTCTTGCAGTGATGATGTCGGGAAACGTGACAGAAGACGCTCACTGAAGACGTCTGGAATTTCGCCGAAGAGGTTGTCCACTGACGAGGGCGATTCCCGTTGGGATTTGCGCTCGGCGACACTTGGTACGACCGGCGTCTGCATTTGCGAAGGATAATCGCTCGGAATCAGTTTCAAAGCCCGACAAACGTGCCAAGAGAGCAGCAACCCAGTCACTCCTTTGATGACGTGGATGTCCACACTCACTTCTGTCCCGCCGATGGCGATTGCAGTCGGGCAGACTCCAACTGGCTCCATGCGGAATCCGTCGGCTGACACTGGCTGATCGGTGCTTGGCAGCAGATTGTTCTCGTCCTCGAATTTGTTGAGCACGTCCAGACCGGCGACAGTTATGTCTGCTCCTGTGTCTGGAAAAGCCGAAGCAGTGATACGCCCGTCAACTACGACGTCCACACGTGGTGCTCTGAGCGACGTGACGCTCGACACTATCGCAGCTGACACGGGTTTGTCGTCTGGCGACTTGTTTCTCCGTCTGCTGTCACTGTTTTTCCCCATCGCAGTGCGACATTTCTTGGCAAAGTGTCCAAGTTTGCCACATCGTCTGCATTCTTGATCACGTGCCGGACATTTGTTTTCAGGCGTGTGTTGCCTCCCACAGCGGCTGCACTCACGTTGCTCTGAGGTGGTTCCAGACCTTTGATATCTGGGTCGGTGTCCTCTGACGCCGTGTACGCGGTTGACTCTGTCGGTCTCTATACGTTCGGTGTCATGACAGGCAGCTTCTTCTGCGCGACAGATGTCCACAGCCATAGACAGTTTCAAATTATTGACGCTGCACAGCTTCTTGATCGTGCACGATTATTGTATGCCCATGACGATTCTATCTCGAACGAGGCTGTCCTTGCAGGTGTCACAGAAGTTGCACGAGGTACTCAGTTCTCGCAGGATAATGAGAAAATCATCAAAAGTTTCACCGGCGTTTTGTTTTCGAGAGTTAAAATTTTTCCTCGATCACCTCATTTACTTGTCCTTTGGCGTAGATGTCCAGGTGTTGCAGAATTGTGTCGATGTTGTCCCGGTCGGCCTCTGGAATGTCGAGACTTTTGACAATTCGCAGATATTCGTCGCTTAGACACGACCGTAAGACCGCCATTTGAATTGCACGACTTTGGCTTCTGAGTCCTGAAAGCAGAACGTAATCGTTCCAGCGTTCTCGCCATATGCTGAATGACTCCCTTCGATCGACAGATAAGTCCAGTTTTGTTGGAGGAACAATTTTCCCACTCCACGCGAATCGATTGACCGCTTCGTTCAGCTCTGATGTATGCTGCGCACTGGTTTCGGCTGATGTCGGCTGCGCCATGTTTTGGTCTGGATCTTTATCGACGAGAACACTTGACTATACCGAAACACATTAACACGATAACACATGAACACCTGCGACACAATACACACACCTCTCACTCGAACCGTAATAACGTCAATGCACTCAGGGCCACTGCTGTGCGCACACTGATTCATCATCCTGTGGCGTGTCATGCATATTATATTTATTAAATTAATGTGTGTATATATTAATGTGTGTATATTTAAATGTGTATGCGTGCGCGTATTCGTTTATGTATTCGTATATGTATGTGCCGCACGTGTTTGTATGTTTGTGTGGCATGCCTTCCAGAATGTTCGGTGTAGGTTAAGTGACGTGTGTCTGCGTACAATCAGCAAACACGCTTGTTGCATGTGTATACGTGTGCGTATGTGTCTCTATGTATGTGCTGCATGTGTCTGTATGTTTGTGTGGCATACGTTCTAGAATATTCCATGTAGGTTAGGTGACGTCTGTATGCGTGTTAGCTTGATCACATAGCTACCAATCGGGTGGTTACATTTGTCTTTTACTATTGCCTGGCCAATTGTGTTCCAATGTTCATACGCGGTCGGGTCGATGCACACGCACGGCCGAGTATATTTAAGTCCCGTCGCCTCGGTGCGCGGGCAGTTGGACTGGGACTTTGGCAATAGCTTGACTGACAGGGCTACTCTCTGTGTCTCGCTCGCCTTGTGTCAGTTCGACCCGAGCATCGTCCGACACATTGTGTTGGACAACGTGCTCGTTGCGATTGCCGCGCATTGGCCTAGGATATTACCTGTATTACTTGTAACGGTGCAGTAGCTGTTTCAGTGGAGGACTCGCTACACCACTGTTACGAAATTCTGTGCCGCGGCCTTCGTGCCGAGGTTTTGCTGGTCTCCGGCCTTGTGATATTCTATGTACTATTGTTACTGTGTATTTATAATATATCTGCTGTGCTACACCGCTCTTTGTTATGTGCGCGCTCTGAACGAGCTTCGCGTAACAAGTGGTGACCCCGACGTGATCAGTATTGTACTCGTATTATATAAGTACTGTATTATTATAGAGTCGTGTAGTTTTCAGTAGCGTTGCGTACCGTTGATTAGCTCTCGTTCGTAGTTTGTAGCTAGTTCGCAGTTTGTAGCTAGTTCGCGGTTGTGGCTCATTCGCTTGCAGTTCTTGCCGCTTACTCTCGCATACTAACCCAGCATGGATGGTGAAGTGAAATCAGACGCGGTGTCTGTTCCTGCCGTCATGGGTCCACCACCCCCATTCGTGGAAAACGACCCAAGTGTGTGGATAATTCAGCTGGATTTATATTTTGCCAGAGCAAATATTAGGCAAGAAACTCTTCGTTTCCAAACAGCCGCATCGCTTCTGCCGCCGCATCATGTCCGTGAGTTTATAGATCTCATTCGTAAACCACCTGCAGACGCCTATACGCAGTTGTGCAACGCTCTACAGTCGCGACTGGGCGCGACGAATGAGCAGAAATTGCGTACGGTGCTGGAACAGCAGGAATTAGGCGACCGGCGGCCCAGTCAGTTTCTCCGTCACTTGCATGACCTGACAGCGCCGTATATTTCTGACAGCGAATCGCCACTGGTACGGCAAATATTTTTGAAGGCGATGCCAGATGCTGTCGCTCCATTCCTGCAATTTTTGCCACCGGAGACGCCGCTAGAAACCCTGGCTGGCACAGCGGATCGAGTGTTGACTGCACTGCCGAGTGCCAGCCTTGCAATAAACGCAGTGAGTCTACCTGAGCACGGCTGCAATTGCGCTAAAGAGCTGGCTGAAATGAGACAGTGTTTGAACCAGCTGCAGCGCCAAGTCAGCAAGCTCGCAGTGCGGCGGACTGCCTCGCCAGCCGCGCAACAGGTGCCGTCTCGCGTAACGAGGCACAAATCTCCGCGACCGGTAAAGTCTAGGTCACACTCTGTGGCAAAAGACGAGGAATCCACCACAGATGGTGAGAGGACCAACCTTTGTTGGTATCATTACAATTTCGGCGAGAAAGCGCGCTCGTGCGAAAAACATTGCAGGCATTATTTAAACTGATCCCGAGAGGAGAATGTCTGCCAAATTCTTCTCTCGCAACCATCGCAGGCAGCCACAAAAATTCACTGTTTTTCATCCGGGACCAGGTATCAAGCATTTCCTTTTTGATAGACACCGGGGCGCAGTATAGTATCGTGTCAACGCGTCATTATCCATCCAGTGACAAGTCTTCATTGTGTCTGCAAGCGGTCAATAACAGTGCTATACGCACACATGGTTCTAAAACGCTCACAGTATCACTCGGTCTGCGTAGAAATTTTCCGTGGATATTTATCTTAGCTGATATTGACATATCGATAATCGGGTGTGATTTCCTTTCGCATCATGATATTAGCGTTAACCCAAGAAAGTGCGAGCTTATCGATAATACCACGCAGCTCAAGGTTCGCGGTTCTGGTTCACATGCGCCTTTGCTCCGTGTCCATGTCCATGTCTGGTCACCATGAGAACTACCAGGCCATTGTCAAAGAATTCCCAGAGCTTTTGTCGCCGTCCGTCACTTCTGACGTTTCGAAACACGGTGTTTTTCACCGAATTCATACACATGGTAAGCCTGTGTTTTGTCGATCTCGAAAACTTGATTCTGCTAGGCTGAAAATTGCCAAAGCGGAGTTTGAAAAGATGCTGGCACAGGGTATAATACGACCGAGTAACAGTCCTTATGCATCGGCACTCCATCTTGTTCCGAAACGGGCATCTTCCGATTGGCGGCCTTGTGGAGATTATAGAGCTCTGAACAGAGTAACAACTCCGGACAGATACCCAGTGCCGTATCTGCAAGATTTTTCTGCAACATTACATGGTTTGACTGTATTTTCGAAGATTGACCTGGTCAAAGCGTTTTTCCAGATTCCTGTACACCCGGACGACATACACAAAACGGCAATCACCACGCCATTTGGTTCTTTCGAAATGTTGCGGATGCCGTTTGGATTGCGTAATAGCGCGCAGTCAATGCAACGTCTGTTGGACTCAGTACTCCGAGGCTTAAATTTCATATTCGTGTACATAGACGACATCTTGATAGCCAGCAAAAACGAGGCAGACCACCGGTCACATCTACACACAGTTCTCAGTCGTTTGCGCGCACACGGCATCAAAATAAACATAGACAAATGCGTGTTTGGCAAGCCGGAATTGACTTTTCTTGGCCACACGATAAATAAGGGCGGCATACTTCCACAGCACGACGCAGTGAAAGCTATAATCGAATTTCCTCTTCCAAAAACGCACGAGCAGCTGCGTAGGTACTTGGGCATGGTAAATTTTTACCACCGTTTTTTGCCTCATGCAGCTTCACTTCTTGCTCCCTTACACAAGCTGATAACAAATCATGCAAAAAAATCCAAGGTTCCTGTCATATGGACAAACGAGGCTACAGATGCATTTGACAAGTCAAAAAACGCACTTAGCGAAGCCGCGTCGTTGCATCATCAGAATGACTCCGCGCAATTAGCTCTTTTCACAGATGCCAGTGATTCCGCGATTGGTGCAGTTTTGCAGCAATGTAGTCACGGTGAGTGGCAGCCACTGGCTTTTTGGTCGAAACAGCTGACTTAAGCTCAAGCCAACTACAGTGCGTTCGGTAAAGAAGTGCTAGCCGTGTATTTATCCGTTCGACATTTCCGTCAGTATCTAGAAGGTCGAGATTTCACCATATTTACCGACCATAAGCCGCTGACGCACGCGATCGGCACTCCCACACACAACCACTCACCGAGAGAACAGCGCCATTTAGACTACATACTACAGTTCACTGCAGATGTGCGTCATATAAGCGGCAAGGACAATGTGGTCTCTGATGCGTTATCTAGAGTAAGCGCCGTGTCTTCAACCATTGACATAGACTCGCTGTCAAAACAGCAGCAGGCAGATACTGAACTGCAAGAACTTTTGCAAAACGAGTCAACCAGCTTGAAACTGGAGTGGCAGAATTTTCGTGCAGTTTCCAAAAACAAAATTATGTGCGATATTTCAACCGGAACACCGCGACCCTTGGTGCCAACCAAAATGCGTCAGGATGTTTTCCGTATCTTGCACAGTCTTTCCCATCCAGGTCGAGCTGCAACTTTGAAGCTCGTATCCGACAGATATGTCTGGCCCAACATGCGACAAGATATCGTTACTTGGACCAAACAGTGCGCACATTGTCAAACATGTAAGATCACTAGACATAATCGTTCACCAGTCGGACAATTTGAGCTGCCCTCGCGCCGGTTTCAGCATGTGCACGTAGACATAGTAGGCCCACTTCCGTGCTCTAATGGTCACCAATATATTTTGACAGTGATTGACAGGTTTACACGCTGGCCAGAAGTATGTCCTATTCCTGACAAATCGGCCGATACAGTAGCACGATATTTTATTTCAACTTGGGTGTCACGTTTCGGTGTCCCCGAGAGTATTGTCTCAGACAGGGGCACTCAATTCACAAGCCACCTCTGGAGACAACTCAACAACTGCTTCGGATATAACACGCGCTTGACAACGGCGTACAATCCGGCAGCCAACGGCCTAGTAGAACGGCTTCACCGCCAGCTCAAAGGCGCACTTCGGGGTTGTAGTGACTGGACAAACAGACTGCCAATAGTCCTGTTAGGTATTCGGTCCTGCATGAAATCACCTTTAAATTGTTCCTCCGCCGAGCTGGTATATGGTGCCAAATTGCGTTTACCAGGTGAATTGTTAAATAGACAACCACAATTGACTCACACATATTGTCAGTTTGCCAAACAATTGTCTGAACATTTCAGTGCTATCCGGCCACAGCAGACCCGTGCAGCTGAGACAGCAGTGTTCCACCTGCCCAGCTTGTCCGATGCAGATTTCGTGTTCGTGCGTCATGACGGCCACAGACGTCCGCTGCAGCCGGTGTACCAGGGGCCGTACAAGGTGGTGAACCGTACGCCAAAAACGTTCACTATTGAGCGGCATGGACACGAGGTGGTCGGCATTGATCGTCTGCGTCCAGCATTTCTGGAAAATGAGAATATTTCATCCGCTCCGGAGAACGACAGCTTCGTGCATCAGGCAAAACAAAACTCCACCAAGATCACTCACACTCAGACGCACACCACACCACAATCCATTTTGTACCGTACCCGATCTGGCAGAGCTGTCAAACCTCCGGTTCGTTTCTCGCCATGATCTAAATGGGGGCTCATGTGGCGTGTCATGCATATTATATTTATTTATATTTCCATATACAAACGTCGATCAATTCCCATGTATAAGCTGTGTGATGATGATGGAAATTTGATTACCGGGACATTTTACTATCAAGAACCTCAACGTGTTTGAATACAACATGAATATTGTGCATTGTCTTTGCGACCGATTTAGTCAAACCGTTTTTTATATATATTTCAAGTATGATTGAAAATTATTATATTCTCGTCTCTGCCAAAGATCGACTTGGCGATCCCAATATATCGTGACGCAAACAAATGTGACGCGAAATAATTATTAAATACAAATGTGACGTAAAATGGCTTTTAAAGACCAAAAAAAATATTCAGTCCTATTAAACATTCCCCGTAAAACGCTGCTGTGGTCGAACTCTGCGAGGACCCCGGTTCGAAACCCATCAGGTATGTATATTTAAAACACATAAAGTTAGGTTAGGTTGGGTCGGGTTAGGTAGGGTTGGGTCGGGTTAGGTTAGGTATAGAATAAAGAATACATAGAATAAAGAATAAGAAAAAATAATAAATACAAATGTGGCGCTAAAGAGACAAATATGTTTAGTTCCACCCGCAAACGCTATATATACACCTATTACACATCACCTGTAAAACGCTGCTGTGGCCGATCTCGGCAGACGCTGGCTTGGAGACGCGAGGACCACGGTTCGAAACCCGACAGGTATGTATATTTAAAATACATAAAAAAAGTTAGGTTAGGTATAGAATAAAGGAAAAAAAGTTAGGTTGGGCATAGAATAAAGAATAAATATAATAAGAAAGGAAGAATAAGAAATAAAAATAAAATTTGGGGTAGGTCGTGTTAGGTCGGGTCAGGTCAGGTTAAAAAAAAAAAATGTTGTCAGAGGGAAGGGGCCTAAGTAATGTAAACAAATGTGACAAAGTGGTGAGGCTTACTACTGTGGTGGCATAATATTTTTATGATACAGTAATGTACAGTTTTATGCGTTTAAGTGTGTTCACGTTTTGCAAGGGTAACATTCTTAATTTTTTGTGTATACTGTCGTGTATGTATGTGCGTGTGATTGTGTTTGTTTGTGCCTTCAATATATGCATTCTTGTTCCGACGTTGTTTTTGTGCGGTCTCGAGCAGCACTCTCTCTGTGCTACACCAGATGTAAATGACGGTGAACTATACCATTTACAAGTCAATTTGGCAAAAGTGAAAATCAATTTGGCAAAAGTGAAATTCAATTTGGCAAAAGTGAAAATCAATTTGGCAAAAGTGAAAATCAATTTGGCAAAAGTGAAAATCAATTTGGCAAAAGTGAAAATCAATTTGGCAAAAGTGAAAATCAATTTGGCAAAAGTGAAAATCAATTTGGTAATTCTTACAAATTTAGGTGGTAGTCGCATTGATAATGCATAATCATATTGTTTATTAGTGTTTTATTAACAAATTTATTACTCATGCAAATGATATCAATTAATGTTTTATGTTTAAGAATATATATAGTTTAAGAAGCTGCCATGTAGGGATATATTTGTTGATGAAGTCCATTATATTTGCATCAAAATGATCTTTTAAGTGATTTGGATTAGCTCCGATTCAAGGTTAATAATAAAATAAACTATACATTTTACAATTTCATTCGTCCCAATTGAAATCAAAATTGTCCCAGCTAGAATGTATGTTATTGATTTTACATTAAATATCAAACTTAGTTGTTGTTAGTACATTTTATTGTATTTCACATGAACAACTTAGCATTAGTCGTAAAACACAGATATTTACTACTTACTATGTACTATACAATTATGTGCTATGGTATGTACTACAATTACAATGCAGATATGTACCGTAATTACTTACTTTATGAGGAACTCTATCAGCCAATATAGCAATGTCAGCGTATATACCACCAGCGCGTGCACTTAAATTCTAGCAACAAAGCAAGATATCACAACTCAACACAATCACAACGCAACATGGCCCAGTAAAACACCTGCACTAACAAACACGCACGAACGTTCTGTGCAAACAACTGCCCTATGGCGCGCACTCTATCAGCCAATATATCAATGTCAGCGTATAGTCACTGTGCTCGGAGAGCACTCGCGAGCAAATCGTGCACACACACACACACACACACACACACACACACACACGCACACACAAACACATCTACAGAAACATCACACTTTCAGAGACGGTACAATCCAGCTTATGGCAAGTGTTCTGGCATCACGTGCGAATAGCGCTTGTCGTTGCTAGCCATCTGTACTATGTTTAATATGGTACGGTATATATTTTTGTATATGGTGTCTATTTGTGTGTGCGAGGTAGTGTGAGTGTATGTATGTTGTATGCACGTGTTATGAGCGAGCAGGGGAATACAGGGGGTGGGGCAGTGCGCGCCATAGGGCAGTGCGCGCCATGGGGCAGTTGTTTGCGCAGAACGTTCGTGCGTGTTTGTTAGTGAAGGTGTTTTAGTGGGCCATGTTGCGTTGTGATTGTGTTGATTTGAGATATCCTGCTTTGTTGCTAGAATTTAAGTACACGCGCTGGTGGTATATACGCTGACATTGCTATATTGGCTGATAGAGTTCCTCATAAAGTAAGTAATTACGGTACATATCTGCATTGTAATTGTAGTACCTACCATAGCACATAATTGTATAGTACATAGTAAGTATAGTAAATATCTGTGTTTTACGACTAATGCTAAGTTGTTCATGTGAAATACAATAAAATGTACTAACAACAACTAGGTTTGATATTTAATGTAAAATCAATAAAATACATTCTAGCTGGGACAATTTTGATTTCAATTGGGACGAATGAAATTGTAAAATGTATAGTTTATTTTATTATTAACCTTGAATCGGAGCTAATCCAAATCACTTAAAAGATCATTTTGATGCAAATATAATGGTCTTCATCAACAAATATATCCCTACATGGCAGCTTCTTAATCTATATATATTCTTAAACATAAAACGTTAATTGATATCATTTGCATGAGTAATAAATTTGTTACTAAAACACTAATAAACAATATGATTATGCATTATCAATGCGACTACCACCTAAATTTGTAAGAATTACCAAATTGATTTTCACTTTTGCCAAATTGATTTTCACTTTTGCCAAATTGATTTTCACTTTTGCCAAATTGATTTTCACTTTTGCCAAATTGAATTTCACTTTTGCCAAATTGATTTTCACTTTTGCCAAATTGAATTTCACTTTTGCCAAATTGATTTTCACTTTTGCCAAATTGACTTGTAAATGGTATAGATAGAGACTTGGGGAACGCGTAATGGATTCAGCTCTTCTACGAACAAAATGGCAGGCTTATACTTTTGCCACCGTCGAGGTGCCTGCTCTGATATATGGATTGAATCATACGACAGTGATAGCTCATTCCAATTTACGGTCCTTATGGTTCTTGTTATGCACGTTGGATTTGCGCTTGATCTATACTGACCTATACCGCGTATTACTGCTGAGAATAACATGCTTAAAAAATCAAATATGTTGAATGTTGTATCTCAAATGTTCGACGCTCGAGGTGATTTAGGCGCACGAGGTAGTTGACACGAGGCAACTAACGAGAGTTCCTGATTAACGAGAGTTCTTTCTGGAACACTCGTTGATCAGGTCGCCTCGCGATTGCGCAGGCAAAGACATGATATGACTCCGGAGTCCGCAATGTGTCGTTTGAATGTGGTACACTACGCAGGAATACGCATGTCACCAGCACGTTTCGCCAACTGTCGGTATCTTTATTGGGACTGATGAGGCTCCGTTGACGTTACGTCGTCAAGACCTGGACCAAGATTATCAAATTTGATATTATATATAGCAATCTGTAGTGCGCCCCGTGCAACAGCATCATGAACCACTTGGTGGAACCTGCCAGAAGCACACGCGTAGCGCTCTCTGTCATGGCTACATTGTGTGAGTGTGTCATTGGAAGAGGGGCACTCGTCCTCTGCATCTTCAAGCGCAGTGCAACTATGTGCATGTATGTACCAGTGTCGTATGCCGTGTGTCACAATAAACAGTCGGTCCTTAACATGTGTGTCTGGACCGACTGTTCTACATACTCGTCATCTAATTGCGCCTCTCTGTTAGCAGCTGTGTGTGACTCGTCATTAAGGACGACCCACCATAAGATGCTGACAAGAGTTAGCAGCAATGACACACATAGCGCCAGGGCACAGAGTACAGCGAATATACTGTACACCCCGGATATAAGATATGCGGATAAAGGAGAACGCCGGATATAAGCGAAACCAGAGTTCAGTTTGACTGGCAGTCTGCTATCCAGAATCATCTAATAAATCCATAGAATGTATAGGAAATTCATGCAAAAATCGAAAAAAACATGCGCATTTCAGTGATATTATATTTATTGCGCATATTTGCACATGTGTTTCAATAAATAAGACAATAATCAATATGCACATACTAGCTTTTACGTTGTACCTTGTTGTTGTTGTTGTTGTTGATGAATACTGCATATAGCTCTGGATAGGCTCAAATGCTACATTGTACCTTTTGAGCGGAGTCACGCTCAGCCATTGTATATATAATCGCAAGCATATATACGAGGACAATTTCGTAAAGATAAACCTGTGCTCGCGATTGCATTTTCGGCGCATGTTGGCGTAATGTTGAAATGTGGTCTGTTGTATTTAGGTGGGTCTCGCTTTGAACTTGTACATGCAGTTTATATCAACTGTATTGTCGTTATTTAATTCCTACTCAAGTTTTATGATACTATTGCTTCTTAAACCAGCAGGTCCACGAATTTCGTGTGATATTTTGTTGATTTTCATATTGAAAATGACATCCACAATATAGGTGTTTCCATTAAATTCTAATCTGGTCTCATTATGTTATTGGTAATAAACTGGTAATGTTGTCAGAGGGGAGGGGCCTAAGTAATGTAAACAAATGTGACAAACTGGTGAGGCTTACTACTACCACGTGACACAAATCACCGTCATATACACACGTGACGAATTCACTCGCAGCATAATAATAAATCCATATATCAGAGCAGGCACCTCGACGGTGGCAAAAGTATAAGCCTGCCATTTTGTTCGTAGAAGAGCTTAATCCATTAGTCTATATCTAGTTCACCGTCAGTTACATCTGGTGTAGCACAGAGAGAGTGCTGCTCGAGACTGCACAAAAACAACGTCGGAACAAGAATGCATATATTGAAGGTGCAAACCAACACAATCACACGCACACACATACAAGACAGTATACACAAAAAATTAAGAATGTTACCCATGCAAAACGTGAACACACTTAAACGCATAAAACTGTACATTACTGTATCATAAAAATATTATGCCACCACGTGACACAAACAGACACCGTCATATACACACGTGACGAATTCACTCGCAGCCATGCAAATAACGTTTGATATGATGACCATCAACAACAACGAACTTTATCCAAGATTCCATTCTCTATCAAATGACCAAGCGACTAATGTCAGCAAAAAGCAACATATTCTACAATAATAGTTTCACAGTTCATCTACAATACGTGCTTCTATATGCATTGACAACTTACTGTAAATTCTTGCCACACAAGTAATACTTGTATTAATGTCTTGTGATAGTTCTAGCACGTACACTCTTGTGTAATACAATATATCCTCTCATCACACTTGTATATCCACTATTCACACTTGTGCAGACATCACACTTGTACATCTACCTATGTGTTTTCCTGTGTAATGAAAGGCTTGAACGATTCCTGAATCTCCGATCACACAATTCACATTTGAACGGTTTCTCCCCTGTGTGTGTTCTCATGTGACTGGTGAGAGTGCCACTTTGTGAGAATCTCTTATTGCACCTCTCACACTTGAATGGTTTCATTCCTGTGTGTGTTCTCATGTGTAGAGTAAGTGAGCAAAAAAACGTAAATCGCTTATTACATACATCACACTTGTACGCTTTCTCTCCACTGTGTGTTCTCATGTGTGAAGTGAGATTGCTATTATGCGAAAATTTCTTATTGCACAACTCACATTCGTATGGTTTATCCCCATTGTGTAGTCTCATGTGAGTTGTGACATGACTTTTCTGTGTGAATCTCTTATTACACAACTCACACTTGTACGGCTTCTCTCCTGTGTGTGTTCTTATGTGATATAAGAGATTCGCCTTACATCTACCTATGTGTTTTCCTGTGTATTGAAAGGCTTGAACGATTTTTGAATCTCCGATCACACAATTCACACTTGAATGGCTTCTCTCCTGTGTGTGTTCTCATGTGAATGGTGAGACCGTCACTTCGAGAGAATCTCTTATTGCACAATTCACACTTGAACGGTTTCACTCCTGTGTGTATTCTCATGTGTCCAGAAAGTGAGTGAAAAAACGTAAATCAACAACAACAACAACAACAACAAACATGTATTTAATATAGCGCACACAATAGTTACAAGCGCGCGACACGCAAAATAATACTGGAGCAAGTGGGAAAATTGGGTCAATTGCGCAGGTTGGGTGAAGTAAAAACATGCAGCGCAGAACAGAAACACAAACATGTAGCAATTATGAGTCCGGAATATGTAACTAAAATGTGCAAAAAAGAGATAAATCATTAAATAAAAGGAAAAACGGATTAAATCAATATCAATAGGAAGAATAAATCAATTATAACATTGCAAACAAGTAAACTTAAGAAGACTCTGAGGCCAAAGAAAGGAAATGTTTGTGCAGCTCAGAGGAGAAAGATGAGTAGGATTTCATTCGGAGGAGGCGAGGAGGAAGTGAATTATAAATGCGGGGTGCAGCAAAAAAGAATGATTTCGCAGACCAAGTGGATTGGTTCAACGCAGGGGGACAGATTAGAGGAGTAGGATGGCGACGTGAACCAGAAGTACTCTCTTGAACCAGAAGTAGTGAGCGTAGATAGGAAGGGGGTGAAGGACAGTGAAGGATTTTGTACACCAAACAGCAAATTTTGTAGCGAATTCGGAAATGAGCAGTGAGCCAACCAAGTCGGTGAAGGTGAGCTGAAGTTGGCGTTTTGTTAGGAAGTTTAAGAACGAAGCGACAGGCAAGGTTGATAATGGATTGTAGATGGCGGATACTTTTGAGGGGAAGGTGAAAAAACAAGGAGTTACAGTAATCTAGGCGAGTGAAAATGTAAGAATTGACAAGAAGAACAGCCGAAGATTCGTCCAAAAGAGAACGTATGGGATACAATTTTCTCAGAATGAAGCGGCAAGAGCGAGTGAGTTGAGAAAAGTGATGAGAAAATGATATTGTCGGATCAAATGTGATGCCAAGGTTGAGAATTTGAGAAGCTAGAGGCAAGGAGACAGTGGTAGGGGTTATCCTTGGAGGATGAAAAGCCAAGTAGACAGTTTTGTCGTGATTAAGAAGGAGGTATCTGGAGGCCCATGACGAAATATGGGAAAGAAGTTTAGATACCAAAGTAGAATTATGTAAAGATAAGGGAAAGTAAATTTGTACATCGTCAGCATAGACGTGAAAGGAAATAGGGTATTCTCTGAGGACAGAACAAAGGGACGAGACGTAGAGGTTGAAAAGGAGTGGTCCCAGGAGAGAACCCTGTGGGACGCCAGAAGTCAACGGAACATTGACAGAACATGAACATGCGATAAATCGCTTACTACATACATCACACTTGAACGCCTTCTCTCCACTGTGTGTTCTCATGTGTGAAGTGAGATTGCCATTTTGCGAAAATTTCGTATTGCACAACTCACATTCGTATGGTTTATCCCTATTGTGTAGTCCCATGTGAGTTGTGACATGACTTTTCTGTGTGAATCTCTTAGTACACAACTCACACTTGTACGGCTTCTCTCCTGTGTGTGTTCTTATGTGATATAAGAGATTCGCCTTACACGTGAATCTTTGATCACACAGCTCACACTCGTAAGGCATCTCCACTGTGAGTTACCATGTGCTTATTAAGATTGCCTTTACACGTGAATCTTTGATCACATAACTCACATTCGTACGGCTTCTCTCCACTATGTGTTCTCATGTGCATAGTGAGAGTGCTTTTCTGTGTGAATTTCTTATTGCACAACTCACATTCGTGCGGCTTCTCTCCAGTATGTGTCATTATTAGGGCTGTCAAAAAAGTAACCTAAAAATCAGAAAAAAGTAACTTTATTTTCGAGAAAAAGTAACCTAAAAAAGTAACCTAAAAATAACCTGAGTTTTTAAGTTATTATCACTTTTGTATCGTTTTATCACATGTTTATCACGCCTTTGCTTATTAGTGCGCTATGTGAAATACACGGTTTGTTAGTTGTTTGTTTGTGTACATATAAAGTAACCTAATAACCAATAAAAAGGTAACCTCAAAATAACCTCCTTCGAACAAGGTCAATTTCTGTTTGCAGTTCTGAAGGAAGAAAATACACCAGTCCTTCTTTTTTATCATCTTCGAGTTGGTACTTCTTTTCCACCCTCTCCGATCTGGTACCATTTGTATAACAAACAACCAAAAGTGACTTAACATAATTTAGCTAACATCGAAAAAAGGAGTATTGTAGCGGAGTCGTTAGGCGACGCAATGCTGAGATGTTGGGCATCGCGCCGCCTCGCTACACCAGTGAAACACAGCACTCTAGCGAGAGTTTATTTGACGACTGACTGAATTGACTGATGAACATACACACATACATACACACAAATACACAGACCAACACGCCAGTGCCCGTGGCGGCGCCTGGCGGAAACGTCCGCAAACGCTTGCAGCCACGCCCAGTGGCGCGATGCTCCTGCAAGCCAGCAGACGTGAGCGATTTGGAGAGAGCGGAGAGAGTGCAGGCACGCGGCGTGTAGCAGAGGTGCCTTGCTGATACACCGCGCTACAGTATAACCATCAAAATATATTTTTAAGTGGAAAGCTCATACAAATGCGAAATACACTAATTGCAAATGTAAAGATTTTTAGTAATGGTCGCAATAATGTTCTTTATATTTTTTCAATGGAACTTTTTATCAAATAGCACGTACTACAGTAGCGTAAACACTGCATGTGTGAATGCCCCCCGTCCTCCCATATGTCAAACGTGGGATAATGGCGCTATCTCACGCCCTGAAAATCACGTGCAAATTCCTGTTCAAGTAAATACGTACTGTCAAGTGCTACAGTGCAGTTTCTGGTAAAGAGAGCTCACACATCGTACTATACCACGCTCCAAACATCTCACGACACCCTCCGGTTCGTGGACATTTCTTAAAATGGAATTACACTATCCTGAGTACCCAAAAACGTATAAATATCGAGTAGCACGGGTATTAAGATGAATATCAATTGCTAAATCCTAACAGCAGAAATGTTGATATTTCTTGATCTTCAGGCCTAATATTCAATCTCTTTTCCCATTTTATCCTCATATATACCGTTTTTGTGCCTCTTATCTGCAAAAAGTCACCAAACTTCGTGGTAAACTTACCTAATAACAAGAAAAATAACAAAAGGTAACCTGACGATAAAAAAGTAACCTTAAAAGCAAAAAAGTAACCTAACGATGAAAAAGTAACTTTTGGTAACCTAATAACTTTTTTAATAATTATCGTACACAACTTTTTCATGCAGTTTTAGGTAGCTTATGAAAAAGTGACCTCTAAGTGAAAAAGTAATTTATTAACTTTTGACAGCCCTAGTCATTATGTGCATGGAAAGATGGTGACTTCTCTTGTACGTCTTGTCACACAAATCACATTTGTGAGGTCGTGGTCGGTTACTACAGTCATGACGCGGCTGCGTCTCGGACGAATCAGAATTGATCCGTACAACTTCAGGCGAAACATGACTGTCTTCACATACACATTGCAGTAACGATAAACACGTGAAATTCTACTACTAACAAGTATCAATTATAACGGATATATACGACTGTGGCGTCATACTTTGTATGTTCGTGTGTCGCCGTTTGTATGTTGGCGAGCGTGTGTTAGTGTGTCATGTTGTGTGTGTACGTTTCGCCCGTTTGTGTGCGTGTCTGGTGTGTATGTATGCCAAGTGAATAGTATGTCTGTGTGTAGTTAGTCTTCGGCCACTTGTGTGTGTTCTGGATGTATGTGTCTACTTAACTGGTATGTCTGTGTGTATGCACTTGTACTGTTGACTGCGTGTGAGCGTGTGTGTGAGTATGACCGTGTGAATGGTCACGTGACCGTGTGAAAGGTCATGTGACCGAGCATATATAACCCGTCATAATTCCGGTCACCAGGCGATGGCTCGCTGGTATTTGCTGGGATAAGAATATACTGTTGTTGTGCATCTGACTCTAAAATTCAATGTGGTCTACGCCACCACATTTTGGTGACCCCGACTTGATTGCAGCCTCTGCTATGAACAGTCCTACGACTTCAGGTATGTCATCCCATATATGTGGCACGTCCATCGATCCACCCCGGTTTGATAAAACTGCAGTGAATGGATGGTTTATATGCATTGAAGCCAAGTTAATCATAGCTGGCATAACGTCAAATGAAACCAGATGGTCTCAGGTTCTGTCTGCCCTGCCTAATTATGTCACTAGTCGTTTGACGCAGGAATGTCTCCAGAGCCGATCATATTCAGATCTCAGGTCTCAAGTGATCGCTCTATTCACCCAGCCCGAGTCGGCAAATAACTCGACGCGTCAACAAAATGGAGCAGATTCAGAGCCTGATGACACTCATCGGCAGCCGTACCAGCGAAAACGACATACAATGTCTTTACGACATACAAATATTTGCCGCGCACATAGCGTCGGAGGCGATGTCTCCAGACCGCACAGACGATGGCGCAAGTGGCCGAAAAATATACTGGAGCAGCACGGTCAGTGCTCATCTCGTTCTTCTCCGGCTCCTGCTTCCCATCAGACTGATACCACAATGGCAGTCAATATGGCATCATCCAATCAGCCGCTGTTCGGAATTTTGGCTCAATTGGGAGCCAGTAAACTCAATTTCATTGTTGACACAGGTGCTGCTGTCTCAATAATAATAAAATCGCAAGCAGCAGGTCATTCAATGGAGTCTACACCGGTCAGTATCTGTACAGCGACGGGCCAGAAAATAACAGTACATGGCCAAATAACAACGAGAATATCTGTACGAGGTTTGCGTCGTTCGTACCTCTGGACGTTTGTGGTTGCCGACGTCACCGAAGCGCTGCTAGGAAATGACTTTCTGCGTAATTTCGGCTTGTTGGTCGACTGTAAGAGGTGCCTGCTCATCGACCCTTCAACAGAACTGCGAACAGTCGGTAAGACCACCTCTCATTCATCCATCTACGTGGTGAATGATTCTTCGCATTTATCTTCTGATATCCATCATTTAATTGAACGATTTTCGCAAGTATTCATGCCTCAGCAGCCATTATCAAAACAATCACGTCTACATAACGTCCAACACACAATAGACACTGGCAGTTCACCGCCCACATTCGCGTCCGCACGGCGTCTTTCTTCAGAGAAACTGCGTGCTGCGAAGGAGACATTCAAGAATCTCCTGGACGCCGGTATCGTCCGACCCTCAAAATCGGCATGGGCGTCACCAATCCATCTGGTCGCAAAAAAATCTCCCGGTGAATGGAGAGTCACTGGTGACTACAGGTCACTGAATGCCTGCACTGTACCGGATAGGTACCCCCTTCCGCGAATACAGGACTTGTCGGCAAAACTGCATGGTACAAACTGCTTTAGTCGTTTGGATCTGATGCGCGCATATCATCAGATTCCGATGTCGCCAAATGACATTGAGAAAACCGCTGTAATAACGCCATTCGGGTTATACGAATATCTGTTTTTGCCGTTTGGTCTGCGGAACGCTGGCTGTACTTTTCAAAGGTACATGGACGTTATATTTCGTGACCTACCATTTGTGTTCATATACCTCGACGACATTCTGGTCGCATCAGAGAATGAGCATAAGCATGCCCAGCACTTGGAGCAAGTCTTCCGCGTGTTACACGCCAATGAGCTGCGCTTATCGCTGGAAAAATGCGAATTCAATCAGCCTAGACTGAATTTTCTGGGATACAGTGTTACTGCCAGCGGTATAAAGCCACCAGCCGACAAGGTGTCATCAATAACAGCCGTGCCGATTCCAAAAGATTCCGCTGCGTTGCGTCGATTTCTCGGCATGGCGGGGTATTACCGCAGAATGATACCCAAATTTGCAGACATTGTTTTTCCTTTGAGTGAACTAGCCAAACAACATCCAAAATCAACTTCGCTGCCATGGACGGAAGATCACAGCATTGCTTTCGACAAGTTGAAGACTGCTCTGCAGAACGCCTGTACGCTAGCTCACCCACTATCTCAATGTCATGAGTACCAATTGGTAACTGATTGTTCGTCTGTGGCCGCCGGCGCAGCTCTCCATCAAATGATTGACGGCGAGCCGGTGCCCATAGAATTCTACTCCAAAAAACTCAGCGACGCACAGAAAAAGTACTCAGTGTATGACAGAGAACTGCTTGCTGCGTTTCTGGCTGTTATCCATTTTCGGCACTTTCTGGAAGGTCAAAATGTGATATTATTCACTGATCACAAGCCGCTCGTCTCTGCATTTCACAGCCCTCGTCCTGCCAAATCAGATCGACAGCAGCGGCACTGGACCATCATCACTGAGTATATTCGAAATGTTCAGTACATACGCGGTGGCGACAACATCGTGGCAGATTGTCTCTCGCGCGCTGTCAATAGCATTGAAGTGGATGCATTTGATCTCGTTGGTATTGCCGCACAACAGGTGGACGATCCTGAAATATCAGCTTATGCTGATCGCCTGCGAGCTCAGCCTCTCGGTGATAACAAGAAAATACTCTGTGAGATGTCCACACTTCATCCTCGTCCGTACGTACCTCAGTCATGCCGAAAAGCATTGTTCGTACAATTTCACCAACTCGCTCATCCAGGTACCAAAGCAAGTCTGCGACTGATCAAATCCCGTTACTTTTGGCCTGGTATGGACCACGATATTCGGGAATGGGTCAAATCGTGCACTCAGTGTCAACAATCAAAAGTGCACAGGCATACCAAGACCAAGCTGCAAGATTTCGGTCTACCATCGAGCAGGTTCGAAACAGTGCACATTGACATTGTCGGTCCCTTACCAGTGTCAACACCTCACGGTCAACTGTACACTTCACCATGCAGATACCTGTTCACATGTATTGATCGCGCCACGCGTTGGCTGGAAGCTACTCCGATTTCAGACATCAATTCTACAACGATTGCAGCCGCGTTCATGGAAACGTGGATCAGCCGATTTGGTGTGCCTCTGTATGTTGTGACAGATCGCGGCACCCAATTTGAGTCTGCATTGTTTGACGAATTATCTAAAATTATAGGCTTTCATCGACTCCGCACAACAGCCTATAGACCGTCTGCGAACGGCTTAATAGAGCGAGCTCATCGCACGCTGAAAGCGGCACTCATTGCACGAGGACAAGATTGGATTCGCAGTCTCCCTGTTGTTTTACTAGGACTCCGTGCCATCCCAAATGACAGTGGATATTCACCATTTACGGCCATCACAGGTTCCAGTCTCCTCTTTCCTCGCATTTGTCTCAACTCATCACAACCGCACATTCAGCATGAGTTCATTCAGAAGCTCTCCAACACATTGAAACAAATCGACTTCCATTCCTCATCTGCCGGTTCTCACCATTCTCAACCTCAAGTATACCTACCCAAAAACTTGCAGACGTGCAAATATGTATGGGTGAGAGTGGACAGAGTGAGACGCCCCCTGGAGGCTCCGTACCAAGGACCCTTCAGAGTGGTGTCGCGATCAGAGAAGGTGTTTGTGTTGGAGAAACCGAGCGGGCGGCATGACACCGTATCTGTTGACCGTCTGAAACCGGCGTACATCAACGACCGGCATGAGCATGATGCAAAACGTACAGCACCAGTGAGTCAGCGACCTGCCGCTGCTGACGTCAAAAGACCACCTGTGCCTGCTCCGCGCACAAGCCCGCCTACTGCAGTCACCAGGTCTGGTCGCAAGGTGCGTTTCAAACAACACCCTGATTTTGTCTACTTTTAAATGTAGGAATTTTAACGTATATATCGTCCTTTGTTTCTTCGCGCAATCTGTATTGTATTGTGTTTGTTTACGCTCGATGCGCTCCAATAACATGGTTTGATTTTACGTATGAATGTGTGAATGTCATTGCATGCGGTATATGAGACCTATGTAGCGCTTCATTGCTCGGCTGACATTGTATGAACTCCGTTCTCAGGCGGCGGAGTATTGTGGCGTCATACTTTGTATGTTCGTGTGTCGCCGTTTGTATGTTGGCGAGCGTGTGTCATGTTGTGTGTGTACGTTTCGCCCGTTTGTGTGCGTGTCTGGTGTGTATGTATGCCAAGTGAATAGTATGTCTGTGTGTAGTTAGTCTTCGGCCACTTGTGTGTGTTCTGGATGTATGTGTCTACTTAACTGGTATGTCTGTGTGTATGCACTTGTACTGTTGACTGCGTGTGAGCGTGTGTGTGAGTATGACCGTGTGAATGGTCACGTGACCGTGTGAAAGGTCATGTGACCGAGCATATATAACTAGGGCTGTCAAAAAAGTAACCTCAAAATCAGAAAAAAGTAACTTTATTTTCGAGAAAAAGTAACCTAAAAAAGTAACCTAAAAATAACCTATGAGTTTTAATGTTATTATCACTTTTGTATCCTTTTATCACATGTTTATCACGCCTTTGCTGATTAGTGTGCTATATGAAGTACACGGTTTGTTTGTTGTTTGTTTGTGAACATATATAGTAACATAATAACCTGTAAAATTAACATAAAAATAACCTAACCTTCGTAAAAATAACCTTCAAAAAAGGTGAATTTCTGTTTGCAGTTCTGAAGGAAGAATATACACCAGTCCTTCTTTGTTATCATCTTTCCGAGTTGGTACTACTTTTCCACCCTCTCGAATCTGGTACTATTTTTACAAAAAACAACCAAAAGTGAATTAACATCATTTAGCTAACATCGAAAAAGGAGCATAACCATCAAAATATAATTTTAAGTGGAAAGCACATACAAATGCGAAATACACTAATTGCAAATGTAAATATTTTAGTAATGGTCGCAATAATTTTCTTTATATTTTTTCAATGGAACTTTTTATCAAATAGCACGTACTGCAGTTTGTATATTATTGTGAGCGTAAATGCATGTGTGAATGCCCCCCGTCCTCCCATATGTCAAACGTGGGATAATGGCGCGATCTCACGCCCTGAAAATCCCGTGCAAATTCCTGTTCAAGTAAATACGTACTGTCAAGTGCTACAGTGCAGTATCTGGTATAGAGAGCTCACACATCGTACTATACCACGCTCCGAACATCTCACGAGTCCCTCCGGTTCGTGGCCATTTCCTAAAATGGAATTACACTATCCTGCGTACTCAAAAACGTTCAAGTAAATACGTACTGTCAAGTGCTACAGTGCAGTATCTGGTATAGAGAGCTCACACATCGTACTATACCACGCTCCAAACATCTCACGAAACCCTCCGGTTCGTGGACATTTCCTAAAATGGAATTACACTATCCTGCGTACCCAAAAACATATAAATATCAAGTAGCACGGATATTAGGATGAATATCAATTGCTAAATCCTAAGAGCAGAAATGTTGACATTTCTGGATCTTCAGACCTAATATTCCATCTCTTCTCCTATTTTATCCTCATATATACCATTTTTGTGCCTCTTATCTGCAAAAAGTCACCAAACTTCGTGGTAAACTTACCTAATAACAAGAAAAATAACAAAAGGTAACCTGACGATAAAAAAGTAACCTTAAAAGCAAAAAAGTAACCTAACGATGAAAAAGTAACTTTTGGTAACCTAATAACTTTTTTAATAATTATGGTACACAACTTTTTCATGCAGTTTTAGGTAGCTTATGAAAAAGTGACCTATAGGTGAAAAAGTAACTTTATTAACTTTTGACAGCCCTATATATAACCCGTCATAATTCCGGTCACCAGGCGATGGCTCGCTGGTATTTGCTGGGATAAGAATATACTGTTGTTGTGCATCTGACTCTAAAATTCAATGTGGTCTACGCCACCACACGACAATGATATATGACGGATACATGCGACACCTAAACGTTATTATGCAATGAGCGATATCAGTTCCTGAAATTGACTACTACAGAGGTCGAAAACAGGCAGGCTCTTGACACTGTTTAGTAGCTCACTGATTTCTTGAAAATGTCTGAAGATCAAGCAAAAAACAAGAGATCATGTTTGTTCAACAACAACAACAACAACATGTATTTAATATAGCGCACTTTCGAGGACAAAGGCGCGAGCAGGAGCAGGGTAATGAAGTGTAGATACAGAGCGATATGGGGACAAAAATATGGAGCACAAAGTACATGGGTGCTTGCAAAATTGAACACATACATACACACACACATACACACATACACATACACACAAACACATGCACATACACACAAACACATACACACAAGCACATGCACACGAAACATACACACGCACAGATATACACATACACATGCATACACATATACATATATGAATAATGTAATGTAATAGAGCATATAATGGAAAGAGAGAAAATATATAATGGGAATATAGAATAAAAAAGCATAGGATATGAAATAATAAAAATAAATGCTAGATGGCCGTTGGCTAGCGAGTAGCTCTTCCGCCCTTGGACAGGTTTTATTTTTAGTCCTGCTGGGTGTCTAGCCACCCTCCTCACCGGTGGGAACCAGTGGGGGAGCCGGTTTAGTCGCCGACCACTCGACTATGAGACTGGTTGTACTGGGCTACACAGTACCAGTAGCAGGAATTCTCCTGACCAGACAATTTATCAGACCGAAGTGAGTCAACCAGCCAAACACAGTAGCTCACAATGAGGATAAGAGTTGGAAGATAACAGAAACAGATTACAGGGTAGGTTAGATCAAGCAGATTCAAGTAGGTGTTTGTGCAAGGCGACAGAGAAAAACTCGAGAGACGTTTTTTCAAGGATGTGTGAGGGAAGCGAGTTATATATACGAGGAGCATAAACTGTATAAGATTTGGACGACCAGGGAGATAAATTGATAGCGGGAGGACTAACTAAAGGCTTACGATGGCGACTATCAGAGCGAACGCTGGGTATGAGAAGAGAACGAAGATACAATGGTGAAGATTGAGAATGAATCAATTTGAATGTCAAACAGCAGATTTTGAATCGAATCCGTGAAAGAGCAGGAAGCCAGCCAAGCTGCCGGAGGTGGGATGATGTAGGAGTTTTAGGAGGAAGTCGCAGAACAAATCGATATGCTAAATTAATCACAGATTGAAGTTGGCGGATAGATTTAAAAGGAAGATGAAAGAAGAGAGAGTTGCAGTAATCAATTTTTGAGAGGATGTAGGAATTGACTAATAGGGTGGCAGATGCTTCATCAATGAAAGCACGGATAGGATAAAATTGGCGAATGATAAAACGGCAAGAGCGAGTGAGCTGAGAGAAATGACTTGAGAAGCAAAGTGATGGATCGAATATAACTCCCAAGTTGCGAATCTGGGGGCAAGAGGAAGATTAATATTGTGAGGGGTGAGTCTAGGAGGGTGAAATACAAGGTATTCAGTCTTTTAATGATTGAGGACAAGTTTCCTTGAGGCAGCCCAAGAAGATATATCATTAAGAAGTTCAGAAACTAGACATGAGGAAGATAAGGTGAGGGGAAAGAATATTTGGACGTCGTCAGCATAAATATGGTACGCAATAGGATAGCGGCGCAAGATTAAGCATAAGGATGAGACATAGAGATTGAAGAGGAGAGGACCAAGGAGCGAGCCTTGTGGCACTCCAGAAGTGAGAAGGACAGACGATGAGGTAGTTGAGTTGCATCGGACTGAGTAAGATCGGTTAGTGAGGTAAGATGTAAGAAGAGAATATGCACTAGAGGAAAGACCACAAAGACCAAGATACGCGGGGCTGAAAAATATAAGGATTTGGCAGACCAGGGAGAGAGGTTAAGAGCAGCTGGACAGATGAGAGGAAATGAGCGTCGGGCAATGGGTCCGTTGTTAGACAGAAGCAGAAAGCGAAGATATGAGGAAGAAGATGAAGAATGGAGGATTTTGTATATGAGAAAGCACAGCTTGTATTTTATTCGATTGATAGTAGAAAGCCAGTGGAGTTTATGGATGTATTGAGAAGTAGGAGTGCGTGGTGGAAGGCGAAATATGAGACGACAAGATTGGTTAAGGACGGAATCAAGACGACGAACAGTTTTGTATGGGAGGTGGAAAAATAAGGAATTGCAGTAGTCTATGCGGGAAAGAATGTGAGCTTGGATGAGGAGAAGCGCTGAGTGGTAGTCGAGAAGAGGTCGAATGGGGTAAAATTGGCGAATAAGGTGTTGGCAAGTACGCTGGGTATTGATGATGTGGCGGCAAAAAGTGAGGGAGGAATCGACAATAACGCCGAGGTTCCGAATTTGTGAAGATAGGGGCAGACTGAGAACCGGAGGAGAGATGGGGGGGGGATGAAAAAACAAGTATTGCGTTTTCTCGGGATTCCACAGGAGGTCACGAGAAGCGGCCCAGGTAGATATATCAGCGAGTAGGTTAGGAATAAGAGAAGGTGATAAAGAACGTAGAGGAAAATGGATTTGCACATCATCTGCGTCAACATAATATACTTAATAAACTATGGAGAGCGAAACCTAACAGGCCGCCTCAGACTGGACCGGTCTCGGAGTCTGTATCGCTCAGCAGGCGGAGCCTCCTCGCCACCACTCACTTGTTCAGGTGCTGCAGCGTCGCCCTGCTCGTCTCCGATGTGAACACTGGACTCGATTGCAGGTTGGACTGGAGCCGCAGGCGCTACTGTACGAGCGATGGTGCGAGTGCTCTAGTGCGGGAACCGTTGGACACCGTTTCCAGCACTCGAAACACCTCTGGCTGGTCGAACATGTGACACGTGTCTGTTCACACCGTCTCCCAAATCTACCGCCCATTTACTTGCACGCGCCACTCTATAGGGCCCTGCCCATTTGGCAGTGCACCGACCATCCGGCGACGCAAGAACACCATGTCACCAGCCTTGTAGACGCCACGAACGCTTTCGTTTGAACGTCCAGTGCATCAACTCGAATTAGTCCACCTTTGTGATAGTCTGGTAGACACAGGAACACGGCTCAACCGGATTCTTGGGATCTGCGACACAGCTTTGAAAACACTCGCGAACGGCTTCTCCCCGGTGGCTTGGCTCGTGGTGGAATTGTAATAAAATACTGCTCTACCAATTGAGCAGCGAGACCTTGACGCCATTCGCTTGATAGTACGGTGGATGCGCTCACAGATCCCGTTACCTTGATGACGATACGCACACGACCGCTCATGGTTCACCTCCCAGTCACCAGGGAGACCAGAAAACTCTGCGCTCAAAAACACTGGAGCATTATCCGACCAAACATTGGACGGAGGACCAAACTCAACAAACACACTTTCCAGAGCAGCACACACCGACAGAGCGTTCTCGCTATTCAGTCGCTTCCATATCGTGTATCTGGAGCAGCAGTCAATTGTCGACAGGTAGGCAGTGTTGTTGAAATATGTGATGTCCACAGCAACTCGTTTCCACACAGACGTCGTCGCCAACGAGCCATGATGGTTTTCAACACGATTCACAGGATCTATTTGACGACACTCATGACAATCGCGTATCACCTCGTCCACATTACCCGAACTTATCGCTGGGATCACATTAGACACGAGCTCTTAGGTACGCTCAACACCCATGTGACCGCTGGAATGATGGATTTGTCGTATGGCTTCTCGATCACCATTCGACAGCAAGGCAAAATACTCCCCTATCGACGATGGAAATGGCAGGCATCGAAGGGGGCGAGTCATTGCATCAGCCAGGTTTTCCTTCGTGTTCACTAGCTTCACGTGGAGTTTGAGTGAATAGGTTGTCAGTAACTCACGGACCACGTCTAATCGCCTGCGAATTAACATCTCGGACATCCCATGCGTGCGGATTCGATGTGTGTCGTTGGTGGCGCTGTTCAGCCACCCAAACACAACCGCAGAGTCCATCATCAGCTCAGCTTCGTTAAATCCCCATTTGATGCACAAGTTCACTCCTTTGATGACAGCATCCAATTCAGCGACGTTGATATGCGTTGTGTCTTTGGACTTTCTCAGCCAACAGCCATCCTCCACCGGTCTCCCATCCACCGTCAGGACCACTCCTGTTGCCAGGCTGCTCGCATCGACCCAAATTTTTGGGGCTTGTCCTCCTACGCTCCAGAAACCACGAACGGGATCCTGACGTTTCACTTCCTCGTTGATGGCTTTCACAATTTTCACCGTCTGTTGGTCAACTTTAGTGTCCCAAGAGACAGTCGATGGGCTCTCTGAATCACCAGAAATGTGCCGCTTCAGTAAACCACACGCCACACGAAGCCAACCGGCAATTGGGAAATGACCAATCCATTGACCGCACAATGAGAATATGGATCGTTTCGTCAGAGAATCTGGAACGATAGGAGCTTTCCGTCTCTTTGCCACTGCACTCCTGATGGTCTATGTTCTAACCTCAGGCCGAGTACCCTGGCACCGTTCAGATTACACGGTTGTTTGGTCACCAGGCCATATCTCTGAAGGTGTTGAACCACGTCTTCAGGCCGTGCACGAGAATGATCCACAATGATGTCATCTATGTAGTGATCCACGCCTTCTGCATCAAATTCAGCCAACGAAAACACCTTCTTAAGTATGGCCGTCATAACTTTGGGACCGATGCTCAGACCGAAACCTAGTCTTGTCATGACATACTTTTCCCCAGAAACTCGACCACCTGAAATCTGTGCAGTTCGGCTGACATGTGAATCTGCAGATATGCTTTTTTCGGGTCAATTATGGAAACATTGCTCCCCATGCATCGCCATTTGCGGAGCTTTTCGTCGCACACTGCTGAATCCAGCCCTGGATTACTGCGAATATTTGAATTCAGCCTTCTGTAGTCGAGCACAGGTCTTTTTGCTTTTTCTCTTGTTTCACTGCAAACAAGGGCACCTATGGCTCCGTGTTTTTGCACGTCATACGGGACCAGTATGCCGTCTTCAATCCACGTCTTCACCTCATTTTCAAAGTCTGCTTTATCAGCCGGTTTTACACTGTAATTCGCGCCGCGAATTTCTTTGCTGGGGACCTCATTCTCCCAGATCCAGTTCATAGTCCAATTAACTCCATCGAATACAGCCTTGAAGTCCTGATCTTTGACCTCCAATCCTGACATTCCCAATTTTTTGCACGGCAGGCTGCATGGAGATGACTGTATCGCCGTGGCTCCTAGAAGAAACACATCGCGGCGACAGTTTCGAAGACTTTGTTGTTCGTCACACACCGCGGACTGGCCCAGCCACACTCGACCGTTGCTTGTGACAGTCACGCCACCAGCCGCCATCACTGCTTCCATCCCCAGAATTATGTCGAATGACTGATGCTGGTCGGACTCACACAGCCACACACGCAGTTCTTTTATGACGACTCGATCGTCTGACGCCACGCGCACATTTCTAACTATCACACTTTGATCTGTCGAAATACTGGCACCACTCAACAACTTCAGATTCAATTCGCTTTTTTCCACCGGTAGCAAGTGTGCTAGAGATGTATTCGTGAAAATGGAATTTGAACTTCCCGTGTCAACCAGGGCCAACACACGCCCTCTCACACCATCAACACTCAATTCCACGACTGACCCTGAATTGCCGGGGGGACGACTGGTCCTCAAACTTAGAATTGAGCCGGCCCCCTCTGGAGTTGTCCGCCTTTGGACAGTTCTTCGCCACATGACCTGGCTCCCCACATGTGTAGCACACAAGCCGTCTGCTCATGGTTGGACAATTCCTTGAGATGTACCCCTGTTGACGGCACTTGAAACAAACTGGCGGTTTTGTGCCGACAGCAGCGTACGTGTGCCCCGCTTTTTCTTTGCTGTCTTCGTTCACGGACACTTTGGAGCACGCCACCTGTTTGCAGCAACTCAAAAGGTTGTCGAGAGCCAGCTCTTCCCCGTGCATGTCTCTCACGCTCTGTTCAATACTGGATGGAAGACCCCACAGAAACTGGCAAGCGACCCAGCGATCTTCTCCGCTGCCGATCCCCACAACACACTTGACTAGAAAGCGCAGTTCAGCCATATACTCGTCCAGAGTCTCATTTGCGTTCATCCACCTACGTTCTCTGAATCTTGCAAAAGCTGCACATGGTGTTAAGCCGAACGACTGGCGAAGGGCAGCGAGAATTGCGAATTCCTTCTCTTTGTCCGCCGGAGACAGTTGCCTGTAAATGTTGAATGCTCGGCCAGACAGGAAAGTCGGTATTGCGATTGACAAGTTCTCCACGCCTTTCGCCGAACACGCATACCGCAGTTTGTCGATCCATGTGTCCAGATCACCGCTCCCATCGTATTTCTCAACAATATCTGTCAACTTCAGTTCGTCCATCGTAGTTCCGCCGCAATAGCTTGTAAGATGTATTCACAGTCCAGGCTATAATAAGATGATGACGATGAAATGAACAATTGAATAAGTGGGTTCACAAATCCCAACCACACGAAAGTCTCACACGACACAAACGACTACCAAACTCCCACGCGACACAACATACCATCTCACACCGACTCACTATGCGCACTGCCCCTCTTGTTCCGCTTTACCCCACTGGAGGCACACTATCCTAAACAACCATCTCTCTCGCACCTCAATTCCCCTACCATACGCCACCGTGGCCAACTCGCACACAAACATACAAACACCGCATAAATACTCCGTCGCTAACGGGACGCATTGAGGGAAGAGCAAGCCACATGTGAGCAGCCACACGCGACAAACATTTGCTGCCTTAACACTCTCACACAATTGATGTACGAGAGATGTTTGCAGAAATCGAGGGAAGGATAAAAAATACCTAGGTTTCGGTTGTGGGACGAGAGAGGCAGATCAAATGAGCATGGGGCAATTCTGGGGGGATGAAACAAAATAAATTCCGTTTTGTCAGGGTTCAGTAAAAGTTTTCTGGAGGACGCCCATGCAGAAATGTGAGATAAGAGTTGACCGACCAGACCAAGTTTAGAAGGAGAGAAAGGAAAGTAAATTTGAATGTCGTTACGAAATGTAATTGTTTAAAATTGATGAAAAATGTTGTAGCATGTATTTTCCGAGTAATGTCTGCGATAAACATGTGTAATGTATTGCATCATGTGTTAGGAGAACACACAGTATTGCGAACATAGTCTTGTCTTGTGCTAGTGTTAATATTTTGTACATAATGGTCCATTTGTATCATTGGTGGTTAGCGCTTATTCGTTTTATGTGCATCAACCTATATGTGTATGTACTGTAATGTATTGTATATGTATATATATATATATATATGCATATACATGTATATATATACATGTATATATATACATGTATATACATATGTATATATACATATATACATGTATTTGAAGTTTTCGACATATATGAAGAGAGAAAAGAAAACACAAATGACTGCCACTTTAGTCAAACGTTTCGGTCTTGAGACCTTCGGCAGTCTCAGGTCGAATATAACTATCGTGTATCGTTTAAATTGAACCTACCGTGTAGACAAGAAAATTTCCAACGTGATGGTATAAATTGTTGGCGGGTACACCAAGTGGTTACCGAGTAGCAGCTTGCAGAAAATGGACCAAGGAGGGTGAGACAGACAAACAGACAGACACACAGGGGATCTCTTTTATATATATATATATATATATATATATATATATATATATATATATATATACATATATATACACATACATACATACATATATATACACATATATACATATATACATATATATATATATATACATACACATATACACATACATATATATATATATATATATATATACATACATATACACACATTCATACATGCATGCGTGTATATGTACTGACACACTCACACACGCTCGCACACTCATACATGAATCCAATATTTAGACTGTACGAGACATATACTTGTATACCATACTGAACATTAACATGCATAAACAAACAACACCAACGAATTTGAATCACAATGATAACATCTACCTTGAGGAAGCAAATAGTCTTTATAAGTCGTCCATCAGCTTGGTAATCATTTGTTTTTTAAATAATGCAAGTCTAGGTATTTGCTTGATCTCTTTTTTCAAGTTATTCCAGCAAGTGACTCCATCGTGAGTTATACAAAATCTTCTACATCTTGTTCTACAGGACTGTACCAAGAAATTATGAACATTACGTTTGTTCACAATGAACATATTTTGCAGTACCTTTGGCAGCATGTTGTTGTGGGCCTTATATAAAGTAGTTATTCTATTTAAAGTAACCAATTTTTCCAGTGGTAGAACTCTATATTTTACAAATATTGGTCTTGTGCTTTCTCTTGAAGATTTAAACTCAATTAATCTAATTATTCTCTTTTGCAATTTACATAATGTTTCCAAATTACTTTTAAATGTTGATCCCCATGTTTCATTGCAGTAAGACAATTGAGATCTCACTAGGCAATTATATAATAATAAGAAAGTTTTACTATTTATTAGTGGCCTGACCTGTCTTAACATAAAGGCTATTTTTGCAATTTTTGCTTCCAAGTTCTTGATATGCCCTTTCCAACTGATGTTTTCTTGAAAAAATACACCCAAGTATTTCATCTGTGAGACTCTGTTGATCTGTTTGTCATATATTTTCAAGTTCAAGTCTTCTAAACGCCGTTTAGCAAAAATTATATAGTGAGTTTTTTCAATATTCAGCGCCAGTCTATTAATTTCTAACCATTCATTTAATTTTGCAAGTTCAGAATTTATTTTATGCTCTATTACGTTATACTCTTTTCCCGAGAAAAACATGTTTGTGTCATCTGCAAATAATACCAGCTTAGTGTCCGACAAATAATAAAAAATATCATTTATAAAAAGCAAAAATAATTTAGGTCCTAGAATCGAGCCTTGCGGTACACCACAATATATCACCCTTGAGTCAGACAGCGATTTATTAAAAATTACATTCTGTGTTCTTAACTGTAAATAATCCTTAATCCATTGAAAAACATTTCCCCTTATCCCATAGTTGGCCAATTTATTCAGCAGCAATGAATGATCTACCATATCGAAAGCTTTTCTGAGATCAATGAAAACACCTACAGTTAATAGTTTCTTTTCCAGCGATTCTGTTATATAATTTTGAGAATCTATTATTGCATGATTTACATTTTTGTTTACTTGAAATCCATATTGGCTGTCGTTAATAATACTATGTTTTGTAATAAAACTGTCTAAACGTTTCATGAAGCACTTCTCTGATAATTTAGAAAACTGAGGAAGCAAGGATATCGGTCTATAATTGGAAAACTGCGTTTTGTCCCCGGATTTATATATTGGACACACCTTTGCTTTTTTCATTCCTGCTGGGAAGACACCTGTATCGAATGACTGATTAAAAACATAATACAAAGGTTCTAGAATATATGGGCATGACATTTTTATCAAGCTCATACTTATGTTGTAAACATCCTCAGATCGTTTACTTGCGCTAGACTTGATTGTGTTGAAAATTTCTGCATGACTTATGGGCTGCAAAAACATACTGTCTGAGTAATTGGCAGGAAACCGTTGAGAATGAATGTTTGTTGTTTGCTGTTGAATTGTTTGTTGCTGTGCAACATTTTGGCTGATATTAACAAAATAATTATTGAAAGCGTCTGCTATGTCGCTCGGTTCTGTTATGATTTTATCATTGTGATGGAAATACGGAGGAAAATTTTGTCTTTTATTTCTGCCGGTTATTTCATTCATAGTTTTCCATGTCGATTTGATATCATTCTTGTAGCGAGAAAAGATATTCTCATAATAAATTTGTTTTGACCGTCTCAGAAGAGTTGTTAGGAGGTTTCTATATCTTTTGTATTGAATACAATCCTCGTTTAGCTGACTATTAAGATAGTTTTTGTATATATAATTTGTGTTTTTACACGATATTTTTAATCCTTTTGTCAACCATGGCTGCATAATTCTGGTTTTCTTACGTATTTTCATGACGGGGAAATGCCTGTCAACAATGGATTGGTAAATTTGTATGAACTTTTCGAAAGTGTCATTCACATTATCGGTATAAGTTTGCCTCCAATCAATAATTTGTAAATTGTACAGAAAAGCTTCTTTTCTTTTCTCGTTGATAATTCTTTTGAAGAAGAATTCCTCTGTTTGTTTTTCATGATGAGCCACACTTATACGACAGTATATCGGCAAATGATCACTTATATCATAAGTAATGGTTCCTGAACAAAATTCTCTCTTGGTCATGTTGGTAAATATGTTGTCTATTGTAGTACAGCTGTTGCTAGTGATTCTGGTCGGAGATTTAATTAACAGCATGAAGCCCAGACTAAGCATAGCATCAGAAAAACGCTGAACGCTGCTATATTCTTTCCTAGTCAAATCAACGTTAAAATCCCCAGTTATAATCCAGTTTGAAGATCTAGTTATGGCAAACATTTCTTATAGTTTTTCACAAAATTCGATTATGTTTGATGATGACGATCTGTATACCGAGCTCACATATATAACATTTTGCTTGTTTTTGTATAAGTTTTGTAACTTGATTGTTACACATTCAAAATTACTATCTACACATATCGTTTTACTTTCAACCAACACAGAATTGTGTTTCTTATGGACATATATAGCAACGCCACCAGACCTTTTACCCCTTCTATTTAATGAAAATAATTTATAAGAATCCAAATTATATAATTCCAAAAGTGTTGCTTCATTAAACCAAGTTTCACTAATCGCGATTACATCTATGTCGGAACAGTTTGATATAAAATGTACAAAATCATCGAAGTTTGATTTCAAGCTCCTGGCGTTAATGTGGACCACATAAAGACCATTTGCTTCCTTAACATACCTAATGAACTCTTCATAATACATATTTTTGTTACACTATGAATAACTTGAGAAAAATCTAGATCAATTGAATCATTTTACATTACATTCAAACCTCCACACTTAATCTCAACATCCATAATCGGTCTTGTTCTTCATATTCTCTATTTCTTGCTGCAATATTGGACAGCAGTGGTCGTTAGAACAGTGATCAACTGAATCTTTTTTATATCTCATGCAGTTGATGCACCTCTTTATTTGAGAAGTACAGCTCCTCGATTCATGGTCTCCTGCACATCTGAAACAGCAGGGACCATCGCCGTTTCTTTTTGCCGAGCAGTTCGCTGCCGAGTGGCCAAAGCGCTGACAGTGATAACAGGCCAACGTATAATATCTGTCTCTCACCTTGTACACGCCCCAGTCAAGATGTAGTTTATCCCCGAGTCTTGCAACAGCGCCTCGAACCTCATGGTTGCATCTCAAGATGTAATGCTGCGTATTCCCTGCAGCTGGTTTCTTGAACAGTACGCTCAATCTGGTTCTGGCGTGCTCAACAGATTTCAATGACGGATTTTTTTCCAACAACGTTTCAATAACCTCTTCAGGAGTTTCTTCTATATTTACGTTGCACAGCATAATCTTTGGTTGAATCTTTTTTATAATTGTTGTCGACACATTTTCGATTGTACGAAGTTTCTCCACCGCAGCATCACGCGATTTCACATTTTTGAAATTCATCACGATGTTTCCGTTGTCTGAGAATTTAGTGTTTTCAACCTGTAAGTCTTTCAAAGCCGATTTTACTTTGGTTTTTTCTGATACATTGCTATTAGTAGAGTTGATCACCAGCAAATTCTTCCCCTTTTTAGCTGCATCCAACCAAGGACTACCAGTCTTCTCACAATTTTGATCCAAACAATGCCAAGTTCCGTTCTCCTTGCAACAATTCATGTCTGTTTTTCTCTCTCCAATACAATCATGTCTTTCACGTACAATAATTTCCAATTCACTAACCTTGTTCAGTACCAACGATAGTTTCGATTCAAGCTGTTCATCCTTTGAAAGCTTTTCTTGTAAATACTCGTTCTGTGTTTTCAATTCATCGATGATCTCCTTCAGACGCACGATTTCTTCATTCTTTTGTACACAGGTGGCACAAGACTTCCTCTTGGCCGTACCAGATGTCATTATTGGCAAATATCACTTTACTTTAATGCGTTTCACTAAATGTTCTCAATAGAACTCAAAATATTATAAATTACGATAAATAGCAATTTCTATACCGGAGATCACAAAACACGTCCGCACGCTAACACGACGAAAACTGAACTGAATATCACTACAGTTAGCGATGCAAAACGTGCACACATATAAACGCATAAAATTGTACAAGCAGATTTACTCGCAAACATGTAAATAACATTTGATATGATGACCATCAACAAAAACGAACTTTCTTCAAGAATATATTCTCTATCAAATGTCCAAGCCATTGATGTAAGCAAAAAAACAACATATTCTACAATCATAGTTTCACAGTTCACCTACAATACGTGCTTACATATGCATTTAAAACTTAGTGTAAATTCTTGCCACACAAGTAATACTTGTATGAATGTCTTGTGATAGTTCTAGCACGTGCTCTCTTGTGTAATGCAACACATCCTCTCATCACACTTGTACATTCACTATTCAAACTTGGGCAGACATCACGCACGTCACACTTGTACATCTACCTATGTGTTTTCCTGTGCACTGAAAAGTTTGAACTATTTCTGAATCTCCGATCACACAATTCACACTTGTACGGTTTCTCTCCTGTGTGTGTTCTCATGTGACTGGTGAGATCGCCACTTCGAATGAATCTCTTATTGCACATCTCACACTTGAACGGTTTCTCTCCTGTGTGTGTCCTCATGTGTAGAGAAAGTGAGTGAAAAAACGTAAATCGCTTATTGCATACATCACACTTGTACGCCTTCTCTCCACTGTGTGTTCTCATGTGTGAACTGAGACACCTCTTTTGTGAAAATTTCTTATTGCACAACTCACATTCGTATGGTTTATCTCCATTGTGTATTCTCATGTGAATTGTGACATGGCTTTTCTGTGTGAATCTCTTATTACACAACTCACACTTGTACGGCTTCTCCCCTGTGTGTGTTCTTATGTGATATAAGAGACTGCTCTCCCACGTGAATCTCTGATCACACAACTCACACTCGTAAGGCATCTCTCCACTGTGAGATACCATGTGCTTAGTAAGATTGCCTTTATGTGCGAATTTCTTATTGCACAACTCACATTCGTATGGTTTATCTCCATTGTGTATTCTCATGTGAGTTGTGACATGGCTTTTCTGTGTGAATCTCTTATTACACAACTCACACTTGTACGGCTTCTCTCCTGTGTGCGTTCTCATGTGACATAAGAGATTCGCCTTACACGTGAATCTTTTATCACACAGCTCACACTCGTATGGTTTATCTCCACTATGTGTTCTCATATGCCTAGTGAGAGTGACTTTCTCTGTGAATTTCTTATTGCACAACTCACATTCGTATGGTTTATCTCTACTATGTGTTCTCATGTGAATGGTGAGAGTGTTTTTCTGTGTGAATTTCTTATTGCACAACTCACATACGTGCGGCTTCTCTCCAGTATGTGTCATTATGTGCATGGAAAGATGGTGACTTCTCTTGAACGTCTTGCCACACAAATCACATTTGTGAGGTCGTGGTCGGTTACTGCAGTCATGACGCGGCTGCGTCTCGGACGAATCAGAATTGATCCGTACAACTTCAGGCGAAACATGACTGTCTACACATACACATTGCAGTAACGAGAAACACGTGAAATTCTGCTATTAACAAGTACCAATCATAACGGATATATACGACAATATGATATATGACGGATACATGCAACACCTAAACGTTATTATGCAATGAGCGATATCAGTTAGTCCTTCCTGAAATTGACCACCACAGAGGTCGAGAACATGCAGGCCCTTGACACTGTTTTGTAGCTCAATGATTTCTTGAAAATGTCTGAAGATCAGGCAAAAAACAAGAGATCATGTTTGTTCAATGTGATTTATGCAGGCTAGCTCATAGATCTGTGGCTAGCTCATATATCTTATAATAAGTTAAAACAGAAGCGTTATCGTGAAACATTCCCACGAAGTCGTTGTTGATATATATAAATTTTGGTGTCAATGTGTATTTGCGTTTTCTCATAAATGTGCCCTTGTTTATTGTAAATACTTTAATTTATAGTGAGGATAGTGGGTGAGTTGCGGTCAAATTCTCACCGTCGCCTTTCGTTCTTTGTATTCGATGAGCGCGTCTTGTCAACATATCCGCTTTGTTTCCAGAGTGCAGTAGAATATCTGTGCTGAATAAGGCTCTTGTTCGTAGCTGTCAGTTCACTATCGCAGATAACAAACCAACGCTACAACCACGTGGTGCACCAGTACCTTGAGGAAGAAATATTCAATCGTAAATAGCGTGTAGATGTACACAATGCACATACAACGAATTCAAAATTGGGCGCCTGTTTAAAAAGTAAAATAAACTTAATCATATTTGTATTTGTACTTCAGCCTACCACAGGCACAATTGGCATAAAGAATAAAGTAGACATGCAATAATAAAACTAAATAAAATAAGTAAGTCAGAATACATGTAACATGCAAATGCAGAAACTACAAAACTGCAGAGAAAAACATGCGAACATACATGGAAAATTATAGAGGTCGTGACAAGAAACAGAATATAGGTGTAATTACAAAAGGCAGCACGTAAGTAAATAAAGATGCCACTACAAATGTAACATGCGAATCAGGCAGACATGCAAACATAAACAAGCACACATACAAACAAGTATAGAGAATGCAGTTATGAGCAAGTCATTTAATCTAATATCGAGAAAAGGTCTAGCATGCACACATACAAAACAAGTACAAATAATGCAATTATGAGCATGCTTTTAGCTTTTATGCTTTTAGCATTATGAGCAGGTCATTTAATCTAATAGCGAGAGAAGGTGAGAATGTAGTAGCTTCGAGAATGATTTAACAGATGTGGAGGAGAGCAGTTCATATGGAAGGTTGTTGTACATACGTGGTGCAGTAAACTGAAAAGAGCGTGTCGACCAGAAGGATTCACAAAGAGAACGAGGTTCAAGGAGTACTTTGAACTGTCGTGTATCACGAGGAACAACATGTGGCGATAGGAGTTCTAGAAGATACTGCGGTGAGTCAGAGAGATGTAAGAGCTTGTATGTCAGTAAACAGATTTTATGATGAATGCGGTAAGGTATGGGTAGGATACCCAGGTCACGTAGATGGGATGATGTGGGGTGATGTGGAGGAAGGCGAAGGATGAAACGACAGGCTTGATTAAGGATAGACTGCAGTATGTTATAGGATTTCTGTGGAAGGTGTAGAAATAGTGAATTGCAGTAGTCAATGCGGGGGAGTATGAGAGCAGATACCAGAGAGTGCGCGAGAGGAGAGTCAATGTAAGGACGGATCAAATATAGATTTCGGATAATTAACCGACAGATATGAGCGGTAGAAGTGAAGTGTTTTTGATAGGATAGGTGCGGATCTAGTATAATACCGAGGTCACGTACATGGGATGAAAGAGGCAAGTCAGACAGAGCAGGGTGGATCTTAGGCGGGTGAAGAACAATATATTCAGTTTTAGAAGGATTGATGATCAGTGATCCTGAGGAGGCCCAAGATGAGATAGTGTCCATGATATGAGGAACAGACTTTTGATAGGATAAGGGAAGGAAAATCTGGACGTCATCTGCATATATATGAAAAGAAAGGGATAATTTGCGCAATATGGGACAGAGAGATGACATGTAAATGTTAAAAAGAATAGGCCCCAGTGATGAACCCTGGGGAACCCCTGATAAAAGAGGAAGAGTTTGTGAATGACAGGAATCGAAAAGAACAGAGTAGGAGCGATTAGTGAGGAAGGATGTTAAGAGAGAAAGAGCTGAATGGGATATTCCAATGGAAGAGAGGTCTTGAATTAAAATTTTATGATCGACAAGGTCAAAAGCAGATGACATATCCAAGAGAATAAGTAATACAGATGTTTTTTGTGAAAAAAGAGAGAGTATATCGTGCTGAAGGCGAACAAGGGCAGATTCGGTTGAACGTCGTGGAACGAAACCTGATTGAAGATCGTCAAGGAGATGATTATGATTGTAACATTTTTTGTCTTCAGCGATGATAATTCTAGTGGAGCAGGCCTCTTAATGTTGTGGGCCGCGATAACTCTTGTTGTGCCGATTCCAAACAGTAGTTTTGTTGAAACAATGTATTTCGTCGTGATATTGAAAGTTCAGTTCTTAGCTCTATCGTCCTAACGTTATATTCAATGTTCTATCCTATCTGTTCTGCCTGTATCTGCTAGTCTGTCTCTCCTGTCTGTCTTCCTATCTGTTCTCTTGTTCTCCCCGTTCTGGTGTTGCTATACTCTGTTCCGTTCCATTCTCCCTCTGAACCACTCCACTTCTCTACTGAATCTTCCCTACTGCCGCTGCTCTTCTATTCCTATCTTCATCCTCTCTATCCCCTATCTCGACTGCCGTTGCTCTTCTATTCCTATATCCATACTGCCTATCCCCCGAATGGTGAAAACACTGTGCTTATATAGTGCCAACTAGCGCCGCCTACTTCATTCTCCATCTCCAAGTTGTGTACGGCCTCATTAGTTACGGACCGCAAGGTCACCACAATGCAGCACGCCCATAGTCTTACACACTGGTGTGTGTAATATATGCGTGTGCACGTGCTGCCCTGCTGTCTCTTAATGTCTTGCAGTTGTGTGTGTGTGTGTGCCTACGTGTGTGCAACCAATGCTGTGTTCTGTATTCTAACCTACTGTGTTGACAGTGATGCATGTGTTTACGCTTCACTTCCTGTCCTAACTTCTATCCTATGTCACTTTCAATGCACAACATACAATACACAATGCACAAAACAATCAACGATTACTAAATAAAGATATAAGAATACAAGTTATATACAACACCGCATGAAATATAAACATTGTTACAATGATGAAGATAGGCTGATAGTTGATGGCAGATGGCAGATTCAAGGATTTTGGAGGAGAATGGAAGGAGGGAAATAGGTCGGTAGTTTTTTAGAATTGTCGGATCAAGAGAGGGTTTTTTAAGGATAGGAGTGAGAATGGCATGTTTGCTGGTGATGAAAGTTCCATGAAGAAAAGAGGCATTGATGAGATGGGTCAGAAAAGGAGCGAGTAGATGAAGAGAGGACGATATAGCAGAAAAGTTTATTGGATTAGATGGACAAAATGATTTTTTAGTGTGTGTGATGAGGCGATGGGTGGTAGTTATTGAGATCTGATGAAAAAAAGTTAAGGAACATGTGGTAGAAGAAAAAGGGAAAGTTGTAGTACGTGCATGGTTTGATGGTGTAGGAAAGTTCAGAGCGTGTAGTTCAGACCAGTAGTGTAGTTCAGAGCGTAAGGAAATGAGTTTATCAGTGAAATATTTGGCAAAATCGGAGCAGGAGATGGTGGTCTCAGCAGTTGGTTTGCGACCTAGAAGGGAATTCAGGGTTGACCAGAGCAGTTTTGGAGAGGATATGAGGGAAGGAATGTGATTAAGGTAGTATGATTTTTTAGCATCGAGAACAGTACGGACGTAGTCGGCACGAGAAAAAGCGAAAGATTTCCAGTCGTTTGGAGATTTGGTGCGTCGCCATCGTCGTTCTAGTCGACGCTGGGAACGCTTTAGAGATACTAGATGAGGAGTGGACCAAGGTGGCGGAGGAGGTCGTTTATCACCTCGGAAAGTGCGAAGAGGAAAGAGATGATCAGCGATCGAGGTGAGTTGAGAAGTGAAGAAGGAATAAAGTTGAGAATGGTGAAGATTCAAATACATAAATGGAGATAGGTGATGGTAGATGAAAGCAGAACAGGTTTCGGGGCTGTATGATTTGTAGTCACGATAAGAGAAAGTTTTGGTTTTAGAGGGGACAGGATGAAGTGGGAAGGCCGTGAGAAGAAGGCTGTGGTCAGTAAAATTGGAATCAGAGGGAAAAACAGTGACAGGAGGAAGGGATGGTTCTGAGTGATGTGATATGGAAGGGGTGATAATTAAGTCAAGAGTATGTCCAGCAATGTGTGTAGAAACATGAGGAGTCATATCTAGTGAGTGAGTTTCTAGGATAGATAGGAAATCCTTAGTATAGGGTTTATTTGAAGGAGAGTCGGGCCAAAAATTGAAATCACCAAGGATCAAGAAGGAATGTGAGAAGCGAGATATAATGGCTTCAATCAGGACAGGAAATTCTAATAGGAATTTAGGAGTGGAACCAAGGTGATCATGACGATAGATAATATTAAGACAAACACGAGAAGAGGAACAGCCTTTGACAATGAGTGAGAGAACTTCAAAGGAACTAGGCGGAGTAGTCAAGAGCGAGCAGCGCACTACAGAGAACTTGGATCGAAAAATGATGCCAGTACCGCCACCTGAGGAACGTTCTAGGGACAAAGGACGAGGGGCGTTAAGGTAAGAGTAATGAGAAGGAAGAGATGCGGAAAAAATGGATGAGTCAGATTCTTGAAGCCAGGTTTCTGTGAGACAGGATATCAAGGTTGTGTGAAGAGAGAAGTTCAGATATATAGTATGATTTATTCCGGGCAGAACGTATATTCAATAACGCCAGGGAAGGAGAGAAGTTGTTAGGAATGGATGGATGAGAAGACGAATCGGAAATGTTTGAGGAAGTGTCCGAAAACTGAGAAGGCAGAGTGGTGGAATGTAAGATGATAGGAGAATTAAGAGTAGAGCATGGAAAGAAATGAGAAGGCGTGAATTTGGAGAGAGAGCAATGTTTTGGGTGAGAGGATTCAGGAGTAGGATCGTTGCGATGAATACATGAAGTACATAACGACAATACAGTTGATATAAACTGCATGCACAAGTTCAAAGCGAGACCCACCTAAATACAACAGACCACATTTCAACATTACGCCACCATGCGCCGAAAATGCAATCGCGAGCACAGGTTTATCTTTACGAAATTGTCCTCGTATATATGCTTGCGATTATATATACAATGGCTGAGCGTGACTCCGCTCAAAAGGTACAATGTAGCATTTGAGCCTATCCAGAGCTATATGCAGTATTCATCAACAACAACAACAACAAGGTACAACGTAAAAGCTATTATGTGCATATTGATTATTGTCTTATTTATTGAAACACATGTGCAAATATGCGCAATAAATATAATATCACTGAAATGAGCATGTTTTTTTCGATTTTTTGCATGAATTTCCTATACATTCTATGGATTTATTAGATGATTCTGGATAGCAGACTGCCAGTCAAACTGAACTCTTATTCTGGTTGCGCTTATATCCGGCGTTCTCCTTTATCCGCATATCTTATATCCGGGGTGTACAGTATATTCGCTGTACTCTGTGCCCTGGCGCTATGTGTGTCATTGCTGCTAACTCTTGTCAGCATCTTATGGTGGGTCGTCCTTAATGACGAGTCACACACAGCTGCTAACAGAGAGGCGCAATTAGATGACGAGTATGTAGAACAGTCGGTCCAGACACACATGTTAAGGACCGACTATTTGTTTATTGTGACACACGGCATACGACACTGGTACATACATGCACATAGTTGCACTGCGCTTGAAGATGCAGAGGACGAGTGCCCCTCTTCCAATGACACACTCACACAATGTAGCCATGACAGAGAGCGCTACGCGTGTGCTTCTGGCAGGTTCCACGAAGTGGTTCATGATGCTGTTGCACGGGGCGCACTACAGATTGCTATATATAATATCAAATTTGATAATCTTGGTCCAGGTCTTGACGACGTAACGTCAACGGAGCCTCATCAGTCCCAATAAAGATACCGACAGTTGGCGAAACGTGCTGGTGACATGCGTATTCCTGCGTAGTGTACCACATTCAAACGACACTTTGCGGACTCCGGAGTCATATCATGTCTTTGCCTGCGCAATCGCGAGGCGACCTGATCAACGAGTGCTCCAGAAATAACTCTCGTTAATCAGGAACTCTCGTTAGTTGCCTCGTGTCAACTACCTCGTGCGCCGAAATCACTTCGAGCGTCGAACATTTGAGATACAACATTCAACATATTTGATTTTTAAGCATGTTATTCTCAGCAGTAATACGCGGTATAGGTCAGTATAGGTCAAACGCAAGTCCAACATGCATAACAAGAACTATAAGGACCGTAAATTGGAATGAGCTATCACTGTCGTATGATTCGATCCCTATATCAGAGCAGGCTCCTCGACGGTGGCAAAAGTATAAGCCTGCCTTTTTGTTCGTAGAAGAGCTGAATCCATTACGCGTTCCCCAAGTCTCTATCTAGTTCACCGTCAGTTACATCTGGTGTAACAGAGAGTGCTGCTCGAGACTGCATAAAAACAACTTCGGAACCAGAATGCATATATTGAAGGCACAAACCAACACAATCACACGCACATACATACACGACAGTATACACAAAAAATTAAGAATGTTACCCATGCAAAACGTGAACACACTTAAACGCATAAAACTGTACATTACTGTATCATAAAAATATTATGCCACCACGTGACACAAACAGACACCGTCATATACACACGTGACGAATTCACTCGCAGCCATGCAAATAATGTTTGATATGATGACCATCAACAACAACGAACTTTATCCAAGATTCTATTCTCTATCAAATGTCCAAGCCACTAATGTCAGCAAAAAGCAACATATTCTACAATAATAGTTTCACAGTTCATCTACAATACGTGCTTCTATATGCATTGATAACTTCCAGTAAATTCTTGCCACATAAGTAATACTTGTATGAATGTCTTGTGATGGTTCTAGCACGTACACTCTTGTGTAATACAATATATCCTCTCATCACACTTGTATATCCACTATTCACACTTGTGCAGACATCACACTTTTACATCTACCTATGTGTTTTCCTGTGTATTGAAAGGCTTGAACGATTTTCGAATCTCCGATCACACAATTCACACTTAAAAGGCTTCTCTCCTGTGTGTGTTCTCATGTGAATGGTGAGACCGTCACTTCGAGAGAATCTCTTATTGCACAATTCACACTTGAATGGCTTCTCTCCTGTGTGTGTCCTCATGTGAATGGTGAGAGCGCTACTTCGAATGAATCTCTTATTGCACATCTCACACTTGAACGGTTTCTCTCCTGTGTGTGTTCTCATGTGTAGAGAAAGTGAGTTACAAGCTTTAAATCGCTTATAACATACATCACACTTGTACCGCTTCTCTCCTGTGTGTGTTCTCATGTGAATGGTGAGACCGTCACTTCGAGAGAATCTCCGATCACACAATTCACACTTAAAAGGCTTCTCTCCTGTGTGTGTTCTCATGTGACTGGTGAGAACGTCACTTCGAGTGAATCTCTTATTGCATAATTCACACTTGAATGGCTTCTCTCCTGTGTGTGTCCTCATGTGAATGGTGAGTCCGTCACTTCGAGTGAATCTCTTATTGCACATCTCACACTTGAATGGCTTCATTCCTGTGTGTGTTCTCATGTGTAGAGAAAGTGAGTTACAAGCTTTAAATCGCTTATAACATACATCACACTTGTACCGCTTCTCTCCACTGTGTGTTCTCATGTGTGAAGTGAGATGGCTATTTTGCGAAAATCTCTTATTGCACAACTCACATTCGTACGCCTTCTCTCCACTGTGTATTCTCATGTGCTTAGTGAGATTACTATTTTGCGAAAATCTCTTATTGCACAACTCACATTCGTATTGTTTATCTCCATTGTGTATTCTCATGTGAATTGTCACAGAACTTATTTGCGTGAATCTCTGATCGCATAACTCACATTCGTATGGTTTCTCTCCACTGTGAGTTATCATATGCCTAGTGAGAGTGTTATTCTGTGTGAATTTCTTATTGCACAACTCACATTCATGTGGCCTCTCTCCAGTATGTATCATTATGTGCCTGGAAAGATGGTGACTTCTCTTGAACGTCTTGCCACACAAATAACATTTGTGAGGTCGTGGTCGGTTACTGCAGTCATGACGCGGCTGCGTCTCGGACGAATCAGAATTGATCCGTACAACTTCAGGCGAAACATGACTGTCTACACATACACATTGCAGTAACGAGAAACACGTGAAATTCTACCATTAACAAGTATCAATCATAACGGATATACACGACAATATGATATATGACGGATACATGCAACACTGAAACGTTATTATGCAATGAGCGATATCAGTTAGTCCTTCCTGAAACAGACCACCACAGAGGTCGAGAACATGCAGGCCCTTGACACTGTTTAGTAGCTCAATGATTTTTTGAAAATGTATGAAGATCAAGCAAAAAACAAGAGATCATGTTTGTTCAATGTGGTTTATGCAGGATAGTGGCTAGCTCATCGATTTTATAAGTAAAAACAGAAGCGTCATCGTAAAATATATTCCCACGTAGTCGTTGTTGATTTATATAAACTTTGGCGTAAATTCGTTTATTTGCACTTTACTATAAATGTGTCCTTGTTTATTGTAAATACATCAATTTATAGTGAGGATAGTGGGTGAGTTGCGGTCAAATTCTCACCGTCGCCTTTCGTTCTTTGTATTCGATGTGCGCGTCTTGTCAACATATCCGCTTTGTTTCCAGAGTGCAGTAGAATATCTGTGCTGGATTAGGCTCTTGTTCGTAGCTGTCAGTTCACTATCGCAGCCAACAAACCAACGCTACAACCACGTGGTGCACCAGTACCTTGAGGAAGAAATATTCAATCGTAAATAGCGTGTAGATGTACACAATGCACATACAACGCATTCAAAATTGGGCGCCTGTTTAAAAAGTAAAATAAACTTAATCATATCATACAAGGGCCGCTACATTATCAATAGCATATTACCGAAATGCTTCACTAGATAATATAGTTGACGTATCCAAACATTAAACCTCAAAACCTGGGTTGCCAGTTTATTACCAATAACATAATGAGACCAGATTAGAATTTAATGGAAAAAGCTCATATATTGTAGATGTCATTTTCAGTATGAAAATCAACAAAATATCACACGAAATTCGTGGGGCTGCTGGTTTAAGAAGCAATAGTATCATAAAACTTAAGTAGGAATTAAATGCCGACAATACAGTTGATATCAACTGCATGTGCAAGTTCAAAAGCGAGACCCACCTAAATACCACGGAACACATTGCAGCATTACGCCGCCATGCGCCGAAAGTGTAATCGCGGGCACGGGTTTATCGTCACGAAATTGTCCTCGTATATATGATTGCGATTGTAAATACAATGGCTGAGCGTGACTCCGCTCAAAAGGAACAATGTAAAAGCTAGTATGTGCATATTGATTATTGTCTTATTTATTGAAACTCAGGTGCGAATATGCACAATTAATAAAATAAATGAACATCTACGTGAATGATCATCTCACTCAAGAAAATTCCAAGCTCTTGTTTGAACTGAGGAAAATGGAGAGAGAGGGAAAAATTCACAGTGTATGGACTGATCTCGGTCAGATCAAAATTCGGATCTCAGAAAATGCCCGAGCTATGCACGTCCACTCCATGGAAGATGTTATTCGACAGACAGGTCCATCTGGTGAGCTGCCATCTGAACATTCTCCCCAGCTGCCAGCTCGCTCCAACTCAGCAACTGCACGGCAATGTGCTGGCCGAAGGAACAACTTTCAAAAATCACGAAAATACGCTGTACGAGGCAACAAGGTACTATGAAAATTCAGCAATGCCAAGTTGAATGCCGACAAACGGAGGTGTTTTGGTGAGCCATGTTATTTGTTGTTGTTGTTGTGAAGGCTTGCCGTGTTAATTGTAAAGCCAATTCAATTCATTCAATTCATTCATTCAATTCAATCTACCACATTCCACACAATTCCTCCCGCTTGTTAAATCATATATCGCCAGAACAGTTTAAATTACACTACACTTAAATCAACAACTCCCGTGCTAAACATCACAACGGCACCTCGTAATAATACTAATTACAGCAACACTCGTAATTAGAGCAACACTTGTTTATTTTTGTCTTCTTCGCATTGTGTATCTTAGAATGCACACTTTCATGAATGGATTAATGTTCAACGTAACAAGCAGCTTCCATTATCAGTATTTTCATTTTCAATGAAGTCAGTCTTATTAATGTTGGTTGAATGATGAAATCAAGTTTTTATCTCAATTCATAATCAGCAATTTTGTCTTGCCGTTACACTTTTTCATGATGTACCAATGTCAATTTCACCCTGTACATAGCTCAGGATATGATCGGTGTAAAAGATGATCAGCACTTTCTCCACCAAGAAGAGTTTTTCAATAATTATTAACGTTTATTTGTTTATTTGTATAGCGCACATTAAAACACACGCGCGAAAAGAGAAATCTTGGTGCAAAAATATAAACAAATAAGTAAGACACGCCGCTTAGGGAAAATCCGCATGTTATCCGCATGTTTATGCGGACAATACACACACCCACAAGCACACACACTCACACAAACACACACACACACACACGCACACAAACATACTCATGCACACACACCGCCAAATTGAAACATGACAGTAAGAAAGAGCATAAAAAACAACAAGAAAACTTCTAGTAAATATATCACGCGAGACGGGTACGGTATGACAGCTCAGAGCGAAGCGTAAGGAGTAAGAGAGTGAGAGTCATGATCAAAAGATTTATCAAAGAGATGATTGCGCAGAGAAGAGGAAAACGATGATAAGGATGTGGAGGAGATAACATGGGAGGGAAGAGAGTTGTACAAACGTGGAGCATAGAAAGGGAAGGATTTACTAGACCAGGTAGATTCATTGAGGGCTCGTGGACAGGATAAAGGAAGAGGATGACGGGAAAGAAAGTTATTAGAGAGTGTAAGAAGCTGCGAGAGGTATGTAGGTTGCCGAGGGTCATGCAAGAGTTTATAAACAAGACATAAAATTTTCAAGTGGATGCGAGGGATGATCGGAAGCCATCGAAGATTGTAGAGATAGGGTGAGGTATGACGAAAGTGGGAAGGAGAAAACACGAAACGACAAGATTTATTAATGACATTTGGACATACTCTCTTGTGTAATACAAGATATCCTCTCATCACACTTGTAGATCCACTATTAACTCTTGTGCATAAATCACACTTGTACATCTACCTGTGTGTCTTCCTGTGTACTGAAAGGCTTGAACTATTTCTGAATCTCCGATCACACAATTCACACTTGAACGGCTTCTCTCCTGTGTGTGTTCTCATGTGTGAACAGAGATGGCCATTTTGCGAAAATCTCTTATTACATAATTCACATTCGTACGGATTCTCTCCTGTGTGTGTTCTCATGTGCCTGGTGAGAGCGCTACTATGTGAGAATATCTTATTGCACATCTCACACTTGTACGGTTTCTCTCCTGTGTGTGTTCTCATGTGACTGGTGAGATCGCCACTTCGAATGAATCTCTTATTGCACATCTCACACTTGAACGGTTTCTCTCCTGTGTGTGTTCTCATGTGTAGAGAAAGTGAGTGAAAAAATGTAAATCGCTTATAACATACGTCACACTTGTACGGCTTCTCTCCACTGTGCGTCCTCATGTGTGAAGTGAGATACCTCTTTTGCGAAAATCTCTTATTGCACAACTCACATTCGTATGGTTTATCCCCACTGTGTGTTCTCATGTGCTTAGTGAGATACATATTTTGCGAAAATCTCTTATTGCACAAGTCACATTCGTATTGTTTATCTACATTGTGTATTCTCATGTGAATTGTCACAGAACATTTATGCGCGAATCTCTGATCGCATAACTCACATTCGTATCGTTTCTCTCCACTGTGAGTTATCATATGCCTAGTGAGAGTGTTTTTCTGTGTGAATTTCTTATTGCACAACTCACATACGTGCGGCTTCTCTCCTGTATGTGTCATTATGTGCATGGAAAGATGGTGACTTCTCTTGAACGTCTTGCCACACAAATAACATTTGTGAGGTCGTGGTCGGTTACTGCAGTCATGACGCGGCTGCGTCTCGGACGAATCAGAATTGATCCGTACAACTTCAGGCGAAACATGACTGTCTACACATACACATTGCAGTAACGAGAAACACGTGAAATCCTACCATTACCAAGTATCAATCATAACGGATATATACGACAATATGATATATGACGGATACATGCAACACTCAAACTTTATTATGCAATGAGCGATATCAGTTAGTCCTTTCTGAAATTGACCACCACAGAGGTCGAAAACATGCAGGCCCTTGACACTGTTTTGTAGCTCAATGATTTTTTGAAAATGTCTGAAGATCAGGCAAAAAACAAGAGATCATGTTTGTTCAATGTGGTTTATGCAGGCTAGCTCATAGATCTGTGGCTAGCTCATATATCTTATAATAAGTTAAAACAGAAGCGTTATCGTGAAACATTCCCACGAAGTCGTTGTTGATATATATAAATTTTGGTGTCAATGTGTATTTGCGTTTTCTCATAAATGTGCCCTTGTTTATTGTAAATACTTTAATTTATAGTGAGGATAGTGGGTGAGTTGCGGTCAAATTCTCACCGTCGCCTTTCGTTCTTTGTATTCGATGAGCGCGTCTTGTCAACATATCCGCTTTGTTTCCAGAGTGCAGTAGAATATCTGTGCTGAATAAGGCTCTTGTTCGTAGCTGTCAGTTCACTATCGCAGATAACAAACCAACGCTACAACCACGTGGTGCACCAGTACCTTGAGGAGGAAATATTCAATCGTAAATAGCGTGTAGATGTACACAATGCACATATAACGAATTCAAAATTGGGCGCCTGTTTAAAAAGTAAAATAAACTTAATCATATTTGTATTTGTACTTCAGCCTACCACAGGCACAATTGGCATAAAGAATAAAGTAGACATGCAATAATAAAACTAAATAAAATAAGTAAGTCAGAATACATGTAACATGCAAATGCAGAAACTACAAAACTGCAGAGAAAAACATGCGAACATACATGGAAAATTATAGAGGTCGTGACAAGAAACAGAATATAGGTGTAATTACAAAAGGCAGCACGTAAGTAAATAAAGATGCCACTACAAATGTAACATGCGAATCAGGCAGACATGCAAACATAAACAAGCACACATACAAACAAGTATAGAGAATGCAGTTATGAGCAAGTCTTTTAATCTAATATCGAGAAAAGGTCTAGCATGCACACATACAAAACAAGTACAAATAATGCAATTATGAGCATGCTTTTAGCTTTTATGCTTTTAGCATTATGAGCAGGTCATTTAATCTAATAGCGAGAGAAGGTGAGAATGTAGTAGCTTCGAGAATGATTTAACAGATGTGGAGGAGAGCAGTTCATATGGAAGGTTGTTGTACATACGTGGTGCAGTAAACTGAAAAGAGCGTGTCGACCAGAAGGATTCACAAAGAGAACGAGGTTCAAGGAGTACTTTGAACTGTCGTGTATCACGAGGACCAACATGTGGCGATAGGAGTTCTAGAAGATACTGCGGTGAATCAGAAAGATGTAAGAGCTTGTATGTCAGTAAACAGATTTTATGATGAATGCGGTAAGGTATGGGTAGGATACCCAGGTCACGTAGATGGGATGATGTGGGGTGATGTGGAGGAAGGCGAAGGATGAAACGACAGGCTTGATTAAGGATAGACTGCAGTATGTTATAGGATTTCTGTGGAAGGTGTAGAAATAGTGAATTGCAGTAGTCAATGCGGGGGAGTATGAGAGCAGATACCAGAGAGTGCGCGAGAGGAGAGTCAATGTAAGGACGGATCAAATATAGATTTCGGATAATTAACCGACAGATATGAGCGGTAGAAGTGAAGTGTTTTTGATAGGATAGGTGCGGATCTAGTATAATACCGAGGTCACGTACATGGGATGAAAGAGGCAAGTCAGACAGAGCAGGGTGGATCTTAGGCGGGTGAAGAACAATATAGTCAGTTTTAGAAGGATTGATGATCAGTGATCCTGAGGAGGCCCAAGATGAGATAGTGTCCATGATATGAGGAACAGACTTTTGATAGGATAAGGGAAGGAAAATCTGGACGTCATCTGCATATATATGAAAAGAAAGGGATAATTTGCGCAATATGGGACAGAGAGATGACATGTAAATGTTAAAAAGAATAGGCCCCAGTGATGAACCCTGGGGAACCCCTGATAAAAGAGGAAGAGTTTGTGAATGACAGGAATCGAAAAGAACAGAGTAGGAGCGATTAGTGAGGAAGGATGTTAAGAGAGAAAGAGCTGAATGGGATATTCCAATGGAAGAGAGGTCTTGAATTAAAATTTTATGATCGACAAGGTCAAAAGCAGATGACATATCCAAGAGAATAAGTAATACAGATGTTTTTTGTGAAAAAAGAGAGAGTATATCGTGCTGAAGGCGAACAAGGGCAGATTCGGTTGAACGTCGTGGAACGAAACCTGATTGAAGATCGTCAAGGAGATGATTATGATTGTAACATTTTTTGTCTTCAGCGATGATAATTCTAGTGGAGCAGGCCTCTTAATGTTGTGCGCCGCGATAACTCTTGTTGTGCCGATTCCAAACAGTAGTTTTGTTGAAACAATGTATTTCGTCGTGATATTGAAAGTTCAGTTCTTAGCTCTATCGTCCTAACGTTATATTCAATGTTCTATCCTATCTGTTCTGCCTGTATCTGCTAGTCTGTCTCTCCTGTCTGTCTTCCTATCTGTTCTCTTGTTCTCCCCGTTCTGGTGTTGCTATACTCTGTTCCGTTCCATTCTCCCTCTGAACCACTCCACTTCTCTACTGAATCTTCCCTACTGCCGCTGCTCTTCTATTCCTATCTTCATCCTCTCTATCCCCTATCTCGACTGCCGTTGCTCTTCTATTCCTATATCCATACTGCCTATCCCCCGAATGGTGAAAACACTGTGCTTATATAGTGCCAACTAGCGCCGCCTACTTCATTCTCCATCTCCAAGTTGTGTACGGCCTCATTAGTTACGGACCGCAAGGTCACCACAATGCAGCACGCCCATAGTCTTACACACTGGTGTGTGTAATATATGCGTGTGCACGTGCTGCCCTGCTGTCTCTTAATGTCTTGCAGTTGTGTGTGTGTGTGTGCCTACGTGTGTGCAACCAATGCTGTGTTCTGTATTCTAACCTACTGTGTTGACAGTGATGCATGTGTTTACGCTTCACTTCCTGTCCTAACTTCTATCCTATGTCACTTTCAATGCACAACATACAATACACAATGCACAAAACAATCAACGATTACTAAATAAAGATATAAGAATACAAGTTATATACAACACCGCATGAAATATAAACATTGTTACAATGATGAAGATAGGCTGATAGTTGATGGCAGATGGCAGATTCAAGGATTTTGGAGGAGAATGGAAGGAGGGAAATAGGTCGGTAGTTTTTTAGAATTGTCGGATCAAGAGAGGGTTTTTTAAGGATAGGAGTGAGAATGGCATGTTTGCTGGTGATGAAAGTTCCATGAAGAAAAGAGGCATTGATGAGATGGGTCAGAAAAGGAGCGAGTAGATGAAGAGAGGACGATATAGCAGAAAAGTTTATTGGATTAGATGGACAAAATGATTTTTTAGTGTGTGTGATGAGGCGATGGGTGGTAGTTATTGAGATCTGATGAAAAAAAGTTAAGGAACATGTGGTAGAAGAAAAAGGGAAAGTTGTAGTACGTGCATGGTTTGATGGTGTAGGAAAGTTCAGAGCGTGTAGTTCAGACCAGTAGTGTAGTTCAGAGCGTAAGGAAATGAGTTTATCAGTGAAATATTTGGCAAAATCGGAGCAGGAGATGGTGGTCTCAGCAGTTGGTTTGCGACCTAGAAGGGAATTCAGGGTTGACCAGAGCAGTTTTGGAGAGGATATGAGGGAAGGAATGTGATTAAGGTAGTATGATTTTTTTAGCATCGAGAACAGTACGGACGTAGTCGGCACGAGAAAAAGCGAAGGATTTCCAGTCGTTTGTAGATTTGGTGCGTCGCCATCGTCGTTCTAGTCGACGCTGGGAACGCTTTAGAGATACTAGATGAGGAGTGGACCAAGGTGGCGGAGGAGGTCGTTTATCACCTCGGAAAGTGCGAAGAGGAAAGAGATGATCAGCGATCGAGGTGAGTTGAGAAGTGAAGAAGGAATAAAGTTGAGAATGGTGAAGATTCAAATACATAAATGGAGATAGGTGATGGTAGATGAAAGCAGAACAGGTTTCGGGGCTGTATGATTTGTAGTCACGATAAGAGAAAGTTTTGGTTTTAGAGGGGACAGGATGAAGTGGGAAGGCCGTGAGAAGAAGGCTGTGGTCAGTAAAATTGGAATCAGAGGGAAAAACAGTGACAGGAGGAAGGGATGGTTCTGAGTGATGTGATATGGAAGGGGTGATAATTAAGTCAAGAGTATGTCCAGCAATGTGTGTAGAAACATGAGGAGTCATATCTAGTGAGTGAGTTTCTAGGATAGATAGGAAATCCTTAGTATAGGGTTTATTTGAAGGAGAGTCGGGCCAAAAATTGAAATCACCAAGGATCAAGAAGGAATGTGAGAAGCGAGATATAATGGCTTCAATCAGGACAGGAAATTCTAATAGGAATTTAGGAGTGGAACCAAGGTGATCATGACGATAGATAATATTAAGACAAACACGAGAAGAGGAACAGCCTTTGACAATGAGTGAGAGAACTTCAAAGGAACTAGGCGGAGTAGTCAAGAGCGAGCAGCGCACTACAGAGAACTTGGATCGAAAAATGATGCCAGTACCGCCACCTGAGGAACGTTCTAGGGACGAAGGACGAGGGGCGTTAAGGTAAGAGTAATGAGAAGGAAGAGATGCGGAAAAAATGGATGAGTCAGATTCTTGAAGCCAGGTTTCTGTGAGACAGGACAAGGTTGTGTGAAGAGAGAAGTTCAGATATATAGTATGATTTATTCCGGGCAGAACGTATATTCAATAACGCCAGGGAAGGAGAGAAGTTGTTAGGAATGGATGGATGAGGAGAAGACGAATCGGAAATGTTTGAGGAAGTGTCCGAAAACTGAGAAGGCAGAGTGGTGGAATGTAAGATGATAGGAGAATTAAGAGTAGAGCATGGAAAGAAATGAGAAGGCGTGAATTTGGAGAGAGAGCAATGTTTTGGGTGAGAGGATTCAGGAGTAGGATCGTTGCGATGAATACATGAAGAATTAGGAGAAACAAGTGATGATTCAGTGAAATGATAGAAGGATAGTTCAATCGAATTTAGTTTTTTGATGGGAAAGTACGTGTAATTAGAGAGTTCCTGGCCTTAATGAAGAATGGGCAGGAGGAGGAAAAGGCCGCATGCTTGTCAGGAAGTTTTGATTGGGAACAGCGAAAGCAGCATGGTGAGGACTTACATTGGCAGGATGACGATTGGTGCTCACCTGCACAATAGCCGCATCTAGGAGATGAAAGTGGTGATTTGCAAGATGAGGGAGAATGACCAAGACCTAAACATTTGGAACAGTGGGATATCCAACATCGGGTGTAAACAGGGAGTCGCATCAAGTCAACAAAAATTCTGTCACCATGTTGAGAGATGGCTTGACGGCATTCAGGAGTAAGTGAAAAAATGGCACAGTTGGAGTTAAACTTGGAGCGAGTGAAGAATAGGAATTAGAGCTCATTTGATGATATGCAGGATGAAAGATAAGGATTTTTGGCAGCGATGGAATTGATGAGGGATGATGAAGTCATCGATGTAGGAACGTTTGGTACAGTGATTTTCGGAAGGATATGTGGTTGAGCAGAGATAGATGCTTGAGGAAAGGAGGATGAGAGCGATTCCTTGGCATATAAGAGCCGCTACATTATCAATAGCATATAACCCAAATGCTTCACTAGATTCTCATTGAAAAAATAGTTGACGTCTCCAAACATGAAACCTCCAAACCTGAGTTGCCAGTTTATTACCAATAACATAATGAGACCAGATTAGAATTTAATGGAAACACCTATATTGTGGATGTCATTTTCAATATGAAAATCAACAAAATATCACACGAAATTCGTGGGCCTGCTGGTTTAAGAAGCAATAGTATCATAAAACTTAAGTAGGAATTAAATAACGACAATACAGTTGATATAAACCGCATGTACAAGTTCAAAAGCGAGACCCACCTAAATACAACAGACCACATGTTGTTGTTGTTGTTGTTGTTGCGAAAGCGTTTCGGCCTTTCTAGACCATTTCACGCTCAAGGCTGTCGTGGTTGTCTCCTCATGGATTATGAAAAGGATTAAATAGAATGAACATGGCTAAAATTTGTTCTCAAGCAAAAGGGAATGGTACAAGGAAGAAATCAAGCTTCAAAACATGATTAGGATAATCTTTAGATATCACCCCAAATATTTGTCGATTGTAAAAACTCCACTAGTAGGTTCACCAACTGTTGGTCTCTATACCCCAGAACAATTCTTTTATTAAACTCCAGTCCCGTTGCCGCGCAATAATCCAACATTGGCTGTCTGGCGATACTAAATTTCACGCAATCTAGGACCGCATGCTTGACAGTGAAGGGCCTGTCACATGTTGTGCATGTTGGTGGTTGACTTCGGTCGATGATATATCGATGCGTCAAGCGCGTGTCAAGCGCAGCGTCAAGCGCTGCGTCAAGCGCAGACCACATTTCAACATTACGCCACCATGCGCCGAAAATGCAATCGCGAGCACAGGTTTATCTTTACGAAATTGTCCTCGTATATATACTTGCGATTATATATACAATGGCTGAGCGTGACTCCGCTCAAAAGGTACAATGTAGCATTTGAGCCTATCCAGAGCTATATGCAGTATTCATCAACAACAACAACAACAAGGTACAACGTAAAAGCTAGTATGTGCATATTGATTATTGTCTTATTTATTGAAACACATGTGCAAATATGCGCAATAAATATAATATCACTGAAATGCGCATGTTTTTTTCGATTTTTGCATGAATTTCCTATACATTCTATGGATTTATTAGATGATTCTGGATAGCAGACTGCCAGTCAAACTGAACTCTTATTCTGGTTTCGCTTATATCCGGCGTTCTCCTTTATCCGCATATCTTATATCCGGGGTGTACAGTATATTCGCTGTACTCTGTGCCCTGGCGCTATGTGTGTCATTGCTGCTAACTCTTGTCAGCATCTTATGGTGGGTCGTCCTTAATGACGAGTCACACACAGCTGCTAACAGAGAGGTGCAATTAGATGACGAGTATGTAGAACAGTCGGTCCAGACACACATGTTATGGACCGACTGTTTATTGTGACACACGGCATACGACACTGGTACATACATGCACATAGTTGCACTGCGCTTGAAGATGCAGAGGACGAGTGCCCCTCTTCCAATGACACACTCACACAATGTAGCCATGACAGAGAGCGCTACGCGTGTGCTTCTGGCAGGTTCCACGAAGTGGTTCATGATGCTGTTGCACGGGGCGCACTACAGATTGCTATATATAATATCAAATTTGATAATCTTGGTCCAGGTCTTGACGACGTAACGTCAACGGAGCCTCATCAGTCCCAATAAAGATACCGACAGTCGGCGAAACGTGCTGGTGACATGCGTATTCCTGCGTAGTGTACCACATTCAAACGACACTTTGCGGACTCCGGAGTCATATCATGTGTTTGCCTGCGCAATCGCGAGGCGACCTGATCAACGAGTGCTCCAGAAATAACTCTCGTTAATCAGGAAATCTCGTTAGTTGCCTCGTGTCAACTACCTCGTGCGCCGAAATCACCTCGAGCGTCGAACATTTGAGATACAACATTCAACATATTCGATTTTTTAAACATGATATTCTCAGCAGTAATACGCGGTATAGGCCAGTATAGATCAAGAGCAAATCCAACGTGCATAACAAGAACCATAAGGACCGTAAATTGGAATGAGCTATCACTGTCGTATGATTCAATCCCTATATCAGAGCAGGCTCCTCGACGGTGGCAAAAGTATAAGCCTGCCATTTTGTTCGTAGAAGAGCTGAATCCATTACGCGTTCCCCAAGTCTCTATCTAATTCACAGTCAGTTACATCTGGTGTAGGACAGAGATAGTGCTGCCCGAGACTGCACAAAAACAACGTCGGAACACGAATGCATATATTGAAGGCACAAACCAACACAATCACACGCACATACATACACGACAGTATACACAAAAAATTAAGAATGTTACCCATGCAAAACGTGAACACACTTAAACGCATAAAACTGTACATTACTGTATCATAAAAATATTATGCCACCACGTGACACAAACAGACACCGTCATATACACACGTGACGAATTCACTCGCAGCCATGCAAATAACATTTGACACGATGACCATCAACAACAACGAACTTTCTCCAATATTCCATTCTATCAAATGTCCAAGCCACTAATGTCAGCAAAAAGCAACATATTCTACAATCATAGTTTCACAGTTCATCTACAATAAGTGCTTCTATATGCATTGATAACTTCCAGTAAATTCTTGCCACATAAGTAATACTTGTATGAATGTCTTGTGATGGTTCTAGCACGTACACTCTTGTGTAATACAATATATCCTCTCATCACACTTGTATATCCACTATTCACACTTGTGCAGACATCACACTTTTACATCTACCTATGTGTTTTCCTGTGTATTGAAAGGTTTGAAAGATTCCTGAATATCCGATCACACAATTCACACTTGAATGGCTTCTCTCCTGTGTGTGTTCTCATGTGACTGGTGAGAACGTCACTTCGAGTGAATCTCTTATTGCACATCTCACACTTGTACGGTTTCTCTCCTGTGTGTGTTCTCATGTGACTGGTGAGAACGTCACTTCGAGTGAATCTCTTATTGCACATCTCACACTTGAATGGTTTCATTCCTGTGTGTGTTCTCATGTGTAGAGAAAGTGAGTGAAAAAACGTAAATCGCTTATTACATACATCACACTTGTACGCCTTCTCTCCACTGTGTGTTCTCATGTGTGAAGTGAGATTGTTATTTTGTGAAAATTTCTTATTGCACAACTCACATTCGTATGGTTTATCCCCATTGTGTATTCTCATGTGAGTTGTGACATGACTTTTCTGTGTGAATCTACACAACTCACACTTGTAGGGCTTCTCTCCTGTGTGTGTTCTTATGTGATATAAGAGATTCCACTTACACGTGAATCTTTGATCAAACAGCTCACACTCGTAAGGCTTCTCTCCACTGTGAGTTACCATGTGCTTAGTAAGATTGCCTTTACACGTGAATCTCCGATCGCATAACTCACATTCGTATGATTTATCTCCACTATGTGTTCTCATATGAATGGTGAGAGTGTTTTTCTGTGTGAATTTCTTATTGCAAAACTCACATTCGTATGGTTTTTCTCCACTATGTGTTCTCATGTGCCCAGTAAGAGTGCATTTCTGCGTGAATTTCTTATTGCACAACTCACATACGTGCGGCTTCTCTCCAGTATGTGTCATTATGTGCAGGGAAAGATGGTGACTTCTCTTGAACGTCTTGCCACACAAATCACATTTGTGAGGTCGTGGTCGGTTACTGCAGTCATGACGCGGCTGCGTCTCGGACGAATCAGAATTGATCCGTACAACTTCAGGCGAAACATGGCTGTCTGCACATACACATTGCAGTAACGAGAAACACGTGAAATTCTGCTATTAACAAGTACCAATCATAACGGATATATACGACAATATGATATATGACGGATACATGCAACACCTAAACGTTATTATGCAATGAGCGATATCAGTTAGTCCTTCCTGAAACAGACCACCACAGAGGTCGAAAACATGCAGGCCCTTGACACTGTTTAGTAGTTCACTGATTTCTTGAAAATGTCTGAAGATCAGGCAAAAAACAAGAGATCATGTTTGTTCAATGTGGTTTATGCAGGCTAGCTCATAGATCTGTGGCTAGCTCATATATCTTATAATAAGTTAAAACAGAAGCGTTATCGTGAAACATTCCCACGAAGTCGTTGTTGATATATATAAATTTTGGTGTCAATGTGTATTTGCGTTTTCTCATAAATGTGCCCTTGTTTATTGTAAATACTTTAATTTATAGTGAGGATAGTGGGTGAGTTGCGGTCAAATTCTCACCGTCGCCTTTCGTTCTTTGTATTCGATGAGCGCGTCTTGTCAACATATCCGCTTTGTTTCCAGAGTGCAGTAGAATATCTGTGCTGAATAAGGCTCTTGTTCGTAGCTGTCAGTTCACTATCGCAGATAACAAACCAACGCTACAACCACGTGGTGCACCAGTACCTTGAGGAAGAAATATTCAATCGTAAATAGCGTGTAGATGTACACAATGCACATACAACGAATTCAAAATTGGGCGCCTGTTTAAAAAGTAAAATAAACTTAATCATATTTGTATTTGTACTTCAGCCTACCACAGGCACAATTGGCATAAAGAATAAAGTAGACATGCAATAATAAAACTAAATAAAATAAGTAAGTCAGAATACATGTAACATGCAAATGCAGAAACTACAAAACTGCAGAGAAAAACATGCGAACATACATGGAAAATTATAGAGGTCGTGACAAGAAACAGAATATAGGTGTAATTACAAAAGGCAGCACGTAAGTAAATAAAGATGCCACTACAAATGTAACATGCGAATCAGGCAGACATGCAAACATAAACAAGCACACATACAAACAAGTATAGAGAATGCAGTTATGAGCAAGTCATTTAATCTAATATCGAGAAAAGGTCTAGCATGCACACATACAAAACAAGTACAAATAATGCAATTATGAGCATGCTTTTAGCTTTTATGCTTTTAGCATTATGAGCAGGTCATTTAATCTAATAGCGAGAGAAGGTGAGAATGTAGTAGCTTCGAGAATGATTTAACAGATGTGGAGGAGAGCAGTTCATATGGAAGGTTGTTGTACATACGTGGTGCAGTAAACTGAAGAGAGCGTGTCGACCAGAAGGATTCACAAAGAGAACGAGGTTCAAGGAGTACTTTGAACTGTCGTGTATCACGAGGACCAACATGTGGCGATAGGAGTTCTAGAAGATACTGCGGTGAATCAGAAAGATGTAAGAGCTTGTATGTCAGTAAACAGATTTTATGATGAATGCGGTAAGGTATGGGTAGGATACCCAGGTCACGTAGATGAGATGATGTGGGGTGATGTGGAGGAAGGCGAAGGATGAAACGACAGGCTTGATTAAGGATAGACTGCAGTATGTTATAGGATTTCTGTGGAAGGTGTAGAAATAGTGAATTGCAGTAGTCAATGCGGGGGAGTATGAGAGCAGATACCAGAGAGTGCGCGAGAGGAGAGTCAATGTAAGGACGGATCAAATATAGATTTCGGATAATTAACCGACAGATATGAGCGGTAGAAGTGAAGTGTTTTTGATAGGATAGGTGCGGATCTAGTATAATACCGAGGTCACGTACATGGGATGAAAGAGGCAAGTCAGACAGAGCAGGGTGGATCTTAGGCGGGTGAAGAACAATATATTCAGTTTTAGAAGGATTGATGATCAGTGATCCTGAGGAGGCCCAAGATGAGATAGTGTCCATGATATGAGGAACAGACTTTTGATAGGATAAGGGAAGGAAAATCTGGACGTCATCTGCATATATATGAAAAGAAAGGGATAATTTGCGCAATATGGGACAGAGAGATGACATGTAAATGTTAAAAAGAATAGGCCCCAGTGATGAACCCTGGGGAACCCCTGATAAAAGAGGAAGAGTTTGTGAATGACAGGAATCGAAAAGAACAGAGTAGGAGCGATTAGTGAGGAAGGATGTTAAGAGAGAAAGAGCTGAATGGGATATTCCAATGGAAGAGAGGTCTTGAATTAAAATTTTATGATCGACAAGGTCAAAAGCAGATGACATATCCAAGAGAATAAGTAATACAGATGTTTTTTGTGAAAAAAGAGAGAGTATATCGTGCTGAAGGCGAACAAGGGCAGATTCGGTTGAACGTCGTGGAACGAAACCTGATTGAAGATCGTCAAGGAGATGATTATGATTGTAACATTTTTTGTCTTCAGCGATGATAATTCTAGTGGAGCGGGCCTCTTAATGTTGTGCGCCGCGATAACTCTTGTTGTGCCGATTCCAAACAGTAGTTTTGTTGAAACAATGTATTTCGTCGTGATATTGAAAGTTCAGTTCTTAGCTCTATCGTCCTAACGTTATATTCAATGTTCTATCCTATCTGTTCTGCCTGTATCTGCTAGTCTGTCTCTCCTGTCTGTCTTCCTATCTGTTCTCTTGTTCTCCCCGTTCTGGTGTTGCTATACTCTGTTCCGTTCCATTCTCCCTCTGAACCACTCCACTTCTCTACTGAATCTTCCCTACTGCCGCTGCTCTTCTATTCCTATCTTCATCCTCTCTATCCCCTATCTCGACTGCCGTTGCTCTTCTATTCCTATATCCATACTGCCTATCCCCCGAATGGTGAAAACACTGTGCTTATATAGTGCCAACTAGCGCCGCCTACTTCATTCTCCATCTCCAAGTTGTGTACGGCCTCATTAGTTACGGACCGCAAGGTCACCACAATGCAGCACGCCCATAGTCTTACACACTGGTGTGTGTAATATATGCGTGTGCACGTGCTGCCCTGCTGTCTCTTAATGTCTTGCAGTTGTGTGTGTGTGTGTGCCTACGTGTGTGCAACCAATGCTGTGTTCTGTATTCTAACCTACTGTGTTGACAGTGATGCATGTGTTTACGCTTCACTTCCTGTCCTAACTTCTATCCTATGTCACTTTCAATGCACAACATACAATACACAATGCACAAAACAATCAACGATTACTAAATAAAGATATAAGAATACAAGTTATATACAACACCGCATGAAATATAAACATTGTTACAATGATGAAGATAGGCTGATAGTTGATGGCAGATGGCAGATTCAAGGATTTTGGAGGAGAATGGAAGGAGGGAAATAGGTCGGTAGTTTTTTAGAATTGTCGGATCAAGAGAGGGTTTTTTAAGGATAGGAGTGAGAATGGCATGTTTGCTGGTGATGAAAGTTCCATGAAGAAAAGAGGCATTGATGAGATGGGTCAGAAAAGGAGCGAGTAGATGAAGAGAGGACGATATAGCAGAAAAGTTTATTGGATTAGATGGACAAAATGATTTTTTAGTGTGTGTGATGAGGCGATGGGTGGTAGTTATTGAGATCTGATGAAAAAAAGTTAAGGAACATGTGGTAGAAGAAAAAGGGAAAGTTGTAGTACGTGCATGGTTTGATGGTGTAGGAAAGTTCAGAGCGTGTAGTTCAGACCAGTAGTGTAGTTCAGAGCGTAAGGAAATGAGTTTATCAGTGAAATATTTGGCAAAATCGGAGCAGGAGATGGTGGTCTCAGCAGTTGGTTTGCGACCTAGAAGGGAATTCAGGGTTGACCAGAGCAGTTTTGGAGAGGATATGAGGGAAGGAATGTGATTAAGGTAGTATGATTTTTTTAGCATCGAGAACAGTACGGACGTAGTCGGCACGAGAAAAAGCGAAGGATTTCCAGTCGTTTGTAGATTTGGTGCGTCGCCATCGTCGTTCTAGTCGACGCTGGGAACGCTTTAGAGATACTAGATGAGGAGTGGACCAAGGTGGCGGAGGAGGTCGTTTATCACCTCGGAAAGTGCGAAGAGGAAAGAGATGATCAGCGATCGAGGTGAGTTGAGAAGTGAAGAAGGAATAAAGTTGAGAATGGTGAAGATTCAAATACATAAATGGAGATAGGTGATGGTAGATGAAAGCAGAACAGGTTTCGGGGCTGTATGATTTGTAGTCACGATAAGAGAAAGTTTTGGTTTTAGAGGGGACAGGATGAAGTGGGAAGGCCGTGAGAAGAAGGCTGTGGTCAGTAAAATTGGAATCAGAGGGAAAAACAGTGACAGGAGGAAGGGATGGTTCTGAGTGATGTGATATGGAAGGGGTGATAATTAAGTCAAGAGTATGTCCAGCAATGTGTGTAGAAACATGAGGAGTCATATCTAGTGAGTGAGTTTCTAGGATAGATAGGAAATCCTTAGTATAGGGTTTATTTGAAGGAGAGTCGGGCCAAAAATTGAAATCACCAAGGATCAAGAAGGAATGTGAGAAGCGAGATATAATGGCTTCAATCAGGACAGGAAATTCTAATAGGAATTTAGGAGTGGAACCAAGGTGATCATGACGATAGATAATATTAAGACAAACACGAGAAGAGGAACAGCCTTTGACAATGAGTGAGAGAACTTCAAAGGAACTAGGCGGAGTAGTCAAGAGCGAGCAGCGCACTACAGAGAACTTGGATCGAAAAATGATGCCAGTACCGCCACCTGAGGAACGTTCTAGGGGCGTTAAGGTAAGAGTAATGAGAAGGAAGAGATGCGGAAAAAATGGATGAGTCAGATTCTTGAAGCCAGGTTTCTGTGAGACAGGATATCAAGGTTGTGTGAAGAGAGAAGTTCAGATATATAGTATGATTTATTCCGGGCAGAACGTATATTCAATAACGCCAGGGAAGGAGAGAAGTTGTTAGGAATGGATGGATGAGGAGAAGACGAATCGGAAATGTTTGAGGAAGTGTCCGAAAACTGAGAAGGCAGAGTGGTGGAATGTAAGATGATAGGAGAATTAAGAGTAGAGCATGGAAAGAAATGAGAAGGCGTGAATTTGGAGAGAGAGCAATGTTTTGGGTGAGAGGATTCAGGAGTAGGATCGTTGCGATGAATACATGAAGAATTAGGAGAAACAAGTGATGATTCAGTGAAATGATAGAAGGATAGTTCAATCGAATTTAGTTTTTTGATGGGAAAGTACGTGTAATTAGAGAGTTCCTGGCCTTAATGAAGAATGGGCAGGAGGAGGAAAAGGCCGCATGCTTGTCAGGAAGTTTTGATTGGGAACAGCGAAAGCAGCATGGTGAGGACTTACATTGGCAGGATGACGATTGGTGCTCACCTGCACAATAGCCGCATCTAGGAGATGAAAGTGGTGATTTGCAAGATGAGGGAGAATGACCAAGACCTAAACATTTGGAACAGTGGGATATCCAACATCGGGTGTAAACAGGGAGTCGCATCAAGTCAACAAAAATTCTGTCACCATGTTGAGAGATGGCTTGACGGCATTCAGGAGTAAGTGAAAAAATGGCACAGTTGGAGTTAAACTTGGAGCGAGTGAAGAATAGGAATTAGAGCTCATTTGATGATATGCAGGATGAAAGATAAGGATTTTTGGCAGCGATGGAATTGATGAGGGATGATGAAGTCATCGATGTAGGAACGTTTGGTACAGTGATTTTCGGAAGGATATGTGGTTGAGCAGAGATAGATGCTTGAGGAAAGGAGGATGAGAGCGATTCCTTGGCATATAAGAGCCGCTACATTATCAATAGCATATAACCCAAATGCTTCACTAGATTCTCATTGAAAAAATAGTTGACGTCTCCAAACATGAAACCTCCAAACCTGAGTTGCCAGTTTATTACCAATAACATAATGAGACCAGATTAGAATTTAATGGAAACACCTATATTGTGGATGTCATTTTCAATATGAAAATCAACAAAATATCACACGAAATTCGTGGGCCTGCTGGTTTAAGAAGCAATAGTATCATAAAACTTAAGTAGGAATTAAATAACGACAATACAGTTGATATAAACCGCATGTACAAGTTCAAAAGCGAGACCCTGTGACGGCCCAAGATGCGACATGGCCCAAGATGCGACAGCGACGTTTACGACGCGTTTAAGGCATTCAATGCCTTCACTGAAAATTTATCCCTTCACTGAAACTTGTAGGGTTTGTTATGAAATTGCATTTGTTGTTTGAATAGTCTCTTGCTGTCATATTCTGAGTTCGCATTGATTTAATACGTCTTATTGGGTCCTTTATTTACTTGAATGCTTATTCTGGTGTCATATTTTCGTTGCACTGTAAGTTGTTTGGACCAATTCCATTGTTTGTTGTGTTTTGTTGTGGGAATGGTTTTGATAGCTGTTTGGTTTGTTAATACCGCAGGTGATTGATTGGTTAAACTGATGAGCGCACGTTTATATTCTGCTGCCTGTTGTTTTCGGGAATCTTTTAGCTTTCTCTTGTGTGCTTGTTCTGGTGTTGATGTTTCTGTATATTGTGTGTGTATACGTGTTTGCTACATTGGATTCATTCTATTTATTTTTGCCGTTGATTATTTTTGCTCGCATATGTGGTTATATGCGCTGAACGAAATATATTATTGCTTGATTGGTCTTGTTGCTTTGTTGGTTAGTACACGAGTTAAACTGTTTTACCTGGTGGTGGGCTTTATGTTGGTCAAACGGTGACGTGATTGATACGAGTGCCGAGAAAGTATTTCTGTGCTGGCCGTGACTGCGAAAACCCGTGTGGCGGCCGGACCTGCGGTGTGCCAGCCGGAGCCGTGAGGCTTTGCCCCCGCAAAATTACACGCGAACATAGCCTTCTCTACTGATGTGTTTAAATGCGTATGGTCAACAATCTATATATGGTCAATATGTGGATAAAGTAGGCTACGCACACTAAAAACTATTGAAGTTCCTTTAATTTAAAATCACTACTCTGGGGGATGTGAGGGTATATTTACAAACATCGCTGCCCTCTTCAATAATCAAACATCAGATTCTCCAGTGGGCGTCCAAGTTCAAACTGCATGGTTAGTATAACACTTGTTCAGCATCAACCAATCTGATTCTACTCAGATTCGTGTTGAACACAATAAGTGTGTGTGTGTATGTGTATGCTCGAATTCCGTCCATGAGAAGCAGGTCACAGCGAGCAGCGTGGCATCTATGAGACCCCGCCTCTGAGCGGATAATACTTTCCATGGTGAAGGGGAACATGTAGTCATTGTGGACATGGACATCTGCATTCCACTCTGCTAGCCCCGTGGCAGAACAAGATTTGATTTAGTAAGAAATAGTGATGCTTTGATTGTAAGGCGAGCTGTGAATCAGTCATGCATTGTCAGAAAACAGTCACTCAAGAGACACTTCGGCAGTCAACAATGAACTAAAAATTGCAGAAGAATCTAAGGATGAACCAAGCCTGTGCTTCACTACAAATGACTCCTATGTGAATGCGCGTGTACACCTACACACATTTTAAACGTGTGTAGGTAGCTTCGATTGGTACAGTCACCAATCGAAAAATGGGCCTTGAAGCGTTTTTCCTAAATATGCACATACTCACGCGTAGAAAAACAAACCACCGATCAACAACAACATTTATTTGGTATAGCGCATGTCAAAAACACACGCGCGTTAAACAGCAAGATAAGCCAAAATATTCAAAGATAAACACAAAACACGAGCAATCACAAGAGTAGCTGACGAAAGGGAACAAGACTTAATTAAAATATCACAAATAGCAAGTAGATGAAAAGGTAAGAGCAGGCGTAAGAAATAAGATTGAAGCATAGGAAGTAAGAGTGAGAGAAGTGGAATCAAATGATAATTCAAATAAGTATCTAAAGAGTGCCGAGCGAAATGAGGAATAGGAAGTGGCTGACAGAACAGTACGAGGAAGCGAGTTATACAGTCGGGGAGCAAAGAAAGAAAAATACTTCGAAGACCAAGATGATTCGTTGAAGGCTCAACGATTTTATTCGGTTCAATTGCCAAACAAAACTCGTAAAAATAGTAAGAAATACAGGGCTGACAACATAAGAGATGAAACGGAGGAAAACGAAAACAGATGGAGCATGCAATGAACACATGTGGAAAAGACGTTCAGAACGAAATCCCCAAGAAACTCATGTTTGGGGCCTACAATACGACTACACCACAAACACAGTAATGCAAGGTTCCTGAAAAGTACACAAATACAAATATCACTTAGATAATAGCTCAATGTCTGCAGCTATTTTCCTGAACAGAGACGATTCCCACAACAAAACACAACAAACAATGGAATTGGTCCTTACAACTTCCACTGCAACGAAAATAACACACGAGAATAAGCATTTAAGTAAATAAAGGCCCCAATAAGACGTATTAAATCAATGTGAACTCAGAATATGACAGCAAGAGACTATTCAAACAACAAATGAAATTTCATAACAGATGATAACAGACCCTACAAGTTTCAGTGAAGGAACAAATATTCGGTGAAGGCATTGAATGCCTTAAACGCGTCGTAAGCGTCGCTGTCGCATCTTGGGCCATGTCGCATCTTGGGCCGTTGTGACTGTGACGGCCCAAGATGCGACAGCGACGCTTACGACGCGTTTAAGGCATTCAATGCCTTCACCGAATATTTATTCCTTCACTGAAACTTGTAGGGTCTGTTATTATCTGTTATGAAATTGCATTTGTTTGTCTCTTGCTGTCATATTCTGAGTTCACATTGATTTAATACGTCTTATTGGGGCCTTTATTTACTTGAGTGCTTATTTATTTATTTACTCTGGTGTCTTATTTTCGTTGCAGTGGAAGTTGTAAGGACCAATTCCATTGTTGTTTTGTTGTGGGAATGGTCTCTGTTCAGGAAAATAGCTGCAGATGTTGAGCTATTATCTAGGTGCTATTTATCTTTGTGTACAATGTTATTTTTAGTGAGTAATTTTTTAGGAATATAACTTTTGAGGAACCTTGCATTACTGTGTTTGTGGTGTAGTCGTATTGTAGGCCCCAAACACGAGTTTCTTGGGAATTTCGTTTCGAGCATGTTCTCCACATGTGTTCACTGCATGCTCCATCTGTTTTCGTTTTTCCTCCTTTTCATTTCTCATGTTGTCAGTCCTGTATTTCTGACTATTTCTACGAGTTTTGTTTGGCAATTAAACCGAATAAAATCGTTGATAGGTGGTTTGTTTTTCTACGCGTGAGGATGTGCATATTTGGGAAAAACACTTCTAGGCCCTTTTTTCGATTGGTGACTGTACGAATCGAAGCTACCTAAACACGTTTTAAATGTATGTAGGTGTACACGTGCATTCACATAGGGGTCATTTGTAGTGACCCACAGGCTTGGTTCATCCTTAGATTCTTCTGCAATTATTTAGTTCATTGTTGACTGTCGAAGTGTCTCTTGAGTGACTGTTTTCTGCCAATGCATGGCTGATTTACAGCTCGGCTTACAATCAAAGCATCACCATTTCTTACTGAATCAAATCTTGTTCTGCCACGGGGCTAGCAGAGTGGAATGCAGATGTACATGTCCACAATGACTACAGGTCCCCCTTCACTATGGAAAGTATTATCCGCTCAGAGGCGGGGTCTCATAGCTGCCACGCTGCTCGCTGTGTCTGCTTCTCATGGACGAAATTCGAGCATACACATACACACACACACATTGTGTTCAACACTAATATGAGCAGAATCAGAATGGTTGATGCTGAACAAGTGTTATACTAACCATGCAGTTTGAACTTGGACGCCCACTGGAGAATCTGATGTTTGATTATTGAAGAGGGCAGCTATGTTTGTAAATATACCCTCACATCCCCCAGAGTAGTGATTTTAAATTAAATGAACTTCAATAGTTTTTAGTGTGCGTAGCCTACTTTATCCACATATTGACCATATATAGATTGTTGACCATAGGCATTTAAACACATCAGTAGAGAAGGCTATGCTCGCGTGTAATTTTGCGGGGGCAAAGCCTGACGGCTCCGGCTGGCACACCGCAGGTCCGGCCGCCACACGGGTTTTCGCAGTCACGACCAGCACAGAAAGACTTTCTCGACACTCGTATCAACCACGTCACCGTTTGACCAACAAAGCCCACCACCAGGAAAAACAGTTTAACTCGTGTACTAACCAACAAAGCAACAAGACCAATCAATCAATAATATATTTCGTTTAGCGCATATAACCACATATGCGAGCACAAATAATCAACGGCAAGAATAAATAGAATGGACCCAATGTAGCAAACACGTTTACACACACAATATAGAGAAACATCAAAACCAGATCAAGCACACAAGAGAAAGCTAAAAGATTGCCGAAAACAACAGGCAGCAGAAAATAAACGTTCGCTTATCAGTTTAACCAATTAATCACCTGCGGTATTAACAAACCAAACAGCTATCAAAACCATTCCCACAACAAAACACAACAAACAATGGTTCAAACAACTTCCAGACACCAGAATAAGACTGTGGCGTCGTGAAGCCACATTGAAAACGAGGAAAACACGGCGAGAAAAGTCTATTGCAGGCGAGATCACAATACAAGATAATACCAGCGAATGCGAGCGAATCCGAGCGAATGGCCCTTTGACCGGCAGTGTGCCGTGTTATATAAGCTCGGTCATGTGACCTTTCACACGGTCACATGACCATTCCACGGTCACATTCCCACACACACGCCTAACCGCGTTCACCAATACAGAAGGATACACACAGACATACACTTGACATGCATACACGCCAGACACGCATACAAACGAGCGGAACGCACACACAAAGGATACACTTGGATACACACAGACATACACTTGACATGCATACACGCCAGACACGCATACAAACGAGCGAAACGCACACACAAAGGATACACTTGGATACACACAGACATACAACCGCCCAACCACGCAACTTGCACCAGAATAAAGACACCAGAATAAGCACTCAAGTAAATAAAGCCCCAATAAGACTTATTAAATCAATGTGAACTTAGAATATGATAGCAAGAAACTATTCAAACAACAAATGCAATTTCATATCAGACAATAACAAACCCTACACGTTTCAGTGAAGGAATTTATCTTCAGCGAAGGCATTGAATGCCTTATACGCGTCATAAATGTCGAGGTCGCATCTTGGGCCAGGTCGCATCTTGGGCCGTCACACCGGTGTGACAGATAAAACGGGGACATAGATAAAATGGGGACATCGACGCATTTGATACAAAATTTGACGCATTTGAAGGGATTTGAAGGCTTTTCACTGTATGGTGTAAGGATTTTGAAGGAATTTTAAGGTTTTCACCCAACTTGGTGCATGTCTACCGTATGGCGCGGTTGTAGTAAAGAATCAAGTTGCTTGGTGAAAATGGGGACATCGACAAGTCTCTATGGCTATTTATTGAAGTTATAGGGTTTGTTTTTTGGTGCGGGCTAGTGTTGAGTTTATATTAGCTATTGGGAGTATTTTTAGTTTATTGTTAAAATCTGAAATCGACTTTTATCGTTTATATAAACGTGTAAATAGTGGATTGAACTTGTTGATGTAAACGTGTCTTTACAGGCTTGTGCATTCGCTAACTGTCCTTCGGTGTAGAATTCGCTTGCATTGTGTGTGACTACATTGGTATGCCCGCTTGCGTATGACTATGTCTGATTTGTATATATGCTTGTTTGTCCATCCTGAAGTGGAGTGTGTGCGTGAGAAGTCGTGAATGTTGAGTGAGTTGTTGCGCTGCTTGCTGTTGCTGAGTACAGATAATACATTGCCTCCATTATGACCACGCCTTTGACAGAACTGAACTATTGAAGTGGTTTTTCTTGTTTGCTCGTATTTTTCCTCATTTTGTTTTTCTTGGAATATCATTCAAATAGGTGATTAAGCTACGCTGTAAAATACGCTGTAATATGCTGTAATGTAATACGCTGTAAATTACGCTGTAAAATACGCGTATCATTCGGAGATCAACGGATAGGCTGAGAGCACCAACAGCCAACGGACCTATGACCAGCTGCGTGTGCCAGCGTTTGCGTATGTGTGAGTGTGTGAAGGGGGACGTGTTGACATGGACACCTGCATTACACTCAGCTATCCCAGTGGCTGAACAAAGTATGATTCAGTAAGACATGGTGAAACTATGAGCTTCAGGCGAGCTGGAAATAAGTCATGTATTGTCAGGAAACAGCAAACATTCAGGAAACGCTTCGATAATCAACAGTGTCTTCTTCACAGACGTGTCTTCATTATAGACATAACAGCGCATCAAGCATGTGATGCACCGCACACGATCCACAAATGTATGACTGACAATATAACAAATGAAAACAAGAGCTAGCAAAGACAAAAATATAACAGGGAAGATAAACACCGAATTATTTTGTGCTGAAAAAAAAACAAAAAAAAACAACAACAACAACTACAAAGACATGAACAGACAAATATGAACACTGGCGCACGTCACATACAAGCACGATTAGCACAAACATAAGATCAGGGGCTGTGAGCGAAATAAAAAACACAGCAGGAAAACCAAAACACAAAGTGCAGTATTGTTAGTAAGAGTATATACATGGCGATAATATGGAGATACGAAAATATGGAGATATATATACAAAGGTAGTGTCAGTGCAATCTATAAGGAGGTGTAAGCGGCGACGGAAGAGAAAGCAGGTACTTATGTAGCGCAGAGGAAAAGGAAGAATATGATTTATGACGAAGGATATGAGGAGGAAGAGAGTTGTATAATCGGGGGGCAGAAAAATAGAAAGACTTCGCGGACCAATTTGATAAGTGGTCGGCGGGAGGGCAAACAAGAGGTGCGGGACGGCGGCTGAAAGGACGATCAGAGAAGGTAAGAAGTGAGAGCAAGTACGAGGGAGGAGAAGATGAGTGGAGGAGTTTATATACAATACAACACAGCTTATATTGTATCCTTGAAAGAGCTGGCAGCCAGCCGAGTTCTCGGATATGAGCGGAGGTGGGTGTCTTAGGAGGAAGGCGAAGAACGAAGCGACAAGAAAGATTGATGATAGATTGAAGAGAGCGTTATTTTCGTTGCAGTGGAAGTTGTAAGGACCAATTCCATTGTTTGTTGTGCTTTGTTGTGGGAATCGTCTCTGTTCAGGAAAATAGCTGCAGACATTGAGCTATTATCTAAGTGATATTTGTATTTGTGTACTTTTTAGGAACCTTGCATTACTGTGTTTGTGGTGTAGTCGTATTGTAGGCCTCAAACATGAGTTTCTTGGGGATTTCGTTCTGAACGTCTTTTCCACATGTGTTCATTGCATGCTCCATCTGTTTTCGTTTTCCTCCGTTTCATCTCTTATGTTGTCAGCCCTGTATTTCTTACTATTTTTACGAGTTTTGTTTGGCAATTGAACCGAATAAAATCGTTGAGCCTTGAACGAATCATCTTGGTCTTCGAAGTATTTTTCTTTCTTCGCTCCCCGACTGTATAACTCGCTTCCTCGTACTGTTCTATCAGCCACTTCCTATTCCTCATTTCTTTCGGCACTCCTTAGATACTTATTTGAATTATCATTTGATTCCATTTCTCTCACCCTTACTTCGTATACTATCTGTATATTTCATCCCTCTGCCCCATACTCCGGTCTTACCCCATATCGTTTCATATATATGCAGACGATATACAGATTTACTTCCCCTTTTCCTCCTCAAAAATTGGTCTAATTTCTCAACTTCTATCACACATCGCTGCCTGGGCGTCCTCAAGAAATCTCCTTTTGAATCCTGAAAAAACTGAATATTTCTTATTTCACCCTCCCAGTATTGCTCCTTGCTCTGTCAACTTGCCTCTTTCATCTCATATTCGTAATCTGGGTGTTGTTCTTGATCCCTCTCTAACATTCTCTCAGCATCTTTCAAAAATTACCCGCCTCTGTCGTTTCACCTTGCGCCAATTCTACCCGATCCGCTCTCATATTGATATTGCGTCTGCTCTCCTCTTAGTGAACTCGTTTATTTTTTCTCGTCTCGACTATTGTAATTCCTTATTCTTTCATCTTCCTAAGAAGTCCATTCGCTCTCTTCAATCTATCATCAATCTTTCTTGTCGCTTCGTTCTTCGCCTTCCTCCTAAGACACCCACCTCCGCTCATATCCGAGAACTCGGCTGGCTGCCAGCTCTTTCAAGGATACAATATAAGCTGTGTTGTATTGTATATAAACTCCTCCACTCATCTTCTCCTCCCTCGTACTTGCTCTCACTTCTTACCTTCTCTGATCGTCCTTTCAGCCGCCGTCCCGCACCTCTTGTTTGCCCTCCCGCCGACCACTTATCAAATTGGTCCGCGAAGTCTTTCTATTTTTCTGCCCCCCGATTATACAACTCTCTTCCTCCTCATATCCTTCGTCATAAATCATATTCTTCCTTTTCCTCTGCGCTACATAAGTACCTGCTTTCTCTTCCGTCGCCGCTTACACCTCCTTATAGATTGCACTGACACTACCTTTGTATATATATCTCCATATTTTCGTATCTCCATATTATCGCCATGTATATACTCTTACTAACAATACTGCACTTTGTGTTTTGGTTTTCCTGCTGTGTTTTTTATTTCGCTCACAGCCCCTGATCTTATGTTTGTGCTAATCGTGCTTGTATGTGACGTGCGCCAGTGTTCATATTTGTCTGTTCATGTCTTTGTAGTTGTTGTTGTTGTTTTTTTTTGTTTTTTTTTCAGCACAAAATAATTCGGTGTTTATCTTCCCTGTTATATTTTTGTCCTTGCTAGCTCTTGTTTTCTTCTTTCTGAGCTCCCGTTTTGATGTAATTATTATCTTGTATATCTATATTTCATGTTTATCGCGCCTTTGTTGATTAGTGCGCTATATCAAATACACGCTTGTTGTTGTTGTTGTTGTATGCTTCAATCTTATTTCTTACGCCTGCTCTTACCTTTTCATCTACTTGCTATTTGTGATGTTTTAATTAAGTCTTGTTCCCTTTCGTCAGCTACTCTTGTGATTGCTCGTGTTTTGTGTTTATCTTTGAATATTTTGGCTTATCTTGCTGTTTAACGCGCGTGTGTTTTTGACATGCGCTATACCAAATAAATGTTGTTGTTGTTGATCGGTGGTTTGTTTTTCTACGCGTGAGTATGTGCATATTTAGGAAAAACGCTTCAAGGCCCATTTTTCGATTGGTGACTGTACCAATCGAAGCTACCTACACACGTTCAATATGTGTGTAGGTGTACACGCGCATTCACATAGGAGTCATTTGTAGTGAACCACAGGCTTGGTTCATCCTTAGATTCTTCTGCAATTTTTAGTTCATTGTTGACTGTCGAAGTGTCTCTTGAGTGACTGTTCTCTGACAATGCATGACTGATTCACTGCTCGCCTTACAATCAAAGCATCACTATTTCTTACTAAATCAAATCTTGTTCTGCCATGGGTCTAGCAGAGTGGAATGCAGATGTCCATGTCCACAATGACTACAGGTCCCCCTTCACTATGGAAAGTATTATCCGCTCAGAGGCGGGGTCTCATAGCTGCCACGCTGCTCGATGTGACCTGCTTCTCATGAACGGAATTCGAGCATACACACACACACACACACACACACACACACACACACACACTTATTGTGTTCAACACTAATCTGAGTAGAATAAGATTGGTTGATGCTGAACACGTGTTATACTAACCATACAGTTTGAACTTGGACGCCCAGTGGAGAATCTGATGTTTGATTATTGAAGAGGGCAGCGATGTTTGTAAATATACCCTCACATCCCCCAGAGTAGTGATTTTAAATTAAAGGAACTTCAATAGTTTTTAGTGTGCGTAGCCTACTTTATCCACATATTGACCATATATAGATTGTTGACCATACGCATTTAAACACATCAGTAGAGAAGGCTATGTTCGCGTGTAATTTTGCGGGGGCAAAGCCTCACGGCTCCGGCTGGCACACCGCAGGTCCGGCCGCCATACAAGTTTTCGCAGTCACGACCAGTACAGAAATACTTTCTCGGCACTCGTATCAATCACGTCACCGTTTGACCAACAAAGCCCACCACCAGGTAAAACAGTTTAACTCGTGTACTAAGCAACAAGACCAATCAAGCAATAATATATTTCGTTCAGCGCATATAACCACATATGCGAGCAAAAATAATCAACGGCAAGAATAAATAGAATGGATCCAATGTAGCAAACACGTATACACACACAATATACAGAAACATCAACACCAGAACAAGCACACAAGAGAAAGCTAAAAGATTGCCGAAAACAACAGGCAGCAGAATATAAACGTGCGCTCATCAATTTAACCAATCAATCACCTGCGGTATTAACAAACCAAACAGCTATCAAAACCATTCCCACAACAAAACACAACAAACCATGGAATTGGTCCAAACAACTTACAGTGCAACGAAAATATGACACCAGAATGAGCATTTAAGTAAATAAAGGACCCAATAAGACGTATTAACCTTACCTTACCTTACGGCGTTACTGGACGCAGGCCTAGTCGGCCTCTATGTCCAGATCTTCATCACAATACAAATCATGTTGGCGAGTGGCGGCAATAAATTTCCCCAGGGGATCATGTCTAATTTCTTGTTTACTCCACCACTTATCTAGTCGCCTTTCAAATGATACAATATTTGGAGCCTCCACAATATTATTCGGCAAACTATTCCATACATCCACTACCCTCACGGAAAAAGACTTTTGCCGCCTTCTAGTTCGACATCTAGGCATAATTACCTTCATACAATTTCCTCGAGTCGCTCCTTCGTTTTTCTCAAATCTCATATTCACGTCCTTGTCATATTTGTTATTCATAATTTTGTACATCTCGATCATGTCTCCTCTCATTCTCCTATACAACATGGTAGGCAGCTGCAACAATCGTAACCTTTCTTGGTATGTCATACCATGTAAACCGGGAATATTCTTAGATGCTCTCCTCAAGACATTTTCAATGGCAGTTACATCCTTTTTCAGGTACGGAGACCAAACTGCCTGACCGTATTCCAGATGAGGCCTCACTACAGCTTTGAAAAGTCGACGGAACGTTGGAATGTCCAGATGTTTGAACGTTCGTCTTATCAGACCCATTATCTGGTTCGCTTTAGTGACTTTACTCTGGATATGGGCTGAGAAAGAAAGGTGCTCATCAGTCACGATTCCCAGGTCCCTTTCAACTTTGACTTGCTGTATGTCAGCTTGTTCCACACTATTTCCGAGGTGATATCTTGTCACTAAATGTGAACGATACTTGCTGTGGATTTTCAAATGTTTACATTTGTCAGGGTGGAAAGGCAGTTGATTTTCTACTGACCATTTTTGAAGTTGATTCAAATCTTCCTGGAGCATCGTACAATCTTGCTGTGAATCAACCCGCCTAAATATCTTTGTATCGTCCGCAAACATATATATCCGCGACTGAATATTACAAGGTAAATCGTTGATGAACAAGATGAAGAGAATTGGCCCCAATACGCTGCCTTGTGGCACACCACTCTGCACATGATGCCATCCTGAATATTCCCCTTTTATGTGCACTCTTTGTTTTCTTCCCACCAAGAATGATGATATCCATTTCAATATTTGACCAGTTATACCATATTCTTCCAGTTTATGTAGCAATCTATAATGCGGTACTTTATCGAAGGCTTTTTGGAAATCCATGTAGACAACATCCGTCTCACACCCTTCATCCAGTGCTGCAGTCCATTCTTCCACAACATTCAACATCTGGATAACCGTTGACCTTCTCGTGAGGAAACCATACTGTTCCGAGGAAAGCATTCCCAGTGTTTTCACATGGTCTAGAATATGAGTACGGATTATTTTCTCCATGATCTTGCAAACAACACTGGTTAAACTCACCGGTCGATAGTTATTCGGGTCCGATTTATTGCCTTTTTTGAAAATTGCGCTGATGTTTGCCAACTTCCAGTCAGTTGGTATTTCTCCTGTTACAAGAGTCGTGTTGAAAATATCTGTAGTGACTTCGCATATTTCCTCTCTAAGTTCCTTCAACACTCTGGGATGAAGTCCATCAGGACCCTGAGATTTGTCCGTTTTCAATCCATTCAGTTGTTCCATCACCTGCTGCTGAGTGATCACCAAATCACTAATAACATCTGTCTTTTCCGAGAAATTTTCGTGAGTATTGTCCTCCTTCGTGAAGACTTGAGCAAAATGTTCCGACAATACTTCAGCCTTTTCAATATTTCCTGTAACGACTTCTGTCCTTCCATTTTTTTCAACTTTCAAATCTGCAATACTAGCAGATGTTTTCAACTTCCGCTTCACATGCGACCAAAATTTTTTCGGGTTAGATTTGGCCAGTCTGGCTACCTCACGTTCTTCAAACCTTTCTATTTCTCGAGTCATCTTCCTCACCCTGTTCCTCTGCCTACAGTATAGTTTATGCTTATCAGGATCCTTCGTCTCAATATATCGTTGCCAGCACCTGTGTTTCTTGTTGATTTCAGCTCGTATCTTGGGATCCAGAGCCATTCGATCATTATGCTCAATGTGAAGCCCTTTACTGTTCTTCTCTGGAATATGTGCCCGTTCCAATTGTAATATTTTTCCTTTAAAACATTCCCATTTGTCCTCAATATTCTTATAATTTTTTATTTCTTCACGCCAACAACTTGTCAGATTGGATTTCATGCTATTGTAATCCCCCCTATTATATAATCTAATTTTCTGTTTCGTATGTTCTCGTCTTCTATAGGCTTTGTAGGTAACTTCTATGACTCCGTGATCGCTCTTGCCAAGAGGAGAACAATATTCCATATTTTCAACCATATCTTCCTCATTCGTTAGAATTAGATCAAGCAATGTGGGATGATCCGTTCCTCTAGCCCTAGTCGGAAATGTTACTTTCTGATACCAGTAGTTTTCTCTCAGTGTTTCAAGAAATAAAAACTCCTCGCTAGTTTCATCACCCTCTGTGTGCCAATCTTTCCAATCTATCTTCGGGAAGTTGAAATCTCCTGCTACCAAAAAATGTGATGCCTTGTGTTTATCCACCTCCTGCAGCAATTTGTTCAACCCGCTAGTATTTTCCGCTTCACTGTTAGGACTTCGGTAGATGCATCCAGCTAGCAGCAGATCGCTTCCCATTAGACTAATCTCAATCCAGACAGATTCACAATAGACACTATTGAAAATAACCTCTCTTGCTTGAAGATGGTTTTTAGCATAAATCACAATTCCCCGGCCGCTTTTATTCAGATTAGAAAACATACTGAATCCAATTAGTTTCAGTTCCGATTCCATTGGCATGTACCTTGGAGTCTTAGGTTTAACTTCATTGATCATTATGATATCTGGAGAAATATCAGCATTCGAGATTCTTGTTCTCAACTCAACCATTTTGTTCGTTAACACATCCGCGTTACAGTACCAACAGTTAAACAACATAGAATACTTTGATTGATCCCGTAAATTATGAAACTTTACTTTTCTACCTTCAACTATACTTTTTGTGGTCTTTGGGTCTAGTGTTGTCTCTTGATTTTCTTTATGAACATTTGGCCAGGTGGACCTCTGATTCTGAAGATATAGTCCCCCGATGACTCGTTCTCCAGTTCTTTTCGCTCTAACGCAAGCTTCTTCAAGTTCAAGCTCTTCTTCTTCTTCTTCAAGCTTCTTCAAGTATTAAACCAATGCGAACTCAGAATATGACAGCAAGAGACTATTCAAACAACAAATGCAATTTCATAACAGACCCTACAAGTTTCAGTGAAGGAATATATATTCGGTGAAGGGATTGAATGCCTTCGCGGAATATTTATTCCTTCACTGAAACTTGTAGTGTCTGTTATTATCTGTTATGAAATTGCATTTGTTGTTTGAATAGTTTCTTGCTGTCATATTCTGAGTTCACATTGATTTAATAAGTCTTATTGGGGCCTTTGTTTACTTAAGTGCTTATTCTCGTGTGTTGTTTTCGTTGCAGTGGAAGTTGTAAGGACCAATTCCATTGTTTGTTGTGTTTTGTTGTGGGAATCGTATCTGTTCAGGAAAATAGCTGTACGATATATTATAGCACTCAACACAACAATAACAATAACAATACAACAACAATAGAATGATACAAGGCCACGACACACACACCACCACTGCTGTACACACACTGGCTGACGGCCGTTAGCGTCACCCACGCCTAGTACCCTCGCGCCCTCTGGCGGTGTAGGCACACACTACATCTCCCCTTCAAGTGGTGGAGGGGGCGCTGTCGGCTCTGCAGACGTAATCGCTCAGATGCGACGGTGGTCTGCGTGTTCGGGCGCTCCGGCGGAATTGCGGGGTTCGTGAGGCCTCCGATGTACCGCCCACATTCTCCCCCGGCGGCGGCGGCGGTGATGCGGGTCTGCTTCTGGTCTCCTGCGACGGTAGCGGCGCCGTGCCAACAGATGGCGGCGGCTGCACTTCGAGCGGCGGCTGTACCACGGGCGAGGGTGTGTTGGCTGCTGGTCGCAGGTGTCTACGGTTGCGCCAGTAGAGACCGCCGTGAGGCAGGCGCACAGCGTACTGGCGGCGACGGCCAGTCATGGCGACCACGCCAGTCCGGTCCCAGCGACCGGATGTCGGGTCCTGGAGAGCCACCGTAGTGCCGGGCAGCAACGGCGGCAACACCTTAGCCGACCGGTTGTATTGGGCGACCCGCTTGTTGTGCAAGCTCGCCGCTCGCCGGTCGCACTCAGCGGTGGGCGGCTGCCACTCCGGCAGAAACGAGCGTGGATGCGCGGGAACGGCGGACGACACGGGGCGGCCGTACAAAAGCTGCGCGGGGGAGCGACCATCGGCACCCGGCGCGTTGCACAGCTCCAACAGACCGGCGACAAAGGCGTCTGTGTCGATGTTCCCGTCGTGCGCCGCCTTCTGAATGAGCCGCTTCACCCGTTTCACGGCGGACTCAGCGTGCCCATTAGAAGACGGGAAGTGCGGACTGGAGACACGATGGCGTATGTGCCAAAGTCGCAGAAATTCGGCCGTGTGGCGCGCCGTGAACTGTGGACCGCCGTCTGACGACAGTATGGTCGGAACCCCCGTCATGGCGAACACATGTCGTAGCAGCTTCACCAGCTGATGAGCCGAGGTGTCACGGCCACAGTCGAACACCAGTGGCCAGTTGGAGAACCGGTCCGCGTACACGAGGTAGGTCTTCCCTGCGTGTTGGAAAAAATCCGCGGACACCGATTCGAAAGGACGTGTCGGGTGCGGTTCCGTCAGGTATGGCTCTTTTTGCTGGCTGTCTTTGTACTGCAGACATTTTCGGCACGATGCTACGGCAGTGGCGATTTCGTTGTTCAGGCCCGGCCAGAAGACAGTTTGCCGTGCGCGTTGCACAGTCCTGGCCTGCCCCTGGTGACCGTCGTGGAGCCGACGGAGGGTGTCCTTCCGCAAACACCTGGGCACAAGCAGGCGGCAGCCGACCAGGATCAGCCCATGGTCCGCAGTGAGCTGGTCGCGCACGCCCCAGAATGGGTGGAGACTGGCGGGCAGCAGATGTTTGTGCTGAGGGAAACCGCCCAGCACGTACGTCATCAATTGGCGACACTCATCGTCGGCCAGAGATGCAGCTCGCACCGCCTCCAGGGTGGTGTCAATCGGTGACGTGCGATGACCCAGGTCGTCTGCGTCTGTGAACGCGTCCAGCGTCTGGACGAAGAATCCAGACGAGCACTCGTCAACGTCAGCGTCAGCATCAGCAGGCTGGGAAGGTGCGCGCGACAGAGCGTCGGCGATGTTGTGCTTTGCACCCGGTCTCCAGCTAGCGACAAAAGTCAAGTGCAGCAGACGCTGTCGCATACGTTGCAGGCGCGGGTTGGAGATGTCTCCGAGTGCCTTCTCGTTCAGTATCGGAACGAGAGGCTTGTGATCGGTGACCACACTGAACGTGGGGAGGCCAGCCAGATACTGATGGCATTTCTGACATGCCCACACAACTGCCAGCATCTCCAGCTCACACACAGCATACCTGCTTTCGGTGTCGGACACAAATCGCGACCCACACTGGATCAGCTGCCAACGGCCTTGATCATCCCGCTGGCGAAGAACGAATCCGAGACCTTTCTCACGTGCTGCATCCGTCTCCAGCATTGTGGGCCGCGTTGGGTCGAAGTGACCAAGCACAGGAGGGCTGGCCAACGCGCGCTTGACCGCCGTGAAAGCCGCATCGTGCTGTGTTGTCCACTGCCACTCAACGCCTTTGCGAAGCAGCTGGCGCAGGGGCTCAGCAGCGGAGGCGATGGAGTCCGAGAAGTCACCGAACTGGTTCGCCAAACCGAGAAAGGACCGCAGGGATGTAAGGTCCGTCGGTGCGGGAAATTCTGCGAGGGCTCGAATTTTCTTGTGGTCGACGGTGAATCCAGAGGCGTTGATGTGGAATCCACAGAAATTGGCGGAAGTGGCGGCGAACATAAATTTTTGCAGGTTCAACGTAACGCCGGCGTCGTCGAAGCGTTGTAGCAGCTGCCAGACTCGCTGCAGATGCTCGTCGTAGCTGGCGGTATACACCAGCACGTCGTCCACGATCTTGCAGGAGTCGGGTAGGCCAGACAAGGCGACGTCGCCGCGTCGGTTGAACTCGTCGCCGCTGGAGACCAGGCCCATAGGCGCGCGACAGAACCTGAATCGGCCCCACGGGGTGATGAAGGTGGTGAGGTCTCGGTGCTCGCGCCGCAAGGGCACCTGAAAGTACCCTTGTAATGCGTCCACCTGGGTGAACCACCGATTGCCGAGGCCCATACTGCTGACAGCCTCCACAGGCGAGCGAACCGGATGTGTAGGCCGGCGAACGAAGCGGTTGAGGCGTGTGAAGTCCACCGTGAGCCGACAGCCGTTTGGCGTGCCGTCTGCCTTGCGCTTGCCGACAACGACGATGGGTGAGCACCAATCTGTCGGGTGGGAGACCGGCTCGATTACGCCCTGCTGCTGAAGCAGCTCCAGCTGCTGTTGTGCCTGGGCGCGATGACAGAACGGCACGGAGCGAGGAGCCGTCACGTTGTACGGCACCGCTTCATCGCGCAGATCGATCCGCATTGCCCCGCCTTTCATCTCCCGCAGAGGACCGTCCGTGGAGAACACACGAGGGAAGGCCGCTATAAGCTGCTCGCTGTGCGCACGACGGTCCGCCGCTGTTGGCTGAGTTGTGTTGGTCCAGCGCGGGCATTGTTGAACGGCTGCTGGTCCAGCGGCCACCTGCTGCAGGTGCTGTTCGCGAGACATCTGCCGAGGGAACGCCCGGTGCAGTAGACGCAGCTCCACTGCGTCCCGCCAGCAGAGCAGAGCACAGCGCACTGACGGCACCACGTACAGAGTGGAGCGGCAGGATGCATCACCGAGTCGCAAGACTGCCTCGCACGTGCCCAGACACAGCAGCAACTGACCGTTGGCAACACGCAGGCGCGACGACGGTGGGCGCAAGCTACTGGCGGCCACTCCGAGCTGCTTCGCAACCCCAGCGTCAATTACAGACACATCGGCGCCAGAGTCGCATCGCCACTTGATCTCGCGCGGCGCGCGGCCCTCTGCGGAAACGGCAATGTGAACGGCGGTTAAGCGCGTGTGTTTTTGGCCATCAACTACATCACCGATATACGGGCACATATCTAGTGTGTTCTCATCATCAACTTCATCGGCAACATCGGCGACGTCGCGGAGAAAATTATCTCTACGACGGCGGGTACCGAGCTGCGATGAGCGACAGACGCGCGAGTAATGCCCGCGTTTTCCACAGCGACGACACATGCTCTCCGCAGCGCGGCACGGTACTGTCTGGTGGTGCCCACCACAGCGGACACACGGGACGGAGTCATTGCTGTGCGCATGCGCGTTGCACATGCGCGGTTGCAGATGGCTTACAGCGGCGACCTCTGCGCGGGGAGCAGAAGAATCAGCCACATCGGGTCCGGTGTTCCGCATGGCTGCAGCGTCCTGGCGGGCCGACTCAGCCGTTTGACATACCTGTGTTGCCTTTTTCAGCGTCAGGTCTTTGTGTGCGACCTGCAGGAGTTGGTGCAGGGCAGCAGAGTCGGCTGTCCCCATCACTAACTGATCGCGAAGACGCTCGTCGCGGCAGGCAGGGCAAAAATCGCAGCTGGCGGCAATTTCTCGCAGAGAGCGCAGAAATTCGCCCACATTCTCGCCGTCCCGCTGACGGCGGGTGAAAAATCGCCGGCGTTCCACAAGCACATTCTGCCGCGACTGCTGATGCTCCTCCAATAGGCGGATACAGGCGGGCAAATCAGCCGTCGCCGGCAGCGTCAGTGAGTGGCGGATGACGCGGCACCACTCGTCGTCCAGCAGTGTCGTGAGCAGCGCTTGCTGCTGGGCAGGGCTCAGGCTATCACTGCCTGACAGTGTGGTGTACGCCAGCACGCGCTCCTTCCAGGAGGTGAAGTCGGCTGCCGATGCGCCAGACGGGCTGGTGGCTGACAATGAGCCATGGTGTGTGGGGCGACTGCAGGCGAGCTGGCGGGGGCTGCCATTACAAGCTGCTGGCGAGCGAGCTGAGTCACCAACTCTGTGAGCTGGTCCAGCTTCTGCTGTTGTTCGTCTCGCAGCGGCTGCGCCATGTACGATATATTATAGCACTCAACACAACAATAACAATAACAATACAACAACAATAGAATGATACAAGGCCACGACACACACACCACCACTGCTGTACACACACTGGCTGACGGCCGTTAGCGTCACCCACGCCTAGTACCCTCGCGCCCTCTGGCGGTGTAGGCACACACTACAATAGCTGCAGACATTGAGCTATTATCCAAGTGATATTTGTATTTGTGTACTTTTTAGGAACCTTGCATTACTGTGTTTGTGGTGTAGTCGTATTGTAGGCCCCAAACATGAGTTTCTTGGGGATTTCGTTCTGAACGTCTTTTCCACATGTGTTCATTGCATGCTCCATCTGTTTTCGTTTTCCTCCGTTTCATCTCTTATGTTGTCAGCCCTGTATTTCTTACTATTTTTACGAGTTTTGTTTGGCAATTGAACCGAATAAAATCGTTGAGCCTTGAACGAATCATCTTGGTCTTCGAAGTATTTTTCTTTCTTTGCTCCCCGACTGTATAACTCGCTTCCTCGTACTGTTCTATCAGCCACTTGCTATTCCTCATTTCGCTCGGCACTCTTTAGATACTTATTTGAATTATCATTTGATTCCACTTCTCTCACCCTTACTTCCTATGCTTCAATCTTATTTCTTACGCCTGCTCTTACCTTTTCATCTACTTGCTATTTGTGATATTTCAATTAAGTCTTGTTCCCTTTCGTCAGCTACTCTTGTGATTGCTCGTGTTTTGTGTTTATCTTTGAATATTTTGGCTTATCTTGCTGTTTAACGCGCGTGTGTTTTTGACATGCGCTATACCAAATAAATGTTGTTGTTGATCGGTGGTTTGTTTTTCTACGCGTGAGTATGTGCATATTTAGGAAAAACGCTTCAAGGCCCATTTTTCGATTGGTGACTGTACCAATCGAAGCTACCTACACACGTTTAAAATGTGTGTAGGTGTACACGCGCATTCACATAGGAGTCATTTGTAGTGAACCACAGGCTTGGTTCATCCTTAGATTCTTCTGCAATTTTTAGTTCATTGTTGACTGCCGAAGTGTCTCTTGAGTGACTGTTTTCTGACAATGCATGACTGATTCACAGCTCGCCTTACAATCAAAGCATCACTATTTCTTACTAAATCAAATCTTGTTCTGCCACGGGGCTAGCAGAGTGGAATGCAGATGTCCATGTCCACAATGACTACAGGTTCCCCTTCACCATGGAAAGTATAATCCGCTCAGAGGCGGGGTCTCATAGCTGCCACGCTGCTCGCTGTGACCTGCTTCTCATGGACGGAATTCGAGCATACACACACACACTTATTGTGTTCAACACGAATCTGAGTAGAATAAGATTGGTTGATGCTGAACAATTGTTATACTAACCATGCAGTTTGAACTTGGACGCCAACTGGAGAATCTGATGTTTGATTATTGAAGAGGGCAGCGATGTTTGTAAATATACTCTCACATCCCCCAGAGAAGTGATTTTAAATTAAAGGAACTCCAATAGTTTTTAGTGTGCGTAGCCTACTTTATACACATATTGACCATATATAGATTGTTGATCATACGCATTTAAACACATCAGTAGAGAAGGCTATGTTCGCGTGTAATTTTGCGGGGGCAAAGCCTCACGGCTCCGGCTGACACACCGCAGGTCCGGCCGCCACACGGGTTTTCGCAGTCACGACCAGCACAGAAATACTTTCTCGGCACTCGTATCAATCACGTCACCTTTTGACCAACATAAAGCCCACCACCAGGTAAAACAGTTTAACTCGTGTACTAACCAACAAAGCAACAAGACCAATCAAGCAATAATATATTTCGTTCAGCGCATATAACCACATATGCGAGCAAAAATAATCAACGGCAAGAATAAATAGAATGCCGGACGCTGCTTAGAAATTCCGGACGAATGGAAAGTGTCAAAAACGATTATGGTACCGAAAGTAAGCAGGCCGCAAGCGAAAGATTTAAGACCAATAACATTAACAGATGTTTCTTATAAGATATTCATGCGAATTATTAGTGAGAGGATAAATAACCACATGAGAAGAAATGAGGCTGAGAAGGACGAGCAGACGGGATTCACAAAGGGCAAAAGAATAGAAGATAATATATTCGTACTGCAATATTGCATAAGGAAGTCATACCAAAGGCGAAAAGAGTTATATGTAGCGTCAATAGACTTTAAAAAGGCATATGACAGTGTGAGGAGGGAAAAATTATTAGAGGCAATGATGAAATATAAAATAAACAGTAAAATAATAGAATGTGTGAAACGAATATACGAGAATGACAGAACATTGATAGGAACGGGGAAAAGAGAGGATATAGAGGTAGAAGTGAGGAACGGCATAAAACAAGGGTGCACATGCTCAACAACATTATTCAAACTGGTGACGTACATGATTTTAAGCGTACTCGAAAACAATGGCTGTGGATACGAGGATAAAGAGGTAAAAATTAATACATTATTTTTCGCAGATGATGGATTACAGATGTCAACAAATAAAGAACAAGCAAGCTTAAATATTAGGAATCTGATCAAAGTAAGTGCGGAATTCGGATTGGAAATAAACAAAGGAAAAAGTTGGTTCATCGTTTTCAACACAAGGGAGGATATGAAAGAAATAGAAGGTATACAGGTGACCAATAGCATCAAATACTTGGGGGTGACAGTTTGTAATAAGAAAGATTGTTTTCAGGAGTACAGAGAACAGATTATGACAAAGGCGAGGAAGATGGCGAATTTGACATACAGTGTAATTATGAGGAGCTGCAATAAAGTAATGATAGGCAAGACTTATTGGAAAGCTATAGTATTACCGTCCCTGCTGTATGGAACAAGTGTAGTGGAATTTAACAGGAATGAAATACAAAAACTGCAAAGCATAGAAAATAGTGTGTACAGAGTGATTTACAGCAGTGAGGCAGCCGATATACAGCACAGGAAGGTTTGAGGGGAGAAATAGGCGCAGCATCGTTTGAAGCAAGGATGGCAAGGAACAAGTTCAGCTATATAAACAGCACGCTGAAAGGAGGAAGAAATGATCTAGTTGAGAAGCTGATGAGGAATGGAAAAGAAGACAGGGAAGACGTATGGAGTAGACATGTGGGGAAAATTATGGAAGACACCGGAATAACCTGGAAAACATTAGAAAATGCAACAAGATCGGAAGTGAATAGGATGGTGAAGGCATGGGATACGAGGAAATGGAAGGAAGGAATGTTGGAAAAGTCAACCTTGGGAATATATAGGAAATACAGAGACGAAATAGGAAAGGTAGACTACATGTATGATAATAGACCGGCATCAGAAATTTTTTTTAGGGCTCGAACAAATTGTATGCAACTAAACAATAGGGTGTGGACAGAAGAAAACAAATGCCCGATGTGCGAAAATGAAAATGAAAATTTAGAGCATTTTATGTTGAAGTGTGAGGGATATGCCGATCTGAGGGAAAAGGTAGGGGCGTTGAGCGGACAGGGGGAGACAGCTGAAGAAGCCATAGGAAGAGCATTGTTTATGTTTGAAAACAAGGAAGAAATGGAAAAGGTGAAAGAGGGATTGTATGGTTTTTGGAAAAGGAGGAAGAAAAGGGAAAATGGAATAAAAACAGAATAGAAACACGGAACGGACGAACAGGACGAACATATTGATATTAAGTGATACAAATATGAGCGAAGAGGGGCCGTTGCAAAGGCTAACCCTCAACCTTTCATCTGATCTGATCTGAGGTCGCATCTTGGGCCGTCACACCGTCACACCGGTTCGTAGTCATGTACTGGGTAGTACGTTGGCGTGCATTTCCCCTACAATATACGGGTGAGTCTAGACCCTGTTAAAAACATGACTAGTGCTTTTTCGATTTCCGGATGTTTGGGCTTTAGTATGGTTTCTATTGTGATGGGAATGTTTCTTGCGAGGCATGCATTGGTAAGATGAGTACGAGCAGACAAGTATTTTTCACAATGTAATATGATATGGGGAATCGATTCTCATTGAAAATATAGTTGACGTCTCCAAACATGAAACCTCCAAACCTGGGTTGCCAGTTTATTATCAATAACATAATGAGACCAGATTAGAACCTAATGGATTAGAACCTAACCTATATTGTGGATGTCATTTTCAGTAGGAAAATCAACAAAATATCACACGAAATTAGTGGAGCTGCTGGTTTAAGAAGCAATAGTATCATAAAACTTAATTGGGAATTAAATGCCGAAAAATACAGTTGATATAAACTGCATGTACAAGTACGAGACCCACCTGAATATTTTTTTTGTTGGTTACTGCACGTAGCACAGTTCAGGCTCAAGTGCAGATGCTCAGATTGATTCAGTCTGGAGTTGTATACTTCGGGCTGTTCGGGTAGACGTTTTGTGAGGAGAAATGAGTATTGAAGCTATGGATATTGGTGGTAGTGGCTTGAGGGTTGTTGGATGATCAGATGCGGTCGATGAGAGCGGTTGTGCGTAAAAAGGATAACAGAGGCTCTAGGGCGTTTGGGTGGTAGAGCAGGAAGTCCAGATTAGCAGTAGAAGGGAACTGCGACATTAGGATGGATCTTGGGTGTTCGGAATATTTACAGTGCAGTAGGAGGTGGGATACAGTGATGGGGACCCGGCACCTACTACAAGTGGGTGGCTCCTCACGTGTGTGTGATGTATGTGTGTCCGGTTCTGTAACATGTTGATCATACGACCATGTATTGCACACTGTCCTGCGCCACACTCCCGAGCCCCCGCGTGCGCACCGTCAAGCCACTCCCACGACAGTGGCGTGACGCGTGACGTCACGCACTGTTCATAACACACACGCACATATATCTACATACATATGTGACACCTCCCCCTCCAAGTCAATCACAACCTATATAAAACAAGAAATAAAATACACGCACATACATACATACGTTATACCTCCCCCTCCAAGTTAATCACAACATACATACCACATGAAATGGCATTGCATAACACGCGTTCACGGCACATAATCATTCAAATACGCCGGCGGTCGACGAATACGCATAGAACGCCGCGGTAACACACGATCCTCATTGACTGTTGTGTTTGACCTGTTGGACGGGAGGACCTCAGGGCTGGGAAGCCCTTGGATCATCTGGTAGCTACGGGTCGACTGCACGGGATTATCTTCCCCTGCCATCAAAATATGACGGCGATTTCGTCGATACAGTGTGCCACCCACTTTTACCAAATACGACTTATAGGGTAGCTTCCTTACACATTCTCCCCGTGACCACGAGTTTTGATCCGGCCGTTTTACCCGAACTGCTGTCCCTGGACGAATCGGCGGCAATGACCGCACTCCCTGATGATCATAATAATGTTTTTTATCGGCTTTGCTATTCAGCAAATTGTCCCGAACCCCTTTGGGAGGATCCGGCTCTAATGAACGTCGGGATTCTGCCGAGTATCGTGCGCTTTTCGGAAGATCCCCTTGATTAGCTTGACAGCGTTTTCTGCACGACCATTCGACTGCGGATACCTCGGACTTGACGTTATATGCAACATATCCACAAATGACGCAAACTCTTTGAAGTCAAGACTGGCAAATTGTGGCCCGTTATCAGACACAAGTACTTCCGGCACACCATAACGAGCAAATTGGTGGGAGAGAATATTTGTCACAGCCGTCGTTGTTACAGGCGACAATCGTTCAACTTCAATATATCCACTGAAGTAATCGACTAAAACGAGATAATAAGCACCGCGAAATTCGAATATATCCGTGCCAACTTTTTGCCACTGCCGACTTGGCACCTCGTGCGGCGTTAATGGCTCTGGAGGCTGTTGGGGACGGTATGAAATGCATGTTTCACATCGTAATATCTTGTCCCTCACCATTGCCGTCATTCCGGGCCAAAAGGCATTATCCCGGGCCAGCCTGAGTATTGAGGCCACTCCAATGTGACTTCTGTGAAACCTCTTTAACAATTCAAGTCTCATTGACGATGGAATGACCAGCCTGTTTGACTTGTAAACCAGACCGTTCTGAACAGACAACTCATGTTTCACTGACCAGTAAGGGGCCGCTACCTGATCGACACTGCTTCGTTGTTCCGGCCACCCACTTATTACGTACTCACGCACTTTTTGTAAGCCTGGATCTGCCAACGTCGCTTCTCTGTATTTTCCCAAGCGCGCATCCGTTACCGCTAACTCATCAGACAGACTGAGTTCATTAATTTCCACCGCCCACGTCGCTCTCTCAAGAGTGTTCGACATCGGTGCACGGCTCAGAGCATCAGCCACAGGAACTTCCGATCCAGGTGTGTATTTTAATTCAAATTGATATCGTTGCAAGGTCATCAACATTCTCTGTAAGCGAAGCGGTGCTTCCACAAGAGGCTTTTCACGAATGGCAACCAGCGGCTTATGATCCGTCTGAATTGTTACGTGCCGAGCGTATACAAACTGGTCTAACGGTGAACTGGTCGCATCGGTGAAGAAGTATGGGTGAAGCCGGCGGATGTACGATGTACTTCGCAGTGGACTCGGGGCGTTGTGACGGATGTTCACTCACCCAATAACATTTCGGTGAATGGCATTCCGCGCCATATCTTGGATATTCGGCCTGTGCAAGTCCCACCAGACGAGGAGGGTGAATGTTCAGATGAAGTTCGACTGTCAACAGTGGACTCACCGACAGAACAACTTCCTAGACGATCCGAAAGAGAGCGGCGGCCTCCAATTTGGATGGACACCTATGTTGCAGAGTGATCTTGAGATCAGGAGGGGGTGTGGTTTTGTGTTGTGTATATTTAACATTTGTGTATCTTTCGTTGTACATTATTTGTGTATATGCGAGTATTGTAGTTTTGAGCGAGTCTGCACGTGGCGGTGCACTAGGCAGTGCGGGCGATGCGGTTTCAAGTAGTGGCGCCCCCTTCGTCAATGTTTTACGGGTGCACCGATATGTGAAATGCAGCTGCCTGGTTCGGTCAAGGAAGTGGCGCGTGCAGTGTGTGTGTATATGTATGTGTATGTATGTTTGTGTGTATGCGTATTGCGGAGCGATATGATCATGATACGGGAGTGTCGTGCATGAGATGGTGTCGTGTGGTTGTTACTGCGTTCAATGTGAAATGGGTTTCGGGGGAGTATTGAGTGACTTGTCTGCACGGGCGTGCAGGTGTATTGTGAAACCATATTGTTGTTGTTTGTGCCTTCGTTATTTCTCCTTAAAATACATTTCATCACACAGGTCTTGACGACGTAACGTCAACGGAGCCTCATCAGTCCCAATAAAGATACCGACAGTTGGCGAAACTTGCGGGTGACATACGTATTCCTGCGTAGTGTACCACATTCAAACGACACTGTGGACTCCGGAGTCATATCATGTCTTTGCCTGCGCAACCGCGAGGCGACCTGATTAACGAGTGTTCCAGAAATAACTCTCGTTGATCAGGAACTCTCGTTCGTTGCCTCGTGTCAACTACCTCGAGCGTCGAACATTTGAGATACAACATTCAACATATTCGATTTTTTGAACATGTTATTCTCAGCAGTAATACGCGGTATAGGTCAGTATAGGTCAAGCGCAAGTCCAACGTGCATAACAAGAACTATAAGGACCGTAAATTGGAATGAGCTATCACTGTCGTATGATTCCATCCCTATATCACAGCAGACACCGATGGTGGCAAAAGTATAAGCCTGCCATTTTGTTCGTAGAAGAGCTGAATCCATTACGCGTTCCCCAAGTCTATATCTATACCTTTTACAATTTCATTTGTCCCAACTGAAATCAAAGTTGTCCCAACTGAAATCAAAGTTTTCCCAACTGAAATCAAAACTGTCCCAGCTAGAACCACAATGTATGTTATTGATTTTACGTTTAATATCAAATTTAATTGTTATACGTACATTTTATTGTATTTCACATGAAAAATTTAGCATTAGTCGTAAAACACAGATATGTACTACTTACTATGTACTATACAATTATGTGCTATGGTATGTACAGTGGAACCTCGACATACGAGATTAATTCGTTCCCGGATCGTGCTCGTATCTCGAATTGCTCGTATCTCGAGCGAAGTTATCCCATAAGAAATAACTGAAAACCAATTAATCCGTTCCTGGCCTCCCAAAATTTTTCAAGTTAACCCTAAATAACTATGAACACATCTTCCTGATTACTACAAACACAAACACTAAACACACAAATTTATTACTAAAACACAAACACAACTGATTGCTAGATAATATGATATTAAAGAAATAAAATGCGAGTTAATTATCAGCACGAACGGAGGTGTATGCGTTTTTAATTATTTTCCCTTTCTTTTGCCCTTTTAGCTGGACTCGCAGCACTTTCACTTTCTATAGGTATTTCGAAGAAAAACTTATCCAAGGAGGTTTGTCTCTGCCTCCCTTTCAAAATGGTACGGAAATGTGTAAGGCAAGTGTCATTAAAGAGAGCTGCAGCACGACTAGTAGTCACTTTTTCTGGGTGTTTCTTTTCAACGAAAGCAGCAATTTCCTCCCATTTAGCCAATACCTCTCTAATCTCCTTTGTGGACGTCCCCTTCTCCAGCATCTCCTCCTCTTCGCTGCTGATCTCTTGCAACACCTCCGTCTGTTGCATTGCCTGTACTTCCTTCGACTTCTCTGTTGTCATCTCCTCAGCGTGCTCCTGCACAAGCTCGATGATATCCGCCTCATCTACCTCCAGCCCCATGGATTTTCCGAGGGAAACAATCTCGTCCAGCACCACCTCGGGCCCAGGTTCGACGTCAAGCCCTTCGAAGTCGCTTTCAGGGATACAATCGGGCCACAATTTTTTCCAGGCAGAATTCAATGTACGTGTCGTAATGCCCTGCCATGCAGCATCAATCATTTTCAGAGCTATGGCAATGTTGAAATGTTCCTTCCAAAACTCACGAAGGGTCATCTGACTATTGTCCGTGATTTCAAAGCATCGTCGGAACAAATGTTTGGTATACAGTTTTTTGAAGTTTGAGATTTTTTGAAGTCTGCTGATCCATGGGCTGGAGGATTGAAGTGGTGTTGGGGGGGAGGAAAATCACCCGAATGAACTTGAAATCTTCCATTATGTCGTCTTCCAGGCCATGGGTGTGTGCGGGAGCGTTGTCTAGAACAAGCAAACATTTCAAGGGAAGGTCATTCTCCTGGAGATATTGCTTCACTGAAGGGCCAAAGACTAGATTTACCCATTCAGTGAAGAACTGCCGGGTCACCCACGCTTTTGCATTTGCCCTCCACATCACCTGTAGCCTCTCTTTCAAGACTTTATGAGTCTTAAATGCGCGCGGGTTCTCTGCATGGTACACCAGCAGTGGCTTTACTTTGCAGTCACCGCTGGCATTAGCACACACTGCTAAGGTTAGACGATCTTTCATTGGCTTGTGGCCCGGCAGTTTTTTCTCCTCAGCGGTGATGAATGTCCTGCGTGGCATTTTCTTCCAAAAAAGGCCCGTCTCGTCGCAGTTAAACACTTGTTGCGGGATATAACCTTCTTCCGAAATTAGTAAAGCGAAGCGGTGTGTAAACTCCTCCGCGGCTTTGGTATCTGCACTCGCTGCTTCGCCATGCCGTACCACAGAGTGGATGCCTGTCCTTTTCTTGAATTTCTCAAACCAGCCATGGCTTGCCTTGAAATACACTCCACGTGTACCCGACGATGTCTCACCCTCTGTTGACGCTGCCTCACGTTGTAGGTCCTTGTAGATGGACAGCGCTTTCTCGGAGACGATGCTCTCCGTGACGGTATCTCCTGCCAGCTCCTTGTCACGTATCCACAACAACACAAGTCTCTCCATCTCGTCATGAATGTCGGTCCTCATTTTGGAAAGAATAGTCACTCCCTTGCTCGGTTTCATAGCTTTTATGGCATCTTTCTGTTTCAATATTGTACAGATCGTGGATGATGACCGATTGTACTGCTTTACGAGATCACTCACACGAACACCACGCTCATGTCTGTCTATTACCTCTTGCTTCATTTCGATTGACATCATCCTCTTTTTCTTCTCAGAGGACGCCTTTCCATCTCCTTCTTTAGAACTCATGATTAATGTCACATAAAAAGCCACAAAAAGGAGATAAATGTGATAAAACCAACACAACACAAGAGCGCGGGATCAGACCTGTACGCGGGGAAACACACGTGCTTACTGCTGGGACGAGCGCTGGGCAGGGCTGCCAGGTGTCACGACCGAAAAAATGACAAACTTGCAACTAAGAAAAGACAAAAAAGACAAACAATATTTTGCAAGTCAGGAAAGACTATCATTGAAATTTTTTTTACAACAAACATGGCAGTCCTGGCGCTAGGTGGCCTCGATTGCTCGGCCACCTAGCGGGAGCATCTGAAATGCTCGTAACTCGAATTTTCACTCGTATGTAGAGCACGATTTTTGCTCGAAAGACCGCTCGTATCTCGAGTTTCTCGTAAGTAGAGCAGCTCGTATGTCGAGGTTCCACTGTACTACAAATCCAATGCAGATATGTACCGTACGTACTTACTTTATGAGGAACTCCGCCAGCCAATCAGCCAATATATCAATGTAAATTCTAGGAACAAAGCAAGATATCACAACTCAACACAATCACAACGCAGCATGGCCCACTAAAACACCTTCACTAACAAACACGCAATAACGTTCTGCGCAAACAACTGCCCTATGGCGCGCACTGCCCCAAGGCGCGCACTGCCCACCCCCTGCATCCCCTGCTCGCTCATAGCACGTGCATACAACATACATACACTCACACTACCTCGCACACACAAATAGACACCATACACAAATATATATACCGTACAATATTAAACATAGTACAGATGGCTAGCAACGACACACGTGATGCCTGAACACTTGCCATAAGACGGAATGTACCGTCTCTGAAAGTGTGATGTTTCTGTAGATGTGTGTGTGTGTGTGTGTGCGTGTGTGTGTGCGTGTGTGTGTGTGTGCGTGTGTGTATGTGTGTGCACGATTTGATCGCGAGTGCTCTCCGAAAACAGGGGTTCTATACGCTGACCCTGATATTGGCTGATAGAGTGCGCGCCATAGGGCAGTTGTTTGCGCAGAACGTTCGTGCGTGTTTGTTAGTGAAGGTGTTTTAGTGGCATATGTTCATGTTTTGTTGTGATTGTGTTGAGTTGTGATATCTTGCTTTGTTGCTAGAATTCAAGTACACGCGCTGGTGGTATATACGCTGACATTAATATATTGGCTGATAGAGTTCCTCATTAAGTAAGTACGCACGGTACATATCTGCATTGTATTGTAATTGTAGTACATACCATAGCACATAATTGTATAGTACATAGTAAATAGAAAATATCTATGTTTTACGACTAATGCTAAATTTTTCATGTAAAATACAATAAAATGTACTGATAACAATTTAGTTTGACATTAAATGTAAAATCAATAACATACATTGTGGTTCTAGCTGGGACAATTTTGATTTCAGTTGGGACAATTATGATTTCAGTTGGGACAACTTTGATTTCAGTTGGGACAAATGAAATTGTAAAAGGTATAGTTCAACGTCAGTTACATCTGGTGTAGCACAGAGAGAGTGCTGCTCGAGACCGCACAAAAACAACGTCGGAACAAGAATGCATATATTGAAGGTGCAAACCAACACACACGCACATACATACACGACAGTATATACAAAAAATTAGAATGTTACCCATGCAAAACGTGAACACACTTAAACGCATGAAAGTGTACATTACTGTATCATAAAAATATTATGCCACCACGTGACACAAATAGACACCGTCATATACACACTTGACGAATTCACTCGTAACCATGCAAATAACATTTGACACGATGACCATCAACAACAACGAACTTTCTCCAATATTCCATTCTATCAAATGTCCAAGCCACTAATGTCAGCAAAAAGCAACATATTCTACATAGTTTCAAAGTTCATCTACAATACGTGCTTCTATATGCATTGACAACTTACTGTAAATTCTTGCCACACACATAATACTTGTATGAATGTCTTGTGATAGTTCTAGCACGTGCTCTCTTGTGTAATACAAGATATCCTCTCATCACACCTGTACATCCACTATTCACTCTTGTGCAGAAATAACACTGAAAGCTTGCCATTTTGCGAAAATCTCTTATTACTAGGGCTGTCAAAAGTTAATAAAGTTACTTTTTCACCTAAAGGTCACTTTTTCATAAGCTACCTAAAACTGCATATAAAAGTTGTGTACGATAATTATTAAAAAAGTTATTAGGTTACCAAAAGTTAGTTTTTCATCGTTAGGTTACTTTTTTTGCTTTTAAGGTTACTGTTTATCGTCAGGTTAGCTTTTGGTATTTTTCTTGTTATAAGGTAAGTTAACCACGAAGTTCGGTGACTTTTTGTAGATAAGAGGCACAAAACGGTATATATGAGGATAAAATAGGAAAAGAGATGGACTATTAGGTCTGAAGATCAAGAAATGTCAAAGTTTCTGCTGTAAGGATTTAGCAATTGGTATTCATCTTAATATCTGTGCTACTCGATATATATACGTTTTTGGGTACGCAGGATAGTGTAATTCCATTTTAGAAAATGTCGACGAACTGGAGGGTGTCGTGAGATGTTTGGAGCGTGGTATAGTACGATGTGTGAGCTCTCTATACCAGATAATGCACTGTAGCACTTGACAGTACGTATTTACTTGAACAGGAATTAGCATGTGATTTTCAGGGCGTGAGAGAGCGCCATTTTCCCACATTTGACATTTATAAGACTGTGAGCACAGGGTGCTACATATGGGAGGACGGGGGCATTCACACATGCAGTGTTTACGCTCACACAAATATACAAGCTGTAGTACGTGCTATTTGATAAAAAGTTTCCTTGGAACATTATTGCGACCATTATTACAAATATTTACATTTGCAATTAGTGTATTTCGCATTTGTATTAGTCTTCCACATGAAATTATATTTTGATGGTTATGCTCCTTTTTTCGAAGTTAGCAAAATTATGGTAAGTCACTTATGGTGGTTTGATGTAAAATGGTGCCAGATCGGAGAGAGGATGGAAAAATATTATTATTATTATTATTAATTACAGGCAAATCCAGTAGCATGGGAAGAGTGCAAGCACTATTACCACCCTAAGGTGGCCTCATGTACGGAAGCGCCTAAAAGATTCAGAGAGAAAGAGAGTTCGAAGAGAAAAAAGTCTAGAAAGAGAGTTGGAAAGAAAATAATAAATAAATAACAATAAATAATAAACCATCATCCGATAACAATCCATAATCTCACTCCGCCCACGTTCCTCAATAAATAATAACAATCAACAATAAATATGTGATTCAGTAAATAACAGCCATCAATAAATAAGAATAAATATTAATAAATAATTAATAAATAACAATCAAGAACAATACATATGATTCAATAAGAAACATCCAACAATAAACATAAATATGATTCAATAAGTAACAACAACACAAATAAATATGATTCAATAAACAATAACACCAATAAATATGATTCAATATTATATAGTACAATAATAAATAGTACCAACTCGGAAATAGGATAGAAGGACTAGTGTATTTTCTTCCTTCAGAACTGCAAACAGAAATTGACCTTTTTTGAAGGAGGTTATTTTTAGGTTACTTTTTTATTGGTTATTAGGTTACTTTATATGTTCACAAACAAACAACAAACAAACCGTGTATTTCATATAGCGCACTAATCAGCAAAGGCGTGATAAACATGTGATAAAGCGATACAAAAGTGATAATAACATTAAAACTCAGGTTATTTTTAGGTTACTTTTTCTCGAAAATAAAGTTACTTTTTTCTGATTTTTAGGTTACTTTTTTGACAGCCCTACTTATTACATAATTCACATTCGTACGGCTTCTCTCCTCTGCTTCTCTCTCATGAATTTATAATATAAATAAAGCGTAAAACCTGCAGTGTAGTGATACACAAATTTAATATTTGTATTGATTATTATTTTTCTGTTTGTTGTATTTTTAATGATTTATATATTGTTGGTCGTTGTTATTTACTAAATAATATTTTTATTTATTCTTGTTTGTTGTTTTCTACTGTCATGTTTATTGTTGGCTGTTATATATTGAATTCGATTTGTATTCACTCGTATGTTGATTGATATTCATTCACATATTCAGTTATATTTGTTATCATTTAATAATATTCATTTTTGTTGTAACTTCTTGAATTATCTAGTATTTTCTCTTCGACAGTGGCGGCGCCAGGATGCTTACGATGGGGGGCTGAGGGAGGGCTAAGGGAAAAGTTGTGGGGGTTTGTTAGGGTAATTTGTGGGACAACAGTTTCATTTACAGTTGTAAGAAAATTTAATGTTCATGATTAAGATTCGGGGGAGGCTTAGGGGGGTCTTGGCATAATTTGGGGGCTCAATCCCCCTTGGCGCCGTCACTGCTCTTCGCCTAGCTTTTTTTCTAGGTCTTTTGAGCGGTTACGGACCACCGTAATGTGGTAATATTTTTCTTGCACATTTTCCAAGCTACTGAATTTGCCTGAAATCAATTACACCAGTACTTTTTAGCGCACATAAATGCAGTGGAAAGCCGTACGTTTCACACTGAGGCACTCGGGCACACATTGGTGTTCCGTCTGGATCAATGCGACACCCAATATCTATTTATTGACTACACAAGTCACTATACTTGCACCAGAAGTTGTTGTTAAGGATTTTTGGCAGCGATGGAATTGATGAGGGATGATGAAGTCATCGATGTAGGAACGTTTGGTACAGTGATTTTCGGAAAGATACGTGGTTGAGCAGAGATAGATGCTTGAGGAAAGGAGGATGAGAGCGATTCCTTGGCATATAAGAGCCGCTACATTATCAATAGCATATAACCCAAATGCTTCACTAGATTCTCATTGAAAATATAGTTGACGTCTCCAAACATGAAACCTCCAAACCTGAGTTGCCAGTTTATTACCAATAACATAATGAGACCAGATTAGAATTTAATGGAAACACCTATATTGTGGATGTCATTTTCAATATGAAAATAAATAAAATATCACACGAAATTCGTGGACCTGCTGGTTTAAGAAGCAATAGTATCATAAGACTTAAGTAGGAATTAAATAACGAAAATACAGTTGATATAAACTGCATGTACAAGTTCAAAGCGAGACCCACCTAAATACAACAGACCACATTTCAACATTACGCCACCATGCGCCGAAAATGCAATCGCGAGCACAGGTTTATCTTTACGAAATTGTCCTCGTATATATGCTTGCGATTATATATACAATGGCTGAGCGTGACTCCGCTCAAAAGGTACAATGTAGCATTTGAGCCTATCCAGAGCTATATGCAGTATTCATCAACAACAACAACAACAAGGTACAACGTAAAAGCTAGTATGTGCATATTGATTATTGTCTTATTTATTGAAACACATGTGCAAATATGCGCAATAAATATAATATCACTGAAATGAGCATGTTTTTTTCGATTTTTGCATGAATTTCCTATACATTCTATGTATTTATTAGATGATTCTGGATAGCAGACTGCCAGTCAAACTGAACTCTTATTCTGGTTTCGCTTATATCCGGCGTTCTCATTTATCCGCATATTTTATATCCGGGGTGTACAGTATATTCGCTGTACTCTGTGCCCTGGCGCTATGTGTGTCATTGCTGCTAACTCTTGTCAGCATCTTATGGTGGGTCGTCCTTAATGTCGAGTCACACACAGCTGCTAACAGAGAGGCGCAATTAGATGACGAGTATGTAGAACAGTCGGTCCAGACACACGTTATGGACCGACTGTTTATTGTGACACACGGCATACGACACTGGTACATACATGCACATAGTTGCACTGCGCTTGAAAATGCAGAGGACGAGTGCCCCTCTTTCAATGACACACTCACACAATGTAGACATGGCACAGAGCACTACGCGTGTGTCTCACACGCACACACATACAAGACAGTATAAAAAAATTAAGAATGTTACCCATGCAAAACGTGAACACACTTAAACGCATAAAAGTGTACATTACTGTATCATCAAAATATTGCGCCAACATGTGACACAAGCAGACACCGTCATATACACACGTGACGAATTTACTCGCAACCATGCAAATAAAATTTGACACGATGACCATCAATAACAACGAACTTTCTCCAAGATTCCATTCTCTATCAAATGTCAAAGCCACTAATGTCAGCAAAAAGCAACACAAGTAATACTTGTATGAATGTCTTGTGATAGTTCTAGCACGTGCTCTCTTGTTATACATGATATCCTCTCATCACACCTGTACATCCACTATTCACTCTTGTGCAGAAATAACACTTGTGCATCTACCTATGTGTCTTCATGTGTACTGAAAGGCTTGAAAGATTCCTGAATCTCCGATCACAAAATTCACACTTGTACGGCTTCTCTCCTGTGTGTGTTCTCATGTGTGAACTGAGATTGCCATTTTGCGAAAATCTCTTATTACATAATTCACATTCGTACGGATTCTCTCCTGTGTGTGTTCTCATGTGCCTGGTGAGAGCGCTACTATGTGAGAATATCTTATTGCACATCTCACACTTGTACGGTTTCTCTCCTGTGTGTGTTCTCATGTGTGAACTGAGATTGCAATTTTGCGAAAATCTCTTATTACATAATTCACATTCGTACGGATTCTCTCCTGTGTGTGTTCTCATGTGCCTGGTGAGAGCGCTACTATGTGAGAATATCTTATTGCACATCTCACACTTGTACGGTTTCTCTCCTGTGTGTGTTCTCATGTGACTGGTGAGATCGCCACTTCGAATGAATCTCTTATTGCACATCTCACACTTGAACGGTTTCTCTCCTGTGTGTGTTCTCATGTGTAGAGAAAATGAGTGAAAAATGTAAATCGCTTATAACATACATCACACTTGAACGCCTTCTCTCCACTGTGCGTCCTCATGTGTGAACTGAGATACCTCTTTTGCGAAAATCTCTCATTGCACAACTCACATTCGTATGGTTTATCCCCACTGTGTGTTCTCATGTGCTTAGTGAGATACGTATTTTGCGAAAATCTCTTATTGCACAAGTCACATTCGTATTGTTTATCTACATTGTGTATCCTCATGTGAATTGTCACAGAACATTTATGCGCGAATCTCTGATCGCATAACTCACATTCGTATCGTTTCTCTCCACTGTGAGTTATCATATGCCTAGTGAGAGTGCATTTCTGTGTGAATTTCTTATTGCACAACTCACATTCGTATGGTTTATCTCCATTGTGTATTCTCATGTGAGTTGTGACATGGCTTTTCTGTGTGAATCTCTTATTACACAACTCACACTTGTACGCCTTCTCTCCTGTGTGCGTTCTCATGTGACATAAGAGATGCGCCTTACACATGAATCTTTGATCACACAACTCACATTCGTATGGTTTATCAACACTATGTGTTCTCATGTGAATGGTGAGAGTGTTTTTCTGTGTGAATTTCTTATTGCACAACTCACATACGTGCGGCTTCTCTCCTGTATGTGTCATTATGTGCAGGGAAAGATGGTGACTTCTCTTGAACGTCTTGCCACACAAATAACATTTGTGAGGTCGTGGTCGGTTACTGCAGTCATGACGCGGCTGCGTCTCGGACGAATCAGAATTGATCCGTACAAATTCAGGCGAAACATGGCTGTCTGCACATACACATTGCAGTAACGAGAAACACGTGATATCCTACCATTACCAAGTATCAATCATAACGGATATATACGACAATATGATATATGACGGATACATGCAACACTCAAACTTTATTATGCAATGAGCGATATCAGTTAGTCCTTTCTGAAATTGACCACCACAGAGGTCGAAAACATGCAGGCCCTTGACACTGTTTTGTAGCTCAATGATTTTTTGAAAATGTCTGAAGATCAGGCAAAAAACAAGAGATCATGTTTGTTCAATGTGGTTTATGCAGGCTAGCTCATATATCTTATAATAAGTTAAAACAGAAGCGTTATCGTGAAACATTCCCACGAAGTCGTTGTTGATATATATAAATTTTGGTGTCAATGTGTATTTGCGTTTTCTCATAAATGTGCCCTTGTTTATTGTAAATACTTTAATTTATAGTGAGGATAGTGGGTGAGTTGCGGTCAAATTCTCACCGTCGCCTTTCGTTCTTTGTATTCGATGAGCGCGTCTTGTCAACATATCCGCTTTGTTTCCAGAGTGCAGTGGAATATCTGTGCTGAATCTGCTCTTGCTCTTGTTCGTAGCTGTCAGTTCACTATCGCAGATAACAAACCAACGCTACAACCACGTGGTGCACCAGTACCTTGAGGAAGAAATATTCAATCGTAAATAGCGTGTAGATGTACACAATGCACATACAACGAATTCAAAATTGGGCGCCTGTTTAAAAAGTAAAATAAACTTAATCATATTTGTATTTGTACTTCAGCCTACCACAGGCACAATTGGCACAAAGAATAAAGTAGACATGCAATAATAAAACTAAATAAAATAAATAAGTCAGAATACATGTAACATGCAAATGCAGAAACTACAAAACTGCAGAGAAAAACATGCGAACATACATGGAAAACTATAGACGTCGTGACAAGAAACAGAATATAGGTGTAATTACAAAAGGCAGCACGTAAGTAAATAAAGATGCCACTACAAATGTAACATGCGAATCAGGCAGACATGCAAACATAAACAAGCACACATACAAACAAGTATAGAGAATGCAGTTATGAGCAAGTCATTTAATCTAATATCGAGAAAAGGTCTAGCATGCACACATACAAAACAAGTACAAATAATGCAATTATGAGCATGCTTTTAGCTTTTATGCTTTTAGCATTATGAGCAGGTCATTTAATCTAATAGCGAGAGAAGGTGAGAATGTAGTAGCTTCGAGAATGATTTATCAATTGTGGAGGAGAGCAGTTCATATGGAAGGTTGTTGTACATACGTGGTGCAGTAAACTGAAGAGAGCGTGTCGACCAGAAGGATTCACAAAGAGAACGAGGTTCAAGGAGTACTTTGAACTGTCGTGTATCACGAGGACCAACATGTAGCGATAGGAGTTCTAGAAGATACTGCGGTGAATCAGAAAGATGTAAGAGCTTGTATGTCAGTAAACAGATTTTATGATGAATGCGGTAAGGTATGGGTAGGATACCCAGGTCACGTAGATGGGATGATGTGGGGTGATGTGGAGGAAGGCGAAGGATGAAACGACAGGCTTGATTAAGGATAGACTGCAGTATGTTATAGGATTTCTGTGGAAGGTGTAGAAATAGTGAATTGCAGTAGTCAATGCGGGGGAGTATGAGAGCAGATACCAGAGAGTGTGCGAGAGGAGAGTCAATGTAAGGACGGATCAAATATAGATTTCGGATAATTAACCGACAGATATGAGCGGTAGAAGTGAAGTGTTTTTGATAGGATAGGTGCGGATCTAGTATAATACCGAGGTCACGTACATGGGATGAAAGAGGCAAGTCAGACAGAGCAGGGTGGATCTTAGGCGGGTGAAGAACAATATATTCAGTTTTAGAAGGATTGATGATCAGTAATCGTGAGGAGGCCCAAGATGAGATAGTGTCCATGATATGAGGAACAGACTTTTGATAGGATAAGGGAAGGAAAATCTGGACGTCATCTGCATATATATGAAAAGAAAGGGATAATTTGCGCAATATGGGACAGAGAGATGACATGTAAATGTTAAAAAGAATAGGCCCCAGTGATGAACCCTGGGGAACACCTGATAAAAGAGGAAGAGATTGTGAATGACAGGAATCGAAAAGAACAGAGTAGGAGCGATTAGTGAGGAAGGATGTTAAGAGAGAAAGAGCTGAATGGGATATTCCAATGGAAGAGAGGTCTTGAATTAAAATTTTATGATCGACGAGGTCAAAAGCAGATGACATATCCAAGAGAATAAGTAATACAGATGTTTTTTGTGAAAAATGAGAGAGTATATCGTGCTGAAGGCGAACAAGGGCAGATTCGGTTGAACGTCGTGGAACGAAGCCTGATTGAAGATCGTCAAGGAGATGATTATGATGAAGATAGGCTGATAGTTGATGGCAGATGGCAGATTCAAGGATTTTGGAGGAGAATGGAAGGAGGGAAATAGGTCGGTAGTTTTTTAGAATTGTCGGATCAAGAGAGGGTTTTTTAAGGATAGGAGTGAGAATGGCATGTTTGCTGGTGATGAAGGTTCCATGAAGAAAAGAGGCATTGATGAGATGGGTCAGAAAAGGAGCGAGTAGATGAAGAGAGGACGATATAGCAGAAAAGTTTATTGGATTAGATGGACAAAATGATTTTTTGGTGTGTGTGATGAGGTGATGGGTGGTAGTTATTGAGATCTGATGAAAAAAGTTAAGGAACATGTGGTAGAAGAAAAAGGGAAAGTTGTAGTACGTGCATGGTTTGATGGTGTAGGAAGTTCAGAGCGTAAGGAAATGAGTTTATCAGTGAAATATTTGGCAAAATCGGAGCAGGAGATGGTGGTCTCAGGAGCAGTTTGTTTGCGACCTAGAAGGGAATTCAGGGTTGACCAGAGCGGTTTTGGAGAGGATATGAGGGAAGGAATGTGATTAAGGTAGTATGATTTTTTAGCATCGAGAACAGTACGGACGTAGTCGGCACGAGAAAAAGCGAAGGATTTCCAGTCGTTTGGAGATTTGGTGCGTCGCCATCGTCGTTCTAGTCGACGCTGGGAACGCTTTAGAGATACTAGATGAGGAGTGGACCAAGGTGGCGGAGGAGGTCGTTTATCACCTCGGAAAGCGCGAAGAGGAAAGAGATGATCAGCGATCGAGGTGAGTTGAGAAGTGAAGAAGGAATCAAGTTGAGAATGGCGAAGATTCAAATACATAAATGGAGATAGGTGATGGTAGATGAAAGCAGAAAAGGTTTCGGGGCTGTATGATTTGTAGTCACGATAAGAGAAAGTTTTGGTTTTAGAGGGGACAGGATGAAGTGGGAAGGACGTGAGAAGAAGGCTGTGGCCATTAAAATTGGAATCAGGGGGAAAAACAGTGACAGGAGGAAGGGATGGTTCTGAGTGATGTGATATGGAAGGGGTGATAATTAAGTCAAGAGTATGTCCAGCAATGTGTGTAGAAACATGAGGAGTCATATCTAGTGAGTGAGTTTCTAGGATAGATAGGAAATCCTTAGTATAGGGTTTATTTGAAGGAGAGTCGGGCCAAAAATTGAAATCACCAAGGATCAAGGAATGTGAGAAGCGAGATATAATGGCTTCAATCAGGACAGGAAATTCTAATAGGAATTTAGGAGTGGAACCAAGGTGATCATGACGATAGATAATATTAAGACAAGCACGAGAAGAGGAACAGCCTTTGACAATGAGTGAGAGAACTTCAAAGGAACTAGGCGGAGTAGTCAAGAGCGAGCAGCGCACTACAGAGAGCTTGGATCGAAAAATGATGCCAGTACCGCCACCTGAGGAACGTTCTAGGGACGAAGGACGAGGGGCGTTAAGGTAAGGGTAATGAGAAGGAAGAGATGCGGAAAAAATGGATGAGTCAGATTCTTGAAGCCAGGTTTCTGTGAGACAGGATATCAAGGTTGTGTTAAGAGAGAAGTTCAGATATATAGGATGATTTATTCCGGGCAGAACGTATATTCAATAACGCCAGGGAAGGAGAGAAGTTGTTAGGAATGGATGGATGAGGAGAAGACGAATCGGAAATGTTTGAGGAAGTGTCCGAAAACTGAGAAGGCAGAGTGGTGGAATGTAAGATGATAGGAGAATTAGGAGTAGAGCATGGAAAGAAATGAGAAGGCGTGAATTTTGGAGAGAGAGCAACGTTTTGGGTGAGAGGATTCAGGAGTAGGATCGTTGCGATGAATACATGAAGAATTAGGAGAAACAAGTGATGATTCAGTGAAATGATAGGAGGATAGTTCAATCGAATTTAGTTTTTTGATGGGAAAGTACGTGTAATTAGAGAGTTCCTGGCCTTAATGAAGAATGGGCAGGAGGAGGAAAAGGCCGCATGCTTGTCAGGAAGTTTTGATTGGGAACAGCGAAAGCAGCATGGTGAGGACTTACATTGGCAGGATGACGATTGGTGCTCACCTGCACAATAGCCGCATCTAGGAGATGAAAGTGGTGATTTGCAAAATGAGGGAGAATGACCAAGACCTAAACATTTGGAACAGTGGGATATCCAATATCGGGTGTAAACAGGGAGTCGCATCAAGTCAACAAAAATTCTGTCACCATGTTGAGAGATGGCTTGACGGCATTCAGGAGTAAGTGAAAAAATGGCACAGTTGGAGTTAAACTTGGAGCGAGTGAAGAATAGGAATTTGAGCTCATTTGATGATATGTAGGATGAAAGATAAGGATTTTTGGCAGCGATGGAATTGATGAGGGATGATGAAGTCATCGATGTAGGAACGTTTGGTACAGTGATTTTCGGAAGGATACGTGGTTGAGCAGAGATAGATGCTTGAGGAAAGGAGGATGAGAGCGATTCCTTGGCATATAAGAGCCGCTACATTATCAATAGCATATTACCGAAATGCTTCACTAGATAATATAGTTGACGTCTCCAAACATGAAACCTCCAAACCTGGGTTGCCAGTTTATTACCAATAACATAATGAGACCAGATTAGAATTTAATGGAAAAACCTATATTGTGGATGTCATTTTCAGTATGAAAATCAACAAAATATCACACGAAATTCGTGGACCTGCTGGTTCAAGAAGCAATAGTATCATAAAACTCAAGTAGGAATTAAATAACGACAATACAGTTGATATAAAATGCATGTACAAGTTCAAAGCGAGACCCACCTAAATACAACAGACCACATTTCAACATTACGCCACCATGCGCCGAAAATGCAATCGCGGGCACGGGTTTATCTTTACACACATAGAGTCACATAAACGAATCCCTGGAAGAGGCTTTCAGATAGCCTGTGACTCCAGTGCATTTATTACACCACCTTCCTGGTGCAAAGACGAATGTGACGCTCTTGTGATCGGGGCTCTATAATTGAATTTTCGCTCCTGTCCATCCCAGAACCTGTCCAGCCTACACTCAAACTGCATCACATTTTTAGCCACCTTTACCCATTCTGGTAGATCATTCCAAATATTGACAACCCTATGTTTGAAGGAGAACAGTCTGACACATAGACGCGCCCGATTTTTGAAAAGTTTTATATAATTTCCTCTCGTGTTAGAATCATCTCTCATCCTGAACAAGCCTTCTGTACATTCTTTGTCATATTTTTCATTCAGGATCTTGTAAGTCTCTATCATATCCCCTCTTGTCCTTCTATATGCTAGCGTTGGTAGACCTATTGCTTTCAACCTTTCTTCATATGTCAAATTCTGCATTCCTGGAATCAGTTTAGTGGCTCTTCTTTGGACGTTTCCAACAGCCTCTATGTCCTTCACCAAATGTGGGTGCCATACCTGATTTGCGTACTCCAATTGTGGTCTAACTAGAGACGTGAACAATAACTTGAATGTGGCCGGGTTCAAATACACGAAGACTCTTCTAATTAGTCCAACTATCCTGTTCGACTGTAATTTTTCAAAACAAAACTGAAACAATACATACTAAAAGACAGGTGCGCGTGGGGCAGCGCTGCCCCACGCGCGCCTACAAGACAACACCGCACAGCGAGCACGCCCGAACACGACTCCCTCCACGAACTCAGAGGACAAAACAAGGACACCATTGCATACGCGCACACACACTCACATACACATGCAGAGCAAACCAATGCCACCACGACACCTGACACTCGACACTTGCAATCTTGCACACTCCTCGCTGCAATACAGCACATGCACAAAGAAGACATTCACACAAGTACGCATCTCTCGCACTCTACAATCACTCAACCATACGCACACACCTACACTCCATGCACACATCCTGACGCCATTACAATTTATCCACATTCCCACTGTAATAAACACACACAAGAGACAACGAGCACCAACTGTGTATTCAACGCCCTGTCCATCCTGGTTACATAATCCCACGCTAGGGGGCACTACAAGTATGGACTAAGACACAGGACCATATTACCACACTCCTCTCCAAGATTACACACACTATCTATTGTAAGATACACAATGAAATTGTTGGATCATACGTAGAGAAGAAATAATATTTTACAACAACAATCGCGGTTAATAGTTGAATCACTTATATATAACATGTGAACATAATACTGGAATGTTACACCGCATCAGTGACGTAGTCATCTAGGTAAGCTGGTCGGCGACGTTCACGTTGGCTACGCCGCGGACCAGCCGTGTGCACGTCTGGCGGAGGTGACGGTGTATGGTAGAAATCTGCGCTGGCTTCGTTTCCGCCGCCGGTACAGTGAGCGTTTCCGTCGGCTTCGTCGGCTTCATCGTGTCCGTTGTCCGGAGTATGTTCAGGTTTCGATGTCTGGTTCGCGGTAGTAACCGGCATCAGATGGCGGCGGTTACGCCACCAAATTCGACCGCTCGGAAGACGGATCGCATAAGCACGATGACGACCCACAGCAGACACATCACCAACCCTATCCCATCTCCCGATGGACCGATTCTGTATGTATACCCTCTGTCCAAGCCGTAGTGGTGCTAATGCTCGGGATATTTGGTTGTATGTGGTGATAACGCGCTCTCTAGTACTGACAGCACGCCTATCACATTCGTCTGCTTTTTCTTGCCATTCCGGAGCAAATGACCGATGATGAGCTGGCAATGCACTGCGCAGTGGATGGCCGTATACGATTTGTGCAGGTGAACGTCCGCCGACTCCTGGGGCGTTTCTCAGTTCGAGTAGTCCACGAGCAAATTCGTCTGTGTTCATGTCGCCATGGTCTGTGCATTTCTGTATGATCCGTTTTGCTCTCTTCACTGCAGATTCAGCATGACCATTAGCCTGTGGATAATGAGGGCTGGTGATGTTGTGGCGTACCCCCCATCGCCTCAGGAAGTCTCTGGTTCGATGAGCTACAAACTGAGGTCCTCCATCGCTGCGCATATACTCAGGAACGCCGGTATACGTGAAAATCTCGCGAAGACAATGAATCAATGACCTTGAGTCGCTCTTCGTCGATGCCTTTGAGCCGTAAATCACTGGCCAGTTAGATAAACGATCGACATATACCATAAACATCCTGCCTGCATGTTCGAAATAATCAACAGACACATACTGGAAGATTCGTGACGGTTGCTCAGCTTCGATGTACTGTTCTCGTTGTATGCTGTTGGAATATTTTCGACACATTTCGCATGCCGCAGTGATATTCTTGATGTCATTATTGATGCCGGGCCAATAGACCGTTTGTCTCGCTCTCAATGTGGTTTTCGTTACGCCCAGGTGGCCATCATGAAGACGCTGCAGCGTTTCACGCCGTAAAGCTCTCGGGATTATAAGTCGTCGGCCTAACAAAATCAGATCGTCATCAACAGCCATATCGTGCCGAACACACCAAAATGGCTGCAGGGAAGAAGAAACACGACGTTTATCATTCGGAAACCCACTTGTAATTGTATTTTTCAGCATGCAGTATTCTGGATCGTTTCTCGCGGCATCTCTAATGTTTTCCAATTCATGATCATTGATCGAAAGAACATTTGCAGAAAGCTGGACGGATTGAATGTGAGCTTCGGCTATATCGCCTTCTTCTGGTTCAGCTGGGGCGCTAGGAGCTCGTGAAAGAGCGTCTGCTATGGAGTTCACGGATCCTGCTTTCCACTTCGCCGTAAAGGTTAAATGAGTGATCTTCTCACGGAGTCTTTGAATGCGTGGATTAGAAATATCAGCTAGGCCCTTCGAATTAAGTATAGGCACTAGAGCTTTGTGATCGGTGACAACGATGAAATTACTCAACCCGGCTACAAAGCAATTACACTTACGACATGCCCAAACTACAGCGAGCATTTCTAGTTCGCATACTGCGTAGCGTTCCTCTGTCTCTGTCAAAAACCTTGATCCACACTGGATAAGGCGCCAGGAGCCGTCGCTGTCTTGTTGTCTAAGGACAAATCCCAGACCTTTCAGCTTCGCCGCGTCAACTTCCAGCATGGTATCACGTGAAGGGTCAAAAAAATCCAAAATAGGCGGTGACATCAGAGAGTTCTTAACTTCGTTGAACGCTGTGTCGTGCGTGGATGTCCACATCCATTTATTATTGCGCTTCAGAAGATCTCGCAAAGGTCTGGACTTTTCGGCAATCTGAGTGGAGAAGTAACCGAGTTGGTTAACCAGCCCGAGGAATGATCTAAGGCCTGTGATATCTTTTGGACATGGAAATCTCTCTATTGCACTCGTCTTCCCGGATTCTACCGTGTAGCCTTTCTCACTCACAGTAAAGCCGCAGAAATTTGTTTCGTTTGTACCGAATGCGAATTTTTCCTTGTTCAGAGTGATGCCTGCGTCGTCACATCGACAAAGAACCTGCCAAACGCGTGCAAGGTGATCGTCGTACTTTGAATCATATATAAGGATATCGTCTACTACTTTACATGTGTTGGGAATGTCACCAAGGATTGCGTCTCCACGTCGATTAAACTCGTCTCCGCTGGAAACAAGTCCCATGGGGGCGCGCTTGTATCTGTATCGACCAAAATGCGTGATAAAGCATGTCAAATCCCTGTCCCTTGTATCGATCAATATTTGATGGTACCCTGATTTTGCGTCACATTTGGTAAAATATCGTGAACCACGCGTAATCGTTGATACAGCATCAATTGGGCTATGCATAGGGTGCGTGGGTCGCTGGACATATCTATTGAGCTTAGTCAGATCAGTTGTCAATCGACATCCAGTGTTATTCCCGTTAGTATCTTTTCGTGGTACTAGAACAATCGGATGACACCATGCCGTTGGATGGCTGACAGGTTCAATGACATCTTCCTCAATCAACTTGTCCAGCTGAGTTTTCAAGCTGTCACGGTAACAAATCGGAACGGACCGAGGGGCGGTAATGCTCACTGGTGTGGCATCTTCTTTCAAAATGATCCTCATTGGGTCACCTTCCATGCTTCGCAAAACTCCACTTTCTGAAAACACACGAGGGAAGCATTTTATCATCTCTGTGGTGTGGCTGTTTATTTCCTCATCAGTTGGCTCTCGGTTCAGATTCCACCGAGGCCTCGAGCGATGATATTGCCATCCACCAGAAGCAGCACGGGTGTTGTTGCTAGCTGTGAGTCGAAACACATCTGTGGCACTATACTCGCAACTTGTCTTTGACACCTCGTTTGTTTGTAGATCGCAAGTGTCGCTTGCTTCCAGTTGTTTCGGAAATGACTTGTGTAAAATTCTTAAATCAATAGCGTCCACCCATGATAAAAGTGCGTTGGAAATGCTGGGGACAACGTATGCCGTTGTACTGCATGTTGCTGAGCCCAGTTTTAGTTCAAGTGGGCAAGTTCCCACGCAAGTGAGTCTTTTCCCATTTGCTGCAAAAAGCTTCACATTGGCGGGGAGAAGATTGTTGTGGTCAATGTTCAGTAGGCTGGTCACTTGCCTGTTGATGATTGTCACATCACTTCCAGTGTCCGTCGCTAGACATATTCTTCCAGTTTCACCCGAGCGGGTTAACGCGCTCACTTCTGTCAACGGTAGTTTCCTGATCTTGTGACGTTCAACTGCTTGAACATTTACGTCAGTAATAATGAGGTGTACGTTTTCATCCTTGTGTTCCGCTCGTTCGCGTTGATACGAAGGTTTGAATTTCCGCTTCTTGCATACTCGGGCAAAATGACCGATCTGGTCACAGTTGTGGCACCTTTGTTTCAATGCACGACATTCTGAATTCCCATGTCGGCGACCACAGCGATTACAATTAGTCGCACGCCCATTGCCTTCCTGTTGTGTCTGTGTTTTGCACACACTTGCATGTACATCATTTTCGTTCGCCTTCAGTTCTTGTGAGCTTATTCGGGCGCTCTCGTTTGCACGGCAAATATTTAAAGCACCATGCAAAGTCAACTTTTTCTCTTGAAACATTCTTTGCAACGCCTCTTCATCACGGATGCCCATCACAATTTTATCTCGAAGTCGGTTGTCTTCGCATTTGTCGCAAAATTCGCAATATGCGGCGATTTCTTGGACTGAACATAAAAACTCGTCGAATGATTCGCCGTCCTGTTGATTGCGAGAAAAGAATTCCCTGCGGTCTACAATCACGTTTCTAGTATCTCGAATGTGCTCTCTTATTTTCGAAATGCAATCGTCAAGTGTGTCATCCTCTTGGAAAATGATATTGAACCTTGAAATTCGCACCCAATCCTCATCCAGCATTGACAAAAGAATAGCTTGTTGCTCTTTCGGGGATAACAAGTTGATATTAGATAAAGTCACGTAACCTGCTACTTTATGCCTCCATGATTCGAATTCACGCAACGATGCTCCGCTATGCAATATAGGAACCGGAATATTGGATGAAGGCAATTTCGGTGTGGTACGTGACTCATCGACTGTATGTTGAGACGAATTTCTTGTTTCGGTTCTCATCATTTGCTCCATTAAACTCGTCATTATTTGAGTTTGACGGGCTTCTCGTTCAGAACTCGCTTGCATTTGCATTGAAACTACCTCAAGTAGTTTTTCGATCTGTTTTTCCATTGTTAGTCCAATTTCGGAATGACAATATTCAATAAGTCAGTATTTACACCTCCAGATTGTCTTTAACTGAAAGGGAAATTTCTAACACTGACCTTCACATCCTGTCGGCTGCGCCATGTAATAAACACACACAAGAGACAACGAGCACCAACTGTGTATTCAACGCCCTGTCCATCCTGGTTACATAATCCCACGCTAGGGGGCACTACAAGTATGGACTAAGACACAGGACCATATTACCACACCCACCTGATCTTAAAGATCACACATTCTGCGCAAGCGATCAACCACGGAAGCAAATAAAGCACAACTACGCACGCCACTAACCAACAGCACAACTAAGCACCTAAGCAGACAGTAAAACAACAACCAAACAAAATCAGCTCCGGCCCGCCCATCCAGCTCGACGGCTCCACCAGACGCACACACCGTGGCTGCGGCGAAGCACAACACGTTAGGCCCCAGCGTCCACCACGCTCCCGCCTCCGCCCGTGCTCTTCAGTGCTCCGCCGCAGCCTGCCGTCTTCTTCATCACCGGCTGCCGCGACAGGGCACAACACCTCGGCCCCAGCACCCACCGTGCTCCCGCCGACACCCGTGCTATTCAGCACCCCGTCGCAGACAGCCGTGACTCCGCCGCACCGTCGTCGTCGTCATTTCTTGTCCGGCTTCAGCAGCCCCTCTTTGTCGCCGGCCATCCAGCACCAGCAGCCTCCACCGGCGCTCGTCGCTTCCACCGTCAATCCTGTAGCTGCCCGGCGACGTGCCTTACACTAGTGCAGGCGGGACGACCAGCATCCCTCGGCCACAGTTCCTCAGCTACCTCCTGCCGGCATCATGCTGCACTGCCATCCCCCTGCACACCAACTTGACACGCCACCGAGCACCTCCACCGCTGTCCTCCGTTGGTAAGCCGCTACTGATGCTGGAAGGCACCATCTCCGCTGCTGAAGCCGGGTCGCAGACAAAATCAATTCCAAAACAAAAACGAATCACTGAAAAGGCCGAAATAGATTGTAATTTTTCAAAACAAAACTGAAACAATACATACTAAAAGACAGGTGCGCGTGGGGCAGCGCTGCCCCACGCGCGCCTACAAGACAACACCGCACAGCGAGCACGCCCGAACACGACTCCCTCTACGAACTCAGAGGACAAAACAAGGACACCATTGCATACGCGCACACACACTCACATACACATGCAGAGCAAACCAATGCCACCACGACACCTGACACTCGACACTTGCAATCTTACACACTCCTCGCTGCAATACAGCACATGCAAAAAGAAGACATTCACACAAGTACGCATCTCTCGCACTCTACAATCACTCAACCATACGTACACACCTACACTCCATGCACACATCCTGACGCCATTACAATTTATCCACATCGACTTATTAATTTTTTCCGCTATGTGATCTGAAAATGTCAACTCGTCGTCAATCGTAACGCCAATATCTTTCTCGACTCTCGCCCTCATTATACATTCATACATTCTGTAGTTTCTATCCTCCACCGTAGTTCTACCAATTCTCAGATACTTAGTTTTGTCAGGGTGGAAGCTCAGTAGCCACTTTTCTGACCATTTTCTCACTTCTTCTAAATCCTCTTGTAGTTTCAAACAGTCTTCAACATCTTCAACCACCCTATATATTTTTGTATCGTCTGCATAGAGATACACCTGGCTGTTATTTCTGATTATATCCGGCAAATCGTTTATAAAAATCACGAACAGCAGAGGTCCCAAGACCGAACCTTGAGGGACGCCACTAATAACATTTCTCCAGTCAGATGCCTCACCACTGACCACAACTCTCTGTCTCCTTCCCGTCAAATAACTTCTAATCCAATTTCTCACATTCCCATTTATATTATATCCAGATATATTCTCAATCAGCCTTTCATGTGGAACTCTATCGAAAGCCTTTATGAAATCCAGATACACAACATCCACCGCCAGTCCCCTATCAACAGCATCTGTCCAAGACTCCATAACATTTATCAGCTGTAACACCGTAGACCTTCCTGTAATAAATCCATATTGTCGTCGGCTGAATAGGCTGTAACGTGTGTATTGCACGACTGACTCCTGACTGCCGCAAGGCCATGGCTCACCATCTGTGGCGCCCTCTACATTGAACACATTGAACACACTGTGCATACACTGAACATACGCGTACGCCACATCTCCCTTCCTCACGAACACAAACATATACGAGAAAAAAACAACGAAAATTCACTGAACATAATCCGCCAGGTACGCTGGAGGACGCCGCTCGCGGGTGGATCGGCGCAGCGGCGGCGACACAGAACTAGCAGCATCCGCATCAGGAGGGTTGACAGAATGGACTGGTGGCGGAGCGGGTGAGGTAGGAGGAGGTGAGGTGACAAGCAGTGGAGGAGTCTCCCCTGTAGCCAATAGTTGTTGCCGGTTGCGTCGGTACCGAGTACCATTCAGCTCCACAATATAAGACCGAAAAGGCAAAACTCTGACGCATACGCCCGGCGACCATAACTTGGACCCTGGCAGGCGCATTCTTACAGCTGAACCAACCGCTATTGGTGGTAAAGGACGAACACCAGGACTGGCATCATGAACGATCTGCTGACGAACTCGCTGACGATGCAAACGTTCCTGAACGCCATCCGCCGGCGTGGGCAAGAGCGCCTGCCGACGCACTGGTAAAGTAGTGCGGCATTGACGTCCAAAGAGTATCTGAGACGGTGAATAACGGGTGCCTTCGCTAGGAGTATTCCTCCACATCATTAACGCCCAGAAAGGATTTTCGTTCGCCGAAGCGGCCTTCTTGAATATCGTCTTGACAGTACGAACCGCGTTCTCAGCTTTGCCGTTAGACTGAGGATATCTGGGACTAGAGGTGATATGAACAACGTCCGAAGATCGAGTGAATCGGCGAAACTCCTCAGAGGCAAATTGAGGACCGTTATCGGTGACTAAAACTTCTGGTATTCCATGACGCGCAAACTGAACCAGCAAGCAATTGACAACAGAAGCAGTTGTCACCTGAAGAAGACGATCAACTTCCACGTAGTTGCTAAAATAGTCGACCACTACCAAGTAGTGGCGACCTGCAAATTCGAACAGATCAGCAGCGAGTTTTTGCCAGGGGCGTTCCGGCAACTCGTGAAACAACAGTGGTTCTGCCGATTGGCTTGGACGATGCGCCAAACATATAGGACAGCGGGAAATCATGTCTTTAATTGCCGACGACATCCCTGGCCAAAAAATATTTTCGCGAGCAATTCGCAGCACCGACAGCATTCCAATGTGAGATCTGTGTAAACGCGAAAGAACATCTTTGCGGAGGGATGGCGGAACAACCAAACTACCAAATTTGAAAACTAATCCGTCTTGAGTGGTCAACTCATCGCGGAAAGGCCAATAGACACTAACACCAAAAGCTAACCTAGAGCGACTATCTGGCCAACCATCACGAATATAGGAAATCACGTGCTGCAGCTGAACGTCATCAGCAGTAGCCTGCTTGAAAACAGCTAGCCGCTCAGGAGAAGCGGCGAGGCCCGAGCTGAGATGAATAGTTTCCAGTTCGACAGCGTGAACACACCTGACGAGTGGTGCCGCAGTTAGCGTGGAATGAACACGACTGAGTGCATCGGCCACCGGCACCTGAGTACCTGGGCGGTACTCAAGTGTGTAATCGTAGCGCTGAAGCCCGAGAAACATCCGCTGTAAACGAAGAGGCACATCACACAACGACTTATTGCGGACAGCTACCAGTGGCTTATGGTCGGTATGAACGGTCACCGGGCGGCCATATACAAATTGATCCAAACGGTTCATTACAAACGAAACTGCTAACAGCTCCTTCTCAATCTGTGAGTAAGAACGGTCCGTAGCAGTTAGCGATCGTGAACAATAAACCACCGGCTGGCCGTTTTGCAGCAGAACACCGCCCAGTCCAGTACTGGAAGCGTCACATTGAACAACTGCAGGCAAGGACGGGCTGTAATAAGCCAGCACAGGAGCAGTTACTAACTTGTTCTTAACAACGTCAAAAGCCTGCTGGCACGCTGTACTCCAGTGCCAAGCATACTTTTCACACGTGAGCTGATGAAGGAGACAAAATGGTCGAAACATTCGAAATGTAACGCGACAGATAGGCTACCATGCCGAGAAATCGTTTGAGTTCAGATTTGTTTGCAGGACAGGGGTACTGAGTGACAGCTTCGACTTTGTTCGTGCTTGGTCGCATACCGGAACTGTCAAACAAATGACCCATCCACATAATTTTTGGCACTCGAAACCGGAACTTACTCCCATTTAGCCGTAGATTTCGGGAACGAGCACGCTTCAGAAACGCCAGAAGATTGGCTTCGTGGTCAGCCAAAGCAGCTTGATAAGAGTTTCCCTTACCGCAAACCAAAAAATCGTCGGCAATGACCTCGACACCACGCAAATCAGCCACCATCTCATGCATGATTCGCTGCCAAATCTCTGGCGCGCAAGAAGTGCCATACGGCAAACGAAGCCATCGATACCGACCGAACGGAGTATGAAAACAACAGAGGCGAGACGACGCATCCGACAACCCGACTTGCAAAAATGCTGACTTAGCATCCAACAGCGAGAACACTCGAGAGCCGGAAATACGATATGAAACATCATCGACAGTAGGTGTGGGGTAATGCTCCCGAAGAATTGCTTTATTTAACGACCGGGGGTCCAAACACAACCGAATATCACCGGATGGCTTTGACACAATCACTAAATTGGACACCCACTCTGTGGGCTCGACAACCCTTTTAATTACACCCTGGCGTTCCAGAGTGTCAAGTTTTTCATGCAGTTTGTCACGAAGGTGAATGCGTATTCTGCGCGGAGGTTCCACCACTGGTGGAACGCTGGAGTCGACACGGATCTCATAGTCCTGGCAAACTAGACCAACTGTATTATCCCCAAAAACATCAGCAAACTCAGCGACAACAGCATCCCGATCAGAAAGAGAAGAACGTGGGGAGCCAACAGAGTCAGCGGCAGCAGGAGTGCAGGAAGGATCGGGAACATAATCCAGCGGGTCACAATCGAGCAGGGTGATGAGTCCTAACGAAACAGACGAACGCAAGCTCAGCACCGGAAACACTAACATATCTACCAGATGACACATGACAGAATGCAGACGGGAATTGCGCACATTTTTAAAAGACACACAAACTTTACCTACTGTCGGAACCACATCACCATTATACATACGTAAAACAGTATGACAGGGGCGCACTGATGTACGCTCAACATCGCCAGTGTCACGAACATAATCACTCAAAGATAAAACATTAGATTCAGATCCCGAATCTATAAGAAACTTTACGCAGTTACCGTCAAGCGTGTACAAAGTTTTAAATGCTTTGCTGCTGCGAGAATTGCGGTCTTCTGCAACATTGAACGCATCAGCAGAATCAAGCGTACCAGTCTGCAGTGCAGCATACCCAATTGCGCTCGTATCCAATTGCACCTCGCCAGCATTGTCAGCTTGCACGGACAGCACACGACGGTCGGACGACCGGGCCCAGCCCCCACGACCCCCGGCAGCGGGGCGCCCTGTCGACGACGGTGCGTGCACCGGCCGCTGCGCAGTAGTACGTGCAGGGGCGGACCCAGGACACTCCACACTGCCGGCAAAATGATGACGGCGATCACACACCCGGCAAAAACGGTTCCACGCCGGACAGGCAGAGCGGCGCATCTCGTGGTGACGTGAACAGAACCGACAGGGCCGCTCCTCAGCTGTCGGGGTCGAACGAGCGCCGGTACGCACACCCAGTGAAGACGGCGACAAACGGCACAAATCGGCAGCAGGAGAATCCATATTGGCCATAATACTCTGTCCCCGACGGGCAGTTTCCTCAGCCAGAGCCGTCTGTAATGCCACATCCAACGAAAGAGTTGGTACCTTCAACAACATCTACTGGGTAGACTTGTCCAAGATACCCATAACGAGACGGTCACGGAGCATGCCGTCACGATCAGTAAAATCACAGGACGCAGACAGAGCGCGCAGAGAAGCAACAAATGTCGCCACAATCTCTCCCGGCTGTTGACTGCGCTGGTAAAAATGGAACCGCTCCATCACAACGTTCTGCTGCGGCGAACAATATTTTTCGAAATAATCAAGTAGAGCAGGAAGACCATCTGCCTCTGTCCACGCGAAGTGGGTGGCCACTTCTTGAGCCTCACGACCGGCGCAATTAAAGAAGGTTCCCACCTGAACCGACACGGGTTTGTCCGACAGCTCTTTAGCAGCAGCGAAATATTGCCAGTCACGACGCCACACACGCCAGGTAGTGGCCAGCGAAGCAGAATGAAAATCCAATTCAGGGGGCTGGCGACACGACATCGCGCCAGAAGGAGTATACAGTCACGGGTTCAGAGCTTCTGACACCATGTAACGTGTGTATTGCACGACTGACTCCTGACTGCCGCAAGGCCATGGCTCACCATCTGTGGCGCCCTCTACATTGAACACATTGAACACACTGTGCATACACTGAACATACGCGTACGCCACATAGGCTGTTTTCCTTCATGTGAATAATTATTCGTGTTCCTGCCTTCCTAGTGTGTGGTTGTGCCTCGGTTCGCTCCGTTCTATTGTTATCTGTGTACCCATCTTACCTTGTTTGCGATCATGTGTGCCTCGGTCAACCAGCGTGTTTGTCGCTGTGGGGACTCGATCGACTCATCGACATACATTGAGTGTGAGGGTTGTGCTCTTTCTCACCATGTATCGTGCGCTGGGCTGACCAACCCGGCATTCAATGCCATCAGGAAACACCGGCTTTTCTGGCTCTGCCAAGTGTGTAAGGCAGAGTACTGTGCGTTTCGTCGCTCGCCCCTCACTGAGGGCAAAGTGTCCGCGGTCATCGCCAACCGACTGGCGGAATTCCGCACTTCGCTGCTGGATGACATAAACAACAGTAAGTCATCACCTGCCGGAGCGCTCCCTGCCTCTGCTTCTGTTCGCAGACAGGCAACCGTCCCCTCATTCGCACTTGTGCTGAAGAGCAAGAGTGAAGAGCCGGTAAAGATCGAGCGAGTGCAGTCGGCCCTCTCCACTGTCCCAGTGACGCAGGCGCGCGCCACCAAATCCGGTGGCATGGTGGTAAAATGTGCTACCAAGGACGCGGCAGCAAAAGCGGCAAAATCATTGGATGGCAGCCCTGAGCTTGAGGTGTCGGTTGTCAACAAACCAAAAATGCTGCTTCCGAAAATCACGTTGGTCAACGTCCCGCCATCCTCTCATGAGAACCTTGCTGCCTCACTTCGGATGAAAAATGAATTTCTCGCGGATGTGCCTGACGCGGATTTGAAGGTGTTGTTTATAACAAAGCCGCGACAGGGCTGTTCTCATGCGGTGCTGTCAGTCTCGCCGGAAGTACGCCAACTGATCCGAGCTGCTGGCGACCGTCTGTATGTACACTTATGCTGCTGTCGCGTGTATGACAGATACTGGGTTGTCCGCTGTTCGTGCTGCAGTGGACTGGGTCACAAAATGGATCGTTGCCCAGTAAAAACTGCGGTTTGTGGCCACTGCGCTGGTCCCCACATGTCTTCCGCATGTCCAGACACAACAAAGGTGAGCTGCATTAACTGCTCCAATCATGGACGCCCGGCTGATCATCCGGCTTTTTCACCAAAATGTCCGTCGCTTTTGGCCGTACAGAACTCCATTCGTGAGCGCACTCTCTCTGCTCCTCTTTCTCAGTCTCCAACTGATTCCCTTGCTGCCACCTCGGCGGTATCTGCTTGACTACCACAGCCACATTGTTTCTCCTCCACTGCCACCTCTCTTCATCAGAATTCGTTCTCTAGTTCTCCTTCGCTCACCTTTGCTCTTTTAAATATAAGGTCTTGCCGTTACAAAGCTCACTATTTATCCCATCTCTGTTCATCACATAATATTGATATCCTTTGCCTAACAGAAACTTGGCTTTTTAATACCGACATCTCTTCTTTTGTTGCTCATATACCTAGTAGTTTTGGTTTTCTGCACATGTCTCGTTCAAGCCTTATCTGCTCCCGTGGCGGTGGTGTTGGTTGTATCTATGCAAAATCACTGTCCCTTTCGCTAATTCCTGATCTTAAATCTGCCTATTCTTCTTTTGAATTCATTGCCCTTGCATTGTCCGTACCTTCTCGTCCTAAGCTCTGCATAATTGTTGTCTATCGACATAATCACCCAGGAACTACGTCTGCATTCTTTGATGAATTCTCTGATCTTCATGAATCTGTGACGAAATTATTCTCAAATAGATATCTAATCGTTGGTGACTTCAACTTCCCTTCCTCTAATGTATACTTCTCTCAGTTTTGTTCCTTCGTTGACTCTCATGCGCTTTGCTCTCCGATATCTTCCCCCACTCATTTGTCGGGTCATATTCTTGACCTGCTTCTTTTTCCTGTGCCAACTATCTCCACTGACTTAGCTGTACCGAAAGTTGAAGTTTTCCCTCCCGATCGCTCATTTTCGGACCATAGCTTATGCCTATTTGACATCCCGTTACCTTCTAAATCATCTAGTATGTTTCTTCATTCATTCAGATCGTATAGAAACTTTGATCCTGGTGTATTCTTATCATTTCTTACATCTCGGCTACCTTCTCATGTGTTTTATTCACTACCAGCTGACGAAGTATATTCTTGTTTTTCCATGGTTCTTTCTGATATTAATGATACCCTTTTTCCTTTGAAAACTTGTTCCCGCACATACATGCCCATTCCATGGTTTAATGCTGAACTTCTCTCTTTGAAACGCTTTCAACGCCGGTCTGAACGTTTGTGGCGTCGCTCAAGATCTGAGTCGAATTGGTCCGCCTACTGCTCGTCTCGTGCAGCTTATCTGGCCGCTCTCTCTGATGCTAAGTGCTCTTTCTACAAATCTAAACTGACATCACTTTCGGTCTCACAGAAACTGCTCTGGTCGACTCTAAACACTATTTCTGGCCGTCGTTCCACATCTACAACCTGTTCAACCACTGCTTCTGAATTCGCAACGTTCTTCTGGAACAAAGTGAAAACTACAGATGAAAGCATTCCAGCTACACATCACAAAATCACACACTCTACTTCATCAACTACTCTCTCTTCCTTTACTCATGTCGTCCTCTCTGATATCCTAGCCTTACTTTCATCAATAAAAATATCTGCCTCTCCCGCCGATCCTATTAATTTTAAGGCCTTCTCTCACTCGATTACTCTATTCGCTCCCTACTTTTTGTATATAGTAAATCTCTCATTACTTCATGGTTCTTTTATACCTGAAAAACATGCTATTGTCTACCCAATTTTGAAAAAACCAACACTTGATTCTTCCATCATCAAAAATTATCGTCCTGTTTCAATTATCAATCTCACCTCCAAGTTGTTAGAATCCGTTATTTTCTCCCAACTTTCTCCTCTTATTAACGATGTTTTAGATCCTTACCAGTCTGGCTTCCGACCTTTCCATTCAACTGAGTCTGTTCTCACATCTGTTGTTGACGTTGTGTTATCTCATTTCTCCTTCCGCCATTCTGTCCTAATTGTTATGTTGGATATGTCATCAGCGTTTGATTTAGTAAACCACAAAATCTTGCTTGATGATTTATCGCATCTTGGTCTCTCTTCCACGGCATTTTCGCTCATGCGCTCTTATCTTTCAGGCCGTTCTTACTCCGTTAAATTTAATTCTGTTGTTTCCGATCGTGTTCCTTTAAATTCAGGAGTTCCTCAAGGCTCAATTCTCGGTCCCACTCTTTTCAACCTGTATATGTCCTCACTGTGTCCTATTCTTAAACGTTATTCTGTGGCTTTTCATATATATGCCGACGACATTCAACTGCTATGTCCACTTCCGTTTCCCTGTTCATCCTATATGTCTGAACTTCTATCGGATATTTCATCATGGGCTGATTCTCGTCGTCTTCTCATAAATTCTTCTAAAACTGAATTCATGGTTTTTCACCCTCCTCGTCTAACTCCACCTACTCTTCCATTTCCTTTACGTTCGTCAGTGCGAAACTTGGGTGTAATTATGGATTCCTCTCTCATCTTTAGCAATAATATTAGTTCTGTCACACGTACATGCCGTCTTATTCTACGCGCGCTGTATCCCATACGTCCATTCCTCGACCAAGCGTCTGCCATCAAGCTCATCAAAACACTGGTTTTTCCTCGTATAGATTATTGTATTGTTTTATATTTCAACACTCCGCGATGCTATTTGAAACCATTTCAGACGGTGATCAATCAATGTTGTAGATTTGTCCTCTCTCCCGTTGTTTGTGTTCATACATCTCATCATTTGTACAATCTTCGTTGGCTACCTATTATTCCGCGAATTCATTTCCGTCTCTCCTGTATTATTTTCAAACTGCTGAACGGCATCAATCAGCCTGAATATCTTGTACGTTTGTTATCTAGTGTCTCAAATCCCAACAGCCGTATTTCACGTCCTCTACAATGTCCTAGAGCGTTGTGTGAATCCCCCTGGTCAGCAAAATCATTTACTTTTTTTGCCCCTCGTTTCTATAACTCACTTCCATCTCATGTGCTTCTATCTCCCTCTTTCTCTTCTTTCACTTCATCTCTGCGCACATACTTATTCTCTAAATCTTTTGATCGCTCATCTCATTGCCTTACACCATATGCCAAGATTTAGCTGCTCAAAGTGCACTCTCATCTTTTGCTTGCCTTTGTTTTTTTTTGCATTCACGTGTTTTTTTTGTGTCCTGTAAGCAATTTTTCTATCTCCTATCTCTACCTGATTATCTTTGTACTGAAAATGTGTGTGGATTTCTTATTCTTACTGTGTGTGTATGTTTTATTCTGATGATTATTTATTGCGCTCAATGTTTGTTTCATATTGCGTCGACGTGTAGCTTTTGTTTTTTTTCTGTGCTATTTTTGTTCTTTTGTAATCGCGCCATTGTTGCTATGTGCGCTAAATCAAATACATGTTGTTGTTGTTGTTGTTGTTATTCTTTCTCTCATCAATGTTTCCATCACCTTGCATATAACACTTGTTAGACTTACTGGTCTGTAATTGCCAGGATCTCTTCTGTCTCCTTTCTTGAAAATAGCTGTAATGTTTGCTTCCTTCCACTCCTCTGGTACCGTAACGGTACCAGAGGAGGTACGGAACGGTAGGAAGGAAAGGAAGGAAGGAACGGTACTACCGTTCCTTCCTTCAAAGAGCTTGTAAATATGATAGACAATGGCTCCAGTAATTCTTCTCGTAGTTCCTTTATAATTCTGGGATGTATGCCATCAGGTCCTGGCGACTTGTCCGTTTTCAAGCATTTCAATACTCTTCTAATCGCCTCCTTCGTTATTTCAAAATTGTCCAATGTCGGTACATTCTTTTTTTCCGTCTTGGGTATTTTTCCACCAGGCTCCTCTATGAACACGCTCGTTTACGAAATTGTCCTCGTATATATGATTGCGATTATATATACAATGGCTGAGCGTGACTCCGCTCAAAAGGTACAATGTAGCATTTGAGCCTATCCAGAGCTATATGCAGTATTCATCAACAACAACAACAACAAAAGGTACAATGTTAAAGCTAATATGTGCATATTGATTATTGTCTTATTTATTGAAACACATGTCCAAATATGCGCAATAAATATAATATCAGTGAAATGCGAATGTTTTTTTCGATTTTTGCATGAATTTCCTATACATTCTATGGATTTATTAGATGATTCTGGATAGCAGACTGCCAGTCAAACTGAACTCTTATTCTGGTTTCGCTTATATCCGGCGTTCTCCTTTATCCGCATATCTTATATCCGGGGTGTACAGTATATTCGCTGTACTCTGTGCCCTGGCGCTATGTGTGTCATTGCTGCTAACTCTTGTCAGCATCTTATGGTGGGTCGTCCTTAATGACGAGTCACACACAGCTGCTAACAGAGAGGTGCAATTAGATGACGAGTATGTAGAACAGTCGGTCCAGACACACATGTTAAGGACCGACTGTTTATTGTGACACACGGCATACGACACTGGTACATACATGCACATAGTTGCACTGCGCTTGAAAATGCAGAGGACGAGTGCCCCTCTTCCAATGACACACTCACACAATGTAGCCATGACAGAGAGCGCTACGCGTGTGCTTCTGGCATGTTCCACGAAGTGGTGCATGATGCTGTTGCACGTGACGCACTACAGATTGATATATATAATATCAAATTTGATAATCTTGGTCCAGGTCTTGACGACGTAACGTCAACGGAGCCTCATCAGTCCCAATAAAGATACCGACAGTTGGCGAAACGTGCTGGTGACATGCGTATTCCTGCGTAGTGTACCACATTCAAACGACACTTTGCGGACTCCGGAGTCATATCATGTCCTTGCCTGCGCAATCGCGAGGCGACCTGATTAACGAGTGCTCCAGAAATAACTGTCGTTAATCAGGAACTCTCGTTAGTTGCCTCGTGTCAACTACCTCGTGCGCCTAAATCACCTCGAGCGTCGAACATTTGAGATACAACATTCAACATATTTGATTTTTAAGCATGTTATTCTCAGCAGTAATACGCGGTATAGGTCAGTATAGGTCAAACGCAAGTCCAACATGCATAACAAGAACTATAAGGACCGTAAATTGGAATGAGCTATCACTGTCGTATGATTCGATCCCTATATCAGAGCAGGCTCCTCGACGGTGGCAAAAGTATAAGCCTGCCTTTTTGTTCGTAGAAGAGCTGAATCCATTACGCGTTCCCCAAGTCTCTATCTAGTTCACCGTCAGTTACATCTGGTGTAACAGAGAGTGCTGCTCGAGACCGCACAAAAACAACGTCGGAACCAGAATGCATATATTGAAGGCACAAACCAACACAATCACACGCACATACATACACGACAGTATACAAAAAAAATTAAGAATGTTACCCATGCAAAACGTGAACACACTTAAACACATAAAACTGTACATTACTGTATCATAAAAATAGTATGCCACCACGTGACACAAATAGACACCGTCATATACACACGTGACGACTTCACTCGCAACCATGCAAATAACATTTGATATGATGACCATCAACAACAACGAACTATTCAACGAACGATTTTATTCTCTATCAAATGTACAAGCCGCTAATGTCAGCAAAAAGCAACATATTCTACAATCTTAGTTTCACAGTTCATCTACAATATAAGCTTCTATATGCATGGAAAACCTACTGTAAATTCTTGCCACACAAATAATACTTGCATGAATGTCTTGTGATAGTTCTAGCACGTACTCTCTTGTGTAATACAAGACATCCTCTCATCACACTTGTACATTAACTATTTACACTTGTGCAGACATCACGCACGTCACACTTGTACATCTACCTATGTGTTTTCCTATGTACTGAAAGGCTTGAACGATTCCTGAATCTCCGATCACACAATTCACACTTAAAAGGCTTCTCTCCTGTGTGTGTTCTCATGTGACTGGTGAGAGCGCTACTTTGTGTGAATCTGTTATTGCACAATTCACATTCGTACGGCTTCTCTCCTGTGTGTGTTCTCATGTGCCTGGTGAGATCGTCACTTCGAGTGAATCTCTTATTGCACATCTCACACTTGAACGGTTTCACTCCTGTGTGTATTCTCATGTGTAGAGAGAGTGAGTGAAACAATGTAAATCGCTTACTACATACATCACACTTGAACGCCTTCTCTCCACTGTGTGCTCTCATGTGTGAAGTGAGATTGTTATTTTGTGAAAATTTCTTATTGCACAACTCACATTCGTATGGTTTATCCCCATTGTGTATTCTCATGTGAGTTGTGACATGACTTTTCTGTGTGAATCTCTTATTACACAACTCACACTTGTAGGGCTTCTCTCCTGTGTGTGTTCTTATGTGATATAAGAGATTCCACTTACACGTGAATCTTTGATCACACAGCTCACACTCGTAAGGCTTCTCTCCACTGTGAGTTACCATGTGCTTAGTAAGATTGCTTTTCTGTGTGAATCTCCGATCGCATAACTCACATTCGTATGGTTTATCTCCACTATGTGTTCTCATATGCCTAGTAAGAGTGATTTTATGTGTGAATTTCTTATTGCACAACTCACATTCGTATGGTTTTTCTCCACTATGTGTTCTCATGTGCCCAGTAAGAGTGCATTTCTGTGTGAATTTCTTATTGCACAACCCACATACGTGCGGCTTCTCTCCTGTATGTGTCATTATGTGCAGGGAAAGATGGTGACTTCTCTTGAACGTCTTGCCACACAAATTACATTTGTGAGGTCGTCGTCGGTTACTGCAGTCATGACGCGGCTGCGTCTTGGACAAATCAGAACTGATCCGTACAACTTCAGGCGAAACATGGCTGTCTACACATACACATTGCAGTAACGAGAAACACGTGAAATTCTGCTATTAACAAGTATCAATCATAACGGATATATACGACAATGATATATGACGGAAACATGCAACACCTAAACGTTATTATGCAATGAGCGATATCAGTTCCTGAAACTGACCACCACAGAGGTCGAGAACATGCAGGCCCTTGACACTTTAGTAGCTCACTGATTTCTAGAAAAGGTCTGAAGATCAAGCAAAAAACAAGAGATCATGTTTGTTCAATGTGATTTATGCAGGATAGTGGCTAGCTCATCGATTTTATAATAAGTAAAAACAGAAGACTCATCGTAGACATATTCCCACGTAGTCGTTGTTGATTTATATAAACTTTGGCGTAAATTCGTTTATTTGCACTGTATCACAAATGAGCCCTTGTTTATTGTAAATACATCAATTTATAGTAAGGATAGTGGGTGAGTTGCGGTCAAAGTCTCACCGTCGACTTTCGTTCTTTGTATTCGCAGTGTGCGTATTGTCAACATATCCGCTTTGTTTCCAGATTGCAGTAGAATATCTGTGCTGAATTAGGCTCTTGTTCGTAGCTGTCAGTTCACTATCGCAGCTAACAAACCAATGCTACAACCACGTGGTACTCATGCACCTTGAGGGAGAAATATTCAATCGTAAATAGCGTGTAGATGTACACAATGCACATACAACGCATTCAAAATTGGACGCCTGTTTAAAAAGTAAAATAAACTTAATCATATAATATAAGAGCCGCTACATTATCAATAGCGTATAACCGAAATGCTTCACTAGATTCTCATTGAAAATATATTTGACGTCTCCAAACCTGAAATCTTCAAACCTGGGCTGACAGTTTATTACCAATAACATTATGATACCAGATTAGAATGTAATGGAAAAAGCTCCTGTATTGTGGATGTGTGATTGTGTTATGTGATTATGGATTGTCATTTTCAGTATGAAAATCAACAATATATCACACGAAATTCGTGGGGCTGCTGGTTTAAGAAGCAATAGTATCGTAAAACTTAAGTAGAAATGTAATGCCGACAATACAGTTGATATAAACTGCATGTACAAGTTCAAAATCGAGACCCACCTAAATATTGTTGTTGTTGTTGTTGATGATGAATACTGCATATAGCAGTATTCATCCTACCCACCTAAATACCACGGACCACATTGCAGCATTACGCCACCATGCGCCGAGAATGCAAACGCGGGCAAGGGTTTATCGTTACGAAAATGTTTTCTTATATGTGATTGCGATTGTATATACAGAGGCTGAGCGTGACTCCTCTCAAAAGGTACAATGTAAAAGCTAGTATGTGCATATTGATTATTGTCTTATTCATTGAAACTCATGTGCAAATATGTGCAATAAATAAAATATCAGTAAAATGCGCATGTATTTTTCGATTTTTGCATAAAATTTCCTATACATTCTATGGACTTATTAGATGATTCTGGATAGCAGACTGCCAGTCAAACTGAACTCTTATTCTGGTTTCGCTTATATCCGGCGTTTTCCTTTATCCGCATATCTTATATCCGGGGTGTACAGTATATTCGCTGTAATCTGTGCCCTGGCGCTATGTGTGTCATTGCTGCTAACTTGTCAGCATCTTATGGCGGGTCGTCCTTAATGTCGAGTCACACACGGCTGCTAACAGAGAGGCGCAATTAGGTGAGTATGTAGTCGGTCCAGACACACGTTATGGACCGACTGTTTATTGTGACACACGGCATACGACACTGGTACATACATGCACATAGTTGCACTGCGCTTGAAAATGCAGAGGACGAGTGCCCCTCTTGCAATGACACACTCACACAATGTAGCCATGGCAGAGAGCACTACACTTGTGCTTCTGGCAGGTTCCACGAAGTGGTGCATGATGCTGTTGCACGTGGCGCACTACAGATTGCTATATATAATATCAACTTTGATAATCTTGGTCCAGCTCTTGACGACGTAACGTCCACGGAGCCTCATCATTCCCAATAAAGAGACCGACAGTTGGCGAAACGTGCTGGTGACATGCGTATTCCTGCGTAGTGTACCACATTCAAACGGCACTTTGCGGACTCCGGAGTCATATCATGTCTTTGCCTGTCTGTCTGTCTTGCCTTGTGTCTGCCTTGTCTGTGCAAATATAGTTTGTTACTTTAAATGCTGTTCAGTTATGTAACAAACAAGATTTAAATTTTTCCATGATCGTGAGTATGTTATTGCGATATATTATCTAAGCTGAAATATCCGAGTAGCAGACATGACTGAGGTTGAACTTGAGTGCCCTTACGAGGCTTGTGATTATTCCACCCCTTCGTTGGAGAGTTCAGTGGCAATTCAAATGCTAAAAATGCACCAAGATGCACGGCACCCAAGAGTGGTACCTGCAAAGCAAGAAAAAGCACAACTCCCAACGCTTGAGGTAGTGGACGGCATAGTCACTGAGGCAGCGATGGGCGTGTTCAAACAACGGCTCGCGTCCTACAAAAGACTCGCTGGGCTGCAAACACAGTCAGCTGACACAGTTCTTCAGGGGCTGCCCCTGCCCGCGTACAACCATTTATACGCGAGGTATGGCGATGACCTCGTCAGTCAAACAGAGAAGGCGCTGTTCGAGAATATTTCGGCTCTTATGGTTCACCACTTGAACTTGCTCTGAAGCCCGGGAGCACACCTAAAGCTGTATACACCGCAGCCATCGTACCACTCCACTGTAGAGATAAGATCAAGCGGGATCTGGACAGAGATGTAGGAATGGGAGTGTTGGAACGGGTGGACGTCAATGATCCAGTGACTTGGTGTTCAAGGATTTTTGTGACACGGAAACACAATGGAGAACCGCGAAGAACAATCGATCTCCAGGCTCTGAATGAAGCCAGCGTGCGCCAAACACATCCGACCATGCAACCATTCCAGCAGGCCATGTCCATCCCTCCACACAAATGGAAAACCACTACTGATGCCTTTAACGGCTATCACTCCGTGTCCATTAGAGAATGTGACAGGCCCCTCACAACATTCATCACACCGTGGGGCAGGTATCGATACAAAACCGCTCCTCAGGGCTACAAGACTTCTGGTGATGCGTATATTCACCATTTTGACAAAATGGTGATGCGTATATTCACCATTTTGGCAAAATTACAGTCGATGTCGACGACTGTGCTCGTGTCATCGACGATACCATACTATACAAAGACACCATCTCGGACATGTTCAGGCACACAGCTGAATATCTTACTCTCTGCGGTCGCAACGGGATCCTACAAAACAGGGATAAGTTTGTGTTCTGCCGCAAAACTGTGAACTGGGTAGGCTTCCGGATAAGCTCCGATAGTGTCCAACCACTACCTGCAAACGCAGAGTCAATCCGTTTATTTCCTATTCCTCAGAACAAAACCGACATGCGCTCATTCTTGGCGCTAGTCAACCAAGTGTCGGCATTCCATGCAACACAGCCCAAACTGCTACCGTTCCGCGCTCTACTATCAGCAAACACACCGTGGTACTGGGACGAAGTGCTAGAAAGACTGTTCGTCAGCACAAGAGAGCTGATCGCCAAGGAAGTAGAAAAAAGGAATAAAGACATTCGACCCCTTAAAGAAAACATGTCTCCTGGCAGATTGGTGCAAGACAGGAATGGGGTATGTCTTAACGCAAAAGCACTGTACTTGTCCAGAAACACGCCCATTGTGCTGCCCTGACGGCTGGAAAGTTTGTGCTGTGGGCTCAAGATTCACCTCCCCAGCTGAGAGCCGGTACTCGCCAACCGAAGGAGAAGCGCTAGCCGTGGTGAACGCCTAGGAGAAAACAAAGTACTTCACCCTTGGGTGCAACGAGTTACTTGTGGGCACGGATCACAAACCGCTTCTCGGCATCTTAAATGACAAATCGCTGGAAAGCATCAACAACCCTCGCATCAGTCGACTAAAGGAGAAAACATTCGGCTGGTCGTTCTCGATTGTTCACGTCCCCGGGCGCAATCATGGAGGACCAGACGCGCTGTCCCGTTACGGCATCCAGGAGACGGTGCCTCATCAATCGGTGGCACCATTTCAACATTTCGAGCGATTTCGAGGGCACAGCAGATGACAATGAGTCGGACACCATACACCATATGATGACGCTAATGGCAGTGCCATCGAACCCGAATGTTAACGACCCAATGGACGAATTCATCTTTGCGTTGTCCACTGCTCTGCAACCCTCAACATCTCAATGTATGCGTGCTGTTTACATAAATTTTCAGTGCATATCTCAACATAATTTGTACTCTCCTCACGTCTAGAGCCGCTATGCCGGTGTACGCACGTAAAGCTTGCACTGGCGACGTCCTGTATGCACCCGTGATGATCCGCAAGCACTCATTGTGGACCGTCTCCGGGCGGTGGAGGATTGATGGACTAGCCGCGGAGTACACCTGCACTCCGTAGTCCATGATGGGCAAGATCGTTCGTTCGTTATTTGTGTTTATGGGGTGCACCGGCCTCTGGGACCATACGGCACCCCCCATTCTATACACAGCCCAAACACCCTAAAATGATGGACATGAGGAATGGAATGATGAAATAAATAAGTGTGATAGTGAACAAAATGAATGTGAAAGTCAAGAAGTAAAACTCAATAAATAATTCTAAAAGGCAAAAGCCTTAAAAACTCAAAAATGCGGCCCTCAATGACCGCCGATTGCTCCTGTCCGAGAAAATCGTGAATATTCCGCCAGGATGTGCTGCACGGAGAGACGTGCATTACATGCGCTGCACGTGGGTTCAGGTTGTCCGACTAGAAGATGGCGATGCGTATCGTACGTGTGACCCACACGCAGACGACAGAGCGCCACTTCCTCGGACCTCTTCCGGCGACAAGAACACATCCAATGTCCGATTTCGGGCTTCACAGCTTTTAATTTGTTAGAACCACATTCGTCCCAGGAGAGCTGCCAGCGAGAACCGATAAAACGATGTATAATAGGATAAAAGTCCGAATACGGAATGGGAAAGTTAAAATAAAATGAATAAAAGTCTCGTTCAGCAGCTCTTTTTGCGGCTCTGTCAGCTCGATCGTTGCCCATATGGGCAACGATATGGGCCGGAATCCAGTATGGGCCGGATATGGGCCGGAATCCAGCAGAGCTTTACACGCTTGCCCTGGTGGTGGATGATGTCCAGAGAGATAAAAATCCTCTGTATAAGAGGATGTAAGGAGAAAGACGATAATGAAGTTAAAGCACTAAGGGAGTCAGATAAAACTAAAAACAATGAAAAAGAAGATGAGCGAATAAAAACCAGGGCCAGCAGGATAGCGTGAAGTTCAGCCGTGTAAATGGAGGCGCTCGGTGGCAGCGTGCTCGAGCGGCACGTACCTCCACTTACAAACGCACAACCCACACCACTGGCTGACTTAGACCATCCGTGTACACGGCAGTATACCGTCCGTAAGAATGAATTCGCTCCAGTGTGTTTGAGCGAAGCACACTGGGCACTGTACGGTGTTTCGGCAGAGCTGCTAGCGAGACGTCAACCTCGGGTGTGAGCAATTCCCAGGGTGACTCCGCCGTGTATTCTTGTCTGAGGACGTCGTTAGCACCCATCCCGCATGACTCCAGCAGTGCCTTCATTTTGCTGCAAAACAGCACAGAACACTGAGGTCCTGGAAGGTGCTGCTGCTCAGGCACATGCTGGGAAAATACTACGTCATACGCGGGGTTTTCATGGGTACTTGCCAGCTTGCAAGAATAACGCATGCCCAGCTCTTGACGACGGACCGCCAGCGGAGCCTCATCAGCCTCAATAAGGAGGCTGACGATTGGCGACGTGCGAAACGCGCCGGTGGCAATGCGTATCCCTGCGTGGTGTACGACATTCAAACGGTTTTTTGCTGACTCCGAAGCCAGATCATATACGATGCTTGCGTAATCGAGACGCGACCTGACTAACGAGCGGTATAGAAGGAGAAGGGACTGTCGATCTGCTCCATACCGCATGCGGGAAACAGTCTTCAGCACATTCAGTGCCTTTAGACATGTGGTTCTCAGCTGTGAAATATGGTCGGTGTAGGTCAAGCGCGAGTCCAACGTGACCCCTAAAAACCGAACCGTGCGTTGGAATGAGACAGCACTGCCGTACAATTCCACTTCCATGTCAGGGCAGGCACCTCGACGGCAGCAGAAGTGTACACCGACCGTTTTGGACGTCGAGAAGCGGAAGCCGTTACGCGTTCCCCAAGTCTCTATTGTATTCACCGCCAGCTGCATTTGACGCTGGACAGCAACAGTGCTGCGGGAAGAACACCATACGGAGAAGTCGTCCACAAATAGAGACCGTCCAATCGAGGGAGGCAAATGATTGTCAATGTCGTTGATCATTATGGCAAAAAGGGCCACGCTGAGCACACTACCCTGTGGAACGCCTACTGCGTGATCGAACGAACGAGACAGGGAGTTCCCCACACGCACACAGAATGTGCGGTGCAAAAGTAAATTGTGTACAAACCTCTCCATGTTGCCTCTGACACCACAGCCATGCAGTTTACGAAGAATACCATGTCGCCATGTGGTGTCATATGCCTTTTCGATGTCAAAGAACATCGCCCCGACGTGGTGACCTCGCTTGAAACTTTCACGTACACGAGAGTCAATGGTCACCAAGTGGTCTAACTAGTAAATCAGGCCGCTCCCCAGCAGCCTGAAAAGGCTGGGCCGCTGGGATGCGGCCGTCTGGGGTCGCTGGGTCGCGGACGCATGGGACCGCTGAAGTGCGGCCGTTGGCGACCGCGACACGGCAGTCTCCTCAGGCCGCCGATCAACCGGTGTGGATTCTGTTTGACGGCTGTCAGCCTCAGGTACGACCAGCTTGAGACCCATTCGTCCAGCCAGCTTCAGAAAATCTCCAACAGTCAGCTTTTCCAGAAACGAGTCGATAGACTGTGGAGGTTGAGCTGACTTCGTAACTACGCCGACATAGGACGGGCCTGATGAGCTGCGATACACAGCACGCGCCTCGCCGAAACTGCAGCGCTGGGCAGCGCGAATGGACAGAATTTCTTTCTCTTTGAGCCATTCCGGGCAGTCACGCGACGAGGACGCATGACCGCTGCTCCTGCAATTGACACAAAAATAGTCATCTTCTCCCGACCCGAGTCACTTTCTTGGAGCTCAAAACAGATTGCCTCTTGTAGGCGCGCGTGGGGCGGTTATGCCCACGCGCTCCTGTCTGGAATCTTTTTTAGTTTTTTTGAATTTTGTTACACAGCAGGCTGAGACTGTTCGGTCACACCGCCCGGCGAACTGAAACTCCTCTGGCTTTGGTGCTGCACCCACAGCATCAACCAACTGAGTCTTTCAGACGCGGTGGCGCCCTGAGGCGGACGTTCGTGACAACTGGTGGACAACAACGCCTGGAGGATGGCTCAAGATAGACATCAGTGGGCAAAAGCCATTCGGGATGTCATAGTCTAGTGCAATATAAATGTATCCATTGTGTGTGTGCGTGTGCGTGTGAGTGTGTGTATGTTTGAGTGGTATTTATTAAATGAAAAATTATGTCGTATAGGAATTGGAATTGACGTGTGTGTATGTGTATACCGAATTAATGCCTGTTTTTCCAGAATTTGCAATATATCTTGTGTGCACGTGCGCTGTGTGATGATGGCTCGCCGGTCTTACTTTTACCATGTTTGATCAAGCATGTATGTTTGTAAGGGCAAGTCCAACTTGCATAACAACAACCATAAAGAGCGTAAATCTAATGAGATATCACTGTCGTATGATTCCATCCCTATATCAGAGCAGACACCTCGACGGTGGCAAAGTATAAGCCTGCCATTTTGTTCGTAGAAGAGCGGAAGCCATTACGCGTTCCCCAAGTCTCTATCTAGTTCACCGTCAGTTACATCTGGTGTAACACAGAGTGCTGCTCGAGACCGCACAAAAACAACATCGGAACACGAATGCATCTATTGAAGGTGGAAACTAACACAATCACACGCACACACATACAAGACAGTATACACAAAAAATTAAGAGTGTTAGTGTGGTGACTCAGTACAAACACTCACTGCCTAAGGATAGGTTTTTATTAACTGAGAACACAGCATACACATCTACAAACCGCACATAACCAATCGCGCAAAGCACACATATATAACGCGTGTAAACAACAACAATCGCCAGATGAATGATTCCAGTCACTAACAGAAATAACAACAACAATATCACTACATTCACCGCCCGCCAAAAATAAATATTCATATAAGGAGTATAATAACTGTTGCACCCAATCACCACCAGAGGTGGCAATGTGCATGCAACGATGTCTCACTGCCACCGCCTTCGTTCTGCACGTACACCTACACACATAATCACAAACATTCACACCGAGCATCTACATAAAAAGTATAATCACATCTCATAATCAGCATAGCGAACGGGCGGTCGACTGGTCCTCCCCGAACGCCTAATCATGGACCGACCATCACCCGCCTCTTCACCGATAACAGTTTCTTCTCTGACCGCTGAATGCTCTATAGAGGCTCCAGGCTCAGTAGAGTGATTGTCGTCCGGTGGTCGAGGCACCTGTGTTGGTACCTCAGGAGGACCTCGATAGGCCTCAGGTAGACTTCGGTGGACCTCAGAGGGACCGTTCTCGATGTGGACCAGAGGAGCATCTTGACACAGTCCGGCAGGAGCCAAATGTCTCAATGACACGAGTGGTTCACGCCCACTAGGCAAGCGTACTCTGGCATATAAGGGGATTACTTCAATAATCTCGACGTCTTGTACCGCAGGGTCATACTTACTACACTGAAGACAACGCAGTAAGGCTCGTTTTGCAGTCAACAACCACGTCGGCAATGGAAGTCCGTTAGCCGTTCTCCGTTCGTGCCGACCGTTTTCTTCACTTCATCTAATGTATGCGGTAAATTTCGCGCTTTCACGAAATGCTATAACCTCGTGATTCCCGGGTGATATAAGCTCTCATGAAGATCAGCTGATTTGTCAATTTTAACCGAGGCTACGACATCAGCACGCGAAATCATATCGGGGGTCACGTTGATTTCACCCGGTCTATACGAGATTTCGTAACTGTGACATGCCAATTCCAGCCTCCATCTAGCGATCTTATCGTTCTTCACCTTTCCTCTGCTAGTTTTGTCGAACATAAACGATACTGATTTCTGGTCCGTAATCAATTTAAAATGCCGTCCCAAAAGCAAGTATCTCCAGCGCCGGATCGCCTCGACAATTGCAGCGGCTTCTTTCTCAATGGAAGAATGTCGTCGCTCCGTGGGATTCAACGTCCTCGAAAAGAATGCGACGGGTTTGCCGTTTTGCGATAGAGTAGCGGCCAACGCGTTGTCGGAGGCATCTGTTTTGTATCACAAATTGAGCCAAATCATCTAGAGGAGCAAGTGACGCTTTAGCTATATCTCGCTTCATATTCTCGTACGACAACACCATGGCAGGAGATAACGGGAACGAATGAGTGTCCACGAGGGGACGTAACTTTTCTGAAAAACACGGTATCCACTTAGAGTAGTGGGAAAGCATACCCACGGCACGTTTCAACAACCTGCCATCATGGGTCTTTGGTAAGTCAATCAGTGTTCTTAACCTGTCAGGATCCGGACGAATGCTACCCTTTTCGATCACATGACCCAACATTTGTATGGAAATCTTGTTAAAATTGCATTTGTCATAGTTTATCGTGAGTTGGTATTTTTCTATTGAATTCATGATAATTTCTAGGTTCTTATCATGTTCTGCTTGGGTTTTGCCACATATAACCACATCATCTACATAGGTAAATATCTTGTATCTTGTAAATGTATCTTGAAGGTTTACATCTTGAAAAATGTCATTGAGCACCTTTTGAAAACACGCTACTCCATTTGTTACCCCAAAAGGTATTCTTGTGAATTCAAACAGTTTACCGTCTGCTTCAAATGCTGTAAACGTTGCTGCTTCAAATGCTGCAATCGTTGAGATGAAGGGCAATCTGGTGATAAGCTTCCCGTAAATCTATCGAGCTGAAATATGAGTATTGCGAGAATTTATCAATTATTTCGCTGATACTCGGTAATGGATATGCATTTAATTCCGTGAAGTGGTTGATAGTTTGCGAGTAATCAATAACTATTCTTCTCTTTCCATTATCTGAATTGACCACGAGAACCTGAGCTCTCCATGGACTAGAACTGGGCCTTATTATCTTTTCACTAAAAAGTCTACTAATCTCTGTCTTGATGAATGCGCCTTCGTCGTGAGAACGTCGTCTGGTCTTCGTTTGTATTGGCCTGCAGTTTGCTCGCAAGTTCGTGAACAACGACGGAGCCTGCACCTTGGCAGGGACCATGCCGCAAACATCCAAGTTCGGCTTTGCCCCACCGAATTTCATGGTGACACAGTTATAGGCCATCATGAAATCATGACCCAACAACACTGGTGCACATAAATCTTCCAATACCGCCAAGCGGAAGTCACTGAATACGTCTTATTTTACTCTAATATCAGCTACACATTCTCCAATTATGCTGGTTTGATGCTGGGTTGCAGCCAAATAAACGGTACCCGAAGCAGCCTGAATATGTAGACCCAATTTTTGGGCGTGAGCCAACTTGTTGAAACTTCTCGTACTTCCCGTGTCTACAAGCGCTGTTTCCCTATTTCCGTTTATCCTGATCGTACACACAGCTGACTTCAAGCCATGTGTGATGCCAGTGGCGACAGCAGCGATAAAGTTAATCGAAGCCGACTGGCCTTTTGAAGATTTGTTTTCTAATTTCCACCGGCATACTTTCGAGAAATGGCCCACTTTCCCACAATTATGACCTGTAGCATTGCGTGCTCCACACTGAAACCTTGGGTGAGCTGGTCCACCACAAGATCCACACCTCTTCACGACCGCAGCAGTAGTCTCGATGAAGTCTTGATCTTTGTTCGCCGACATACAACATTCCTCCAATGATTGAGCAATGCTGTTATCATTCACCTCAAACGTAGAAGAATGTTTGATTCCATAGGCTTACGACTGTATTTGTGCTCTCTCCAGAGCTCGTGCTTGAGCTGCGGCTTCATCCAGACTCAAATTCAAATTTTCAGACGCTGACGTATCAAGTTCGATGAAATTCCATTAATGAATGTGTAACGGATCGCTTCACTTCTAATTTCCTCCGCCCTCGCGTCAGTGAAGCCACATTCAGTTGCTAGCGACTGCAAAGCCTCAATATACGCGTCGAGAGATTCACCTGGTTTTTGCCTTCTGTAAGTCAGACAATGCCTAGCAAAAATCACACTTCTCGGCTCGACATACCGAGACGATAACAAACTGATTGCTTCATCATGCGACTGAGCTCTTTTCACAAATTTGTGACAATCACACGAGAGGTGGGCACGCAGCAATGTGAGCTTTAGCATTTCTTCCTGTGGATCAACAGCATGCATAAATGCTTCAAACTTGCATTTCCATACAACCCACTCACCCTCCGCCGAACCAGCATTTGGGTCCAAGTCTAACTGTTCAGGCCGTAAATACATTTCCATTTGGTTAAGATTCAGTTAATAAAATTGTGGTGTTATCTGATGACTCAGTACAAACACTCAATGCCTAAGGATAGTTTTTTATTAACTGAAAACACAGCATACACATCTACAAACCGCACATAACCAATCGCACAAAGCACACATATATAACGCATGTAAACAATAACAATCGCCAGATGAATTATGCCAGTCACTAACAGAAATAACAACAATATCAAGTTCAAGTTCAAGTGTATTAATCCACACAAAAGCTTTGCTTATCATGATGTGAATACTACATAAATATATACACATTCATACACTCACCCATATATGTATATACATACACACAAAAATATACACACACACACTCATATACATACATATGCACATATTCTCGTACATATACACATATACACCCAGAATATGCATATATACACATACACATACATACATATCTATCTATATATATAAAAGAGATCCTCTGTCTGTCTGTCTGTCTGTTTGTCTGTCCCACCCTCCTTGGTCACATTTTCAGCAAGCTGCTACTCGGTAACCACTTAATGTACCCGCCAACAATTTATACCATTACGCTGGACATTTTCTTGTCTACACGATAGGATAAATTTCAAATTTTAAAAATAAAACCAAAAAAAGTTATCGCGGTGAAAAGACAAAATGAACCCTGAAAAGTGCGAAAATTTTGGTCAATTTTCCTACATCTACTCCTCATAAACCAGAAATGGTACAGCCAAACAGATTATACCACTGTGTAGAAAATATTCTGTTCTACTCGGTAGGCTATAATTCATATCCAAAAATTAAATATAAAATATCTAAAAATGACAAAATTTCAGTCTACATTCAAAATTATATTTAAGCTCGAAGCGTCCGATTTTCTGTACTTTTTTCTCTATTTCTCAGCAACTAAACATCACACATCTAAATAAATAATACCATCATGCTGGGAATTTTGTTTTCTACAGCACGGTAAAAATATTAATTTTCCAAAGCGTATTAAGATAAAGTTACGGCGGTGTGAAGTCAAAATGACAAAGTCAAAAAGGCAAAATTAGCACTGGAAACCGTGAATATTTTGGTAAATATTCCGCTATCTATTCCTCATAAACCAGCAGAGTTAAAGCTATAAAAATTATACTATTGTGTAGAAAATTTTGTGTTCTACAAGAAATATTCTAATTTATACCCACAAATGATACCAAAAACGTACAATTGGCAAAATTCTCAAATACATCCCAAATTACACTTGAACACCGGGCGACTAAAATTAATTCATTTTTCTACTATTTCTCAGTAACTATTTGTTACACATAAAAATAAATTATACCATTGTGCTGGAAATTTTGGTTTCTACAATACGGTATAATTTCTAATTTTCCAAAGTGTATCTGAAGGAAGTTACGGGGGTGTAAAGTCAAACGGACATATTGCCAATTTGACAGCTATTATGCGCACTTGCGATTACACAGGAATATACTACTGTGTAGATAATTTTGTGTTCTACAATATAAGTTATAATTTATACCCACAAATGATACAAAAAAACGTGTAAAATTGGCAAAGTTCGCAAATACATCCAAAATTACACTTGAACACCGGGTGACTAAAATTAATTCATTTTTCTACCTATTTCTCAAAAACTAATTGTCACAAATTAAAATGAATTATACCATCATGCTAGAGATTATGTTTTCTACAATACGGTAAAATTTTTAATTTTCCAAAATGTATCTAAAGGAAGTTACGGCGGTGTAAAGTCAAAATGTCATGTTGCCAATTTGACAGCTATTATGCGCACTTGCGATTACACAGGAATATACACTGATTTAATTTCACTGAAGTCCAATCACAATTTACGCACTTGCGATTACACAAGAATATACTACTGTGTAGAGAATGTTGTGTTCTACAATATAAGTTATAATTTATACCCACAAATGATACAAAAAACGTGTAAAATTGGCAAAATTCTCAAATACATCCAAAATTACACTTGAACATCGGGCGACTAAAATTAATTATTTTTTCTACTATTTCTCAGTAACTATTTGTTAAACATAAAAATAAATTATACCATCGTGCTAGAAATCTTGTTTTCTACAATACGGTATAATTTGTAATTTTCCAAAGTGTATCTGAAGGGAGTTACGGCGGTGTAAAGTCAAAAGGACATATTGCCAATTTGACAGCTATTATGCGCACTTGCGATTACACAGGAATATACACCGATTAAATTTCACTGAAGCCCAATCACAATTAAGAATGCATCATATTAGCTCCAAGCATGGATGGTGTGGTTTTATTGCGTACAGTTTAATTAATGCTACACTATACTGAATAGAAAGACTTTATTGTCCTCAATATTTATACATGAATTGTTCCGCACGACGGGCGGGTAAAATGCTACTTGGAACAAAGTAAGCTACTGAATTTTACTGTGTAATTTAATTGGTTTAATTTCAAGTTGCATACGCTTAAGCTGCATAAGGATACGGGTTGTAATATCATGCAATGCCAACTATATGAATATGCTGTTTTAGCGGACGCATAAATCTGGAATTATAGAGATGACAGCAGGTTTCATAGTTTTGATAGTGTTACACTTATGAATTACTACACACGAAGGACGGGTGTGAATTTGAGCAGTGTTGAGGGAAAAACTTCGTCAATAATTAAAACAAGAATTTACAAATATATATTTTTCTATTGGATAAGCTTTTTGCTTTTTGATTCATTATATTTTATTTATAGTCCCGCACGAGGGGCGGGTTTAAATACGAGGCTGTTCGAGGGAAAATATTTTGCCACATCTAAAATAAGAACATTCATATTTAGACTTTTCTATTGGTTAAGACTTTTTATGGGTTTACTTTTTATATTTTTATTTCTAATGGTTTTTTATTAATTCAATATTCCTTATACTTTATTTATTGTTCTGCTCAACGGGCGGGTTTTAATGCTAGATGGTGATGTTAAGTTATAAATATATTTTGAATACAGTATGATAAAAAAATTAGTCATTTTTCATTGTTTTGTGTCTGAGTTCTGAATTATTCAGCACGACGGGCAGGTTTAAATATGAGGCGGTTTAGGCAAACTATTTTGTCAAAATACTATAAAAATATAGAGATTTAGACTTTTTATGGGTATGCTCTTTTCCTTATTAATTCATATTTATTTTCTCTGATAAATTGGATGAAAATCTAATGGTATGAATTGTTCCTCACGACGGGCCGGTTTATATGCTAGAATTTCCATTGTTTGTTATGTGTTTGTGTTCTGAATTATTCCGCACGACGGGCAGGCTCAAATATGGGGCGGATTGAGGGATAATATTTTGTCAAATTTAAATTTAAAATATTCACATTTTGAGTTTTTTATTGGTGAACTTATATACAGGTTAAATTTTTTGCTTTTTTATTTGTATTCAGTTTATTTTATGGATTGAACATGAATTTTACTTTATGAATTGTTCCGCACGACGGGCGGGTATCTGAAGGGAGTTACGGCGGTGTAAAGTCAAAAAGACATATTGCCAATTTGACAGCTATTATGCGCACTTGCGATTACACAGGAATATACACCGATTAAATTTCACTGAAGCCCAATCACAATTAAGAATGCATCATATTATCTCCAAGCATGGATGGTGTGGTTTTATTGGGTACAGTTTAATTAATGCTACACTATACTGTATAGAAAGTCTTTATTGTCCTCAATATTTACACATGAATTGTTCCGCACGACGGGTGGGTAAAATGCTACTTGGAAAAAAGTAAGCTACTGAATTTTATTGTGTAATTTAATTGGTTTAATTTCAAGTTGCATACGCTTAAGTTGCATAAGGATACGGGTTGTAATATCATGCAATGCCAACTATATGCATATGCTGTTTTAGAGGAAGCATTAATCTGGAATTATAGAGATGTTTCATTGTTTTGATAGTGTTACACTTCTGAATTACTACACACGAAGGACGGGTGTGAATTTGAGCAGTGTTGAGAGAAAAACATCGTCAATAATTTAAACAAGAATTTACAAATTTGACTTTTTCTATTGGTCTTTTATCATCAATTTTCTTTGTGTTTGTTTCGTGTTTGAGTTCTGAATTATTCCGCACGACGGGCAGCTTTAATTATGAGGCGGGTTTTGGAAAAACATGTTTTCTAAATTGAAACATAAATTTCACATTTAGACTTTTATATTGGCTAAAACTTTCCTATGGGTTTGTTTTTCTTTTTCAATTTGAACTAATTTTTTTATAAAATTGAATATTAATTATATTTTATAAACTGTTCCGCACGACGGGCGAATTAAATGTATCTATAAAGAGTGGATTTAAATGATAGCGAGGTATATGATATTTTGCTAGCAGTAAATATTCCAGCGATAAAAGTAGAGTAGCTCTTAAGCAAATGATTTTGGAGAATGATGTGAACCTTTAAATATATTTTGCGATCTGATGATATATGTATTAGGAATAATACGTAGCAGAATATAGATTGCATAATATAATATCGGCTGTAATATCAAGGGCTGTAATATCGGTGTAATCCAAAAAATAACAACTGTATGAATATGATGCATTATTGGAAGCATAATCGGGAATTATGAGATAATATGATAATGGTGTATAATTATATCGCATTATGCAGCAAATGTGAATTTAGCTGCCTTACAGTTTGGTTCCGATACTATATTGGCGGGTTGAGAGAAAAGTATTGGTGGGCCGCGTGTTTGGGACCCCTGGGGTAGATAATCTCAGTCTTCTGATTACAAATTATGATCGCATCAGTATATTTTGTGATCACAAACTAATAAGTTAAATCACCTCAGACTAGGCTGAGAGCGGTCAAGATTGAATGGTTGGGTTGGGTTGGGTAGGTTTGACTCAGGTTATATTGGGTTTTAATGATAGCGGAAAATATATATATTTTAACAATAAATATTATAGCGGTAAAAGTGAAATAGTACTTAAGCAAATGATATTGGGGAATGATGTTAAGTAATAAATATAGTTTGGAAACATTCTGATGAAAAGATTTCATCATCTTTCATTGTTTGTTTCGTGTTTGTGTTCTGAATTATACCACACGACGGGCAGATTTATATATCAGGCGGGTTGAGGGATAATATTTGTCAAAATAAGAATAAAAATATTCACATTTAGACTTTTCTATTGGTTAAGATATTTATACGTTACATTTTTTGGTTTTCAATTTGTATTCATTATATTTTATGGATTTGATATGAATTTTATTGTATGAATTGTTCCGCACGACGGGTGGGTTTAAAAAAGTGTTTTTAGATCATTTTTTCAAATGGTTCATTTAAAAAAAGGTAATTTTTTTTAAAATAAAAATGTTCCGCGAGCAGCAACTATAGACAATAGAACGTTCAATTTTCCCTGTAGAATTAATCCATACACAAAACCAATGGATTAGACTTCAAATATGAATTTTATTGTATGAATTGTTCCGCACGACGGGCGGGTTTAAAAAAAGTGTTTCCATTTTTTAGTTCATTTTTTTCAAATGGTTCATTTAAAAAAGGTATATTTTTTAAAATAAAAATGCTCCACGGGCAGCAACTATAGACAATAGAACGTTCAATTTACCCTGTAGAATTAATCCATACACAATACCAATGGATTTGACTTCAAGATGCAGAACGGATCGTGTTCGAGTTCTGAATTATTCAGCACCACGGGCGGGTTTAAAAATGACTCAGGCGGACTGAGGGGAAATATTTTGTCGAAATAAAAATAATTAAACTAATAATTTTCAATTGATGAATATTTTTATGAGTGTACCCTATTTCATGTTTATTTTTCCATATTTTTTTATGAATTGAATATGAATTTCATGTTATGAATTGCTCCGCACAACGGGTGGGTTTTAATGCTATATCTATATATATAAAAGAGATCCTCTGTCTGTCTGTGTATGTATGCTTGGATATGAGGTGACATAATTGCGCCGGTTCATGGTTCGCTGGTTCAATGATCATGGGCTTCAAACGCAAACGAAGCGATGGCTTATTTTTATGAAATAAAAATGTCCCGCGGGCAGCAAAAAAACGTTCAATTTCACCGTATAGAATGAATTCATATACAAAACTAATGGATTTGACAAGAACCAGAACGGATGGTGTTCGAGTTCTGAATTATTCCTCACGTCGGGCGGGTTTAAATATGAGGCGGGTTGAGTGAAAATATTTTGTCAAAATAAAATTAAAAATAATGAAATTTAGACTTTTTAATTGATTAAGGTTTTCATGAGTTTGCCTTATTTATTTTTAATTTGCAATATTTTTATGAATTGCTCCGCACAACGGGCGGGTTTTAATGCTAGTATATATATATATATATATATATATATATATATATATATATATATATATATATATATATATATATATACATATATATATATATATACATATATATACATATATATACATACATATACACACATTCATACATGCATGCGTGTATATGTACTGACACACTCACGCACGCTCGCACACTCATACATGAATCCAATATTTAGACTGTACGAGACATATACTTGTATACCATACTGAACATTAACATGCATAAACAAACAACACCAACGAATTTGAATCACAATGATAACATCTACTTTGAGGAAGCAAATGGTCTGTATAAGTCGTCCATCAGCTTGGTAATCATTTGTTTTTCAAATAATGCAAGTCTAGGTATTTGCTTGATATCCTTTTTCAAGTTATTCCAGCAAGTGACTCCATCGTGAGTTATACAAAATCTTCTACATCTTGTTCTACAGGACTGTACCAAGAAATTATGAACATGACGTTTGTTCACAATGAACATATTTTGCAGTACCTTTGTCAGCATGTTGTTGTGGGCCTTATATAAAGTAGTTATTCTATTTAAAGTAACCAATTTTTCCAGTGGTAGAACTCTATATTTTACAAATATTGGTTTTGTGCTTTCTCTTGAAGATTTAAACTCAATTAATCTAATTATTCTCTTTTGCAATTTACATAATGTTTCCAAATTACTTTTAAATGTTGATCCCCATGTTTCATTGCAGTAAGACAGTTGAGATCTCACTAGGCAATTATATAATAATAAGAAAGTTTTACTATTTATTAGTGGCCTGACCTGTCTTAACATAAAGGCTATTTTTGCAATTTTTGCTTCCAAGTTCTTGATATGCCCTTTCCAACTGATGTTTTCTTGAAAAAATACACGCAAGTATTTCATCTGTTAGACTCTGTTGATCTGTTTGTTCATTTATTTTCATTAAGTTCAAGTCTTCTAAACGCCGTTTAGCAAAAATTATATAGTGAGTTTTTTCAATATTCAGCGCCAGTCTATTAATTTCTAACCATTCATTTAATTTTGCAAGTTCAGAATTTATTTTATGCTCTATTACGTTATACTCTTTTCCCGAGAAAAACATGTTTGTGTCATCTGCAAATAATACCAGCTTAGTGTCCGACAAATAATAAAAAATATATATAAAAATCAAAAATAATTTAGGTCCTAGAATCGAGCCTTGCGGTACACCACAATATATCCCCCTTGAGTCAGACAGCGATTTATTAAAAATTACATTCTGTGTTCTTAACTGTAAATAATCCATTGAAAAGCATTTCCCCTTATCCCATAGTTGGCCAATTTATTCAGCAGCAATGAATGATCTACCATATCAAAAGCTTTTCTGAGATCAATGAAAACACCTACAGTTAATAGTTTCTTTTCCAGCGATTCTGTTATATAATTTTGAGAATCTATTATTGCATGATTTACATTTTTGTTTACTTGAAATCCATATTGGCTGTCGTTAATAATACTATGTTTTGTAATAAAACTGTCTAAACGTTTCATGAAGCACTTCTCTAATAATTTAGAAAACTGAGGAAGCAAGGATATCGGCCTATAATTGGAAAACTGCGTTTTGTCCCCGGATTTATATATTGGACACACCTTTGCTTTTTTCATTCCTGCTGGGAAGACACCTGTATCGAATGACTGATTAAAAACATAATACAAAGGTTCTAGAATATATGGGCATGACATTTTTATCAAGCTCATACTTATGTTGTAAACATCCTCAGATCGTTTACTTGCGCTAGACTTGATTGTGTTGAAAATTTCTGCATGACTTATGGGCTGCAAAAACATACTGTCTGAGTAATTGGCAGGAAACCGTTGAGAATGAATGTTTGTTGTTTGCTGTTGAATTGTTTGTTGCTGTGCAACATTTTGGCTGATATTAACAAAATAATTATTGAAAGCGTCTGCTATGTCGCTCGGTTCAGTTATGATTTTATCATTGTGATGGAAATGCGGAGGATAATTTTGTCTTTTATTTCTGCCGGTTATTTCATTCATAGTTTTCCATGTCGATTTGATATCATTCTTGTAGCGAGAAAAGATATTCTCATAATAAATTTGTTTTGACCGTCTCAGAAGAGTTGTTAGGAGGTTTCTATATCTTTTGTATTGAATACAATCCTCGTTTAGCTGACTATTAAGATAGTTTTTGTTACGAGCGAGCGATAGCGAGCGAGTTCATACTTGGTGTTACTAGAAAAATGAGTATGAGCGGTCCGCCGGCCGGCCCGCCGGCCGTGGTCACGCTTTTCAGAGGCTTATATCTCTGGAACCATAAGTCCGATTAACATGCTTTTTTTTTGTTGGGTAGTCTCATCCTTCCTGCCGCGGATGAGACCAAGCCGAATCATGTCAGTGCCTACTATGGCACGTGGCACGTCCCAAATACCCTCCTACTTTTTCGAAAAACACTTTTTACCCGTTTTTCAGAGGCTTATATTTCTGGAACCATAAGTCCGATTAACATGCGTTTTTTTTGTTGTTAGCCTCATCCTTCTTGCCGCGGATGAGACCAAGCCGAATCATGTCAGTGCCTACTATGGCACGTGGCACGTCCCAAATACCCTCCTACTTTTTCGAAAAACACTTTTTACCCGTTTTTCAGAGGCTTATATTTCTGGAACCATAAGTCCGATTAACATGCGTTTTTTTGTTGGGTAGCCTCATCCTTCTTGCCGCGGATGAGACCAAGCCGAATCATGTCAGTGCCCACTGTGGCACGTGGCACGTCCCAAATGCTTTCCTACTTTTTCGAAAAACACTTTTTACCCGTTTTTCAGAGGCTTATATTTCTGGAACCATAAGTCCGATTAACATGCATTTTTTTTTGTTGGGTAGCCCAATCCTTCCTGCCGCGAACGAGACTATGCCGAATCATGTCAGTGCCCACTGTGGCACTCAACAGTGGCATTTGGCATTAAATAACATTTTTAAATATTAAAGTTAATATTAAAGTTTGATTACATATGATAGCTTCGCGCTCGCTCGTTCATCGCCGAACACGGCGTCTTACTGGTATATATAATTTGTGTTTTTACACGATATTTTTAATCCTTTTGTCAACCATGGCTGCATAATTCTGGTTTTCTTACGTATTTTCATGACGGGGAAATGCCTGTCAACAATGGATTGGTAAATTTGTATGAACTTTTCGAAAGTGTCATTCACATTATCGGTATAAGTTTGCCTCCAATCAATAATTTGTAAATTGTACAGAAAAGCTTCTTTTCTTTTCTCGTTGATAATTCTTTTGAAGAAGAATTCCTCTGTTTGTTTTTCATGATGAGCCACACTTATACCACAGTATATCGGCAAATGATCACTTATATCATAAGTAATGGTTCCTGAACAAAATTCTCTCTTGGTCATGTTGGTAAATATGTTGTCTATTGTAGTACAGCTGTTGCTAGTGATTCTGGTCGGAGATTTAATTAACGGCATGAAGCCCAGACTAAGCATAGCATCAGAAAAACGCTAAACGCTGCTATATTCTTTCCTAGTCAAATCAAAGTTAAAATCCCCAGTTATAATCCAGTTTGAAGATCTAGTCATGGCAAACATTTCTTATAGTTTTTCACAAAAATTCGATTATGCTTGATGATGGCGATCTGTATACCGAGCTCACATATAGAACATTTTGCTTGTTTTTGTATAAGTTTTGTAACTTGATTGTTACACATTCAAAATTACTATCTACACATATCGTTTCCTAGTCAAATCAAAGTTAAAATCCCCAGTTAAAATCCAGTACTTTCAACCAACACAGAATTGTGTTTCTTATGGACATATATAGCAACGCCACCAGACCTTTTACCCCTTCTATTTAATGAAAATAATTTATAAGAATCCAAATTATATAATTCCAAAAGTGTTGCTTCATTAAACCAAGTTTCACTAATCGCGATTACATCTATGTCGGAACAGTTTGATATAAAATGTACAAAATCATCGAAGTTTGATTTCAAGCTCCTGGCGTTAATGTGGACCACATAAAGACCATTTGCTTCCTTAACATACCTAATGAACTCTTCATAATACATATTTTTTGTTACACTATGAATAACTTGAGAAAAATCTAGATCAATTGAATCATTTGACATTACATTCAAACCTCCACACTTAATCTCAACATCCATAATCGGTCTTGTTCTTCATATTCTCTATTTCTTGCTGCAATATTGGACAGCAGTGGTCGTTAGAACAGTGATCAACTGAATCTTTTTTATATCTCATGCAGTTGATGCACCTTTTTATTTGAGAAGTACAGCTCCTCGATTCATGGTCTCCTGCACATCTGAAACAGCAGGGATCATCGCCGTTTCTTTTTGCCGAGCAGTTCGCTGCCGAGTGGCCAAAGCGCTGACAGTGATAACAGGCCAACGTATAATATCTGTCTCTCACCTTGTACACGCCCCAGTCAAGATGTAGTTTATCCCCGAGTCTTGCAACAGCGTCTCGAACCTCATGGTTGCATCTCAAGATGTAGTGCTGCGTATTCCCTGCAGCTGGTTTCTTGAACAGTACGCTCAATCTGGTTTTGACGTGCTCAACAGATTTCAATGACTGATTTTTTTCCAACAACGTTTCAATAACCTCTTCAGGAGTTTCTTCTCTATTTACGTTGCACAGCATAATCTTTGGTTGAATCTTTTTTTTAATTGTTGTCGACACATTTTCGATTGTACGAAGTTTCTCCACCGCAGCATCACGCGATTTCACATTTTTGAAATTCATCACGATGTTTCCGTTGTCTGAGAATTTAGTGTTTTCAACCTGTAAGTCTTTCAAAGCCGATTTTACTTTGGTTTTTTCTGATACATTGCTATTAGTAGAGTTGATCACCAGCAAATGCTTCCCCTTTTTAGCTGCATCCAACCAAGGACTACCAGTCTTCTCACAATTTTGCTCCAAACAATGCGAAGTTCCGTTCTCCTTGCAACAATTCATGTCTGTTTTTCTCTCTCCAATACAATCATGTCTTTCACGTACAATAATTTTCAATTCACTAACCTTGTTCAGTACCAACGATAGTTTCGATTCAAGCTGTTCATCCTTTGAAAGCTTTTCTTGTAAATACTCGTTCTGTGTTTTCAATTCATCGATGATCTCCTTCAGACGCACGATTTCTTCATTCTTTTGTACACAGGTGGCACAAGACTTCCTCTTGGCCGTACCAGATGTCATTATTGGCAAATATCACTTTACTTTAATGCGTTTCACTAAATGTTCTCAATAGAACTCAAAATATTATAAATTACGATAAATAGCAATTTCTATACCGGAGATCACAAAACACGTCCGCACGCTAACACGACGAAAACTGAACTGAATATCACTACAGTTAGCGATGCAAAACGTGCACACATATAAACGCATAAAATTGTACAAGCAGATTTACTCGCAAACATGTAAATAACATTTGATATGATGACCATCAACAAAAACGAACTTTCTTCAAGAATATATTCTCTATCAAATGTCCAAGCCATTGATGTAAGCAAAAAAACAACATATTCTACAATCATAGTTTCACAGTTCACCTACAATACGTGCTTACATATGCATTTAAAACTTAGTGTAAATTCTTGCCACACAAGTAATACTTGTATGAATGTCTTGTGATAGTTCTAGCACGTGCTCTCTTGTGTAATGCAACACATCCTCTCATCACACTTGTACATTCACTATTCAAACTTGGGCAGACATCACGCACGTCACACTTGTACATCTACCTATGTGTTTTCCTGTGCACTGAAAAGTTTGAACTATTTCTGAATCTCCGATCACAAAATTCGCATTTGAATGGCTTCTCTCCTGTGTGTGTTCTCATGTGACTGGTGAGATCGCCACTTCGAATGAATCTCTTATTGCACATCTCACACTTGAACGGTTTCTCTCCTGTGTGTGTTCTCATGTGTAGAGAAAGTGAGTGAAAAAACGTAAATCGCTTATTGCATACATCACACTTGTACGCCTTCTCTCCACTGTGTGTTCTCATGTGTGAACTGAGATACCTCTTTTGTGAAAATTTCTTATTGCACAACTCACATTCGTATGGTTTATCTCCATTGTGTATTCTCATGTGAATTGTGACATGGCTTTTCTGTGTGAATCTCTTATTACACAACTCACACTTGTACGGCTTCTCCCCTGTGTGTGTTCTTATGTGATATAAGAGACTGGTCTCCCACGTGAATCTCTGATCACACAACTCACACTCGTAAGGCATCTCTCCACTGTGAGATACCATGTGCTTAGTAAGATTGCCTTTATGTGCGAATTTCTTATTGCACAACTCACATTCGTATGGTTTATCTCCATTGTGTATTCTCATGTGAGTTGTGACATGGCTTTTCTCTGTGAATCTCTTATTACACAACTCACACTTGTACGGCTTCTCTCCTGTGTGTGTTCTCATGTGACATAAGAGATTCGCCTTACACGTGAATCTTTTATCACACAGCTCACACTCGTATGGTTTATCTCCACTATGTGTTCTCATATGCCTAGTGAGAGTGACTTTCTCTGTGAATTTCTTATTGCACAACTCACATTCGTATGGTTTATCTCTACTATGTGTTCTCATGTGAATGGTGAGAGTGTTTTTCTGCGTGAATCTCTGACCACATAACTCACATTCATGCGGCTTCTCTCCAGTATGTGTCATTATGTGCAGGGAAAGATGGTGACTTCTCTTGAACGTCTTGCCACACAAATAACATTTGTGAGGTCGTGGTCGGTTACTGCAGTCATGACGCGGCTGCGTCTCGGACAAATCAGAATTGATCCGTACAACTTCAGGCGAAACATGACTGTCTACACATACACATTGCAGTAACGAGAAACACGTGAAATTCTGCTATTAACAAGTACCAATCATAACGGATATATACGACAATATGATATATGACGGATACATGCAACACCTAAACGTTATTATACAATGAGCGATATCAGTTAGTCCTTCCTGAAACAGACCACCACAGAGGTCGAGAACATGCAGGCCCTTGACACTGTTTTGTAGCTCACTGATTTCTTGAAAATGTCTGAAGATCAGGCAAAAAACAAGAGATCATGTTTGTTCAATGTGGTTTATGCAGGCTAGCTCATAGATCTGTGGCTAGCTCATAGATCTTATAATAAGTTAAAACAGAAGCGTTATCGTGAAACATTCCCACGAAGTCGTTGTTGATATATATAAATTTTGGTGTCAATGTGTATTTGCGTTTTCTCATAAATGTGCCCTTGTTTATTGTAAATACTTTAATTTATAGTGAGGATAGTGGGTGAGTTGCGGTCAAATTCTCACCGTCGCCTTTCGTTCTTTGTATTCGATGAGCGCGTCTTGTCAACATATCCGCTTTGTTTCCAGAGTGCAGTAGAATATCTGTGCTGGATTAGGCTCTTGTTCGTAGCTGTGAGTTCACTATCGCAGATAACAAACCAATGCTACAACCACGTGGTGCACCAGTACCTTGAGGAAGAAATATTCAATCGTAAATAGCGTGTAGATGTACACAATGCACATACAACGAATTCAAAATTGGGCGCCTGTTTAAAAAGTAAAATAAACTTAATCATATTTGTATTTGTACTTCAGCCTACCACAGGCACAATTGGCATAAAGAATAAAGTAGACATGCAATAATAAAACTAAATAAAATAAGTAAGTCAGAATACATGTAACATGCAAATGCAGAAACTACAAAACTGCAGAGAAAAACATGCGAACATACATGGAAAATTATAGAGGTCGTGACAAGAAACAGAATATAGGTGTAATTACAAAAGGCAGCACGTAAGTAAATAAAGATGCCACTACAAATGTAACATGCGAATCAGGCAGACATGCAAACATAAACAAGCACACATACAAACAAGTATAGAGAATGCAGTTATGAGCAAGTCATTTAATCTAATATCGAGAAAAGGTCTAGCATGCACACATACAAAACAAGTACAAATAATGCAATTATGAGCATGCTTTTAGCTTTTATGCTTTTAGCATTATGAGCAGGTCATTTAATCTAATAGCGAGAGAAGGTGAGAATGTAGTAGCTTCGAGAATGATTTAACAGATGTGGAGGAGAGCAGTTCATATGGAAGGTTGTTGTACATACGTGGTGCAGTAAACTGAAGAGAGCGTGTCGACCAGAAGGATTCACAAAGAGAACGAGGTTCAAGGAGTACTTTGAACTGTCGTGTATCACGAGGACCAACTTGTGGCGATAGGAGTTCTAGAAGATACTGCGGTGAATCAGAAAGATGTAAGAGCTTGTATGTCAGTAAACAGATTTTATGATGAATGCGGTAAGGTATGGGTAGGATACCCAGGTCACGTAGATGGGATGATGTGGGGTGATGTGGAGGAAGGCGAAGGATGAAACGACAGGCTTGATTAAGGATAGACTGCAGTATGTTATAGGATTTCTGTGGAAGGTGTAGAAATAGTGAATTGCAGTAGTCAATGCGGGGGAGTATGAGAGCAGATACCAGAGAGTGCGCGAGAGGAGAGTCAATGTAAGGACGGATCAAATATAGATTTCGGATAATTAACCGACAGATATGAGCGGTAGAAGTGAAGTGTTTTTGATAGGATAGGTGCGGATCTAGTATAATACCGAGGTCACGTACATGGGATGAAAGAGGCAAGTCAGACAGAGCAGGGTGGATCTTAGGCGGGTGAAGAACAATATATTCAGTTTTAGAAGGATTGATGATCAGTGATCCTGAGGAGGCCCAAGATGAGATAGTGTCCATGATATGAGGAACAGACTTTTGATAGGATAAGGGAAGGAAAATCTGGACGTCATCTGCATATATATGAAAAGAAAGGGATAATTTGCGCAATATGGGACAGAGAGATGACATGTAAATGTTAAAAAGAATAGGCCCCAGTGATGAACCCTGGGGAACCCCTGATAAAAGAGGAAGAGTTTGTGAATGACAGGAATCGAAAAGAACAGAGTAGGAGCGATTAGTGAGGAAGGATGTTAAGAGAGAAAGAGCTGAATGGGATATTCCAATGGAAGAGAGGTCTTGAATTAAAATTTTATGATCGACAAGGTCAAAAGCAGATGACATATCCAAGAGAATAAGTAATACAGATGTTTTTTGTGAAAAAAGAGAGAGTATATCGTGCTGAAGGCGAACAAGGGCAGATTTGGTTGAACGTCGTGGAACGAAACCTGATTGAAGATCGTCAAGGAGATGATTATGATTGTAACATTTTTTGTCTTCAGCGATGATAATTCTAGTGGAGCAGGCCTCTTAATGTTGTGCGCCGCGATAACTCTTGTTGTGCCGATTCCAAACAGTAGTTTTGTTGAAACAATGTATTTCGTCGTGATATTGAAAGTTCAGTTCTTAGCTCTATCGTCCTAACGTTATATTCAATGTTCTATCCTATCTGTTCTGCCTGTATCTGCTAGTCTGTCTCTCCTGTCTGTCTTCCTATCTGTTCTCTTGTTCTCCCCGTTCTGGTGTTGCTATACTCTGTTCCGTTCCATTCTCCCTCTGAACCACTCCACTTCTCTACTGAATCTTCCCTACTGCCGCTGCTCTTCTATTCCTATCTTCATCCTCTCTATCCCCTATCTCGACTGCCGTTGCTCTTCTATTCCTATATCCATACTGCCTATCCCCCGAATGGTGAAAACACTGTGCTTATATAGTGCCAACTAGCGCCGCCTACTTCATTCTCCAGCTCCAAGTTGTGTACGGCCTCATTAGTTACGGACCGCAAGGTCACCACAATGCAGCACGCCCATAGTCTTACACACTGGTGTGTGTAATATATGCGTGTGCACGTGCTGCCCTGCTGTCTCTTAATGTCTTGCAGTTGTGTGTGTGTGTGTGCCTACGTGTGTGCAACCAATGCTGTGTTCTGTATTCTAACCTACTGTGTTGACAGTGATGCATGTGTTTACGCTTCACTTCCTGTCCTAACTTCTATCCTATGTCACTTTCAATGCACAACATACAATACACAATGCACAAAACAATCAACGATTACTAAATAAAGATATAAGAATACAAGTTATATACAACACCGCATGAAATATAAACATTGTTACAATGATGAAGATAGGCTGATAGTTGATGGCAGATGGCAGATTCAAGGATTTTGGAGGAGAATGGAAGGAGGGAAATAGGTCGGTAGTTTTTTAGAATTGTCGGATCAAGAGAGGGTTTTTTAAGGATAGGAGTGAGAATGGCATGTTTGCTGGTGATGAAAGTTCCATGAAGAAAAGAGGCATTGATGAGATGGGTCAGAAAAGGAGCGAGTAGATGAAGAGAGGACGATATAGCAGAAAAGTTTATTGGATTAGATGGACAAAATGATTTTTTAGTGTGTGTGATGAGGCGATGGGTGGTAGTTATTGAGATCTGATGAAAAAAAGTTAAGGAACATGTGGTAGAAGAAAAAGGGAAAGTTGTAGTACGTGCATGGTTTGATGGTGTAGGAAAGTTCAGAGCGTGTAGTTCAGACCAGTAGTGTAGTTCAGAGCGTAAGGAAATGAGTTTATCAGTGAAATATTTGGCAAAATCGGAGCAGGAGATGGTGGTCTCAGCAGTTGGTTTGCGACCTAGAAGGGAATTCAGGGTTGACCAGAGCAGTTTTGGAGAGGATATGAGGGAAGGAATGTGATTAAGGTAGTATGATTTTTTAGCATCGAGAACAGTACGGACGTAGTCGGCACGAGAAAAAGCGAAGGATTTCCAGTCGTTTGGAGATTTGGTGCGTCGCCATCGTCGTTCTAGTCGACGCTGGGAACGCTTTAGAGATACTAGATGAGGAGTGGACCAAGGTGGCGGAGGAGGTCGTTTATCACCTCGGAAAGTGCGAAGAGGAAAGAGATGATCAGCGATCGAGGTGAGTTGAGAAGTGAAGAAGGAATAAAGTTGAGAATGGTGAAGATTCAAATACATAAATGGAGATAGGTGATGGTAGATGAAAGCAGAACAGGTTTCGGGGCTGTATGATTTGTAGTCACGATAAGAGAAAGTTTTGGTTTTAGAGGGGACAGGATGAAGTGGGAAGGCCGTGAGAAGAAGGCTGTGGTCAGTAAAATTGGAATCAGAGGGAAAAACAGTGACAGGAGGAAGGGATGGTTCTGAGTGATGTGATATGGAAGGGGTGATAATTAAGTCAAGAGTATGTCCAGCAATGTGTGTAGAAACATGAGGAGTCATATCTAGTGAGTGAGTTTCTAGGATAGATAGGAAATCCTTAGTATAGGGTTTATTTGAAGGAGAGTCGGGCCAAAAATTGAAATCACCAAGGATCAAGAAGGAATGTGAGAAGCGAGATATAATGGCTTCAATCAGGACAGGAAATTCTAATAGGAATTTAGGAGTGGAACCAAGGTGATCATGACGATAGATAATATTAAGACAAACACGAGAAGAGGAACAGCCTTTGACAATGAGTGAGAGAACTTCAAAGGAACTAGGCGGAGTAGTCAAGAGCGAGCAGCGCACTACAGAGAACTTGGATCGAAAAATGATGCCAGTACCGCCACCTGAGGAACGTTCTAGGGACGAAGGACGAGGGGCGTTAAGGTAAGAGTAATGAGAAGGAAGAGATGCGGAAAAAATGGATGGTTTCTGTGAGACAGGATATCAAGGTTGTGTGAAGAGAGAAGTTCAGATATATAGTATGATTTATTCCGGGCAGAACGTATATTCAATAACGCCAGGGAAGGAGAGAAGTTGTTAGGAATGGATGGATGAGGAGAAGACGAATCGGAAATGTTTGAGGAAGTGTCCGAAAACTGAGAAGGCAGAGTGGTGGAATGTAAGATGATAGGAGAATTAAGAGTAGAGCATGGAAAGAAATGAGAAGGCGTGAATTTGGAGAGAGAGCAATGTTTTGGGTGAGAGGATTCAGGAGTAGGATCGTTGCGATGAATACATGAAGAATTAGGAGAAACAAGTGATGATTCAGTGAAATGATAGAAGGATAGTTCAATCGAATTTAGTTTTTTGATGGGAAAGTACGTGTAATTAGAGAGTTCCTGGCCTTAATGAAGAATGGGCAGGAGGAGGAAAAGGCCGCATGCTTGTCAGGAAGTTTTGATTGGGAACAGCGAAAGCAGCATGGTGAGGACTTACATTGGCAGGATGACGATTGGTGCTCACATGCACAATAGCCGCATCTAGGAGATGAAAGTGGTGATTTGCAAGATGAGGGAGAATGACCAAGACCTAAACATTTGGAACAGTGGGATATCCAATATCGGGTGTAAACAGGGAGTCGCATCAAGTCAACAAAAATTCTGTCACCATGTTGAGAGATGGCTTGACGGCATTCAGGAGTAAGTGAAAAAATGGCACAGTTGGAGTTAAACTTGGAGCGAGTGAAGAATAGGAATTAGAGCTCATTTGATGATATGTAGGATGAAAGATAAGGATTTTTGGCAGCGATGGAATTGATGAGGGATGATGAAGTCATCGATGTAGGAACGTTTGGTACAGTGATTTTCGGAAGGATATGTGGTTGAGCAGAGATAGATGCTTGAGGAAAGGAGGATGAGAGCGATTCCTTGGCATATAAGAGCCGCTACATTATCAATAGCATATAACCCAAATGCTTCACTAGATTCTCATTGAAAATATAGTTGACGTCTCCAAACATGAAACCTCCAAACCTGAGTTGCCAGTTTATTACCAATAACATAATGAGACCAGATTAGAATTTAATGGAAACACCTATATATATATTGTGGATGTCATTTTCAATATGAAAATCAACAAAATATCACACGAAATTCGTGGACCTGCTGGTTTAAGAAGCAATAGTATCATAAAACTTAAGTAGGAATTAAATAACGACAATACAGTTGATATAAACTGCATGCACAAGTTCAAAGCGAGACCCACCTAAATACAACAGACCACATTTCAACATTACGCCACCATGCGCCGAAAATGCAATCGCGAGCACAGGTTTATCTTTACGAAATTGTCCTCGTATATATGCTTGCGATTATACATACAATGGCTGAGCGTGACTCCGCTCAAAAGGTACAATGTAGCATTTGAGCCTATCCAGAGCTATATGCAGTATTCATCAACAACAACAACAACAAGGTACAACGTAAAAGCTAGTATGTGCATATTGATTATTGTCTTATTTATTGAAACACATGTGCAAATATGCGCAATAAATATAATATCACTGAAATGAGCATGTTTTTTTTCGATTTTTTGCATGAATTTCCTATACATTCTATGGATTTATTAGATGATTCTGGATAGCAGACTGCCAGTCAAACTGAACTCTTATTCTGGTTTCGCTTATATCCGGCGTTCTCCTTTATCCGCATATCTTATATCCGGGGTGTACAGTATATTCGCTGTACTCTGTGCCCTGGCGCTATGTGTGTCATTGCTGCTAACTCTTGTCAGCATCTTATGGTGGGTCGTCCTTAATGACGAGTCACACACAGCTGCTAACAGAGAGGCGCAATTAGATGACGAGTATGTAGAACAGTCGGTCCAGACACACATGTTAAGGACCGACTGTTTATTGTGACACACGGCATACGACACTGGTACATACATGCACATAGTTGCACTGCGCTTGAAGATGCAGAGGACGAGTGCCCCTCTTCCAATGACACACTCACACAATGTAGCCATGACAGAGAGCGCTACGCGTGTGCTTCTGGCAGGTTCCACCAAGTGGTTCATGATGCTGTTGCACGGGGCGCACTACAGATTGCTATATATAATATCAAATTTGATAATCTTGGTCCAGGTCTTGACGACGTAACGTCAACGGAGCCTCATCAGTCCCAATAAAGATACCGACAGTTGGCGAAACGTGCTGGTGACATGCGTATTCCTGCGTAGTGTACCACATCCAAACGACACTTTGCGGATTCCGGAGTCATATCATGTCTTTGCCTGCGCAATCGCGAGGCGACCTGATCAACGAGTGCTCCAGAAATAACTCTCGTTAATCAGGAACTCTCGTTAGTTGCCTCGTGTCAACTACCTCGTGCGCCGAAATCACCTCGAGCGTCGAACATTTGAGATACAACATTCAACATATTTGATTTTTAAGCATGTTATTCTCAGCAGTAATACGCGGTATAGGTCAGTATAGGTCAAACGCAAGTCCAACATGCATAACAAGAACTATAAGGACCGTAAATTGGAATGAGCTATCACTGTCGTATGATTCGATCCCTATATCAGAGCAGGCTCCTCGACGGTGGCAAAAGTATAAGCCTGCCTTTTTGTTCGTAGAAGAGCTGAATCCATTACGCGTTCCCCAAGTCTCTATCTAGTTCACCGTCAGTTACATCTGGTGTAACAGAGAGTGCTGCTCGAGACCGCACAAAAACAACTTCGGAACCAGAATGCATATATTGAAGGCACAAACCAACACAATCACACGCACATACATACACGACAGTATACAAAAAAAAAGAAGAATGTTACCCATGCAAAACGTGAACACACTTAAACACAAAACTGTACATTACTGTATCATAAAAATATTATGCCACCAAGTGACACAAATAGACACCGTCATATACACACGTGACGACTTCACTCGCAACCATGCAAATAACATTTGATATGATGACCATCAACAACAACGAACTATTCAACGAACGATTTTATTCTCTATCAAATGTACAAGCCGCTAATGTCAGCAAAAAGCAACATATTCGACAATCATAGTTTCACAGTTCATCTACAATACGTGCTTCTATATGCATTGATAACTTCCAGTAAATTCTTGCCACATAAGTAATACTTGTATGAATGTCTTGTGATGGTTCTAGCACGTACACTCTTGTGTAATACAATATATCCTCTCATCACACTTGTATATCCACTATTCACACTTGTGCAGACATCACACTTTTACATCTACCTATGTGTTTTCCTGTGTATTGAAAGGTTTGAACGATTTCCGAATCTCCGATCACACAATTCACACTTAAAAGGCTTCTCTCCTGTGTGTGTTCTCATGTGAATGGTGAGACCGTCACTTCGAGAGAATCTCTTATTGCACAATTCACACTTGAATGGCTTCTCTCCTGTGTGTGTCCTCATGTGACTGGTGAGAACGTCACTTCGAGTGAATCTCTTATTGCACATCTCACACTTGAATGGTTTCATTCCTGTGTGTGTTCTCATGTGTAGAGAAAGTGATTGAAAAAACGTAAATCGCTTATTACATACATCACACTTGTACGCCTTCTCTCCACTGTGTGTTCTCATGTGTGAAGTGAGATTGTTATTTTGTGAAAATTTCTTATTGCACAACTCACATTCGTATGGTTTATCCCCATTGTGTATTCTCATGTGAGTTGTGACATGACTTTTCTGTGTGAATCTCTTATTACACAACTCACACTTGTAGGGCTTCTCTCCTGTGTGTGTTCGTATGTGATATAAGAGATTCGCCTTACACGTGAATCTTTTATCACACAGCTCACACTCGTATGGTTTATCTCCACTATGAGTTATCATATGCCTAGTGAGAGTGACTTTCTTTGTGAATTTCTTATTGCACAACTCACATTCGTATGGTTTATCTCTACTATGTGTTCTCATGTGAATGGTGAGAGTGTTTTTCTGCGTGAATCTCTGACCACATAACTCCCATTCATGCGGCTTCTCTCCAGTATGTGTCATTATGTGCATGGAAAGATGGTGACTTCTCTTGAACGTCTTGCCACACAAATAACATTTGTGAGGTCGTGGTCGGTTACTGCAGTCATGACGCGGCTGCGTCTCGGACGAATCAGAATTGATCCGTACAACTTCAGGCGAAACATGACTGTCTACACATACACATTGCAGTAACGAGAAACACGTGAAATTCTGCTATTAACAAGTATCAATCATAACGGATATATACGACAATATGATATATGACGGATACATGCAACACCTAAACGTTATTATGCAATGAGCGATATCAGTTAGTCCTTCCTGAAAATGACCACCACAGAGGTCGAGAACATGCAGGCCCTTGACACTGTTTTGTAGCTCAATGGTTTCTTGAAAATGTCTGAAGATCAGGCAAAAAACAAGAGATCATGTTTGTTCAATGTGGTTTATGCAGGCTAGCTCATAGATCTGTGGCTAGCTCATATAGCTTATAATAAGTTAAAACAGAAGCGTTATCGTGAAACATTCCCACGAAGTCGTTGTTGATATATATAAATTTTGGTGTCAATGTGTATTTGCGTTTTCTCATAAATGTGCCCTTGTTTATTGTAAATACTTTAATTTATAGTGAGGATAGTGGGTGAGTTGCGGTCAAATTCTCACCGTCGCCTTTCGTTCTTTGTATTCGATGAGCGCGTCTTGTCAACATATCCGCTTTGTTTCCAGAGTGCAGTAGAATATCTGTGCTGGATTAGGCTCTTGTTCGTAGCTGTCAGTTCACTATCGCAGATAACAAACCAACGCTACAACCACGTGGTGCACCAGTACCTTGAGGAAGAAATATTCAATCGTAAATAGCGTGTAGATGTACACAATGCACATACAACGAATTCAAAATTGGGCGCCTGTTTAAAAAGTAAAATAAACTTAATCATATTTGTATTTGTACTTCAGCCTACCACAGGCACAATTGGCATAAAGAATAAAGTAGACATGCAATAATAAAACTAAATAAAATAAATAAGTCAGAATACATGTAACATGCAAATGCAGAAACTACAAAACTGCAGAGAAAAACATGCGAACATACATGGAAAATTATAGACGTCGTGACAAGAAACAGAATATAGGTGTAATTACAAAAGGCAGCACGTAAGTAAATAAAGATGCCACTACAAATGTAACATGCGAATCAGGCAGACATGCAAACATAAACAAGCACACATACAAACAAGTATAGAGAATGCAGTTATGAGCAAGTCTTTTAATCTAATATCGAGAAAAGGTCTAGCATGCACACATACAAAACAAGTACAAATAATGCAATTATGAGCATGCTTTTTGCTTTTATGCTTTTAGCATTATGAGCAGGTCATTTAATCTAATAGCGAGAGAAGGTGAGAATGTAGTAGCTTCGAGAATGATTTAACAATTGTGGAGGAGAGCAGTTCATATGGAAGGTTGTTGTACATACGTGGTGCAGTAAACTGAAGAGAGCGTGTCGACCAGAAGGATTCACAAAGAGAACGAGGTTCAAGGAGTACTTTGAACTGTCGTGTATCACGAGGACCAACATGTGGCGATAGGAGTTCTAGAAGATACTGCGGTGAATCAGAAAGATGTAAGAGCTTGTATGTCAGTAAACAGATTTTATGATGAATGCGGTAAGGTATGGGTAGGATACCCAGGTCACGTAGATGGGATGATGTGGGGTGATGTGGAGGAAGGCGAAGGATGAAACGACAGGCTTGATTAAGGATAGACTGCAGTATGTTATAGGATTTCTGTGGAAGGTGTAGAAATAGTGAATTGCAGTAGTCAATGCGGGGGAGTATGAGAGCAGATACCAGAGAGTGTGCGAGAGGAGAGTCAATGTAAGGACGGATCAAATATAGATTTCGGATAATTAACCGACAGATATGAGCGGTAGAAGTGAAGTGTTTTTGATAGGATAGGTGCGGATCTAGTATAATACCGAGGTCACGTACATGGGATGAAAGAGGCAAGTCAGACAGAGCAGGGTGGATCTTAGGCGGGTGAAGAACAATATATTCAGTTTTAGAAGGATTGATGATCAGTAATCGTGAGGAGGCCCAAGATGAGATAGTGTCCATGATATGAGGAACAGACTTTTGATAGGATAAGGGAAGGAAAATCTGGACGTCATCTCCATATATATGAAAAGAAAGGGATAATTTGCGCAATATGGGACAGAGAGATGACATGTAAATGTTAAAAAGAATAGGCCCCAGTGATGAACCCTGGGGAACCCCTGATAAAAGAGGAAGAGATTGTGAATGACAGGAATCGAAAAGAACAGAGTAGGAGCGATTAGTGAGGAAGGATGTTAAGAGAGAAAGAGCTGAATGGGATATTCCAATGGAAGAGAGGTCTTGAATTAAAATTTTATGATCGACGAGGTCAAAAGCAGATGACATATCCAAGAGAATAAGTAATACAGATGTTTTTTGTGAAAAATGAGAGAGTATATCGTGCTGAAGGCGAACAAGGGCAGATTCGGTTGAACGTCGTGGAACGAAGCCTGATTGAAGATCGTCAAGGAGATGATTATGATGAAGATAGGCTGATAGTTGATGGCAGATGGCAGATTCAAGGATTTTGGAGGAGAATGGAAGGAGGGAAATAGGTCGGTAGTTTTTTAGAATTGTCGGATCAAGAGAGGGTTTTTTAAGGATAGGAGTGAGAATGGCATGTTTGCTGGTGATGAAGGTTCCATGAAGAAAAGAGGCATTGATGAGATGGGTCAGAAAAGGAGCGAGTAGATGAAGAGAGGACGATATAGCAGAAAAGTTTATTGGATTAGATGGACAAAATGATTTTTTGGTGTGTGTGATGAGGTGATGGGTGGTAGTTATTGAGATCTGATGAAAAAAGTTAAGGAACATGTGGTAGAAGAAAAAGGGAAAGTTGTAGTACGTGCATGGTTTGATGGTGTAGGAAGTTCAGAGCGTAAGGAAATGAGTTTATCAGTGAAATATTTGGCAAAATCGGAGCAGGAGATGGTGGTCTCAGGAGCAGTTTGTTTGCGACCTAGAAGGGAATTCAGGGTTGACCAGAGCGGTTTTGGAGAGGATATGAGGGAAGGAATGTGATTAAGGTAGTATGATTTTTTAGCATCGAGAACAGTACGGACGTAGTCGGCACGAGAAAAAGCGAAGGATTTCCAGTCGTTTGGAGATTTGGTGCGTCGCCATCGTCGTTCTAGTCGACGCTGGGAACGCTTTAGAGATACTAGATGAGGAGTGGACCAAGGTGGCGGAGGAGGTCGTTTATCACCTCGGAAAGTGCGAAGAGGAAAGAGATGATCAGCGATCGAGGTGAGTTGAGAAGTGAAGAAGGAATCAAGTTGAGAATGGCGAAGATTCAAATACATAAATGGAGATAGGTGATGGTAGATGAAAGCAGAAAAGGTTTCGGGGCTGTATGATTTGTAGTCACGATAAGAGAAAGTTTTGGTTTTAGAGGGGACAGGATGAAGTGGGAAGGACGTGAGAAGAAGGCTGTGGCCATTAAAATTGGAATCAGGGGGAAAACAGTGACAGGAGGAAGGGATGGTTCTGAGTGATGTGATATGGAAGGGGTGATAATTAAGTCAAGAGTATGTCCAGCAATGTGTGTAGAAACATGAGGAGTCATATCTAGTGAGTGAGTTTCTAGGATAGATAGGAAATCCTTAGTATAGGGTTTATTTGAAGGAGAGTCGGGCCAAAAATTGAAATCACCAAGGATCAAGGAATGTGAGAAGCGAGATATAATGGCTTCAATCAGGACAGGAAATTCTAATAGGAATTTAGGAGTGGAACCAAGGTGATCATGACGATAGATAATATTAAGACAAGCACGAGAAGAGGAACAGCCTTTGACAATGAGTGAGAGAACTTCAAAGGAACTAGGCGGAGTAGTCAAGAGCGAGCAGCGCACTACAGAGAGCTTGGATCGAAAAATGATGCCAGTACCGCCACCTGAGGAACGTTCTAGGGACGAAGGACGAGGGGCGTTAAGGTAAGGGTAATGAGAAGGAAGAGATGCGGAAAAAATGGATGAGTCAGATTCTTGAAGCCAGGTTTCTGTGAGACAGGATATCAAGGTTGTGTTAAGAGAGAAGTTCAGATATATAGGATGATTTATTCCGGGCAGAACGTATATTCAATAACGCCAGGGAAGGAGAGAAGTTGTTAGGAATGGATGGATGAGGAGAAGACGAATCGGAAATGTTTGAGGAAGTGTCCGAAAACTGAGAAGGCAGAGTGGTGGAATGTAAGATGATAGGAGAATTAAGAGTAGAGCATAAAAAGAAATGAGAAGGCGTGAATTTTGGAGAGAGAGCAACGTTTTGGGTGAGAGGATTCAGGAGTAGGATCGTTGCGATGAATACATGAAGAATTAGGAGAAACAAGTGATGATTCAGTGAAATGATAGGAGGATAGTTCAATCGAATTTAGTTTTTTGATGGGAAAGTACGTGTAATTAGAGAGTTCCTGGCCTTAATGAAGAATGGGCAGGAGGAGGAAAAGGCCGCATGCTTGTCAGGAAGTTTTGATTGGGAACAGCGAAAGCAGCATGGTGAGGACTTACATTGGCAGGATGACGATTGGTGCTCACCTGCACAATAGCCGCATCTAGGAGATGAAAGTGGTGATTTGCAAAATGAGGGAGAATGACCAAGACCTAAACATTTGGAACAGTGGGATATCCAATGTCGGGTGTAAACAGGGAGTCGCATCAAGTCAACAAAAATTCTGTCACCATGTTGAGAGATGGCTTGACGGCATTCAGGAGTAAGTGAAAAAATGGCACAGTTGGAGTTAAACTTGGAGCGAGTGAAGAATAGGAATTTGAGCTCATTTGATGATATGTAGGATGAAAGATAAGGATTTTTGGCAGCGATGGAATTGATGAGGGATGATGAAGTCATCGATGTAGGAACGTTTGGTACAGTGATTTTCGGAAGGATACGTGGTTGAGCAGAGATAGATGCTTGAGGAAAGGAGGATGAGAGCGATTCCTTGGCATATAAGAGCCGCTACATTATCAATAGCATATAACCCAAATGCTTCACTAGATTCTCATTGAAAATATAGTTGACGTCTCCAAACATGAAACCTCCAAACCTGGGTTGCCAGTTTATTACCAATAACATAATGAGACCAGATTAGAATTTAATGGAAAAACCTATATTGTGGATGTCATTTTCAGTATGAAAATCAACAAAATATCACACGAAATTCGTGGACCTGCTGGTTCAAGAAGCAATAGTATCATAAAACTCAAGTAGGAATTAAATAACGACAATACAGTTGATATAAAATGCATGTACAAGTTCAAAGCGAGACCCACCTAAATACAACAGACCACATTTCAACATTACGCCACCATGCGCCGAAAATGCAATCGCGGGTACGGGTTTATCTTTACACACATAGAGTCACATAAACGAATCCCTGGAAGAGGCTTTCAGATAGCCTGTGACTCCAGTGCATTTATTACACCACCTTCCTGGTGCAAAGACGAATGTGACGCTCTTGTGATCGGGGCTCTATAATTGAATTTTCGCTCCTGTCCATCCCAGAACCTGTCCAGCCTACACTCAAACTGCATCACATTTTTAGCCACCTTTACCCATTCTGGTAGATCATTCCAAATATTGACAACCCTATGTTTGAAGGAGAACAGTCTGACACATAGACGCGCCCGATTTTTGAAAAGTTTTATATAATTTCCTCTCGTGTTAGAATCATCTCTCATCCTGAACAAGCCTTCTGTACATTCTTTGTCATATTTTTCATTCAGGATCTTGTAAGTCTCTATCATATCCCCTCTTGTCCTTCTATATGCTAGCGTTGGTAGACCTATTGCTTTCAACCTTTCTTCATATGTCAAATTCTGCATTCCTGGAATCAGTTTAGTGGCTCTTCTTTGGACGTTTTCAACAGCCTCTATGTCCTTCACCAAATGTGGGTGCCATACCTGATTTGCGTACTCCAATTGTGGTCTAACTAGAGACGTGAACAATAACTTGAATGTGGCCGGGTTCAAATACACGAAGACTCTTCTAATTAGTCCAACTATCCTGTTCGACTGTAATTTTTCAAAACAAAACTGAAACAATACATACTAAAAGACAGGTGCGCGTGGGGCAGCGCTGCCCCACGCGCGCCTACAAGACAACACCGCACAGCGAGCACGCCCGAACACGACTCCCTCCACGAACTCAGAGGACAAAACAAGGACACCATTGCATACGCGCACACACACTCACATACACATGCAGAGCAAACCAATGCCACCACGACACCTGACACTCGACACTTGCAATCTTGCACACTCCTCGCTGCAATACAGCACATGCACAAATAAGACATTCACACAAGTACGCATCTCTCGCACTCTACAATCACTCAACCATACGCACACACCTACACTCCATGCACACATCCTGACGCCATTACAATTTATCCACATTCCCACCTGATCTTAAAGATCACACATTCTGCGCAAGCGATCAACCACGGAAGCAAATAAAGCACAACTACGCACGCCACTAACCAACAGCACAACTAAGCACCTAAGCAGACAGTAAAACAACAACCAAACAAAATCAGCTCCGGCCCGCCCATCCAGCTCGACGGCTCCACCAGACGCACACACCGTGGCTGCGGCGAAGCACAACACGTTAGGCCCCATCGTCCACCACGCTCCCGCCTCCGCCCGTGCTCTTCAGTGCTCCGCCGCAGCCTGCCGTCTTCTTCATCACCGGCTGCCGCGACAGGGCACAACACCTCGGCCCCAGCACCCACCGTGCTCCCGCCGACACCCGTGCTATTCAGCACCCCGTCGCAGACAGCCGTGACTCCGCCGCACCGTCGTCGTCGTCATTTCTTGTCCGGCTTCAGCAGCCCCTCTTTGTCGCCGGCCATCCAGCACCAGCAGCCTCCACCGGCGCTCGTCGCTTCCACCGTCAATCCTGTAGCTGCCCGGCGACGTGCCTTACACTAGTGCAGGCGGGACGACCAGCATCCCTCGGCCACAGTTCCTCAGCTACCTCCTGCCGGCATCATGCTGCACTGCCATCCCCCTGCACACCAACTTGACACGCCACCGAGCACCTCCACCGCTGTCCTCCGTTGGTAAGCCGCTACTGATGCTGGAAGGCACCATCTCCGCTGCTGAAGCCGGGTCGCAGACAAAATCAATTCCAAAACAAAAACGAATCACTGAAAAGGCCGAAATAGATTGTAATTTTTCAAAACAAAACTGAAACAATACATACTAAAAGACAGGTGCGCGTGGGGCAGCGCTGCCCCACGCGCGCCTACAAGACAACACCGCACAGCGAGCACGCCCGAACACGACTCCCTCCACGAACTCAGAGGACAAAACAAGGACACCATTGCATACGCGCACACACACTCACATACACATGCAGAGCAAACCAATGCCACCACGACACCTGACACTCGACACTTGCAATCTTACACACTCCTCGCTGCAATACAGCACATGCAAAAAGAAGACATTCACACAAGTACGCATCTCTCGCACTCTACAATCACTCAACCATACGTACACACCTACACTCCATGCACACATCCTGACGCCATTACAATTTATCCACATCGACTTATTAATTTTTTCCGCTATGTGATCTGAAAATGTCAACTCGTCGTCAATCGTAACGCCAATATCTTTCTCGACTCTCGCCCTCATTATACATTCATACATTCTGTAGTTTCTATCCTCCACCGTAGTTCTACCAATTCTCAGATACTTAGTTTTGTCAGGGTGGAAGCTCAGTAGCCACTTTTCTGACCATTTTCTCACTTCTTCTAAATCCTCTTGTAGTTTCAAACAGTCTTCAACATCTTCAACCACCCTATATATTTTTGTATCGTCTGCATAGAGATACACCTGGCTGTTATTTCTGATTATATCCGGCAAATCGTTTATAAAAATCACGAACAGCAGAGGTCCCAAGACCGAACCTTGAGGGACGCCACTAATAACATTTCTCCAGTCAGATGCCTCACCACTGACCACAACTCTCTGTCTCCTTCCCGTCAAATAACTTCTAATCCAATTTCTCACATTCCCATTTATATTATATCCAGATATATTCTCAATCAGCCTTTCATGTGGAACTCTATCGAAAGCCTTTATGAAATCCAGATACACAACATCCACCGCCAGTCCCCTATCAACAGCATCTGTCCAAGACTCCATAACATTTATCAGCTGTAACACCGTAGACCTCCCTGTAATAAATCCATATTGTCGTCGGCTGAATAGGCTGTAACGTGTGTATTGCACGACTGACTCCTGACTGCCGCAAGGCCATGGCTCACCATCTGTGGCGCCCTCTACATTGAACACATTGAACACACTGTGCATACACTGAACATACGCGTACGCCACATCTCCCTTCCTCACGAACACAAACATATACGAGAAAAAAACAACGAAAATTCACTTAACATAATCCGCCAGGTACGCTGGAGGACGCCGCTCGCGGGTGGATCGGCGCAGCGGCGGCGACACAGAACTAGCAGCATCCGCATCAGGAGGGTTGACAGAATGGACTGGTGGCGGAGCGGGTGAGGTAGGAGGAGGTGAGGTGACAAGCAGTGGAGGAGTCTCCCCTGTAGCCAATAGTTGTTGCCGGTTGCGTCGGTACCGAGTACCATTCAGCTCCACAATATAAGACCGAAAAGGCAAAACTCTGACGCATACGCCCGGCGACCATAACTTGGACCCTGGCAGGCGCATTCTTACAGCTGAACCAACCGCTATTGGTGGTAAAGGACGAACACCAGGACTGGCATCATGAACGATCTGCTGACGAACTCGCTGACGATGCAAACGTTCCTGAACGCCATCCGCCGGCGTGGGCAAGAGCGCCTGCCGACGCACTGGTAAAGTAGTGCGGCATTGACGTCCAAAGAGTATCTGAGACGGTGAATAACGGGTGCCTTCGCTAGGAGTATTCCTCCACATCATTAACGCCCAGAAAGGATTTTCGTTCGCCGAAGCGGCCTTCTTGAATATCGTCTTGACAGTACGAACCGCGTTCTCAGCTTTGCCGTTAGACTGAGGATATCTGGGACTAGAGGTGATATGAACAACGTCCGAAGATCGAGTGAATCGGCGAAACTCCTCAGAGGCAAATTGAGGACCGTTATCGGTGACTAAAACTTCTGGTATTCCATGACGCGCAAACTGAACCAGCAAGCAATTGACAACAGAAGCAGTTGTCACCTGAAGAAGACGATCAACTTCCACGTAGTTGCTAAAATAGTCGACCACTACCAAGTAGTGGCGACCTGCAAATTCGAACAGATCAGCAGCGAGTTTTTGCCAGGGGCGTTCCGGCAACTCGTGAGACAACAGTGGTTCTGCCGATTGGCTTGGACGATGCGCCAAACATATAGGACAGCGGGAAATCATGTCTTTAATTGCCGACGACATCCCTGGCCAAAAAATATTTTCGCGAGCAATTCGCAGCACCGACAGCATTCCAATGTGAGATCTGTGTAAACGCGAAAGAACATCTTTGCGGAGGGATGGCGGAACAACCAAACTACCAGATTTGAAAACTAATCCGTCTTGAGTGGTCAACTCATCGCGGAAAGGCCAATAGACACTAACACCAAAAGCTAACCTAGAGCGACTATCTGGCCAACCATCACGAATATAGGAAATCACGTGCTGCAGCTGAACGTCATCAGCAGTAGCCTGCTTGAAAACAGCTAGCCGCTCAGGAGAAGCGGCGAGGCCCGAGCTGAGATAAATAGTTTCCAGTTCGACAGCGTGAACACACCTGACGAGTGGTGCCGCAGTTAGCGTGGAATGAACACGACTGAGTGCATCGGCCACCGGCACCTGAGTACCTGGGCGGTACTCAAGTGTGTAATCGTAGCGCTGAAGCCCGAGAAACATCCGCTGTAAACGAAGAGGCACATCACACAACGACTTATTGCGGATAGCTACCAGTGGCTTATGGTCGGTATGAACGGTCACCGGGCGGCCATATACAAATTGATCCAAACGGTTCATTATAAACGAAACTGCTAACAGCTCCTTCTCAATCTGTGAGTAAGAACGCTCCGTAGCAGTTAGCGATCGTGAACAATAAATCACCGGCTGGCCGTTTTGCAGCAGAACACCGCCCAGTCCAGTACTGGAAGCGTCACATTGAACAACTGCAGGCAAGGACGGGCTGTAATAAGCCAGCACAGGAGCAGTTACTAACTTGTTCTTAACAACGTCAAAAGCCTGCTGGCACGCTGTACTCCAGTGCCAAGCATACTTTTCACACGTGAGCTGATGAAGGAGACAAAATGGTCGAAACATTCGGAATGTAACGCGACAGATAGGCTACCATGCCGAGAAATCGTTTGAGTTCAGATTTGTTTGCAGGACAGGGGTACTGAGTGACAGCTTCGACTTTGTTCGTGCTTGGTCGCATACCGGAACTGTCAAACATGACCCATCCACATAATTTTTGGCACTCGAAACCGGAACTTACTCCCATTTAGCCGTAGATTTCGGGAACGAGCACGCTTCAGAAACGCCAGAAGATTGGCTTCGTGGTCAGCCAAAGCAGCTTGATAAGAGTTTCCCTTACCGCAAACCAAAAAATCGTCGGCAATGACCTCGACACCACGCAAATCAGCCACCATCTCATGCATGATTCGCTGCCAAATCTCTGGCGCGCAAGAAGTGCCATACGGCAAACGAAGCCATCGATACCGACCGAACGGAGTATGAAAACAACAGAGGCGAGACGACGCATCCGACAACCCGACTTGCAAAAATGCTGACTTAGCATCCAACAGCGAGAACACTCGAGAGCCGGAAATACGATATGAAACATCATCGACAGTAGGTGTGGGGTAATGCTCCCGAAGAATTGCTTTATTTAACGACCGGGGGTCCAAACACAACCGAATATCACCGGATGGCTTTGACACAATCACTAAATTGGACACCCACTCTGTGGGCTCGACAACCCTTTTAATTACACCCTGGCGTTCCAGAGTGTCAAGTTTTTCATGCAGTTTGTCACGAAGGTGAATGCGTATTCTGCGCGGAGGTTCCACCACTGGTGGAACGCTGGAGTCGACACGGATCTCATAGTCCTGGCAAACTAGACCAACTGTATTATCCCCAAAAACATCAGCAAACTCAGCGACAACAGCATCCCGATCAGAAAGAGAAGAACGTGGGGAGCCAACAGAGTCAGCGGCAGCAGGAGTGCAGGAAGGATCGGGAACATAATCCAGCGGGTCACAATCGAGCAGGGTGATGAGTCCTAACGAAACAGACGAACGCAAGCTCAGCACCGGAAACACTAACATATCTACCAGATGACATATGACAGAATGCAGACGGGAATTGCGCACATTTTTAAAAGACACACAAACTTTACCTACTGTCGGAACCACATCACCATTATACATACGTAAAACAGTATGACAGGGGCGCACTGATGTACGCTCAACATCGCCAGTGTCACGAACATAATCACTCAAAGATAAAACATTAGATTCAGATCCCGAATCTATAAGAAACTTTACGCAGTTACCGTCAAGCGTGTACAAAGTTTTAAATGCTTTGCTGCTGCGAGAATTGCGGTCTTCTGCAACATTGAACGCATCAGCAGAATCAAGCGTACCAGTCTGCAGTGCAGCATACCCAATTGCGCTCGTATCCAATTGCACCTCGCCAGCATTGTCAGCTTGCACGGACAGCACACGACGGTCGGACGACCGGGCCCAGCCCCCACGACCCCCGGCAGCGGGGCGCCCTGTCGACGACGGTGCGTGCACCGGCCGCTGCGCAGTAGTACGTGCAGGGGCGGACCCAGGACACTCCACACTGCCGGCAAAATGATGACGGCGATCACACACCCGGCAAAAACGGTTCCACGCCGGACAGGCAGAGCGGCGCATCTCGTGGTGACGTGAACAGAACCGACAGGGCCGCTCCTCAGCTGTCGGGGTCGAACGAGCGCCGGTACGCACACCCAGTGAAGACGGCGACAAACGGCACAAATCGGCAGCAGGAGAATCCATATTGGCCATAATACTCTGTCCCCGACGGGCAGTTTCCTCAGCCAGAGCCGTCTGTAATGCCACATCCAACGAAAGAGTTGGTACCTTCAACAACATCTACTGGGTAGACTTGTCCAAGATACCCATAACGAGACGGTCACGGAGCATGCCGTCACGATCAGTAAAATCACAGGACGCAGACAGAGCGCGCAGAGAAGCAACAAATGTCGCCACACTCTCTCCCGGCTGTTGACTGCGCCGGTAAAAATGGAACCGCTCCATCACAACGTTCTGCTGCGGCGAACAATATTTTTCGAAATAATCAAGTAGAGCAGGAAGACCATCTGCCTCTGTCCACGCGAAGTGGGTGGCCACTTCTTGAGCCTCACGACCGGCGCAATTAAAGAAGGTTCCCACCTGAACCGACACGGGTTTGTCCGACAGCTCTTTAGCAGCAGCGAAATATTGCCAGTCACGACGCCACACACGCCAGGTAGTGGCCAGCGAAGCAGAATGAAAATCCAATTCAGGGGGCTGGCGACACGACATCGCGCCAGAAGGAGTATACAGTCACGGGTTCAGAGCTTCTGACACCATGTAACGTGTGTATTGCACGACTGACTCCTGACTGCCGCAAGGCCATGGCTCACCATCTGTGGCGCCCTCTACATTGAACACATTGAACACACTGTGCATACACTGAACATACGCGTACGCCACATAGGCTGTTTTCCTTCATGTGAATAATTATTCTTTCTCTCATCAATGTTTCCATCACCTTGCATATAACACTTGTTAGACTTACTGGTCTGTAATTGCCAGGATCTCTTCTGTCTCCTTTCTTGAAAATAGCTGTAATGTTTGCTTCCTTCCACTCCTCTGGTACCGTAACGGTACCAGAGGAGGTACGGAACGGTAGGAAGGAAAGGAAGGAAGGAACGGTACTACCGTTCCTTCCTTCAAAGAGCTTGTAAATATGATAGACAATGGCTCCAGTAATTCTTCTCGTAGTTCCTTTATAATTCTGGGATGTATGCCATCAGGTCCTGGCGACTTGTCCGTTTTCAAGCATTTCAATACTCTTCTAATCGCCTCCTTCGTTATTTCAAAATTGTCCAATGTCGGTACATTCTTTTTTTCCGCCTTGGGTATTTTTCCACCAGGCTCCTCTATGAACACGCTCGTTTACGAAATTGTCCTCGTATATATGATTGCGATTATATATACAATGGCTGAGCGTGACTCCGCTCAAAAGGTACAATGTAGCATTTGAGCCTATCCAGAGCTATATGCAGTATTCATCAACAAAAACAACAACAAAAGGTACAATGTTAAAGCTAATATGTGCATATTGATTATTGTCTTATTTATTGAAACACATGTCCAAATATGCGCAATAAATATAATATCAGTGAAATGCGAATGTTTTTTTCGATTTTTGCATGAATTTCCTATACATTCTATGGATTTATTAGATGATTCTGGATAGCAGACTGCCAGTCAAACTGAACTCTTATTCTGGTTTCGCTTATATCCGGCGTTCTCCTTTATCCGCATATCTTATATCCGGGGTGTACAGTATATTCGCTGTACTCTGTGCCCTGGCGCTATGTGTGTCATTGCTGCTAACTCTTGTCAGCATCTTATGGTGGGTCGTCCTTAATGACGAGTCACACACAGCTGCTAACAGAGAGGTGCAATTAGATGACGAGTATGTAGAACAGTCGGTCCAGACACACATGTTAAGGACCGACTGTTTATTGCGACACACGGCATACGACACTGGTACATACATGCACATAGTTGCACTGCGCTTGAAGATGCAGAGGACGAGTGCCCCTCTTCCAATGACACACTCACACAATGTAGCCATGACAGAGAGCGCTACGCGTGTGCTTCTGGCAGGTTCCACGAAGTGGTTCATGATGCTGTTGCACGGGGCGCACTACAGATTGATATATATATAATATCAAATTTGATAATCTTGGTCCAGGTCTTGACGACGTAACGTCAACGGAGCCTCATCAGTCCCAATAAAGATACCGACAGTTGGCGAAACGTGCTGGTGACATGCGTATTCCTGCGTAGTGTACCACATTCAAACGACACTTTGCGGACTCCGGAGTCATATCATGTGTTTGCCTGCGCAATCGCGAGGCGACCTGATCAACGAGTGTTCCAGAAATAACTCTCGTTAATCAGGAACTCTCGTTAGTTGCCTCGTGTCAACTACCTCGTGCGCCGAAATCACTTCGAGCGTCGAACATTTGAGACACAACATTCAACATATTCGATTTTTTAAACATGATATTCTCAGCAGTAATACGCGGTATAGGTCAGTATAGATCAAGCGCAAATCCAACATGCATAACAAGAACCATAAGGACCGTAAATTGGAATGAGCTATCACTGTCGTATGATTCAATCCATATATCAGAGCAGGCACCTCGACGGTGGCAAAAGTATAAGTCTGCCATTTTGTTCGTAGAAGAGCTGAATCCATTACGCGTTCCCCAAGTCTCTATCTAGTTCACAGTCAGTTGCATCTGGTGTAACACAGAGTGCTGCTCGAGACCGCACAAAAACAACGTCGGAACCAGAATGCATATATTGAAGGCACAAACCAACACAATCACACGCACATACATACACGACAGTATACAAAAAAAATTAAGAATGTTACCCATGCAAAACGTGAACACACTTAAACGCATAAAACTGTACATTACTGTATCATAAAAATATTATGCCACCAAGTGACACAAATAGACACCGTCATATACACACGTGACGACTTCACTCGCAACCATGCAAATAACATTTGACACGATGACCATCAACAACAACGAACTATTCAACGAACGATTTTATTCTCTATCAAATGTACAAGCCGCTAATGTCAGCAAAAAGCAACATATTCGACAATCTTAGTTTCACAGTTCATCTACAATACGTGCTTCTATATGCATTGATAACTTCCAGTAAATTCTTGCCACATAAGTAATACTTGTATGAATGTCTTGTGATGGTTCTAGCACGTACACTCTTGTGTAATACAATATATCCTCTCATCACACTTGTATATCCACTATTCACACTTGTGCAGACATCACACTTTTACATCTACCTATGTGTTTTCCTGTGTATTGAAAGGTTTGAACGATTTCCGAATCTCCGATCACACAATTCACGCTTAAAAGGCTTCTCTCCTGTGTGTGTTCTCATGTGAATGGTGAGACCGTCACTTCGAGAGAATCTCTTATTGCACAATTCACACTTGAATGGCTTCTCTCCTGTGTGTGTCCTCATGTGACTGGTGAGAACGTCACTTCGAGTGAATCTCTTATTGCACATCTCACACTTGAATGGCTTCATTCCTGTGTGTGTTCTCATGTGTAGAGAAAGTGATTGAAAAAACGTAAATCGCTTATTACATACATCACACTTGTACGCCTTCTCTCCACTGTGTGTTCTCATGTGTGAAGTGAGATTGTTATTTTGTGAAAATTTCTTATTGCACAACTCACATTCGTATGGTTTATCCCCATTGTGTATTCTCATGTGAGTTGTGACATGACTTTTCTGTGTGAATCTCTTATTACACAACTCACACTTGTAGGGCTTCTCTCCTGTGTGTGTTCGTATGTGATATAAGAGATTCGCCTTACACGTGAATCTTTTATCACACAGCTCACACTCGTATGGTTTATCTCCACTATGTGTTCTCATATGCCTAGTGAGAGTGACTTTCTTTGTGAATTTCTTATTGCACAACTCACATTCGTATGGTTTATCTCTACTATGTGTTCTCATGTGAATGGTGAGAGTGTTTTTCTGCGTGAATCTCTGACCACATAACTCACATTCATGCGGCTTCTCTCCAGTATGTGTCATTATGTGCATGGAAAGATGGTGACTTCTCTTGAACGTCTTGCCACACAAATAACATTTGTGAGGTCGTGGTCGGTTACTGCAGTCATGACGCGGCTGCGTCTCGGACGAATCAGAATTGATCCGTACAACTTCAGGCGAAGCATGGTCGTCTACACATACACATTGCAGTAACGAGAAACACGTGAAATTCTACTATTAACAAGTACCAATCATAACGGATATATACGACAATATGATATATGACGGATACATGCGACACCTAAACGTTATTATGCAATGAGCGATATCAGTTATTCCTATAGTATATGCGACACCTAAACGTTATTATGCAATGAGCGATATCAGTTCCTGAAACTGACCACCACAGAGGTCGAAAACATGCAGCCCCTTAACACTGTTTAGTAGTTCACTGATTTCTTGAAAATGTCTCAGGATCAAGCAAAAAACAAGAGATCATGTTTGTTCAATGTGATTTATGCAGGATAGTGGCTAGCTCATCGATTTTATAATAAGTAAAAACAGAAGCGTCATCGTAAAATATATTCCCACGTAGTCGTTGTTGATTTATATAAACTTTGCCGTAAATTCGTTTATTTGCACTTTACTATGAATGTGCCCTTGTTTATTGTAAATACATCAATTTATAGTAAGGATAGTGGGTGAATTGCGGTCAAATTCTCACCGTCGCCTTTCGTTCTTTGTATTCGATGTGCGCGTCTTGTCAACATATCCGCTGTGTTTCCAGAGTGCAGTAGAATATCTGTGCTGAATTAGGCTCTTGCTCGTAGCTGTCAGTTCACTATCGCAGCTAACAAACCAACGCTACAACCACGTGGTACGCATGTACCTTGAGGAAGAAATATTCAATCGTAAATAGCGTGTAGATGTACACAATACACATACAACGCATTCAAAATTGGGCGCCTGTTTAAAAAGTAAAATAAACTTGATCATATCATATAAGAGCCGCTACATTATCAATAGCGTATAACCGAAATGCTTCACTAGATTCTCATTGAAAATATAGTTGACGTCTCCAAACCTGAAACCTCCAAACCTGGGTTGCCAGTTTATGACCAATAACATAATGAGACCAGATTATAATTTAATGGAAAACGCTCCTATATTGTGGATGTCATTTACAGTATGAAAATCAACAATATGCCACACGAAATTCGTGGGGCTGCTGGTTTAAGAAGCAATAGTATCATAAAACTTAAGTAGGAATTAAATGCCGAAAATACAGTTGATATAAACTACATGTAAAAGTTCAAAAGAGACACCAACCTAAATACCACGGACCACATTGTAGCATTACGCCACCATGCGCCGAAAATGGAATCGCGGGCACGGGTTTATCGTTACGAAATTGTCCTCGTATGTATCATTGCAATTGTATATTAGGGCTGGGCAAGAATCGGATTTCTGAGAATCGTCAGAATCGATTTTAACCGACAGCAGAATCGTCAGAATCGAGTCTAGAATCGAGTCTGATGTGTAACCAGGGGAATCTCCCAACATCCCGCACAATGGTTATACGCATACAAAGCGGAATACAGTTGCTCCAGTTAGGTGTGTTTGGGTTCGAGCAAATGATAGGATATACTAAATAGCTATCGAAAACCTAATTAAATTTCTTGTCGCGTGCTAAAATCGCATTGAAACAAACGATGGTTGAACGATTTTATTGAGCGTGCGTGCTGTGGATGTCGGTGTGTTTTGTGTGTGTTCGTGCACAATGGACAGTCACTGGCGTATCCAGGGGTTCAGGGGGATGAAGAGCTCATTAAGAGGTCAAAATATGTTTTGTGTAGAATTTGTTTATATAAGCATTATTGCAAATACGTTGCATAGTGATACATGTACATGAATGACAGCCCCCAAGGTTTAGCTCCCCCCTAAAATAATTCAGCTTCTCACAACATTGCGCCCTGTATCCGCTACTGTTAACAATGTGGTGCGTAGAATCAACGCCACCTAGTAGTCTAGGTGGCGTTGGCTGCACGTGTGTTGTAAATCGTGAAGTGCGCGATGTGTCGGTAGGTGGAGTGTCTGGTGTATCAGCTCGCCTCTGATTGGCTGAGGTATGTCGTAATGTGTGTATGCGTGTGCGCATGTGTCCTTGCTTTGTCCTCGAGCATCGCACGGAGTTAGTTTGCTGAACAAACTTTGTTGTTTCAGTGTGGTTTGTTTCTGTAGGCGCACGTGGAACAGCAATGAATCTTTCTATTAGCAATTGAATCAATCTTTCAATTGTTTTCAATCGTTTCGCTGCATAAGCCGTTCTCATGAATCTCCGCTGAGTCACAAATATGACAAATTGCGCTCGCAGTGAAGAAAACTGCTACCGAATTGGCTAATTTGTTATATCCATGATTGCCTCCATTTTCATATTGCAATTTCTCAACTGGATTCGATAATTTTTGGTTTGACACAAATTTCGTCTTACGCCACCTCATGACCCTACCAGCGGTGTGTACGTCGATTTCTTTGTTTGTCTGTGTGTTTGTCCGCGTCATTGTGTTTGTCGTTGGACCATGTGTGCGTGAACTTTTTTGTACGCGTGTCTGGTTCGTCCTGTCCTGTTGTGTCTGTGAGTGTGAATACAGTCGGTCCATAGCATTCACGTTCACTTACACGTTGTTCAGTAGTATAGCTTCGTAACGAGCCAAATCAACGAGTGCAGATGCGGTACAACAAACAATAACTGAAAACTCGGTCTTAGTCAAGTGCGCAAACTAAATACACAAAATAAGCATGACTCAATAGAAACAGCAACGAACAATACATATAAATATTAATAACTGAATCACTACACTACACTGAAACATGTATTTATTTGTATATTTAATTCATTTTGAACATTCGCTGTTGAATCATGTTTCACATGCTTCAACTTTCACTTTCTTGTCGTAAGAGGAAATTAAGGTTGTTATGACTTTGATTGAAGTCAAACATAGTTGTAAAAGTATATGTCAAATAATGTGTATAATTATGTGTATAGTGACAAAACTGGAAAATTACCCTCATACACCAATAGTAACATTCTAATACCAGATAGTAACATTTTAAACCTGCAATATAACAGCTTGAATGATGAGCGAAGTCGAGTCTGGCCAGAGTCGATTTTGAGCGAATCGAATCTGAGCGGATGGACGATATATCTTATTGAATATTTTATTTACTGTTCATTGTTTCAAATTGAATTTTTTATATTGAATTTTCTATTGTTCGGTTGTTGTTTTTATTCTTGGTTGCTGTTATGGATCAAATCATGTTTTTATTTATCTGTTGGTAGCTGTTGCTTGTTATATATTGACTTATATATTAATATTTATTCCTACCTATTCATATTTATTGTTTGATATTTATTGAACAATACATTTACTTGCTGTGGATAGTTTGTGGATAGTGGAGGAGTTTAGGTGAAATGAAACAATGTAGTGATCTTATCCAGATCTTTCCAGATCTTTTGGGCGCTTCCGGTACATGGGAGTCACCGCAGGGTGGTAATAGTGCTTGCACTCATCCCATGCTACTGGATTTGCTTGTAATTAATAATAATACTAATTTTAGCGTACCGAAATGGAGTACCCCAATAACACCGAGAGCAGTACCCCCAATAACTATGTGTTGACTATAAAACCTCGGGTGTAGGTACAGCCGCTATATATATCACATTTCCATTCGTGTATTTATATGCCGGAATATACCAACACGGTTGTTATTAACGATTATCAGCCTAAAATCATGGCACATCCATAATACAAAGTTCAACACTAACAGCGTGGGCGGATCTACTGACACTGTTCAATCGAGTCATCCCACACACACGCACACACACATACACACAGACACTCGCACACAATCACACATATATATCCATGTATATGCGTTGATGACTGCTATTGCCATCTAGTGGTGCAGCGGTCAAACTCTGGCAAGTCGCAGTGTTAATACAGTATATCCCGGTAAAATTTAATTAATTTTATACTAAACGAAGTTTTATTCATATGCATTCTTCGATTTTAGTGTTTTGTTAGAGTGAATCTTCAAATAAAGTCAACCAAGAAAATGTCAGAATCGATCTTGACGAATCAGACTCGATTCTGCAGCCCGGCCACTAGAATCGTCAGAATCGATTTTGCAGTCGATTCTCGCCCACCCCTATTGTATATACAATGACTGAGCGTGACTCTGCTCAAAAGGTACAATGTAAAAGCTAGTGTGTGCATATTGATTATTGTCGTATTTATTGAATCTCATGTGCGAATATGCGCAATTAATAAAATATCAGTAAAATGCGCACGCAAACAGCGCGCATGTTTTTTTTCGATTTTTGCATGAATTTCCTATACATTTTATGGATTTATTAAATGCCTAAGTGGCAGCTGCTACACGGGAAGAAGCCGAAGCTTATGAACACACAGGTGTGCCCCGTGCAGCTCGCTGCCACCGCAGAACCGACCCTCTCCACGCTATGGCGCCACAAGGACGTTATACGTATTAGAGAGGGCCACCTCCCCAGAATGCATGACACAACTCATGACTGATATCTGGTACCATCATTTTCTGCTGGGTGGACAGGGGCTGTGGGATTGTAGAATTCGCCCAATGAAATTCTGCTCCGCCGGGTTTCGAACCGCGGACCTCCCGCTTGTGAGGCGGGTTTGCTAACAACTGCACCACGGAGTCCACAATTATTAGATGATTCCGGATAGCAGACTGCTAGTCAAACTGAACTCTTATTCTGGTTTCGCGTATATCCGGCGTTCTCCTTTATCCGCATATCTGTGCCCTGTAATCTGTGCCCTGGCGCTATGTGTGTCATTGCTGCTAACTTGTCAGCATCTTATGGTGGGTCGTCCTTAATGTCGAGTCACACACGGCTGCTAACAGAGAGCCGCAATTAGATGACGAGTATGTAGAACAGTCGGTCCAGACACACGTTATGGACCGACTGTTTATTGTGACACACGGCATACGACACTGGTACATACATGCACATAGTTGCACTGCGCTTGAAGATGCAGAGGACGAGTGCCCCTCTTCCAATGACACACTCACACAATGTAGCCATGGCAGAGAGCACTACGCGTGTGCTTCTGGCAGGTTCCACGAAGTGGTTCATGATGCTGTTGCACGGGCGCACTACAGATTGCTATATATAATATCAACTTTGATAATCTTGGTCCAGCTCTTGACGACGTAACGTCAACGGAGCCTCATCAGTCCCAATAAAGATACCGACAGTTGGCGAAACGTGCTGGTGACATGCGTATTCCTGCGTAGTGTACCACATTCAAACGACACTTTGCGGACTCCGGAGACATATCATGTCTTTGCCTGCGCAATCGCGAGGCGACCTGATTAACGAGTGTTCCAGAAATAACTCTCGTTAATCAGGAAATCTCGTTAGTTGCCTCGTGTCAACTACCTCGTGCGCCGAAATCACCTCGAGCGTCGAACATTTGAGATACAACATTCAACATATTCGATTTTTTAAACATGATATTCTCAGCAGTAATACGCGGTATAGGCCAGTATAGATCAAGCGCAAATCCAACGTGCATAACAAGAACCATAAGGACCGTAAATTGGAATGAGCTATCACTGTCGTATGATTCAATCCCTATATCATAGCAGGCTCCTCGACGGTGGCAAAAGTATAAGCCTGCCATTTTGTTCGTAGAAGAGCTGAATCCATTACGCGTTCCCCAAGTCTCTATCTAATTCACAGTCAGTTACATCTGGTGTAGGACAGAGATAGTGCTGCCCGAGACTGCACAAAAACAACGTCGGAACACGAATGCATATATTGAAGGCACAAACCAACACAATCACACGCACATACATACACGACAGTATACACAAAAAATTAAGAATGTTACCCATGCAAAACGTGAACACACTTAAACGCATAAAACTGTACATTACTGTATCATAAAAATATTATGCCACCACGTGACACAAACAGACACCGTCATATACACACGTGACGAATTCACTCGCAGCCATGCAAATAACATTTGACACGATGACCATCAACAACAACGAACTTTCTCCAATATTCCATTCTATCAAATGTCCAAGCCACTAATGTCAGCAAAAAGCAACATATTCTACAATCATAGTTTCACAGTTCATCTACAATAAGTGCTTCTATATGCATTGATAACTTCCAGTAAATTCTTGCCACATAAGTAATACTTGTATGAATGTCTTGTGATGGTTCTAGCACGTACACTCTTGTGTAATACAATATATCCTCTCATCACACTTGTATATCCACTATTCACACTTGTGCAGACATCACACTTTTACATCTACCTATGTGTTTTCCTGTGTATTGAAAGGTTTGAAAGATTCCTGAATATCCGATCACACAATTCACACTTGAATGGCTTCTCTCCTGTGTGTGTTCTCATGTGACTGGTGAGAACGTCACTTCGAGTGAATCTCTTATTGCACATCTCACACTTGAATGGTTTCATTCCTGTGTGTGTTCTCATGTGTAGAGAAAGTGAGTGAAAAAACGTAAATCGCTTATTACATACATCACACTTGTACGCCTTCTCTCCACTGTGTGTTCTCATGTGTGAAGTGAGATTGTTATTTTGTGAAAATTTCTTATTGCACAACTCACATTCGTATGGTTTATCCCCATTGTGTATTCTCATGTGAGTTGTGACATGACTTTTCTGTGTGAATCTACACAACTCACACTTGTAGGGCTTCTCTCCTGTGTGTGTTCTTATGTGATATAAGAGATTCCACTTACACGTGAATCTTTGATCACACAGCTCACACTCGTAAGGCTTCTCTCCACTGTGAGTTACCATGTGCTTAGTAAGATTGCCTTTACACGTGAATCTCCGATCGCATAACTCACATTCGTATGATTTATCTCCACTATGTGTTCTCATGTGAATGGTGAGAGTGTTTTTCTGTGTGAATTTCTTATTGCAAAACTCACATTCGTATGGTTTTTCTCCACTATGTGTTCTCATGTGCCCAGTAAGAGTGCATTTCTGCGTGAATTTCTTATTGCACAACTCACATACGTGCGGCTTCTCTCCAGTATGTGTCATTATGTGCAGGGAAAGATGGTGACTTCTCTTGAACGTCTTGCCACACAAATCACATTTGTGAGGTCGTGGTCGGTTACTGCAGTCATGACGCGGCTGCGTCTCGGACGAATCAGAATTGATCCGTACAAATTCAGGCGAAGCATGGCCGTCTACACATACACATTGCAGTAACGAGAAACACGTGAAATTCTGCTATTAACAAGTATCAATCATAACGGATATATACGACAATGATATATGACGGATACATGCAACACCTAAACGTTATTATGCAATGAGCGATATCAGTTAGTCCTTTCTGAAACAGACCACCACAGAGGTCGAGAACATGCAGGCCCTTGACACTGTTTAGTAGTTCAATGGTTTCTTGAAAATGTCTGAAGATCAAGCAAAAAACAAGAGATCATGTTTGTTCAATGTGATTTATGCAGGATAGTGGCTAGCTCATCGATTTTATAATAAGTAAAAACAGAAGACTCATCGTAGACATATTCCCACGTAGTCGTTGTTGATTTATATAAACTTTGGCGTAAATTCGTTTATTTGCACTGTATCACAAATGAGCCCTTGTTTATTGTAAATACATCAATTTATAGTAAGGATAGTGGGTGAGTTGCGGTCAAAGTATCACCGTCGAATTTCGTTCTTTGTATTCGCAGTGTGCGTATTGTAAACATATCCGCTTTGTTTCCAGAGTGCAGTAGAATATCTGTGCTGAATTAGGCTCTTGCTCGTAGCTGTCAGTTCACTATCGCAGCTAACAAACCAATGCTACAACCACGTGGTACTCATGCACCTTGAGGGAGAAATATTCAATCGTAAATAGCGTGTAGCGTAGCGTACACAATGCACATACAACGCATTCAAAATTGGACGCCTGTTTAAAAAGTAAAATAAACTTAATCATATCATATAAGAGCCGCTACATTATCAATAGCGTATAACCGAAATGCTTCACTAGATTCTCATTGAAAATATATTTGACGTCTCCAAACCTGAAATCTTCAAACCTGGGCTGACAGTTTATTACCAATAACATAATGATACCAGATTAGAATGTAATGGAAAAAGCTCCTGTATTGTGGATGTGTGATTGTGTTATTTGATTATGGATTGTCATTTTCAGTATGAAAATCAACAATATATCACACGAAATTTGTGGGGCTGCTGGTTTAAGAAGCAATAGTATCATAAAACGTAAGTAGAAATGTAATGCCGACAATACAGTTGATATAAACTGCATGTACAAGTTCAAAATCGAGACCCACCTAAATATTGTTGTTGTTGTTGTTGATGATGAATACTGCATATAGCAGTATTCATCCTACCCACCTAAATACCACGGACCACATTGCAGCATTACGCCAACATGCGCCGAGAATCGCGGGCAAGGGTTTATCGTTACGAAAATGTTTTCTTATATGTGATTGCGATTGTATATACAGAGGCTGAGCGTGACTCCTCTCAAAAGGTACAATGTAAAAGCTAGTATGTGCATATTGATTATTGTCTTATTCATTGAAACTCATGTGCAAATATGTGCAATAAATAAAATATCAGTAAAATGCGCATGTATTTTTCTATTTTTGCATGAATTTCCTATACATTCTATGGATTTATTAGATGATTCTGTATAGCAGACTACCAGTCAAACTGAACTCTTATTCTGGTTTCGCTTATATCCGGCGTTCTCCTTTATCCGCATATCTTATATCCGGGGTGTACAGTATATTCGCTGTACTCTGTGCCCTGGCGCTATGTGTGTCATTGCTGCTAACTATTGTCAGCATCTTATGGTGGGTCGTCCTTAATGACGAGTCACACACAGCTGCTAACAGAGAGGCGCAATTAGATGACGAGTATGTAGAACAGTCGGTCCAGACACACATGTTAAGGACCGACTGTTTATTGTGACACACGGCATACGAAACTGGTACATACATGCACATAGTTGCACTGCGCTTGAAGATGCAGAGGACGAGTGCCCCTCTTCCAATGACACACTCACACAATGTAGCCATGACAGAGAGCGCTACGCGTGTGCTTCTGGCAGGTTCCACGAAGTGGTTCATGATGCTGTTGCACGGGCGCACTACAGATTGCTATATATAATATCAACTTTGATAATCTTGGTCCAGGTCTTGACGACGTAACGTCAACGGAGCCTCATCAGTCCCAATAAAGATACCGACAGTTGGCGAAACGTGCTGGTGACATGCGTATTCCTGCGTAGTGTACCACATTCAAACGACACTTTGCGGACTCCGGAGTCATATCATGTCTTTGCCTGCGCAATCGCGAGGCGACCTGATCAACGAGTGCTCCAGAAATAACTCTCGTTAATCAGGAACTCTCGTTAGTTGCCTCGTGTCAACTACCTCGTGCGTCGATCATTTGAGATACAACATTCAACATATTCGATTTTTTAAACATGATATTCTCAGCAGTAATACGCGGTATAGGTCAGTATAGATCAAGCGCAAATCCAACGTGCATAACAAGAACCATAAGGACCGTAAATTGGAATGAGCTATCACTGTCGTATGATCCAATCCCTATATCAGAGCAGGCTCCTCGACGGTGGCAAAAGTATAAGCCTGCCATTTTGTTCGTAGAAGAGCTGAATCCATTACGCGTTCCCCAAGTCTCTATCTAGTTCACAGTCAGTTACATCTGGTGTAACACAGAGTGCTGCTCGAGACTGCATAAAAACAACGTCAGAACAAGAATGCACATATTGAAGGTGCAAACGAACACAATCACACGCACACACATACAAGACAGTATACACAAACAATTAAGAATGTTACCCATGCAAAACGTGAACACACTTAAACGCATAAAACTGTACATTACTGTATCATAAAAATATTATGCCACCAGGTGACACAAATAGACACCGTCATATACACACGTGACGAATTCACTCGCAGCCATGCAAATAACTTGACACGATGACCATCAACAACAACGAACTTTCTCCAAGATTCTATTCTCTATCAAATGTCCAAGCCACTAATGTCAGCAAAAAGCAACATATTCGACAATCTTAGTTTCACAGTTCATCTACAATACGTGCTTCTATATGCATTGATAACTTCCAGTAAATTCTTGCCACATAAGTAATACTTGTATGAATGTCTTGTGATGGTTCTAGCACGTACACTCTTGTGTAATACAATATATCCTCTCATCACACTTGTATATCCACTATTCACACTTGTGCAGACATCACACTTGTACATCTACCTATGTGTTTTCCTGTGTATTGAAAGGTTTGAACGATTTCCGAATCTCCGATCACACAATTCACACTTAAAAGGCTTCTCTCCTGTGTGTTCTCATGTGAATGGTGAGACCGTCACTTCGAGAGAATCTCTTATTGCACAATTCACACTTGAATGGCTTCTCTCCTGTGTGTGTCCTCATGTGACTGGTGAGAACGTCACTTCGAGTGAATCTCTTATTGCACATCTCACACTTGAATGGTTTCATTCCTGTGTGTGTTCTCATGTGTAGAGAAAGTGATTGAAAAAACGTAAATCGCTTATTACATACATCACACTTGTACGCCTTCTCTCCACTGTGTGTTCTCATGTGTGAAGTGAGATTGTTATTTTGTGAAAATTTCTTATTGCACAACTCACATTCGTATGGTTTATCCCCATTGTGTATTCTCATGTGAGTTGTGACATGACTTTTCTGTGTGAATCTCTTATTACACAACTCACACTTGTAGGGCTTCTCTCCTGTGTGTGTTCGTATGTGATATAAGAGATTCGCCTTACACGTGAATCTTTTATCACACAGCTCACACTCGTATGGTTTATCTCCACTATGAGTTATCATATGCCTAGTGAGAGTGACTTTCTTTGTGAATTTCTTATTGCACAACTCACATTCGTATGGTTTATCTCTACTATGTGTTCTCATGTGAATGGTGAGAGTGTTTTTCTGCGTGAATCTCTGACCACATAACTCACATTCATGCGGCTTCTCTCCAGTATGTGTCATTATGTGCATGGAAAGATGGTGACTTCTCTTGAACGTCTTGCCACACAAATCACGTTTGTGAGGTCGTGGTCGGTTACTGCAGTCATGACGCGGCTGCGTCTCGGACGAATCAGAATTGATCCGTACAACTTCAGGCGAAACATGGCTGTCTACACATACACATTGCAGTAACGAGAAACACGTGAAATTCTGCTATTAACAAGTACCAATCATAACGGATATATACGACAATATGATATATGACGGATACATGCAACACCTAAACGTTATTATACAATGAGCGATATCAGTTAGTCCTTTCTGAAACAGACCACCACAGAGGTCGAGAACATGCAGGCCCTTGACACTGTTTTGTAGCTCAATGGTTTCTTGAAAATGTCTGAAGATCAGGCAAAAAACAAGAGATCATGTTTGTTCAATGTGGTTTATGCAGGCTAGCTCATAGATCTGTGGCTAGCTCATATATCTTATAATAAGTTAAAACAGAAGCGTTATCGTGAAACATTCCCACGAAGTCGTTGTTGATATATATAAATTTTGGTGTCAATGTGTATTTGCGTTTTCTCATAAATGTGCCCTTGTTTATTGTAAATACTTTAATTTATAGTGAGGATAGTGGGTGAGTTGCGGTCAAATTCTCACCGTCGCCTTTCGTTCTTTGTATTCGATGAGCGCGTCTTGTCAACATATCCGCTTTGTTTCCAGAGTGCAGTAGAATATCTGTGCTGGATTAGGCTCTTGTTCGTAGCTGTCAGTTCACTATCGCAGATAACAAACCAACGCTACAACCACGTGGTGCACCAGTACCTTGAGGAAGAAATATTCAATCGTAAATAGCGTGTAGATGTACACAATGCACATACAACGAATTCAAAATTGGGCGCCTGTTTAAAAAGTAAAATAAACTTAATCATATTTGTATTTGTACTTCAGCCTACCACAGGCACAATTGGCATAAAGAATAAAGTAGACATGCAATAATAAAACTAAATAAAATAAGTAAGTCAGAATACATGTAACATGCAAATGCAGAAACTACAAAACTGCAGAGAAAAACATGCGAACATACATGGAAAATTATAGAGGTCGTGACAAGAAACAGAATATAGGTGTAATTACAAAAGGCAGCACGTAAGTAAATAAAGATGCCACTACAAATGTAACATGCGAATCAGGCAGACATGCAAACATAAACAAGCACACATACAAACAAGTATAGAGAATGCAGTTATGAGCAAGTCATTTAATCTAATATCGAGAAAAGGTCTAGCATGCACACATACAAAACAAGTACAAATAATGCAATTATGAGCATGCTTTTAGCTTTTATGCTTTTAGCATTATGAGCAGGTCATTTAATCTAATAGCGAGAGAAGGTGAGAATGTAGTAGCTTCGAGAATGATTTAACAGATGTGGAGGAGAGCAGTTCATATGGAAGGTTGTTGTACATACGTGGTGCAGTAAACTGAAGAGAGCGTGTCGACCAGAAGGATTCACAAAGAGAACGAGGTTCAAGGAGTACTTTGAACTGTCGTGTATCACGAGGACCAACATGTGGCGATAGGAGTTCTAGAAGATACTGCGGTGAATCAGAAAGATGTAAGAGCTTGTATGTCAGTAAACAGATTTTATGATGAATGCGGTAAGGTATGGGTAGGATACCCAGGTCACGTAGATGGGATGATGTGGGGTGATGTGGAGGAAGGCGAAGGATGAAACGACAGGCTTGATTAAGGATAGACTGCAGTATGTTATAGGATTTCTGTGGAAGGTGTAGAAATAGTGAATTGCAGTAGTCAATGCGGGGGAGTATGAGAGCAGATACCAGAGAGTGCGCGAGAGGAGAGTCAATGTAAGGACGGATCAAATATAGATTTCGGATAATTAACCGACAGATATGAGCGGTAGAAGTGAAGTGTTTTTGATAGGATAGGTGCGGATCTAGTATAATACCGAGGTCACGTACATGGGATGAAAGAGGCAAGTCAGACAGAGCAGGGTGGATCTTAGGCGGGTGAAGAACAATATATTCAGTTTTAGAAGGATTGATGATCAGTGATCCTGAGGAGGCCCAAGATGAGATAGTGTCCATGATATGAGGAACAGACTTTTGATAGGATAAGGGAAGGAAAATCTGGACGTCATCTGCATATATATGAAAAGAAAGGGATAATTTGCGCAATATGGGACAGAGAGATGACATGTAAATGTTAAAAAGAATAGGCCCCAGTGATGAGCCCTGGGGAACCCCTGATAAAAGAGGAAGAGTTTGTGAATGACAGGAATCGAAAAGAACAGAGTAGGAGCGATTAGTGAGGAAGGATGTTAAGAGAGAAAGAGCTGAATGGGATATTCCAATGGAAGAGAGGTCTTGAATTAAAATTTTATGATCGACGAGGTCAAAAGCAGATGACATATCCAAGAGAATAAGTAATACAGATGTTTTTTTGTGAAAAAAGAGAGAGTATATCGTGCTGAAGGCGAACAAGGGCAGATTCGGTTGAACGTCGTGGAACGAAACCTGATTGAAGATCGTCAAGGAGATGATTATGATTGTAACATTTTTTGTCTTCAGCGATGATAATTCTAGTGGAGCAGGCCTCTTAATGTTGTGCGCCGCGATAACTCTTGTTGTGCCGATTCCAAACAGTAGTTTTGTTGAAACAATGTATTTCGTCGTGATATTGAAAGTTCAGTTCTTAGCTCTATCGTCCTAACGTTATATTCAATGTTCTATCCTATCTGTTCTGCCTGTATCTGCTAGTCTGTCTCTCCTGTCTGTCTTCCTATCTGTTCTCTTGTTCTCCCCGTTCTGGTGTTGCTATACTCTGTTCCGTTCCATTCTCCCTCTGAACCACTCCACTTCTCTACTGAATCTTCCCTACTGCCGCTGCTCTTCTATTCCTATCTTCATCCTCTCTATCCCCTATCTCGACTGCCGTTGCTCTTCTATTCCTATATCCATACTGCCTATCCCCCGAATGGTGAAAACACTGTGCTTATATAGTGCCAACTAGCGCCGCGTACTTCATTCTCCAGCTCCAAGTTGTGTACGGCCTCATTAGTTACGGACCGCAAGGTCACCACAATGCAGCACGCCCATAGTCTTACACACTGGTGTGTGTAATATATGCGTGTGCACGTGCTGCCCTGCTGTCTCTTAATGTCTTGCAGTTGTGTGTGTGTGTGCCTACGTGTGTGCAACCAATGCTGTGTTCTGTATTCTAACCTACTGTGTTGACAGTGATGCATGTGTTTACGCTTCACTTCCTGTCCAAACTTCTATCCTATGTCACTTTCAATGCACAACATACAATACACAATGCACAAAACAATCAACGATTACTAAATAAAGATATAAGAATACAAGTTATATACAACACCGCATGAAATATAAACATTGTTACAATGATGAAGATAGGCTGATAGTTGATGGCAGATGGCAGATTCAAGGATTTTGGAGGAGAATGGAAGGAGGGAAATAGGTCGGTAGTTTTTTAGAATTGTCGGATCAAGAGAGGGTTTTTTAAGGATAGGAGTGAGAATGGCATGTTTGCTGGTGATGAAGGTTCCATGAAGAAAAGAGGCATTGATGAGATGGGTCAGAAAAGGAGCGAGTAGATGAAGAGAGGACGATATAGCAGAAAAGTTTATTGGATTAGATGGACAAAATGATTTTTTAGTGTGTGTGATGAGGCGATGGGTGGTAGTTATTGAGATCTGATGAAAAAAAGTTAAGGAACATGTGGTAGAAGAAAAAGGGAAAGTTGTAGTACGTGCATGGTTTGATGGTGTAGGAAAGTTCAGAGCGTGTAGTTCAGACCAGTAGTGTAGTTCAGAGCGTAAGGAAATGAGTTTATCAGTGAAATATTTGGCAAAATCGGAGCAGGAGATGGTGGTCTCAGCAGTTGGTTTGCGACCTAGAAGGGAATTCAGGGTTGACCAGAGCAGTTTTGGAGAGGATATGAGGGAAGGAATGTGATTAAGGTAGTATGATTTTTTTAGCATCGAGAACAGTACGGACGTAGTCGGCACGAGAAAAAGCGAAGGATTTCCAGTCGTTTGGAGATTTGGTGCGTCGCCATCGTCGTTCTAGTCGACGCTGGGAACGCTTTAGAGATACTAGATGAGGAGTGGACCAAGGTGGCGGAGGAGGTCGTTTATCACCTCGGAAAGTGCGAAGAGGAAAGAGATGATCAGCGATCGAGGTGAGTTGAGAAGTGAAGAAGGAATAAAGTTGAGAATGGTGAAGATTCAAATACATAAATGGAGATAGGTGATGGTAGATGAAAGCAGAACAGGTTTCGGGGCTGTATGATTTGTAGTCACGATAAGAGAAAGTTTTGGTTTTAGAGGGGACAGGATGAAGTGGGAAGGCCGTGAGAAGAAGGCTGTGGTCAGTAAAATTGGAATCAGAGGGAAAAACAGTGACAGGAGGAAGGGATGGTTCAGAGTGATGTGATATGGAAGGGGTGATAATTAAGTCAAGAGTATGTCCAGCAATGTGTGTAGAAACATGAGGAGTCATATCTAGTGAGTGAGTTTCTAGGATAGATAGGAAATCCTTAGTATAGGGTTTATTTGAAGGAGAGTCGGGCCAAAAATTGAAATCACCAAGGATCAAGAAGGAATGTGAGAAGCGAGATATAATGGCTTCAATCAGGACAGGAAATTCTAATAGGAATTTAGGAGTGGAACCAAGGTGATCATGACGATAGATAATATTAAGACAAACACGAGAAGAGGAACAGCCTTTGACAATGAGTGAGAGAACTTCAAAGGAACTAGGCGGAGTAGTCAAGAGCGAGCAGCGCACTACAGAGAACTTGGATCGAAAAATGATGCCAGTACCGCCACCTGAGGAACGTTCTAGGGACGAAGGACGAGGGGCGTTAAGGTAAGAGTAATGAGAAGGAAGAGATGCGGAAAAAATGGATGAGTCAGATTCTTGAAGCCAGGTTTCTGTGAGACAGGATATCAAGGTTGTGTGAAGAGAGAAGTTCAGATATATAGTATGATTTATTCCGGGCAGAACGTATATTCAATAACGCCAGGGAAGGAGAGAAGTTGTTAGGAATGGATGGATGAGGAGAAGACGAATCGGAAATGTTTGAGGAAGTGTCCGAAAACTGAGAAGGCAGAGTGGTGGAATGTAAGATGATAGGAGAATTAAGAGTAGAGCATGGAAAGAAATGAGAAGGCGTGAATTTGGAGAGAGAGCAATGTTTTGGGTGAGAGGATTCAGGAGTAGGATCGTTGCGATGAATACATGAAGAATTAGGAGAAACAAGTGATGATTCAGTGAAATGATAGAAGGATAGTTCAATCGAATTTAGTTTTTTGATGGGAAAGTACGTGTAATTAGAGAGTTCCTGGCCTTAATGAAGAATGGGCAGGAGGAGGAAAAGGCCGCATGCTTGTCAGGAAGTTTTGATTGGGAACAGCGAAAGCAGCATGGTGAGGACTTACATTGGCAGGATGACGATTGGTGCTCACCTGCACAATAGCCGCATCTAGGAGATGAAAGTGGTGATTTGCAAGATGAGGGAGAATGACCAAGACCTAAACATTTGGAACAGTGGGATATCCAACATCGGGTGTAAACAGGGAGTCGCATCAAGTCAACAAAAATTCTGTCACCATGTTGAGAGATGGCTTGACGGCATTCAGGAGTAAGTGAAAAAATGGCACAGTTGGAGTTAAACTTGGAGCGAGTGAAGAATAGGAATTAGAGCTCATTTGATGATATGTAGGATGAAAGATAAGGATTTTTGGCAGCGATGGAAATGATGAGGGATGATGAAGTCATCGATGTAGGAACGTTTGGTACAGTGATTTTCGGAAGGATATGTGGTTGAGCAGAGATAGATGCTTGAGGAAAGGAGGATGAGAGCGATTCCTTGGCATATAAGAGCCCCCACATTATCAATAGCATATAACCCAAATGCTTCACTAGATTCTCATTGAAAATATAGTTGACGTCTCCAAACATGAAACCTCCAAACCTGAGTTGCCAGTTTATTACCAATAACATAATGAGACCAGATTAGAATTTAATGGAAACACCTATATTGTGGATGTCATTTTCAATATGAAAATCAACAAAATATCACACGAAATTCGTGGACCTGCTGGTTTAAGAAGCAATAGTATCATAAAACTTAAGTAGGAATTAAATAACGACAATACAGTTGATATAAACCGCATGTACAAGTTCAAAAGCGAGACCCACCTAAATACAACAGACCACATTTCAACATTACGCCACCATGCGCCGAAAATGCAATCGCGAGCACAGGTTTATCTTTACGAAATTGTCCTCGTATATATACTTGCGATTATATATACAATGGCTGAGCGTGACTCCGCTCAAAAGGTACAATGTAGCATTTGAGCCTATCCAGAGCTATATGCAGTATTCATCAACAACAACAACAACAAGGTACAACGTAAAAGCTAGTATGTGCGTATTGATTATTGTCTTATTTATTGAAACACATGTGCAAATATGCGCAATAAATATAATATCACTGAAATGCGCATGTTTTTTTCGATTTTTGCATGAATTTCCTATACATTCTATGGATTTATTAGATGATTCTGGATAGCAGACTGCCAGTCAAACTGAACTCTTATTCTGGTTTCGCTTATATCCGGCGTTCTCCTTTATCCGCATATCTTATATCCGGGGTGTACAGTATATTCGCTGTACTCTGTGCCCTGGCGCTATGTGTCATTGCTGCTAACTCTTGTCAGCATCTTATGGTGGGTCGTCCTTAATGACGAGTCACACACAGCTGCTAACAGAGAGGCGCAATTAGATGACGAGTATGTAGAACAGTCGGTCCAGACACACATGTTAAGGACCGACTGTTTATTGTGACACACGGCATACGACACTGGTACATACATGCACATAGTTGCACTGCGCTTGAAGATGCAGAGGACGAGTGCCCCTCTTCCAATGACACACTCACACAATGTAGCCATGACAGAGAGCGCTACGCGTGTGCTTCTGGCAGGTTCCACGAAGTGGTTCATGATGCTGTTGCACGGGGCGCACTACAGATTGCTATATATAATATCAAATTTGATAATCTTGGTCCAGGTCTTGACGACGTAACGTCAACGGAGCCTCATCAGTCCCAATAAAGACACCGACAGTTGGCGAAACGTGCTGGTGACATGCGTATTCCTGCGTAGTGTACCACATTCAAACGACACTTTGCGGACTCCGGAGTCATATCATGTCTTTGCCTGCGCAATCGCGAGGCGACCTGATTAACGAGTGCTCCAGAAATAACTCTCGTTAATCAGGAACTCTCGTTAGTTGCCTCGTGTCAACTACCTCGTGCGTCGATCATTTGAGATACAACATTCAACATATTCGATTTTTTAAACATGATATTCTCAGCAGTAATACGCGGTATAGGTCAGTATAGATCAAGCGCAAATCCAACGTGCATAACAAGAACCATAAGGACCGTAAATTGGAATGAGCTATCACTGTCGTATGATCCAATCCCTATATCAGAGCAGGCTCCTCGACGGTGGCAAAAGTATAAGCCTGCCATTTTGTTCGTAGAAGAGCTGAATCCATTACGCGTTCCCCAAGTCTCTATCTAGTTCACAGTCAGTTACATCTGGTGTAACACAGAGTGCTGCTCGAGACTGCATAAAAACAACGTCAGAACAAGAATGCATATATTGAAGGTGCAAACCAACACAATCACACGCACACACATACAAGACAGTATACACAAACAATTAAGAATGTTACCCATGCAAAACGTGAACACACTTAAACGCATAAAACTGTACATTACTGTATCATAAAAATATTATGCCACCAGGTGACACAAATAGACACCGTCATATACACACGTGACGAATTCACTCGCAGCCATGCAAATAACTTTTGACACGATGACCATCAACAACAACGAACTTTCTCCAAGATTCTATTCTCTATCAAATGTCCAAGCCACTAATGTCAGCAAAAAGCAACATATTCTACAATAATAGTTTCACAGTTCATCTACAATACGTGCTTCTATATGCATTGATAACTTCCAGTAAATTCTTGCCACACAAGTAATACTTGTATGAATGTCTTGTGATGGTTCTAGCACGTACACTCTTGTGTAATACAATATATCCTCTCATCACACTTGTATATCCACTATTCACACTTGTGCAGACATCACACTTTTACATCTACCTATGTGTTTTCCTGTGTATTGAAAGGTTTGAACGATTTCCGAATCTCCGATCACACAATTCACACTTAAAAGGCTTCTCTCCTGTGTGTTCTCATGTGAATGGTGAGACCGTCACTTCGAGAGAATCTCTTATTGCACAATTCACACTTGAATGGCTTCTCTCCTGTGTGTGTCCTCATGTGACTGGTGAGAACGTCACTTCGAGTGAATCTCTTATTGCACATCTCACACTTGAATGGTTTCATTCCTGTGTGTGTTCTCATGTGTAGAGAAAGTGATTGAAAAAACGTAAATCGCTTATTACATACATCACACTTGTACGCCTTCTCTCCACTGTGTGTTCTCATGTGTGAAGTGAGATTGTTATTTTGTGAAAATTTCTTATTGCACAACTCACATTCGTATGGTTTATCCCCATTGTGTATTCTCATGTGAGTTGTGACATGACTTTTCTGTGTGAATCTCTTATTACACAACTCACACTTGTAGGGCTTCTCTCCTGTGTGTGTTCGTATGTGATATAAGAGATTCGCCTTACACGTGAATCTTTTATCACACAGCTCACACTCGTATGGTTTATCTCCACTATGAGTTATCATATGCCTAGTGAGAGTGACTTTCTTTGTGAATTTCTTATTGCACAACTCACATTCGTATGGTTTATCTCTACTATGTGTTCTCATGTGAATGGTGAGAGTGTTTTTCTGCGTGAATCTCTGACCACATAACTCACATTCATGCGGCTTCTCTCCAGTATGTGTCATTATGTGCATGGAAAGATGGTGACTTCTCTTGAACGTCTTGCCACACAAATAACATTTGTGAGGTCGTGGTCGGTTACTGCAGTCATGACGCGGCTGCGTCTCGGACGAATCAGAATTGATCCGTACAACTTCAGGCGAAGCATGGCCGTCTACACATACACATTGCAGTAACGAGAAACACGTGAAATTCCACTATTAACAAGTATCAATCATAACGGATATATACGACAATGATATATGACGGATACATGCCACACCTAAACGTTATTATGCAATGAGCGATATCAGTTCCTGAAACTGACCACCACAGAGGTCGAGAACATGCAGGCCCTTGACACTGTTTAGTAGCTCACTGATTTCTTGAAAATGTCTGAATATCAAGCAAAAAACAAGAGATCATGTTTGTTCAATGTGATTTATGCAGGATAGTGGCTAGCTCATCGATTTTATAATAAGTAAAAACAGAAGACTCATCGTAGACATATTCCCACGTAGTCGTTGTTGATTTATATAAACTTTGGCGTAAATTCGTTTATTTGCACTGTATTACAAATGAGCCCTTGTTTATTGTAAATACATCAATTTATAGTAAGGATAGTGGGTGAGTTGCGGTCAAAGTCTCACCGTCGACTTTCGTTCTTTGTATTCGCAGTGTGCGTATTGTCAACATATCCGCTTTGTTTTCAGAGTGCAGTAGAATATCTGTGCTGAATTAGGCTCTTGCTCGTAGCTGTCAGTTCACTATCGCAGCTAACAAACCAACGCTACAACCACGTGGTACGCATGTACCTTGAGGAAGAAATATTCAATCGTAAATAGCGTGTAGATGTGCACGATGCACATACAACGCATTCAAAATTGGACGCCTGTTTAAAAAGTAAAATAAACTTAATCATATCATATAAGAGCCGCTACATTATCAATAGCGTATAACAGAAATGCTTCACTAGATTATCATTGAAAATATATTTGACGTCTCCAAACCTGAAATCTTCAAACCAGGGCTGACAGTTTATTACCAATAACATAATGATACCAGACTAGAATGTAATGGAAAAAGCTCCTGTATTGTGGATGTGTGATTGTGTTATGTGATTATGGATTGTCATTTTCAGTATGAAAATCAACAATATATCACACGAAATTCGTGGGGCTGCTGGTTTAAGAAGCAATAGTATCATAAAACTTAAGTAGAAATGTAATGCCGACAATACAGCTGATATAAACTGCATGTGCAAGTTCAAAATCGAGACCCACATAATAATGTTGTTGTTGTTGTTGATGATGAATACTGCATATAGCAGTATTCATCCTACCCACCTATTGTTGTTGTTGTTGTTGTTGTTGATGAATACTGCATATAGCTCTGGATAGTAGGGCTGGGCAGGAACCGGTTCCGGAACCGGTTCTGACGGTTCTGCTACGTGGGTATTGGAACCGGGTCCGAGACTCGGAACCGGTTCTGGAACCGGGTCCACACGGATCCGAGTCCACACGGTTCCGATTCTCGGATCCGAGTCCACACGGATCCGAGTCCACACGGATCCGAGTCCACACGGTTCCGATTCTTGGACCCGGGTCCACACGGATCCGAGTCCACACGGTTCCGATTCTCGGACCCGGGTCCACACGGATCCGAGTCCACACGGTTCCTATTCTCGGACCCGGGTCCACACGGATCCGAGTCCACACGGTTCCGATTCTCGGACCCGGGTCCACACGGATCCGAGTCCACACGGTTCCGATTCTTGGACCCGGGTCCACACGGATCCGAGTCCACACGGTTCGGATTCTCGGACCCGGGTCCACACGGATCTTAGTATCAGGACTGACAGGAAAATGTATGCGCATTGCGCACTCACTACATGAACACTACGGTGCGTTTTAGAATTAACGCTAATATGCAATTGCGGTGAATGCAGTTTTTCACGTGTATTTAAAAAATGCGTATTACATTGTCTTCTTTTTTCTGAAATACATGTACATTATTTGCAAGTAAGTCTGTGCGCGCAGAGTCATATTACACGAGGTATAATACTAAATTTAATACATAGTATTTATTACGCTTATTCTATTGAATATATTATTAATATATTATTTTTTGGCGTATGATTACCGGAATTTGATTAAATAACCTCATTTTCAACTAATTTGAGAGAAAAAGTATCGCATGAATGTTGATACAACATTTTTCTAAGTCTGCGTGAAAACTGCATCCTTTCCATGGTGACTTCAATTACAATTCAACAATCAAACAAACAAACAACAACAATTTTAAAATCAAAGGCAGCCAATTAAACGCTACACGATCGCAATTTCACGACAAAATGGATGTTTCAACTTGACTTCCGGAAAAGGTTTTCTCATTGAATCCAATAAAATATACATTTTCGGAATCAGCATGAAAAAAATGTATCTACCGCAACTTGGTACTAGTTAAACTTTTGGAAAAGTAAAGAATCCACCCATTCTAATGCACACAAGCATACATGACTAAAGCTGTGATCACGGCACATCGATCACATTTGACGTGTCGCCCACAAATACAAATACAATGTAATGTGAAAACCCATACAGGTGTGAACCAGGCGAGGAAGATGCCTGCTAAGTTTGTTTGTATCGAACGAAATGTGCGTGAAAATCCTGGATGGATGTCAGCCAGTGTGGACATTGATAAATCTGGTCATATTTGTGTGGAAACCTTGTTTTCACTCAGAGTCTGTTATGACTGAAATCAACAGGCTGACTTGGTTGTACGCGGCTAAGGACAAATAATTTGTCAGTCAAACTGCCAGCGCCAACATCTCAACTAGTGTTTAAGCTGTTTAGTTGAATCTAGTGAGGTCCACCGTGAATGGTGAGTGAATGGTGTACACTTGAGTGGTGAGTAAAATTTTATTTTGCTTTATTTCTATACATTATCATGCATAAATGTTTAATATTATAAATTGTTTCTACTTATTAAAATGGCATTTTTATCAATTTCCCTCTTATTTTTTAGTTTCTATTTATTCTTGTAGTGCTCCAACATTAGTAGCGTAGCAGAGGGCCTTAGTGACCTTGCGATTATTACGAAAATGTTGACAATATTCATCACTGAATCTAATAATTATCACTCAATGAGGTCGTTAAGGGGAAAATCACTCTTTTGTTGAACTCGGCGTATACTTTATCATTTAAGCATTTAGTCATACGAATAACTAACATACTTCTTCCCAAATGTAACTTTTTTTACCCGAGAACGCCCATTATATCGCTAATATGGAATTGTTGTGAAATTGCCAATATGCCTCGATATAGAACTATTCAAATTCATAATTTTCATATTTTCCATTTCACGTCTCCCGAGAAGTGAATCCATTATCATGGTGGAGGGACCGAGCGTTGTTACTGCCTCGACTACATGAAGTGGCGACAAAATATTTGTGCACACCGGCATCTTCCGTTCCATCTGAACGTTTATTTTCAAAAGCCGGTGAATGGATATCACACAGACGAAACAGTCTCAAAGAAGAAAACATAAATATGATTCTATTTTTGAAGGAAAATGTGTAATATATACGCGTTTTGTGTATGTGTGTGTGAACGTGTGCGTTACGGAATAAGCGAACGTTTTCGGGCAATAGCCGAAATCAAATTATTGTTTGTTTGAGATATTATGTAACAGGTGATACGCAAACATTGTTTATATTGGAAAGTACATTGACTATTAAGCACATTTTTGCAGCATTAGCTACATTATTGTGTCAGCATTGTATGCATTTTTCTGTTGTTAAATATAGAGATGATAATGCCTTGTACATGTCTTCATTGAATATTAAAGCTTTTCTTCAAATTACAGGGCCGTAGTCAAGAGTTATATGCTTCACTCACCCAAAAAAACAAAATGAGGATCCCCCACAAAAATAAAATTTATGAAATGATGAATTTAATTTTGTGAGAATACCCACTATAATGAAACTGATATAACTTTGACTTTCAATAAAATTTTGAATTTATATAAACATTTGTTATTTTCCCAGTCACACGTTCATCTATGCCAACTCTCTTTTGTGTCTTCTCCCTTTGGGTGATCTCTAAACATGCGCACAGAAAATATATTTTTTCATCCAAGCGGAACCGGTTCAGGAACCGGTTCCAACGGTTCCACTGCCCTACGGATCCGGAACCGTGAGTATCAATTTTCACGGCTCCTGCCCAGCCCCACTGGATAGGCTCAAATGCAGGTGTTCCTGTCAAAACACACACGGCAGTATCAGATTACGCAGACAAATTGTTTGGCAAATTTAGCACATTTTCCTGGTCTTTAGAGACGTTTTTGCAGTCCCGATAGTGTAATAAAATCGATGAGGTAGTTGGTAATGTTGGTATCGTATAGTAAGGCGTCCATAGTAAGATGCCTGTTGATGTTGTGTTGTTGTTTCAGTTGTCTTCTGATGGCGTTGTATCGTGGACAGTTTACCAGGATGTGTTCCATGGTTAGTTGGCGACCGCAGTGGTGGCAGGTAGGCGGTGGTTGGCGTTTCATGAGGTGACCGTGTGTGATGCACGTGTGTCCAGTGCGCAGGCGCATCAGGACCACGTCCCTCCACCGCGGTCGAACTAGGACCTTGTACAGTTTGTGTGTGAGGTAATAGTGACAGTGTGATTGTGCGTGTATGTTGTCCATGAGTGATGACCGGAGCGATTCGCGACTCAGCTTAGTGATAAATGAGTGCAGGTTTGAGGACGACAGTGGGGGAGTGGTGATTGTAGAGAGTTGTGTGGCATGTTTGGCTTTCTGGTCGGCCATCTCGTTGCCTCGAATTCATGTGTGACTGGGCATCCATAGAAACACTATTTTGGTGCCTGATACAGTTAGATTGTGGTTCATGGTGATTATGGAAGATACCAGTGCGTTTTTGGGGCGTCGCGTGGAGATTGCAAGGAGAGAGGATTTCGAGTCTGATACGAGAACGGCGTGCTGTGTTCGTTGTGAGTGAATGAGATGCAGTGCGTTGTGAATTGCAAAGAGTTCCGCTGTGAAGATGTTTACGCAAGAGGGAAGGCGGAAGCAGTTGTCGACATTATATGAGACGACTGCACACCCGACACTACTGTTTTGAACTGATCCGTCTGTGTATATATACGTGTATTGTTGATGATTGGCTCGATGTTCCAGAAAAAGTTGTGTTGTGATTGGTGTGGGAGTGCTATGTGGTGTGGCATCCAGGTATTGACAGGCTGGAAGTGGACTTGAGAAATATATTTGTGATGGTGCCGCTGTTTTGGGAGGTTTGAAACCTATTTCTTTACAGCACCGACGGTATGCGAGCCCCAAGGGGAAGCCACATAGTTTGTTGACTGCCGCTGTCTCCGCATGGTCCAGCGAGTTGAATGATTGTAGCAGCGTGTAACATGGATGTTCTGTATCGCCGGCTATTTTCAGACAGTACTTGATTGTGTTTGTGATTCTGCGTGATTGCAGTGTTTCAGTTCCTGTTTGCCTGATCAGTGACCTGATTGGTGTTGTTCTCATGACTCCTGTGGCAATGCGCATGCATTGATTTTGTATGACATCTAGTGGAGCGAGACATGACGGCGACAAATGTGTGAAAGTAGATGCTCCATATTCCAGGATTGGTCTGATGAGTATTGAGTAGAGTCGTTGTATTATTGTGCGATCAGTGCCGTATGTGGGGTGTGCAAGACATTTCAGAACGCTGATACGCTGAATGGCACGTGTTTTTATGTGTAGTATGTGTGCTTTCATGGAGAGTTTAGTGTCCAGAATCATGCCTAGATATTTGATTTCTGATGTGAAGGAAATAAAGTGTGTGTCGATGCAGAGCCTGGAAACATGTTGTTTGGCTGATAGCCTGGAGAACAACATTGCTTGCGTCTTTTGCGTTGAGATGCTGAGCCCTAGTTTTTTAACCTGTCGGCATATATTATTCAAGGATGTCTGTAGTTGATCATGGAGAATGGTTGTGTTAGATCCGGTGGCCCAGATTACTATATCGTCTGCGTATATTGTGTGTTGAACGGATTCACCTAGACAGGACAGAATGCGATCTACAGCAATATTGAAGAGTGTAGGAGAGAGAACCCCACCTTGGACCACCCCGCTGTGTTGGTGATAAATTTGTGATAATGTGCTAGTTCGAATTTGGAATGTTTTCTGTTTGAGATAGGATGTTAGGAAGTGTAAAAGGTGTCCGCGAAGTCCAGCGTTGTATATGATAGAGATGAGAGCGTCTGTTGATAGAAGGTTGAAGGCTGAGGTGAGATCTATAAATATTGCGAGTGTGTGTTTTTCCCTGGCAAACCCTTCTCTTACGCTGGAGATAAACATGTTTATATTGTCCATGGTGCACCTTGATCTTCGGAAAGCTGTTTGATGTTTGGATATGAGTTTTGCGCTGTTGACGAATAATGAGAGGCGAGGAAGAACAATTCTTTCAAAAAGCTTACAGAAGCAGGAGGTTAATTGTATCGGTCTGTAGGATTGTACGGTGTTGGGGTTTTTGCCTGGCTTTAGAAACGGAAGAATGAATGAGTTTTCCCAACTCGAAGGGTACAATTCACTGATCCAATTGTGATTAAGTGTTTTCAGTAGTGTTTCACGATTGTTTGTGTTCAAGTGGATGAAGAATGCATTGTGTATGTGATCTGGTCCGGTGGTGAGTGATGCCGATTTATTTATGGCAGAGTGAAGCTCTTCCATTGAGAACTGCTTGCTGATGAGTGCGAGTTTGTCGACCGAGATACTGTATCTGATGGTGATGGTGCCTTGATTTGGTGCAGTGGGCGGTGGTGGATTGCATGTGCTGGCTATGTGCCTGCCTATATGTTCAACAACTTGTGTTTGGTCTGTGCATATTGTATTGTTTATTTCAAGTGAGGGAATGCGCGGGTTGGTGTTTGTTGTTTTCATGGAGCGTACCATACTCCAGAGCTTTGTTAGAGGAGTGCGGTGACTGAGGGAGGAAAGAAGATGAGCCCAACTGTCACGTTTCGATTGTCGTATTGTTCTCCGTGCTGCTGCTTTTGCTTTTTTGTAGTTGATGAGGTTATGGTCTGAGCGGTTGTTACGAAAATGTCTGAGCATTTGTTATCTGTGTTTGATGGCAGTTTGGCACGACGGGTTCCACCACGGACATCGTCTCACGCGGGTGCTACCTGTTGTTGAGTAAGGAATTGCCTGCTTTGCTGCTGAAATGATATGTTCTGTGAGAGAGTCTACGCTGTTGTATGTGTTGTTGCCTTGTGTATGGACGGAGAGGTAGTGATTGAATAATTCCCAGTTTGCGCGCTTTGTGTGCCATCGTATTTGAGAGAGAGTGTGTCTGTTCGCAGATATTTGAGATATGAGTATAGGAATGTGATCGCTACCATGGAAGTCAGTCAGACATCGCCACTGGAGGCGAGGAGTGAGGCATGGAGAGCACAAGGACAGGTCGAGATGACTCATGGTGCCGTCGTGCTCATTTATGTGTGTTGGAGAGCTATCATTCAGTACGTGTAGGTCTTGATTCAGGATTACCCTCTCTATAAGCGTGCCTTTTCTATCGGTCCTGGGAGATCCCCAAAGTGTGTTTTTTGAGTTGAAATCGCCACAGAGTATGACTGGGTGTGAAAAACCTGAAATAAGTGTGTCCAAAACCGTTGTATCTACTTGCTGCTGTGGTGGGATATAAATAATACAGATGATGAAAGTGAGGTTGTTGTGTGTGACCGTGACTGCAGTCCATTGAAGGTTTGTATTGATCAATAGTTTGTGGTGTGGAATATGTTTTTGTATCAGTATGCTAGTTCCCCCTTTTCGGACTATGTCTGAGCCATACTGTGAGTATATACAGAATTGTGATGGATTGAAACGATAAGAGTCGGTTGGTAGAAGGTGAGTTTCCTGTATGCATAATATGCTGGGATTGTGTGTTGATATGAGTTGACTGAGCTCAGACCATCTATGAATGAGCCCGCGGCAGTTCCATTGAAGGACGAGATTGGTGTGGTTATGCATTTTGAAGTGTTTGATTTTTACCGGATGTGCGGATAATGCATGTAATGTGAGTTGTGATAAATCGATCAGGTGTTTTTGTCAGTGTTTTTCTGTTGTTTTGATTTATCTTTTCTTGATGGTGATTGTTCAGTTGTGATTTGTGTTGATGAAATGTCTTCCATGTGATTGTCAAGAGAAATGTTTTGCGTTGCAGCAGGTGTTGCGTCGTTCTTCGCCTGTTGCGGTTTTCCTGTTTTCTGAGTCATGACTTGTTTTTTGCTCTTCTTTGTGATCCATGAGTTGCTGGTCTTCTCGGATTGTTCATCGTTGTTCGTTGATGCTGGTGATTGATTGATGTCCTGATTGTTGACTTGAGTAGTTGGCATTGCGATGGTGTTGTTGGCATTGTTGTCGGCATTGTTGTTGTCATTGTTGTTGGCATTGTTGTTGGCATTGTTGTTTGTTGAGACCAATGTCTGGACCAGGGTTGTCAGGTTTGTCACAATCTGTGTGAGTGCCTGAACTTGTTTGGTTAGCGCGTCTGTGTTCGTCTGTGTTCGAAACCAACGCTACAACCACGTGGTACTCATGCACCTTGAGGAAGAAATATTCAATCGTAAATAGCGTGTAGATGTACACAATGCACATGCAACGCATTCAAAATTGGACGCCTGTTTAAAAAGTAAAATAAACTTAATCATATCATATAAGAGCCGCTACATTATCAATAGCGTATAACCGAAATGCTTCACTAGATTCTCATTGAAAATATATTTGACGTCTCCAAACCTGAAATCTTCAAACCAGGGCTGACAGTTTATTACCAATAACATAATGATACCAGACTAGAATGTAATGGAAAAAGCTCCTGTATTGTGGATGTGTGATTGTGTTATGTGATTATGGATTGCCATTTTCAGTATGAAAATCAACAATATATCACACGAAATTCGTGGGGCTGCTGGTTTAAGAAGCAATAGTATCATAAAACTTAAGTAGAAATGTAATGCCGACAATACAGCTGATATAAACTGCATGTGCAAGTTCAAAATCGAGACCCACCTAAATATTGTTGTTGTTGTTGTTGTTGATGATGAATACTGCATATAGCAGTATTCATCATCAACATGAATACTGCATATAGCAGTATTCATCCTACTCACCTAAATACCACGGACCACATTGCAGCATTACGCCACCATGCGCCGAGAATGCAATCGCGGGCAAGGGTTTATCGTTACGAAATTGTTTTCGTATATGTGATTGCGATTGTATATACAGACGCTGAGCGTGACTCCTCTCAAAAGGTACAATGTAAAAGCTAGTATGTGCATATTGATTATTGTGTTATTTGTGAGGTGGCATCATTGTAAATAATAATTGAGGCGTCATACGCTGCGCGTTAGCGACAAGGTGACAAGTGATTTGAGTAGTGTGGTACTTGTGAGTGTTTTGGTGTGGTGAGAGGATTCTAATATTTCTTATTGGTGTAAGCGTTTGTTGAATAATATATATTCGAAAATTGCAATTTCCGTGTTGTATCATAAAACAATACATGGCGCAGCCGACATCTACTCTTGAAGAGCAGATACAAAAACTGACATTAGCAGTCAGTCAGTTGGCAGAGCACAGTGCTCGCCGAGAAGCTGAATACGAGCGAATTCTGTCAGCTGAACGTAATCAGAATGTATCGGGGGAATCCAGAGCAATAAAGCTTCCCAACAACAATGCTCCAATTTTGCATTCTTCGTGCTCTTTGAAAGAGTTTGATACGTGGAGATACAAATTCACTGGGCACGTTTCTCTCTGTGGCATTGATAAACTACCTGTAAAAGAACAACAAGCAGTGCTTCATGCTTCAATTGATGAGGACTGGTCGCGTTCTCTGCGTTATAGCCTCGAAATCAGGGAGGATGTTCCACTGACCGAATGTATTTCGAAAATGGAGTCATTCTTGCGCTCTCAGCGGAACATAATTCTCGACCGTCGTGATTTTTATCTGCGTAGTCAACAAGCCGGTGAGAACTTTGATGATTTTTTGTGCGCTGTCAAAGAAATCATGTCGTTCTGCGATTTCTGCACATCATGCAACAGCAACAGACTGCGCGACAAAATTCTAATGGGTACATCTGACGACAATGCGTTACATCAAATGCTCCAAGAAAAGGATTTGACTCTCGAAAAATCTGTCGCTATTTGTCGATCATCAGAAACCGCTGCTGTCAATTCGTCGGCGATAAAGCAGCCGGAAAAACAGATTTATGTGTCAAATGTTCGCGGCAAATCATCTCACGCCACTGAGAAGTCACTGTGTTCAAGATGCGGTCGTTTGGTGGAAGCACAAACCCACAAATGTCCTGCAGCCGGCAAAACGTGCACGGTATGTGGCAAGCCGAACCACTTTGCAGCGGTGTGCCGGAGTTCTAGCAGACACAACAGATCGAACAAAAATAAATCTTCGCGTTCACCAAAACGTCGAGGGACAAATCTCAGGCGTATCACGATTAGTGACATCAGCCACGGCAAAAAGAAGCGACGCAAAGTGCCACCCGTAAAAATTCGTGTCAGACCATCGAAAGGCGCATCGACAGAAGTGTCGTGGGTCGCCGACACCGGCGCCGAGGTATCCGTTATCAACGCTTGCGTTGCCAAAAAACTTGGCATCAAACAATCTGAACTGGCCCCGTGCAGTGAGAGACTCCGGTCAGCCAACGGTGGGCACCTGTACTGCATAGGCACCTGCACCACCACTCTTGAGCTCGGTGATGCGTCGTGCAGCACTACATTGTATGTGGTGCCAGCGGCGAACGACGCGCTTTTGTCGTGGGTGGACGCGGTTGACCTGCGCATCATCCACCGAGCGTTTCCACAGCAAATTCCAGTGCAGAATGTAACTACGCAAAGAAGGGAGGACTCGACCATCGTGCTAAAAGCAACCGCACAAGCCGAACGCAAGTCACTTCCTGCAATCAACAACCAGATCGACCTGAAACGTCCGACCTGGAAGCAGACGCGCAGCCCAACGCTTGATGAACGATCACAACATCTTGCAGAACTGAAAGCAGCCTTTCCGAGAGTATTTTCAACGAGTGGTCCACTGCGAACCATGGATGGACCTCCTATGCGGATATTGCTGTCATCTGATGCGCAGCCCAAGCACATTTCTGCTCCCAGAGTGATACCGCTAGCGTATCGGGAATACATGAAGCGTCACATCGATGAACTGCTTCAACAGGACGTCATCGAGGCTGTGACTCACCCGACCGAATGGTGTCATGCTGTTGTGCCCGTGCCAAAGCGTAGAGAAGGGTCCATTGTTGATTGTAGACTCACTATCGATCTAATACCACTGAACAAGTATTTGAAACGACCAACTCATCCTGTGAGAGCTGGCATGGATGTAGTCTCTAGTATAAAACCAGGAGCAAAATATTTTAGCACACTGGATGCTAAAAATGGTTATTTTCAAATCTCCATCCACGAAGATGATAGAGATCTAACATGTTTTCTCACACCATGGGGTCGCTTCAGACTAAAAAGAGCACCCATGGGATTGGCTTCAAGCGGCGATGTATACAACACGAGATGCGATGCTGCTCTTGCTGGTGTGATGAATGTTGGCAAAGTGGTTGATGATATGATTGTGTACAGTGAAGACTACGACAGTCACCTGGAAGACATTTGGCAGTTGTTAATGCGCTGTGATTCTGCTGGCATAACGTTGGATGGTGATAAGTTTGACTTCGCGCAATCGCAAGTGTATTTTTGTGGTTTTGACGTGGGACCAAACGGATATTCGGTTGACCAAAAGAAAATTCGCGCTATCAAGGAATTTCCTAGGCCGAATAATCTAACCGAACTTCGCTCATTCCTAGGGTTAGCCAATCAGCTGGGACAATTTTCGACCGAAATTGCTGGTACCGCCGCATCATTATACGAACTTTTGAAGAAAGATGTGGAATGGCATTGGGAGGAGAGCGTTCATACACGCGCTTTCGAAGCAACGAAAAAGATACTGACTTCTCCCCCAATACTGGATTTCTTCCGGCCGTCACGAGAGACTGTCGTGGAGACAGATGCATCTCGTCTAAAGGGACTCGGATTTGTGGTACGTCAGCTAGATGAGAGCAAGAAATGGCGTCTCATCCAGTGCGGTTCGCGGCGACTTTCAGATACAGAAACTCGCTACGCCGCTGTTGAACAAGAGCTATTGGCTGTAGTATGGGCCTGCAGTAAAGCTAACAACTACCTCGCTGGTCTGAATAATTTCACGATCATTACTGATCATAAACCTCTTCTTCCAATCCTGAATTCAAAAGGTTTAGCGGATATCGCCAATATTCGTTTGCAGCGGCTACGAGCGAAGCTGGCTCATCTCCAATTTACGGCTGCATGGTGCCCTGGCAAGAAGCACGCAGCTGCCGCTTGTCTCTCCCGAGCTCCGCTCGACGGCGAAGAAGACGAAATAACTCTGGATCCGGTTCCTGAAATTGGTGTTGCAGCAGTGGCTCACTTAACGCATGAGAGCGACGAAGAGAGCTATATAACTGACGATGGCCTTCTAGTTGAAATCGAAGATGCGATAATGAGTGATCCGGAGTGCATTTGCCTCAAAGAAGCTATTCGACATGGCTTTCCAGATGATCGTCATGCCTGTCGAGATGAGATAAAACCTTACTGGAACATCAGAAGTTCATTATATGTAGACGGAAATTTGATACTCTACGGAAAACGTCTTGTAGTTCCTCGTAAAATGCGACGAGATATCATCCGCCGACTTCATAGTGGACACCAGGGCATGAATCGCACTATAGGTCGAGCACGGCAGTCGGTATTCTGGCCGACAATACAAAATGATGTCAAAATGGCTGTATCGTCATGCTCTTCATGTCGTCATTACCGCAACAGTCAACCGAAAGAGCCATACTATTGTGACGATCAACCTACCAGAGTGTTTGAAAGTGTTGCCACGGACTACTTTCAGCACGCCAGCCGCACTTACCTCATATATGTGGACAGATATTCCAACTGGCCTTGTGTCGCCGAATGCCCACGGTCAGACGCCACATCACGACATCTCATCCGGACGCTGCGTCAGTTGTTCGCAACGTTCGGCGTACCCAACCGTCTTCGCAGCGACGGTGGACCACAATACACCTCTCGCCGAACGAGAGACTTCCTTATGCGCTGGAAAGTGCAGCATGATGTGAGCAGTGTCGAATATCCGCAGGGGAATGGTCTTGCGGAATCAGCGGTCAAGCGCATCAAGCGCTTAGTGCAGAAGGTGACGTCTAACGGGGAACTCGACGATGACGCTTTCACCGAAGGCTTGCTGGAATTGCGGAACACTCCGGGCGCAGATGGGCAATCACCAGCGGAAATTTTATTCGGCCACCCTATCCGATCAACCATTCCAATGCATCGTAGTGCTTTTGCACCGAAGTGGAGGAGTACTGCGGACGCCATCGATGCACCACGTCGCGTTCAAGCTCAGCTGACTTATAATCAAGGATCGCATCCGTTGCCGCGACTGAGGGCGGGAGATGCAGTGGTCATTCAAAGTCAATCGAGCAAAAGGTGGGACTGTACTGGGACCGTCGTGGGAATAAAAGGCCCAGGCAGCTATGTACTCCGCACACCAAGTGGACGCATCACAACGCGTAACAGAAGACATCTTTTGCTGGAGGCATCTGTACGTGAACAACCGAACCAGATGGAAAGCGATGACACCATCAGTCCGTCCATCAGCAACGACCGGCAGCAAACTGAAGTGGAGCGGCCCACACCAGCTCCACGTCGTAGCAGTCGTGAACGGCGTCCTCCACGATACCTGTCGGATTATGTTCGTGACTGAGGGGGAGGTGTGAGGTGGCATCATTGTAAATAATAATTGAGGCGTCATACGCTGCGCGTTAGCGACAAGGTGACAAGTGATTTGAGTAGTGTGGTACTTGTGAGTGTTTTGGTGTGGTGAGAGGATTCTAATATTTCTTATTGGTGTAAGCGTTTGTTGAATAATATATATATTCGAAAATTGCAATTTCCGTGTTGTTTCATAAAACAATACATTATTCATTGAAACTCATGTGCAAATATGTGCAATAAATAAAATATCAGTAAAATGCGCATGTATTTTTCTATTTTTGCATGAATTTCCTATACATTCTATGGATTTATTAGATGATTCTGGATAGCAGACTGCCAGTCAAACTGAACTCTTATTCTGGTTTCGCTTATATCCGGCGTTCTCCTTTATCCGCATATCTTATATCCGGGGTGTACAGTATATTCGCTGTACTCTGTGCCCTGGCGCTATGTGTGTATTGCTGCTAACTTGTCAGCATCTTATGGCGGGTCGTCCTTAATGTCGAGTCACACACGGCTGCTAACAGAGAGGCGCAATTAGGTGAGTATGTAGTCGGTCCAGACACACGTTATGGACCGACTGTTTATTGTGACACACGGCATACGACACTGGTACATACATGCACATAGTTGCACTGCGCTTGAAGATGCAGAGAACGAGTGCCCCTCTTTCAATGACACACTCACACAATGTAGCCATGGCAGAGAGCACTACACTTGTGCTTCTAGCAGGTTCCACGAAGTGGTGCATGATGCTGTTGCACGTGGCGCACTACAGATTGCTATATATAATATCAACTTTGATAATCTTGGTCCAGCTCTTGACGACGTAACGTCCACGGAGCCTCATCATTCCCAATAAAGAGACCGACAGTTGGTGAAACGTGCTGGTGACATGCGTATTCCTGCGTAGTGTACCACATTCAAACGGCACTTTGCGGACTCCGGAGTCATATCATGTCTTTGCCTGTCTGTCTGTCTTGCCTTGTGTCTGCCTTGTCTGTGCAAATATAGTTTGTTACTTTACTTTTTTTTGTTACTTCCCATTAATGCCGAGAATTTCGAAATGTTAATTTTTTCGATTTTTTTCAAGAAATGTTACTTCTGGGGCACTTTCTGCATGTTCATGAAGTTTTGTAGAAAAAAAATGTTTATAACAAGGTTTTTCAGACTGGCAACTATAGTTGCCACTCGGCAGTGGCATAGACAAAAAACAGTACATTCTTAAACTTTTTGAGCATCATTCAAAACACTGAGAAAAAAACATATAAGTGAGACTTATACTCAAAAACGTATTATTCTTATAACATTCCGAGTTTGATTAAATTAAAAATGTCACTATTTTATTCAAACTTGGCTTCAAATGTTAGCTATCATGTTACTGTAAAATATAAGCATTTACACATGAAAGTTTATGAAGGTATATTTATTATATTTCAATGACAAAAATATGCATATATGTTCACCCACACACACACATATATACATATATATATATATATATATATATATATATATATATATATATATATATATATATATATATATATATAGTGAGATGGAAGGACATCAAAGCCGTCATAGTCATGAGTAATAAGCACGGTATAGAGCCAACAACAAAAATATACTGAACGAACATAAACCAAAAACATATTTTCTGGTTATATATATATATATATATATATAATCAATTAAATCTTTGCTCTACAAAATCATCTGGTGTGGTATTCTTGCATGCATTCTGGGTGCAATGGAACTTTACATTTTACACACATATAGGCCGACCTCCTGGAACAACGACGACAGCGGCCATATTTGTTGCTAGCTTTCTCTGGCCAATGTCCAGTTGCTTCCCAGCGTACATTGCTTCCGGCCGCAGTACCTACCATTGGTAGGGGTCGAGTACCGGGCCGTGATGAGCCTGTGCCATGGTGGGTTATTGTTTCCATTACACATTGACGCATGAAATCTAGGAGTGGGAGATCATATCCCAGATTTCTGTAAAGAAGCCATCCGTTGACAACACAAGAATTTATGTTCCATATGAACAAAGGCCACCACCACTTCTTTGATCTTATGCGAACTCTATAGTTGGCGACAAACTGGCCATGAAGGTCGACTCCTCCCATGTGTTTGTTGTATGTAGCCACGGCAGCAGGCATATCAATAATAATTTTCTTTTTGTGCTCCTTGCTCCAACGTCCTACCTTATGGAGCGGCTCTACACCGTGCTTGTTACTGATAACTGTGACAGCTTTGTTGTCCTTCCATCTCACTAAAGAGAGGTCATCAACAAAGACTGAAGTGACATAGCCTCGGTTCTGCTTATTCACCATGCTGCTGTGCATCAAAGGTGAATCTTTCGGCACTCGATTTTCTCTGATAGTGCCTGTCCCTCCAATGCCCATCGTGGAAAGCTGCTCCAAAAGACGCACAGAAGAAAAGAAGTTGTCAAATGTGACATGGTGACCAGGATTCAGTTGGCATTTCGAAACGAGTCCCAGCACGACATCTGCTGCTTGTCCAAGTCCGTAACTGTCCAATTCTGTCGCTGACCCACAATAAGGTTCAGAGTGAAGCATGAAACCGTCAGACGTACATATGCTCCACAGTTTGAAGCCGAATCGCACAGGTTTGCTCCTGATGCATTGTTTTGTAGGATGGTGGCCGTAGTAGGGTACCATACACTCATTAATAGAAAGTTCCTCCGGAGGTAAGATGAGCTTGTTGTTTTTATTTGTTATTTCAAAAACCGGCCGAACTTTGTGATAGGGATCTGGTTTGTCCACACTTATTTTGGAGTTGTCTGCAAGATGTAGTCTTCGTAGTAGATTTTCAAAGACATCTCTTCGCATACCTTGAGCCACCAGAGCGTTGAATACATCACCGTCTCTACGCCAATACAACCTCCTATTTGGGACACTTGAATATCCAGACAGTATCATGATGGACAAAGCTACTCGTATATTACTTTCTGTGATAACGGATATTTCAAGACCTTTTTGGGTGGAGTATACAATGCTTTGCTCAACTAGATGACCGATGAGCTCATCAGATAGGAACAAATTCAAGCATTGAGATGGAGTCTTGATTTTACCTCTCAAACCATCGATTGGTTTGGGCGCCATTGTGTCACAAAATTGAGGCACTTTCTGGCCAAGTCTGCGTCTGCTATTTGTCCATCTTTTTGGCTGTTTGTCCCTTCTTGGTATTTTTGGTCTTCGTTGTGTCGACGTGTCAGGCTGAGAGTGACTCGTTGAAGCCGTTGCACATGACGATTCCACGTCATCTCTGTCTGTCATCAATTCAGCTGGGGCACACAAAATCCTTCGAGGCAAATGATTTGGGTCTGAATTCGCTTCTCCGTCACTGGCATCAGAATCTTGGTGAGTATCTGCATCTGGGAGTTCACTTGGAGGCTGTAAAATTAGTATATGTAGGTGGTCGCTGCTGGCGTCTGCATCAGCTGGATCATCCAAGTTATCCAAAACTTCATTCATAGTACATCTGAAATGAATATTTTATTTGAAACATCTATGTTTCAATTGTTAACATAAGGCAAATATATCTAGAGTCAATTAATGAAACATAGAGCTGATAAATCTCTTTTTAAATCTTGAGAACTTTCCATATGACAATATTTTGTACACGTAAGTGCCGAGTGGCAACTATAGTTGCCACTCTCCGAAAACACTGATTTATTATCTAATTATATTCAAAATTGTAAATATATGTACATATTTGGAAAGATCAAGCTTCACTCTAAAAGATGAGACAAAAAAACAAAATAAATTCACATTTAGTAGGAAATCACATACCTCTGATCAATGCGCTGTTCAGCCATGTCGGACACACACTGAATAATCTCGCATGTGTGGAGTGCTCGCTGCGTAGAACGTGTCTTATCTCATCGTAAGAGGATGAGGAGATTCTCCCCTTTCGAACGGTGGTCGTTGGTAAACAAATGTCTGTTTGATTTAGATTATAGAGAGCTTGTTTTTCGTGGCAACTATAGTTGCCACTCGGCATTAATGGGTTAACCCATTCTGTTCTGTCAATGCTGTTCAGTTATGTAACAAACAAGATTTAGATTTTTCCATGATCGTGAGTATGTTATTGCGATATATTATCTAAGCTGAAATATCCGAGTAGCAGACATGACTGAGGTTGAACTTGAGTGCCCTTACGAGGCTTGTGATTATTCCACCCCTTCGTTGGAGAGTTCAGTGGCAATTCAAATGCTAAAAATGCACCAAGATGTACGGCACCCAAGAGTGGTACCTGCAAAGCAAGAAAAAGCCCAACTCCCAACGCTTGAGGTAGTGGACGGCATAGTCACTGAGGCAGCGATGGGCGTGTTCAAACAACGGCTCGCGTCCTACAAAAGACTCGCTGGGCTGCAAACACAGACAGCTGACACAGTTCTTCAGGGGCTGCCCCTGCCCGCGTACAACCAGTTATACGCGAGGTATGGCGATGACCTCGTCAGTCAAACAGAGAAGGCGCTGCTCGAGAATATTTCGGATCTTATGGTTCACCACTTGAACTTGCTCTGAAGCCCGGGAGCACACCTAAAGCTGTATACACCGCAGCCATCGTACCACTCCACTGGAGAGATAAGATCAAGCGTGATCTGGACAGAGATGTAGGAATGGGAGTGTTGGAACGGGTGGACGTCAATGATCCAGTGACTTGGTGTTCAAGGATTTTTGTGACACGGAAACACAATGGAGAACCGCGAAGAACAATCGATCTCCAGGCTCTGAATGAAGCCAGCGTGCGCCAAACACATCCGACCATGCAACCATTCCAGCAGGCCATGTCCATCCCTCCACACAAATGGAAAACCACTACTGATGCCTTTAACGGCTATCACTCCGTGTCCATTAGAGAATGTGACAGGCCCCTCACAACATTCATCACACCGTGGGGCAAGTATCGATACAAAACCGCTCCTCAGGGCTACAAAACTTCTGGTGATGCGTATATTCACCATTTTGACAAAATGGTGATGCGTATATTCACCATTTTGACAAAATTACAGTCGATGTCGACGACTGTGCTCGTGTCATAGACGATACCATACTATACAAAGACACCATCTCGGACATGTTCAGGCACACAGCTGAATATCTTACTCTCTGCGGTCGCAACGGGATCCTACAAAACAGGGATAAGTTTGTGTTCTGCCGCAAAACTGTGAACTGGGTAGGCTTCCGGATAAGCTCCGATAGTGTCCAACCACTACCTGCACACGCAGAGTCAATCCGTTCATTTCCTATTCCTCAGAACAAAACCGACATGCGCTCATTCTTGGCGCTAGTCAACCAAGTATCGGCATTCCATGCAACACAGCCCAAACTGCTACCGTTCCGCGCTCTACTATCAGCAAACACACCGTGGTACTGGGACGAAGTGCTAGAAAGACTGTTCGTCAGCACAAGAGAGCTGATCGCCAAGGAAGTAGAAAAAAGGAATAAAGACATTCGACCCCTTAAAGAAAACATGTCTCCTGGCAGATTGATGCAAGACAGGAATGGGGTATGTCTTAACGCAAAAGCACTGTACTTGTCCAGAAACACGCCCATTGTGCTGCCCTGACGTCTGGAAAGTTTGTGGTGTGGGCTCAAGATTCACCTCCCCCGCTGAGAGCCGGTACTCGCCAACCGAAGGAGAAGCGCTAGCCGTGGTGAACGCCTTAGAGAAAACAAAGTACTTCACCCTTGGGTGCAACGAGTTACTTGTGGGCGCGGATCACAAACCGCTTCTCGGCATCTTAAATGACAAATCGCTGGAAAGCATCAACAACCCTCGCATCAGTCGACTAAAGGAGAAAACATTCGGCTGGTCGTTCCCGATTGTTCACGTCCCCGGGCGCAATCATGGAGGACCAGACGTGCTGTCCCGTTACGGCATCCAGGAGACGGTGCCTCATCAATCGGTGGCACCATTTCAACATTTCGAGCGATTTCGAGGGCACAGCAGATGACAATGAGTCGGACACCATACACCATATGATGACGCTAATGGCAGTGCCATCGAACCCGAATGTTGACGACCCAATGGACGAATTCATCTTTGCGTTGTCCACTGCTATGCAACCCTCAACATCTCAATGTATGCGTGCTGTTTACATAAATTTTCAGTGCATATCTCAACATAATTTGTACTCTCCTCACGTCTAGAGCCGCTATGCCGGTGTATGCACGTAAAGCTTGCACTGGCGACGTCCTGTATGCACCCGTGATGATCCGCAAGCACTCATTGTGGACCGTCTCCGGGCGGTGGAGGACTGATGGACTAGCCGCGGAGTACACCTGCACTCCGTAGTCCATGATGGGCAAGATCGTTCGTTCGTTATTTGTGTTTATGGGGTGCACCGGCCTCTGGGACCATACGGCACCCCCCAGTCTATTCACAGCCCAAACACCCTAAAATGATGTACATGAGGAATGGAATGATGAAATAAATAAGTGTGATAGTGAACAAAATGAATGTGAAAGTCAAGAGGTAAAACTCAATAAATAATTCTAAAAGGCAAAAGCCGTAAAAACTCAAAAATGCGGCCCTCAATTACCGCCGATTGCTCCTGTCCGAGAACATCGTGAATAGTCGACCGGATCCAAGAAAACGTTGACGCGCCTCTGAGAATGATGGGCATTCCACCAGGATGTGCTGCACGGAGAGACGTGCATTACATGCGCTGCACGTGGGTTCAGGTTGTCCGACTAGAAGATGGCGATGCGTATCGTACGTGTGACCCACACGCAGACGACAGAGCGCCACTTCCTCGGACCTCTTCCGGCGACAAGAACACATCCAATGTCCGATTTCGGGCTTCACAGCTTTTAATTTATTAGAACCACATTCGTCCCAGGAGAGCTGCCAGCGAGAACGGATAAAACGATGTATAATAGGATAAAAGTCCGAATACGGAATGGGAAACTTAAAATAAAATGAATAAAAGTCTCGTTCAGCAGCTCTTTTTGCGGCTCTGTCAGCTCGCTCGTTGCCCAAAATACCAATATGGGCCGGAATCCAGCAGAGCTTTACACGCTTGCCCTGGTGGTGGAGGATGTCCAGAGAGATAAAAATCCTCTGTATAAGAGGATGTAAGGAGAAAGACGATAATGAAGTTAAAGCACTAAGGGAGTCAGATAAAACTAAAAACAATGAAAAAGATGAGCGAATAAAAACCAGGGCCAGCAGGATAGCGTGAAGTTCAGCCGTGTAAATGGAGGCGCTCGGTGGCAGCGTGCTCGAGCGGCACGTACCTCCACTTACAAACGCACAACCCACACCACTGGCTGACTTAGATCCATCAGTGTACACGGCAGTATACCGTCCGTAAGAATGAATTCGCTCCAGTGTGTTTGAGCGAAGCACACTGGGCACTGTACGGTGTTTCGGCAGAGCTGCTAGCGAGACGTCAACCTCGGGTGTGACCGATTCCCAGGGTGACTCCGCCGTGTATTCTTGTCTGAGGACGTCGTTAGCACCCATCCCGCATGACTCCAGCAGTGCCTTCATTTTGCTGCAAAACAGCACAGAACACTGAGGTCCTGGAAGGTGCTGCTGCTCAGGCACATGCTGGGAAAATACTACGTCATACGCGGGGTTTTCATGGGTACTTGCCAGCTTGCAAGAATAACGCATGCCCAGCTCTTGACGACGGACCGCCAGCGGAGCCTCATCAGCCTCAACAAGGAGGCTGACGATTGGCGACGTGCGAAACGCGCCGGTGGCAATGCGTATCTCTGCGTGGTGTACGACATTCAAACGGCTTTTTGCTGACTCCGAAGCCAGATCATATACGATGCTTGCGTAATCGAGACGCGACCTGACTAACGAGCGGTACAGAAGGAGAAGGGACTGTCGATCTGCTCCATACCGCATGCGCGAAACAGTCTTCAGCACATCCAGTGCCTTTAGACATATGGTTCTCAGCTGTGAAATATGGTCGGTGTAGGTCAAGCGCGAGTCCAACGTGACCCCTAAAAACCGAACCGTGCGTTGGAATGAGACAGCACTGCCGTACAATTCCACTTCCATGTCAGGGCAGGCACCTCGACGGCGGCAGAAGTGTACACCGACCGTTTTGGACGTCGAGAAGCGGAAGCCGTTACGCGTTCCCCAAGTCTCTATTTTATTCACCGCCAGCTGCATTTGACGCTGGACAGCAACAGTGCTGCGGGAAGAACACCATACGGCGAATTCGTCCACAAATAGAGACCGTCCAATCGAGGGAGGCAAATGATTGTCAATGTCGTTGATCATTATGGCAAAAAGGGCCACGCTGAGCACACTACCCTGTGGAACGCCTTCTGCGTGATCGAACGAACGAGACAGGGAGTTCCCCACACTCACACAGAATGTGCGGTGCAAAAGGAAATTGTGTACAAACCTCTCCATGTTGCCTCTGACACCACAGCCATGCAGTTTACGAAGAATACCATGTCGCCATGTGGTGTCATATGCCTTTTCGATGTCAAAGAACATCGCCCCGACGTGGTGACCTCGCTTGAAACTTTCACGTACACGAGAGTCAATGGTCACCAAGTGGTCTAACTAGTTAATCAGGCCGCTCCCCAGCAGCCTGAAAAGGCTGGGCCGCTGGGATGCGGCCGTCTGGGGCCGCTGGGTCGCGGACGCATGGGACCGCTGAAGTGCGGCCGTTGGCGACCGCGACACGGCAGTCTCCCCAGGCCGCCGATCAACCGGTGTGGATTCTGTTTGACGGCTGTCAGCCTCAGGTACGACCAGCTTGAGACCCATTCGTCCAGCCAGCTTCAGAAAATCTCCAACAGTCAGCTTTTCCAGAAACGAGTCGACAGACTGTGGAGGTTGAGCTGACTTCGTAACTACGCCGACATAGGACGGGCCTGATGGATGCGAGCTGCGATACACAGCACGCGCCTCGCCGAAACTGCAGCGCTGGGCAGCGCAAATGGACAGAATTTTTTTTCTCTTTGAGCCATTCCGGGCAGTCACGCGACGAGGACGCATGACCGCTGCTCCTGCAATTGACACAAAAATAGTCATCTTCTCCCGACCCGAGTCACTTTCTTGGAGCTCAAAACAGATTGCCTCTTGTAGGCGCGCGTGGGGCGGTTATGCCCACGCGCTCCTGTCTGGAATCTTTTTTAGTTTTTTGAATTTTTTTTACACAGCAGGCTGAGACTGTTCGGTCACACTGCCCGGCGAACTGAAACTCCTCTGGCTTTGGTGCTGCACCCACAGCATCAGCCAACTGAGTCTTTCAGACGCGGTGGCGCCCTGAGGCGGACGTTCGTGACAACTGTTGGACAACAAAGCCTGGAGGATGGCTCAAGATAGACATCAGTGGGCAAAAGCCATTCGGGATGTCATAGTCTAGTGCAATATAAATGTATCCATTGGGTGTGTGCGTGTGCGTGTGAGTGTGTGTATGTTTGAGTGATATTTATTAAATGAAAAATTATGTCGTATAGGAATTGGAATTGACGTGTGTGTATGTGTATACCGAATTAATGCCTGTTTTTTCCAGAATTTGCAATATATCTTGTGTGCACGTGCGCTGTGTGATGATGGCTCGCCGGTCTTGCTTTTACCATGTTTGATCAAGCATGTATGTTTGTAAGCGCAAGTCCAACGTGCATAACAACAACCATAAAGAGCGTAAATCTAATGAGATATCACTGTCGTATGATTCAATCCCTATATCAGAGCAGACACCTCGACGGTGGCAAAGTATAAGCCTGCCATTTTGTTCGTAGAAGAGCGGAAGCCATTACGCGTTCCCCAAGTCTCTATCTAGTTCACCGTCAGTTACATCTGGTGTAACACAGAGTGCTGCTCGAGACCGCACAAAAACAACGTCGGAACACGAATACATATATTGAAGGTGGAAACTAACACAATCACACGCACACACATACAAAACAGTATACACAAAAAATTAAGAGTGTTAGTGTGGTGTTATCTAATGACTCAGTACAAACACTCACTGCCTAAGGATAGGTTTTTATTAACTGAGAACACAGCATACACATCTACAAACCGCACATAACCAATCGCGCAAAGCACACATATATAACGCGTGTGAACAACAACAATCGCCAGATGAATGATTCCAGTCACTAACAGAAATAACAACAACAATATCACTACATTCACCGTTCGCCAAAAATAAATATTCATATACCATATATATATTCATATATTAAATATATATTATATACCATATATATATTCATATATTAAATATATATTATATACCATATATATATATACCATATATTATATATATTATTACCATATATTCATATAATAAATAAGGAGTATAATAACTGTTGCACCCAATCACCACCAGAGGTGGCAATGTGCATGCAACGATGTCTCACTGCCACCGCCCTCGTTCTGCACGTACACCTACACACGTAATTACAAACATTCACACCGAGCATCTACATAAAAAGTATAATCACATCTCATATTCAGCATAGCGAACGGGCGGTCGACTGGTCCTCCCCGAACGCCTAATCATGGACCGACCATCACCCGCCTCTTCAGCGATAACAGTTTCTTATCTGACCGCTGAATGCTCTATAGAGGCTCCAGGCTCAGTAGAGTGATTGTCTTCCGGTGGTCGAGGCACCTGTGTTGGTACCTCAGGAGGACCTCGATAGGCCTCAGGTAGACTTCGGTGGACCTCAGAGGGACCGTTCTCGATGTGGACCAGAGGAGCATCTTGACACAGTCCGGCAGGAGCCAAATGTCTCAATGACACGAGTGGTTCACGCCCACTAGGCAAGCATACTCTGGCATATAAGGGGTTTACTTCAATAATTTCGACGTCTTGTACCGCAGGGTCATACTTACTACACTGAAGACAACGCAGTAAGGCTCGTTTTGCAGTCAACAACCACGTCGGCAATGGAAGTCCGTTAGCCGTTCTCCGTTCGTGCCGACCGTTTTCTTCACTTCATCTAATGTATGCGGTAAATTTCGCGCTTTCACGAAATGCTATAACCTCGTGATTCCCGGGTGACATAAGCTCTCATGAAGATCAGCTAATTTGTCAACTTTAACCGAGGCTACGACATCAGCACGCGAAATCATATCGGGGGTAACGTTGATTTCACCCGGTCTATACGAGATTTCGTAACTGTGACATGCCAATTCCAGCCTCCATCTAGCGATCTTATCGTTCTTCACCTTTCCTCTGCTAGTTTTGTCGAACATAAACGATACTCATTTCTGGTCCGTAATCAATTTAAAATGCCGTCCCAAAAGCAAGTATCTCCAGCGCCGGATCGCCTCGACAATTGCAGCGGCTTCTTTCTCAATGGAAGAATGTCGTCGCTCCGTGGGATTCAACGTCCTCGAAAAAAATGCGAAGGGTTTGCCGTTTTGCGATAGAGTAGCGGCCAACGCGTTGTCGGAGGCATCTGTTTTGTATCACAAATTGAGCCAAATCATCTAGAGGAGCAAGTCACGCTTTAGCTATATCTCGCTTCATATTCTCGTACGACAACACCACGGCAGGAGATAACGGGAACGAATGAGTGTCCACGAGGGGACGTAACTGTGGCGTACGCGTATGTTCAGTGTATGCACAATGTGTTCAATGTCATGTAGAGGGCGCCACAGATGGTGAGCCATGGCCTTGCGGCAGTCAGGCAGTCAGTCGTGCAATACACACGTTACATGGTGTCAGAAGCTCTGAACCCGTGACTGTATACTCCTTCTGGCGCGATATCGTGTCGCCAGCCCCCTGATTTGGATTTTCATTCTGCTTCGCTGGCCACTACCTGGCGTGTGTGGCATCGTGACTGGCAATATTTCGCTGCTGCTAAAGAGCTGCATGAGAATCATGCATGAGATGGTGGATGATTTGCGTGGTGTCGAGGTCATTGCTGACGATTTTTTGGTTTGCGGTAAGGGAAACTCTTATCAAGCTGCTTTGGCTGACCACGAAGCCAATCTTCTGGCGTTTCTGAAGCGTGCTCGTTCCCGAAATCTACGGCTAAATGGGAGTAAGTTCCGGTTTCGAGTGCCAAAAATTATGTGGATGGGTCATTTGTTTGACAGTTCCGGTATGCGACCAAGCACGAACAAATTCGAAGCTGTCACTCAGTACCCCTGTCCTGCAAACAAATCTGAACTCAAACGATTTCTCGGCATGGTAGCCTATCTGTCGCGTTACATTCCGAATGTTTCGACCATTTTGTCTCCTCTTCATCAGCTCACGTGTGAAAAGTATGCTTGGCACTGGAGTACAGCGTGCCAGCAGGCTTTTGACGTTGTTAAGAACAAGTTAGTAACTGCTCCTGTGCTGGCTTATTACAGCCCGTCCTTGCCTGCAGTTGTTCAATGTGACGCTTCCAGTACTGGACTGGGCGGTGTTCTGCTGCAAAACGGCCAGCCGGTGATTTATTGTTCACGATCGCTAACTGCTACGGAGCGTTCTTACTCACAGATTGAGAAGGAGCTGTTAGCAGTTTCGTTTGTAATGAACCGTTTGGATCAATTTGTATATGGCCGCCCGGTGACCGTTCATACCGACCATAAGCCACTGGTAGCAATAAGTCGCAATAAGTCGTTGTGTGATGTGCCTCTTCGTTTACAGCGGATGTTTCTCGGGCTTCAGCGCTACGATTACACACTTGAGTACCGCCCAGGTACTCAGGTGCCGGTGGCCGATGCACTCAGTCGTGTTCATTCCACGCTAACTGCGGCACAACTCGTCAGGTGTGTTCACGCTGTCGAACTGGAAACTATTCATCTCAGTTCGGGCCTCGCCGCTTCTCCTGAGCGGCTAGCTGTTTTCAAGCAGGCTACTGCTGATGACGTTCAGCTGCAGCACGTGATTTCCTATATTCGTGATGGTTGGCCAGATAGTCGCTCTAGGTTAGCTTTTGGTGTTAGTGTCTATTGGCCTTTCCGCGATGAGTTGACCACTCAAGACGGATTAGTTTTCAAATCTGGTAGTTTGGTTGTTCCGCCATCCCTCCGCAAAGATGTTCTTTCGCGTTTACACAGATCTCACATTGGAATGCTGTCGGTGCTGCGAATTGCTCGCGAAAATATTTTTTTGGCCAGGGATGTCGTCGGCAATTAAAGACATGATTTCCCGCTGTCCTATATGTTTGGCGCATCGTCCAAGCCAATCGGCAGAACCACTGTTGTCTCACGAGTTGCCGGAACGCCCCTGGCAAAAACTCGCTGCTGATCTGTTCGAATTTGCAGGTCGCCACTACTTGGTAGTGGTCGACTATTTTAGCAACTACGTGGAAGTTGATCGTCTTCTTCAGGTGACAACTGCTCCTGTTGTCAATTGCTTGCTGGTTCAGTTTGCGCGTCATGGAATACCAGAAGTTTTAGTCACCGATAACGGTCCTCAATTTGCCTCTGAGGAGTTTCGCCGATTCACTCGATCTGCGGACGTTGTTCATATCACCTCTAGTCCCAGATATCCTCAGTCTAACGGCAAAGCTGAGAACGCGGTTCGTACTGTCAAGACGATATTCAAGAAGGCCGCTTCGGCGAACGAAAATCCTTTCTGGGCGTTAATGATGTGGAGGAATACTCCTAGCGAAGGCACCCGTTATTCACCGTCTCAGATACTCTTTGGACGTCAATGCCGCACTACTTTACCTGTGCGTCGGCAGGCGCTCTTGCCCACGCCGGCGGATGGCGTTCAGGAACGTTTGCATCGTCAGCGAGTTCGTCAGCAGATCGTTCATGATGCCAGTCCTGGTGTTCGTCCTCTACCACCAATAGCGGTTGGTTCAGCTGTAAGAATGCGCCTGCCAGGGTCCAAGTTATGGTCGCCGGGCGTATGCGTCAGAGTTTTGCCTTTTCGGTCTTATATTGTGGAGCTGAATGGTACTCGGTACCGACGCAACCGGCAACAACTATTGGCTACAGGGGAGACTCCTCCACTGATTGTCACCTCACCTCCTCCTACCTCACCCGCTCCGCCACCAGTCCATTCTGTCAACCCTCCTGATGCGGATGCTGCTAGTTCTGTGTCGCCGCCGCTGCGCCGATCCACCCGCGAGCGGCGTCCTCCAGCGTACCTGGCGGATTATGTTCAGTGAATTTTCGTTGTTTTTTTCTCGTATATGTTTGTGTTCGTGAGGAAGGGAGGTGTGGCGTACGCGTATGTTCAGTGTATGCACAATGTGTTCAATGTCATGTAGAGGGCGCCACAGATGGTGAGCAATGGCCTTGCGGCAGTCAGGCAGTCAGTCGTGCAATACACACGTTACAGTAACTTTTCTGAAAAACTCGGTATCCACTTAGAGTAGTGGGAAAGCATACCCACGCACGTTTCAACAACCTGCCATCATGGGTCTTTGGTAAGTCAATCAGTGTTCTTAACCTGTCAGGATCCGGACGAATGCTACCCTTTTCGATCACATGACCCAACATATTTATGCACATCTTGTTAAAATTGTATTTGTCATAGTTTATCGTGAGTTGGTATTTTTCTATTGATTTCATGATAATTTCTAGGTTCTTATCATGTTCTGCTTGGGTTTTGTCACATATAACCACATCATCTACATAGGTAAATATTTTGTATCTTGTAAATGTATCTTGAAGGTTTACATCTTGAAAAATGTCATTGAGCACCTTTTGAAAACACGCTACTCCATTTGTTACCCCAAAAGGTATTCTTGTGAATTCAAACAGTTTACCGTCTGCTTCAAATGCTGTAAACCTGCAATCGTTGAGATGAAGGGAAATCTGGTGATAAGCTTCCCGTAAATCTATCGAGCTGAGATATGAGTATTGCGAGATTTTATCAATTATTTCGCTGATACTCGGTAATGGATATGCATTTAATTCCGTGAAGCGGTTGATAGTTTGCGAGTAATCAATAACTATTCTTCTCTTTCCATTATCTGAATTGACCACGAGAACCTGAGCTCTCCATGGACTAGAACTGGGCCTTATTATCTTTTCACTAAAGAGTCTACTAACCTCTGTCTTGATGAATGCGCCTTCGTCGTGAGAACGTCGTCTGGTCTTCGTTTGTATTGGCCTGCAGTCTGCTCGCAAGTTCGTGAACAACGACGGAGCCTGCACCTTGGCAGGGACCAGGCCGCAAACATCCAAGTTCGGCTTTGCCCCACCGAATTTCATGGCGACACAGTCATAGGCCATCATGAAATCATGACCCAACAACACTGGTGCACATAAATCTTCCAATACCGCCAAGCGGAAGTCACTGAATACGTCTTATTTTACTCTAATATCAGCTACACATTCTCCAATTATGCTGGTTTGATGCTGGGTTGCAGCCAAATAAACGGTAACCGAAGCAGCCTGAATATGTAGACCCAATTTTTGGGCGTGAGCCAACTTGATGAAACTTCTCGTACTTCCCGTGTCTACAAGCGCTGTTTCCCTATTTCCGTTTATCCTGATCGTACACACAGCTGACTTCAAGCCATGTGTGATGCCAGTGGCGACAGCAGCGATAAAGTTAATCGAAGCCGACTGGCCTTTTGAAGATTTGTTTTCTAATTTCCACCGGCATACTTTCGAGAAATGGCCTACTTTCCCACAATTATGACATGTAACATTGCGTGCTCCACACCGAAACCTTGGGTGAGCTGGTCCACCACAAGATCCACACCTCTTCACGACCGCAGCAGTAGTCTCGATGAAGTCTTGATCTTTGTTCGCCGACATACCACATTCCTCCGATGATCGAGCAATGCTGTTATCATTCACCGCAAACGTAGAAGGACGTTTGATTCCATAGGCTTCCGATTGTATTTGTGCTCTCTCCAGAGCTCGTGCTTGAGCTGCGGCTTCATCCAGACTCAAATTCAAATTTTCCAACAGACGCTGACGTATCAAGTTCGATGAAATTCCATTAATGAATGTGTAACGGATCGCTTCACTTCTAATTTCCTCCGCCCTCGCGTCAGTGAAGCCACATTCAGTTGCTAGCGACTGCAAAGCCTCAATATACTCGTCGAGAGATTCACCTGGTTTTTGCCTTCTGGAAGTCAGACAATGCCTAGCAAAAATCACACTTCTCGGCTCGACATACCGAGACGATAACAAACTGATTGCTTCATCATGCGACTGAGCTCTTTTCACAAATTTGTGACAATCACACGAGAGGTGGGCACGCAGCAATGTGAGCTTTAGCATTTCTTCCTGTGGATCAACAGCATGCATAAATGCTTCAAACTTGCATTTCCATACATTCCACTCATCCTCCGCCGAACCAGCATTTGGGTCCAAGTCTAACTGTTCAGGCCGTAAATACTTTTCCATTTGGTTATGATTCAGTTAATAAAATTGTGGTGTTATCTAATGACTCAGAACAAACACTCACTGCCTAAGAATAGTTTTTTATTAACTGAAAACACAGCATACACATCTGCAAACCGCACATAACCAATCGCACAAAGCACACATATATAACGCATGTAAACAATAACAATCGCAAGATGAATTATGCCAGTCACTAACAGAAATAACAACAATATCACTACGGTTAGCGATGCAAAACGTGCACACATATAAACGCATAAAATTGTACATTACTGAAGAATAAAAATATTATGCCACCACGTGAAACAAGCAGACAACAATAAAATTTACTCGCAACCATGTAAATAACATTTGATATGACGACCATCAACAAAAACGAACTTTCTTCAAGATTATATTCTCTATCAAATGTCCAAGCCACTAATGTCAGCAAAAGCAACATCTTCTACAATCATAGTTCCACAGTTCACCTACAATACGTGCTTCCATATGCATTGAAAACTTAGTGTAAATTCTTGCCACAAAAGTAATACTTGTATGAATGTCTTGTGATAGTTCTAGCACGTGCTCTCTTGTGGAATACAAGACATCCTCTCATCACACTTGTACATTCACTATTCACACTTGGGCAGACATCACACTTGTACATCTACCTATGTGTTTTCCTGTGTACTGAAAGGTTTGAACTATTCCTGAATCTCCGATCACACAATTCACATTTGAATGGTTTCTCTCCTGTGTGTGTTCTCATGTGACTGGTGAGAGCGCAACTTTGTGAGAATATCTTGTTGCACATCTCGCATTTGAACGGTTTCTCTCCTGTGTGTGTTCTCATGTGTCGAGAAAGTGAGTGAAAAAACGTAAATCGCTTATTGCATACATCACACTTGTACACCTTCTCTCCACTGTGTGTTCTCATGTGTGAAGTGAGATACCTCTTTTGTGAAAATTTCTTATTGCACAACTCACATTCGTATGGTTTATCTCCATTGTGTATTCTCATGTGAGTTGTGACATGGCTTTTATGTGTGAATCTCTTATTACACAACTCACACTTGTACGGCTTCTCCCCTGTGTGTGTTCTTATGTGATATAAGAGACTGGCCTCCCACGTGAATCGTTGATCACACAACTCACACTCGTAAGGCATCTCTCCACTGTGAGTTACCATGTGCTTAGTAAGATTGTTTTTATGTGTGAATTTCTTATTGCACAACTCACATTCGTATGGTTTATCTCCATTGTGTATTCTCATGTGAGTTGTAACATTGCTTTTCTGTGTGAATCTCTTATTACACAACTCACACTTGTACGGCTTCTCTCCTGTGTGTGTTCTCATGTGACATAAGAGATACGCCTTACACGTGAATCTTTGATCACACAGCTCACACTCGTATGGTTTCTCTCCACTATGTGTTCTCATGTGAATGGTGAGAGTGTTTTTCTGTGTGAATTTCTTATTGCACAACTCACATGCATGCGGCTTCTCTCCTGTATGTGTCAATATGTGCCTGGAAAGATGGTGACTTCTCTTGAACGTCTTGCCACACAAATCACATTTGTGAGGTCGTGGTCGGTTACTGCAGTCATGACGCGGCTGCGTCTCGGACAAATCAGAACTGATCCGTACAACTTCAGGCGAAGCATGGCTGTCTACACATACACATTGCAGTAACGAGAAACATGTGAAATTATACTATTAACAAGTATCAATCATAACGGATATATACGACAATATGATATATGACGGATACATGCGACAACTAAACGTTATTATACAATGAGCGATATCAGTCAGTCCTTCCTGAAACTGACCACCACAGAGGTCGAGAACATGCAGCCCCTTAACACTGTTTAGTAGTTCAATGATTTCTTGAAAATGTATGAAGAGCAAGCATAACACAAGAGATCATGTTTGTTCAATGTGGTTTATGCAGGATAGTGGCTAGCTCATAGATCTTATAATAAGTTAAAACAGAAGCGCTATCGTAAAACATTCCCACGAAGTCGTTGTTGATATATATAAATTTAGGTGTCAATGTGTATTTGCGCTTTCTTATAAATGTCCCCTGTTTATTGTAAATACTTTAATTTATAGTGAGGATAGTGGGTGAGTTGCGGTCAAATTCTCACCGTCACCTTTCGTTGTTTGTATTCGATGTGCGCGTCTTGTCAACATATCCGCTTTGTTTCCAGAGTGCAGTAGAATATCTGTGCTGAATTAGGCTCTTGCTCGTAGCTGTCAGTTCACTATCGCAGCTAACAAACCAACGCTACAACCACGTGGTACTCATGTACCTTGAGGAAGAAATATTCAATCGTAAATAGCGTGTAGATGTACACAATGCACATACAACGCATTCAAAATTGGGTGTCTATTTAAAACATAAAATGAACGTTAACATATCATATAAGAGCCGCTACATTATCAATACCATACAACCCAAATACTTCACTAGATTCTCATTGTTGTTGTTGTTGTTTTCGTCAGGCGCTTCAGCCGGTGTGACGGTGTGACGGAACGGATGGCGACCTGGAACGGATGGCGACCTGGAACGGATGGCGACCTGACGTTTGCGACGCGTTTAAGGCATTCAATGCCTTCACTGAATATTTATTCCTTCACTGAAACTTGTAGGGTCTGTTATGAAATTGCATTTGTTGTTTGAATAGTCTCTTGCTGTCATATTCTGAGTTCGCATTGATTTAATACGTCTTATTGGGGCCTTTATTTACTTGAGTGCTTATTCTGGTGTCATATTTTGTTGCAGTGGAAGTTGTATGGACCAATTCCAATTCCAATCCAATTCAAAACCAATTCCATTGTTTGTTGTGTTTTGTTGTGGGAATGGCTTTGATAGCTGTTTGGTTTGTTAATACCACAGGTGATTAATAGGTTGAACTGATAAGCGCACGTTTGTTTTCTGCTGCATGTTGTTTTCAGCAATCTTTTAGCTTTCTCTTGTGTGCTTGATCTGGTTTTGATGTTACTGTATATTGTGTGTATACGTGTTTGCTACATTGGATCCATTTTATTTATTCTTGCCGTTGATAATTTGTGCTCGCATATGTGGTTATATGCGCTAAACGAAATATATTTTTGCTTGATTGGTCTTGTTGCTTTGTTGGTTAGTACACGAGTTAAACTGTTTTCCCTGGTGATGGGCTTTATGTTGGTCAAACAGTGACGTGATTGATACGAGTGTCGAGAAAGTATTTCTGTGCTGGCCGTGACTGCGAAAACCCGTATGGCGGCCGGACCTGCGGTGTGCCAGCCGGAGCCGTGAGGCTTTGCACCCGCAAAATTACACGCGAACATAGCCTTCTCTACTGATGTGTTTAAATGCGTATGGTCAACAATCTATATATATGGTCAATATGTGGATAAAGTACGCACACTAAAAACTATTGAAGTTCATTTAATTTAAAATCACTACTCTGGGGGATGTGAGGGTATATTTACTAACATCGCTGCCCTCTTCAATAATCAAACATCAGATTATCCAGTGGGCGTCCAAGTTCAAACTGTATAGTTAGTATAACACTTGTTCAGCATCAACCAATCGGATTCTACTCAGATTAGTGTTGAACACAATGTGTGTGTGTCTGTGTATGCTAGAATTCCGTCCATGAGAAGCAGGTCACAGCGAGCAGCGTGGCAGCTATGAGACCCCGCCTCTGAGCGGATAATACTTTCCATAGCAAGATTTGATTTAGTAAGAAATGGTGATGCTTTGATTGTAAGGCGAGCTGTAAATCAGCCATGCATTCTCAGAAAACAGTCACTCAAGAGACACTTCGACAGTCAACAATGAACTAAAAAATTGCAGAAGAATCTAAGGATGAACCAAGCCTGTGGTTCACTACAAATGACTCCTATGTGAATGCGCGTGTTTGTGAATGCGCGCACATGCGCGTGTACACCTACACACATTTAAAACGTGTGTAGGTAGCTTCGATTGGTACATTCACCAATCGAAAAATGGGTCTTGAAGCGTTTTCCCTAAATATGCACATGCTCACGCGTAGAAAAACAAACCACCAATCAACGATTTTATTCGGTTCAATTGCCAAACAAAACTCGTAAAAATAGTAAGAAATACAGGGCTGACAACATAATAGATGAAAAGGAGGAAAAACGAAAACAGATGGAGCATGCAATGAACACATGTAGAAAAGACGCTCAGAACGAAATCTCCAAAAAACTCATGTTCGGGACCTACAATACGACTACACCACAAACACAGTAATGCAAGGTTCAGTTCAGTTCAGTGTATTTGTTATAGCGCCTGTCATACACGGGCGCGCAGCAGCTAAACAGTATGTACAAGCGGACAAAGCTAAACAGTTATTACAGAAACAATAAAAAGAACACATGAATGAATAAATATTACACGATTCAAATAACACACAACGAAAAGGCCGACAAAGCCACTAAAACGGCATTGAGGCTGACCACGACGGTTTTACTCGACCAAAACAGGCGAACAGTGGAAGGCCATATCAAGCGCTGTACCAGCAATGTGTTCAGAACGGCATGGCAGGCACTTGCCAACAGATACATGCTGCCGACATTATTCCAGGCACCGGGTCCATGGCCGGCCCCGGTCTCCTTGTCGAGATCCGCGGAACGGATGCTGGCCCGCCTGAGAATTGGCCACACGGCGATGACGCACCGGCATCTCCTGGAGAGGGAGACAGCGCCAATGTGCAACCACTGTCATTGCCGCATCACAGTGAACCATTTCCTGATGGAGTGCCCAGAGTATGCAGGACCACGAAGCCATATGATAGGTGAATGCCTGGAAAATAATGCCACAGCGAACACAGAGACCCTCTTACACAGCGGCAATGCACGAATCATGGGTGCACTCATGGAATTCATGGACATTACCGGCCTCAAGAAACGTATGTAAAGCCACATGTCAATATACATTACCGACGTACAACACCGCAAGACCGACGGGAATATCCTGCGCGGTCAGGTGCTAGTCCAGGGTACTGCGCAGTAGACGCATGCACGCGCATGAGTTTTAAAAGATATATATTTATTGTGGTCATAATTTTAAACTTTTCACAATTCGTCCTTCCCATTAAACATCCGTTCCATATTTTATTTCTTTCACAAAAGTTTTGATGAAATTGTGAGCGGCGTGAAATGGTCAACGTTGGCCGAAGCGCCAAGCCCAAATCAACAACAACAACAAAAAATAACACAATGAACACATTTACACAATGAGAAGAACACATTGAAGGGTGATTGAAGAACACAATAAGAGAGAACAATAAACATAATTAGACTAAAACATAGGTAAACACAAACATACATGCATTCGCGCCCACACACATATCAGAGAGAGGCAAAAGGAGTCAAGGAATGAGTCACGGGATCAAAGGAAATTTCCACAAGATGTTTACGTAGAGAAGAGGTAAAAGATGGATACGTGAGCGAGGAGGTGATATGAGAAGGGAGCGAGTTACATAATCGAGTACCGTAGAAGGTTCTCAAAAGTTATATTACTAAGACATTACTCACTGATTAATAACATTGCACACAAAGACAAATATCACTTGGATAATAACTCAACGTCTGCAGCTATTTTCCTGAAAAGAGACCATTCCCACAACAAAACAACAATGGAATTGGTCCTTACAACTTCCACTGCAACGAAAATAAGACACCATAATAAGCACTCAAGTAAATAAAGGCCCCAATAAGACTTATTAAATCAATGTGAACTTAGAATATGATAGCAAGAAACTATTCAAACAACAAATGCAATTTCATAACAGATAATAACAAACCCTACACGTTTCAGTGAAGGAATAAATATTCAGTGAAGGCATTGAATGCCTTATACGCGTCGCAAACGTCAGGTCGCCATCCGTTCCAGGTCGCCATCCGTTCCGTTGTGACGGCCCAAGATGCGACATGGCCCAAGATGCGACAGCGACGCTTACGACGCGCTTACGGCATTCAATGCCTTCACCGAATATTTATTCCTTCACTGAAACTTGTAGGGTCTGTTATTATCTGTTATGAAATTGCATTTGTTGTTTGAATAGTCTCTTGCTGTCATATTCTGAGTTCACATTGATTTAATTAGTCTTATTGGGGCCTTAATTCACTTGAGTTCTTATTTATTCATTTACTCTGGTGTCTTATTTTCGTTGCAGTGGAAGTTGTAAGGACCAATTCCATTGTTGTTTTGTTGTGGGAATGGTCTCTGTTCAGGAAAATAGCTGCAGATGTTGAGCTATTATCTAGGTGATATTTATCTTTGTGTACAATGTTATTTTTAGTGAGTAATTTTTTAGGAATATAACTTTTGAGGAACCTTACATTACTGTGTTTGTGGTGTAGTCGTATTGTAGGCCCCAAACATGAGTTTCTTGGGAATTTCGTTTCGAGCATGTTCTCCACATGTGTTCATTTCATGCTCCATCTGTTTTCGTTTTTCCTCGTTTTCATCTCTTATTTCAATTTCAATTCAATTCAAACAATATATTTGCAATCCACATCTGGTTTTTCGTGCAAACATTTACAATTGTGTACATGGTCGAAATCACGTGTAAAAAAATTTGTTATATAAAAAAAATAAAAAAATGAAATATAATATAATTATCGAAAACTATACAATAAAACAACAGCTTGCATGTAAGACTAGTCTAGCTAACAAACAAGAGACCGTAATAGTTTGGAGTGACTGGATATTGTGACGAAATTAAAGCTGTTATAGGTTCTTGCTGCTCTTGTGCGGAAAAGCGATGATGTGCGCTCAAGTCTGTTTCGCGGTATTTCCAGACTCCCCCGATTCGTTGCTCTTGTGGACTTGCACGAGACCGAGTTGCGAAAGGTGAACATATCGGCAGGGATGCGCGACGCTAGTGGCTCGTGTAGCGCGCGATTTACGGCCTTCAGATCGCCGGTCGCCAGCATGTGTTCGCTGGTAGGTCAATTTAGTCGCCTCAAAGTCGGTGAGACATGATCGAACTGATGGAGACAATCAAAGGCCCTGGCTGCAAAGCGAAAAACACTGTTTAGTTTATGATGCAGCTTGCCGCAGCATCCCCACACCGGCAAGCAGTATCGAAGCCGTGGGAATACATGTGCCTCAATAATTCTCCTGGTGATGTCCGGGGTGAGGCTAGGACGAAATTTCAGCAGTGCTATTATGATTGCCTTGCAGCGGGGAACAACTGTAGTTGGCTGTCCACATATACCCCGAGTATCTCTTATGTTATCAGCCCTGTATTTCTGACTTATTACGAGTTTTGTTTGGCAGTTAAACCGAATAAAATCGTTGATCGGTTGTTTGTTTTTCTACACGTAAGCATTTTTCGATTGGTGACTGTACCAATCGAAGCTACCTACACAGGTTTTAAATGTGTGTACGTGTACACGCGCATTCACATAGGGGTCATTTGTAGTGAAACACAGGCTTGGTTCATTCTTAGATTCTTGTGTAATTTTTTAGTTCATTGTTGACTGTCGAAGTGACTGTGGAGTGACGGTTTTCTGACAATGCATGGCTGATTTACAGCTCGCCTTACAATCAAAGCATCACCATTTCTTACTAAATCAAATCTTGTTCTGCCACGGGGCTAGCAGAGTCGAATGCAGATGTCCATGTCCACAATGACTACAGGTTCCCCTTCACTATGGAAAGTATTATCCGCTCAGAGGCGGGGTCTCATAGCTGCCACACTGCTCGCTGTGACCTGCTTCTCATTGACGGAATTCGAGCATACACACACACACACACTTATTGTGTTCAACACGAATCTGAGTAGAATAAGATTGGTTGATGCTGAACACGTGTTATTATACTAACCATGCAGTTTGAACTTGGACACCCACTGGAGAATATGATGTTTGATTATTGAAGAGGGCAGCGATGTTTGTAAATATACCCTCACATCCCCCAGAGTAGTGATTTTAAATTAAAGGAACTTCAATAGTTTTTAGTGTGCGTAGCCTACTTTATCCACATATTGACCATATATAGATTGTTGACCATACGCATTTAAACACATCAGTAGAGAAGGCTATGTTCGCGTGTAATTTTGCGGGGGCAAAGCCTCACGGCTCCGGCTGGCACACCGCAGGTCCGGCCGCCACACGGGTTTTCGCAGTCACGGCCAGCACAGAAATACTTTCTCGGCACTCCAATCAATCACGTCACCGTTTGACCAACATAAAGCCCACCACCAGGGAAAACAGTTTAACTCGTGTACTAAGCAACAAGACCAATCAAGCAATAATATATTTCGTTTAGCGCATATAACCACATATGCGAGCACAAATAATCAACGGCAAGAATAAATAGAATGAATCCAATGTAGCAAACACGTATACACACACAATATACAGAAATATCAACACCAGAACAAGCACACAAGAGAAAGCTAAAAGATTGCGGAAAACAACAGGCAGCAGAAAATAAACGTGCGCTCATCAGTTTAGCCAATCAAGCACCTGCGGTATTAACAAACCAAACAGCTATCAAAACCATTCCCACAACAAAACACAACAAACAATGGAATGGGTCCTTACAACTTCCACTGCAAGGAAAATAAGACACCAGAATAAGCATTTAAGTAAATAAAGGCCCCAATAAGACGTATTAAATCAATGTGAACTCAGAATATGACAGCAAGAGACTATTCAAACAACAAATGCAATTTCATAACAGATAATAACAGACCCTACAAGTTTCAGTGAAGGAATAAATATTCGGTGAATGTTGTTGTTGTTGTTAAGCACTTCGGCCGAATTCGACCATTTCGCGCATAAACTGTCTTATGTCAGCACTGTCATATGTCTAGTCAACGTCGTATTCAGGCAACGAGGCTTGGGCAAGGAGCTGCCCAATGTAAAAAGGATGCGACATTAAAGAATGAAAATAAAATGTGGGAACGTTCCAAAACGATATGATTTTAGAACAATAGTTACACGTCTCTCGGATGCAGAGAAAAAAAAAATTATATTGCACTGTCCAGGCCGGATTCACGGAGAAACTCGAACATCAATCTGTATATCTCAGGGTTTTCTGAACCCAGAATTGTGCTGAGGTTCGGGACCAGTTGTTGGCTCGCTAAGTACCGTAGAAGTGAGCGGCGCTGCCGCCTATAACTCACGCAATGTATGAGGACATGCTCGACCGTGAGAGGGGAGCTGCATTCTATGCAAATTGGCGGAGGTAAATATTCGGTGAAGGCATTGAATGCCGTAAGCGCGTCGTAAGCGTCGCTGTCGCATCTTGGGCCATGTCGCATCTTGGGCCGTCACACCGTCACAACGGCCCAAGATGCGACCTGGCCCAAGATGCGACCTCGACATTTATGACGCGTATAAGGCATTCAATGCCTTCGCTGAAGATAAATTCCTTCACTGAAACGTGTAGGGTTTGTTATTGTCTGATATGAAATTGCATTTGTTGTTTGAATAGTTTCTTGCTATCATATTCTAAGTTCACATTGATTTAATAAGTCTTATTGGGGCTTTATTTACTTGAGTGCTTATTCTGGTGTCTTTATTCTGGTGCAAGTTGCGTGGTTGGGCGGTTGTATGTCTGTGTGTATCCAAGTGTATCCTTTGTGTGTGCGTTTCGCTCGTTTGTATGCGTGTCTGGCGTGTATGCATGTCAAGTGTATGTCTGTGTGTATCCAAGTGTATCCTTTGTGTGTGCGTTCCGCTCGTTTGTATGCGTGTCTGGCGTGTATGCATGTCAAGTGTATGTCTGTGTGTATCCTTCTGTATTGGTGAACGCGGTTAGGCGTGTGTGTGGGAATGTGACCGTGGAATGGTCATGTGACCGTGTGAAAGGTCACATGACCGAGCTTATATAACACGGCACACTGCCGGTCAAAGGGCCATTCGCTCGGATTCGCTCGCATTCGCTGGTATTATCTTGTATTGTGATCTCGCCTGCAATAGACTTTTCTCGCCGTGTTTTCCTCGTTTTCAATGTGGCTTCACGACGCCACAGTCTTATTCTGGTGTCTGGAAGTTGTTTGAACCATTGTTTGTTGTGTTTTGTTGTGGGAATGGTTTTGATAGCTGTTTGGTTTGTTAATACCGCAGGTGATTAATTGGTTAAACTGATAAGCGAACGTTTATTTTCTGCTGCCTGTTGTTTTCGGCAATCTTTTAGCTTTCTCTTGTGTGCTTGATCTGGTTTTGATGTTTCTCTATATTGTGTGTGTAAACGTGTTTGCTACATTGGGTCCATTCTATTTATTCTTGCCGTTGATTATTTGTGCTCGCATATGTGGTTATATGCGCTAAACGAAATATATTATTGATTGATTGGTCTTGTTGCTTTGTTGGTTAGTACACGAGTTAAACTGTTTTTCCTGGTGGTGGGCTTTGTTGGTCAAACGGTGACGTGGTTGATACGAGTGTCGAGAAAGTCTTTCTGTGCTGGTCGTGACTGCGAAAACCCGTGTGGCGGCCGGACCTGCGGTGTGCCAGCCGGAGCCGTCAGGCTTTGCCCCCGCAAAATTACACGCGAACATAGCCTTCTCTACTGATGTGTTTAAATGCCTATGGTCAACAATCTATATATGGTCAATATGTGGATAAAGTAGGCTACGCACACTAAAAACTATTGAAGTTCATTTAATTTAAAATCACTACTCTGGGGGATGTGAGGGTATATTTACAAACATAGCTGCCCTCTTCAATAATCAAACATCAGATTCTCCAGTGGGCGTCCAAGTTCAAACTGCATGGTTAGTATAACACTTGTTCAGCATCAACCATTCTGATTCTGCTCATATTAGTGTTGAACACAATGTGTGTGTGTGTATGTGTATGCTCGAATTTCGTCCATGAGAAGCAGACACAGCGAGCAGCGTGGCAGCTATGAGACCCCGCCTCTGAGCGGATAATACTTTCCATAGTGAAGGGGGACCTGTAGTCATTGTGGACATGTACATCTGCATTCCACTCTGCTAGCCCCGTGGCAGAACAAGATTTGATTCAGTAAGAAATGGTGATGCTTTGATTGTAAGCCGAGCTGTAAATCAGCCATGCATTGGCAGAAAACAGTCACTCAAGAGACACTTCGACAGTCAACAATGAACTAAATAATTGCAGAAGAATCTAAGGATGAACCAAGCCTGTGGGTCACTACAAATGACCCCTATGTGAATGCACGTGTACACCTACATACATTTAAAACGTGTTTAGGTAGCTTCGATTCGTACAGTCACCAATCGAAAAAAGGGCCTAGAAGTGTTTTTCCCAAATATGCACATGCTCACGCGTAGAAAAACAAACCACCTATCAACGATTTTATTCGGTTTAATTGCCAAACAAAACTCGTAGAAATAGTCAGAAATACAGGACTGACAACATGAGAAATGAAAAGGAGGAAAAACGAAAACAGATGGAGCATGCAGTGAACACATGTGGAGAACATGCTCGAAACGAAATTCCCAAGAAACTCGTGTTTGGGGCCTACAATACGACTACACCACAAACACAGTAATGCAAGGTTCCTCAAAAGTTATATTCCTAAAAAATTACTCACTAAAAATAACATTGTACACAAAGATAAATAGCACCTAGATAATAGCTCAACATCTGCAGCTATTTTCCTGAACAGAGACCATTCCCACAACAAAACAACAATGGAATTGGTCCTTACAACTTCCACTGCAACGAAAATAAGACACCAGAGTAAATAAATAAATAAGCACTCAAGTAAATAAAGGCCCCAATAAGACGTATTAAATCAATGTGAACTCAGAATATGACAGCAAGAGACAAACAAATGCAATTTCATAACAGATAATAACAGACCCTACAAGTTTCAGTGAAGGAATAAATATTCGGTGAAGGCATTGAATGCCTTAAACGCGTCGTAAGCGTCGCTGTCGCATCTTGGGCCATGTCGCATCTTGGGCCGTTGTGACGGTGTGACGGTAAAAACGGGGACATGGATAAAACGGGGACATCGACGCATTTGATACAAACTCTGACGCACTTGAAGGGATTTGAAGGAATTTCACTGTATTGTGTATGGATTTTGAAGGAATTTTAAGGTTTTCCACCCAACCTGGTGCATGTCTACTCTATGGCGCGGTGGCAGTAAAGTAACAAGTTGCAAGTAACAAGTTGGTGAAAATGGGGACATCGACAAGTCTCTATTGTTATTTATTGAAGTTATAGGGTTTGTTTTTGCTGCATGCTGGTTTTCATTATTGGAGCATGTTTGCTATTGGGAATATCTATCCGTTCATGTTCCATGCTGGCATAAACTCTTATCGTTTATGTAAACGTAAACAGTTGATTGGACTTGACTAATGAATTTATGTTATTCTTGTTTGCTCTTATTTGTCTTTTTCCTCATTTTTTCTTCGTATGTCATTGAAGAATTATATACGTTATGAGCATATACGTATATACGTATATACGTAAGTATATACGTATATGAGCATATACGGTTTTTGTCGTCAGACATCTCAATTTCTGTGTTGTTTCGTTGGCTCCCCATTATTCATCGTATTCATTTTCGCCTTTGCTGTATTATTTTTAGACCTATTCACGACCCTAGTCAACCCTCTTATTTTTCCGGTCTCCTCACTGTATCTACTGCTCCTCGTCCTCTTATCTGCCCGCGAGCCTTGAACGAGTCATCTTGGTCTTGTAAGTATTTTTCTTTCTTTGCTCCCCGACTGAACAACTCGCTTCTCGTACTGTTCTATCAGCCACTTCCTATTCCTCATTACGTTCGGCACTCTTTAGATTCGTTTTGGCGGCGTCAGCAACCACTAAGCACGTTATATCATTTGAATGTGTACATGCAGTGTGCTTGTTGTGTGCGTGTGTGGTTGTGCGTGCTTGTTAGTGTGTTATAGCCAGTATCTGAGCCCTGCATCTGAGCCTAACCTGTGCTATATGCAGTAACCAATAACAACAACAACAACAACAGTAACAAGTTGCTTGGTGAAAGTGGGGACATCGACAAGTCTCTATTGTTATTTATTGAAGTTATAGGGTTTGTTTTGGTGCGGGCTATTGTTGAGTTTATATTAGCTACTGGGAGTATTTTTCGTTTAATGTTCAAATCTGAAATCGACTTTTATCGTTTATATAAACGTGTAAATAGTGGATTGAACTTGTTGATGTAAACGTGTCTTCACAGGCTTGTGCATTCGCTAACCGACCTTGGGTGTAGAATTCGCTTGCATTGTGTGTGACTACATTGGTACGCCCGCTTGCGTATGACTATGTCTGATTTGTATATATGCTTGTTTGTCCATCCTGAAGTGGAGTGTGTGCGTGAGCAGTCGTGAATGTTGAGTGAGTTGTTGCGCTGCTTGCTGTTGCTGAGTACAGATAATACATTGCCTCCATTATGACCACGCCTTTGACAGAACTGAACTAGTGAAGTGATGTTTAACAGAATTGAACTAGTGAGGTGATGTTTAACAGAACTTAACTAGTGAAGTGATGTTCTTCTTGTTTGCTCGTATTTTTCCTCATTTTGTTTTTCTTCGAATATCATTCAAATAGGTGATACTTCCAGATGAAGCACGCTATAAAATACGCGTATCATTCGCAGATCAACGGATAGGCTGAGAGCTCCAACAGCCAACGGACCAATGACCAGCTGCGTGTGCCAGCGCTTGTGTATGTGTGCGTGTGTGAAGGGGGACATGTGGACATGGACACCTGCATTCCACCCAGCTATCCCAGTGGCTGAACAAAGTATGATTCAGTAAGACATGGTGAAACTATGAGTTTCAGGCGAGCTGGAAATAAGTCATGTATTGTCAGGAAACAGCCAACATTCAGGAAACGCTTCGATAATAAACAATGTCTTCTTCACAGACGAGTCTTCATTATAGACATAACAGAGCGCATCAAGCATGAAAATTAAAAGCAATGAAAATTTGACGCATTTGAAGGGATTTGAAGGCTTTTCACTGTATGGTGTAAGGATTTTGAAGGAATTTTAAGGTTTTCACCCAACTTGGTGCATGTCTACCGTATGGCGCGGTTGTAGTAAAGAATCAAGTTGCTTGGTGAAAATGGGGACATCGACAAGTCTCTATGGCTATTTATTGAAGTTATAGGGTTTGTTTTTTGGTGCGGGCTAGTGTTGAGTTTATATTAGCTATTGGGAGTATTTTTAGTTTATTGTTAAAATCTGAAATCGACTTTTATCGTTTATATAAACGTGTAAATAGTGGATTGAACTTGTTGATGTAAACGTGTCTTTACAGGCTTGTGCATTCGCTAACTGTCCTTCGGTGTAGAATTCGCTTGCATTGTGTGTGACTACATTGGTATGCCCGCTTGCGTATGACTATGTCTGATTTGTATATATGCTTGTTTGTCCATCCTGAAGTGGAGTGTGTGCGTGAGAAGTCGTGAATGTTGAGTGAGTTGTTGCGCTGCTTGCTGTTGCTGAGTACAGATAATACATTGCCTCCATTATGACCACGCCTTTGACAGAACTGAACTATTGAAGTGGTTTTTCTTGTTTGCTCGTATTTTTCCTCATTTTGTTTTTCTTGGAATATCATTCAAATAGGTGATTAAGCTACGCTGTAAAATACGCTGTAATATGCTGTAATGTAATACGCTGTAAATTACGCTGTAAAATACGCGTATCATTCGGAGATCAACGGATAGGCTGAGAGCACCAACAGCCAACGGACCTATGACCAGCTGCGTGTGCCAGCGTTTGCGTATGTGTGAGTGTGTGAAGGGGGACGTGTTGACATGGACACCTGCATTACACTCTGTAGTGTGATGCTGCCCCGCCCAGAGGGCGCGGGCGCGGCTAGCGTGGATGACGCTACCCGCTACGAGTGAGTGTGTGTCCAGCAGTGGTTGTGTGCAGGTCGTGACGTTGTACTCGTATTGTGATCGTAAATATATCATACATGGCGCAGCCGACTGAGACTCAGCAGGCTCTTCTGGAAGGTCAGCAACGACAGCTGGACCAGTTGACATCGCTGGTAAGCATGCTCGCCCGGCAGCAGCTGGAACCGGCAGCCCCCGCCGGTGCACCTGCTGTGGCTCCCCGGGTGAATGCCCCGCCGCCAGCCCGCCTGTCCTACGACACGACTGCAGCTGGGTTCACAGCGTGGAAGGAACGAGTGCTGGCTCATGGCACGTTATCTGGCAGCGAAAAACTCAGCCCAGCCCAGCAACAAGCGCTGCTCACCACGCTGCTGGACGATGAGTGGTGCCGCATCATCCGACACTCTGTGGCTCTGCCGGCGGACGCTGATCTGCCAGCCTGCATTGAGCTGCTGGAAAACCACCAGCGGTCACGTCAACAGGTGTTAGTGCAGCGCCGGCATTTTTTCTCCCGCCGCCAGCACGACGGGGAGAAGGTGGGTGACTTCGTGCTCTCCCTGCGTGAGATTGCGGCCTGCTGCGATTTCTGCAGCAGTTGCCGCGATGAGCGCATTCGCGACCAGATCGTCATGGGGACGGCCGACTCCACTGCCCTGCACCAGCTGCTGCAGGTTGCCCACAACGAATTGTCGCTGGAGAGGGCAGTCAAAATTTGCGAGTCAGCGGAGTGCGTCCGCCATGATGTTGTGGCCATGCAGCGAGCCACGCCCGATGTGGCTAGTTCGGCCACCATCCGTACAGAGGTCGCCGCCGTGCGCCGTCAACCACTGCGCATGCGCGAGCAGTTCGGCCGGCAGCCACTGCGCATGCGCGACCAGCATGACCGTCAACCACTGCGCATGCGCGACCAACCGAACCTGCAGTCAGCTGATGGTGGCAACGGCTCTGCATGCGATCGCTGCGGCCAAAGACACCAGACGGCGCCATGCCGCGCTGCTGACTGCGTCTGTCGCCGATGCGGAAAGCGCGGCCACTACGCGCGTGCATGCCGTGCGTCCCAGTCCGGCGCGGGCCGCCGCCGAAACAACTTCGTCGAATATGTTGGCTGTGATGCAAACGATGGTGTTGTGAACGATGAAAATACACAAGACACATTGTATATCGGTGATATTTTTGATCGTGCTGAACGCACCCGTTTGACCACCGTGGGCCTAACCGTTTCCGTGGGGGTGCACCAACCGCGCAAAATCACATGGCGCTGTGATTCTGGGGCCGATGTCTCCGTAGTAGATGCTGTAGTCGCGCAGCAGCTCGGGGTAGCCGCCAAGAGCTTATGTCCACCGCTGTCGCGCCTGCGGGTCGCCAACGGCCAGCCACTGCGGTGTTTGGGTACATTCGAGGCGCTGCTGCGACTTGGCGACGCTTCTTGCCGCTCCACAGTGTACGTGGTGCCGTCAGTGCGGCGCCCTCTGCTCTGTTGGCGGGACGCAGTGGAACTGCGCCTGCTGCACCGCGCATTTCCGCGCCAGATGTCACGCGAGCAGCATCTACAGCAGGTGACCGCAGGACCGTCAGTCCCGATGCCGCGACATTGCCCTCGCTGGACCAGCGCGGCGCAGCCTACCGCTGCAGAGCGACGGGCACACAGCGAGCAATTGTTGGCGGCCTTCACTCGCGTGTTCTCTACGGACGGTCCCCTCCGAGAGATGACTGGCGGTGCAATGCGGATTGACCTCCGAGATGATGCCGTGCCCAACAACGTGACCGCCCCTCGTTCTGTGCCATTCTGCCACCGCGCCCAGGCACAACAGCAGCTGGAGCAGCTGCAGCAGCAGGGCGTCATTGAGCCGGTGTCCCACCCGACTGACTGGTGCTCGCCCATTGTCGTGGTCGGCAAACGAAATGCGGACGGCACGCCCAACGGTTGCCGCCTCACGGTGGACTTTACCCGTCTCAATCGTTTCGTCCGCCGACCGACTCATCCGGTTCGCTCGCCTGTCGAGGCCGTAGCCAGCATGGGCCTCGGCAACCGGTGGTTCACCCAGGTGGACGCCCTACAGGGCTACTTTCAGGTGCCCCTGCGCCGCGAGGACCGAGACCTCACCACTTTCATCACGCCGTGGGGTCGGTTCAGGTTCTGCCGGGCGCCAATGGGCCTGGTGTCAAGCGGCGACGAGTTCAACCGGCGCGGCGACGTCGCCTTGGCTGGCTTAGCGGACTCGTGCAAGATTGTTGACGACGTGCTGGTGCACACTGCCAGCTACGACGACCATCTGCAGCGAGTCTGGCAACTACTGCAGCGCTGTGACGACGCCGGCGTCACTTTGAACCGGAAAAAGTTTGTCTTTGCGGCCACTGCCGCCAATTTCTGTGGCTTCCACATCACGTCCTCCGGATTTACCATCGACGAGAAGAAAATTCGGGCCCTGGCTGACTTCCCTACACCGACGGACCTGACCTCACTGCGGTCGTTCTTGGGCTTGGCGAATCAGTTTGGCGACTTCTCTGACGCCATCGCTTCTGCTGCCGAGCCCCTGCGTCAGCTGCTCCGCAAAGGCGTCGAGTGGCAGTGGTCGTCACAACACGACGCTGCTTTCACGGCCGTAAAACGCGCGTTGGCCAGCCCGCCCGTGCTTGGCCACTTCGACCCGACAAGGCCCACCATGTTGGAGACGGACGCGGCAAGACAGAAAGGCCTCGGGTTTGTCCTCCGCCAGCGGGACGACCAGGGCCGCTGGCAGCTCATCCAGTGTGGGTCGCGATTCGTCTCCGACACGGAGAGCCGTTATGCCGTCTGCGAGCTGGAGATGTTGGCCGTGGTGTGGGCCTGCCAGAAATGCCACCAATATCTGGCTGGCCTGCCCACCTTCAATGTGGTCACCGACCACAAGCCGCTGGTGCCCATCCTGAACGAGAAGGCGCTCGGAGACATCTGCAATCCTCGTCTGCAGCGCATGCGTCAGCGTCTACTGCACCTGACCTTTGTCGCCAGCTGGAGGCCAGGAGCACAGCACAACATCGCCGACGCCCTGTCACGCGCACCCTCCCAGCCGGCCGGTGCTGACGCGGACGTGGACGACTCTTCGTCTGGATTTTTCATACAGACGCTAGACGCCTTCTCAGATGAGGACGATGAAGGCCGCCGCACATCGCCAGTCGACACCACTCTGGAGGCGGTGCGAGCTGCGTCTCTCGCGGACGACGAGTGCCGTCAGCTGATGCCGTACGTGCTAGACGGCTTTCCTCAGCATAAGCATCTCCTACCGTCCAGCCTTCACCAGTACTGGGGTGTGCGCGACCAGCTCACTGCGGACCATGGCCTGATTTTGGTCGGCTGCCGTCTGCTTGTGCCCAAGCGCCTGCGAAAAGATACCCTCCGCCGCCTCCACGAAAGCCATCAGGGGCAGGTCAGGACGGTTCAACGCGCCCGCCAGACTGTATTCTGGCCTGGCCTTAATAACGACATCGCCATGGCCGTTTTGTCATGCCAAGAGTGTCTCGAATACAAGGACTCTCAGCAGAAAGAGCCATACATGGCGGAACCGCGCCCGACACGGCCCTTCGAATCGGTGTCGGCAGATTTCTTCTACCATGCGGGGAAAACGTTCCTCGTATACGCCGACCGATTCTCCAACTGGCCGCTGGTGTTTGAATGTGGCCTTGACGCGTCTGCTCATCAGCTGGTGAAGCTGTTTCGGCGCGTGTTTGTCGCCACGGGCGTACCGTCCATATTGTCGTCGGACGGCGGCCCGCAGTTCACTGCGCGTCTCACTGCCGAGTTCCTGCGACATTGGCGTGTCCGTCACCGACTCTCCAGTCCACGCTTCCCGTCCTCTAATGGGCACGCCGAGTCCGCTGTCAAGCGGGTGAAGCGACTCATCCAGAAGTCGGCCCACGACGGGGACCTCAACACGGACGCGTTCGTTGCCGGCCTGCTGGAGATGTGTAACGCGCCTGGTGCCGACGGCCGCTCGCCCGCGCAGCTGCTGTACGGTCGCCCCGTGTCGTCTGCCGTCCCCGCGCATCCTCGCGCGTTCCTGCCTGAATGGCAGCCGTCCACCGCTGAGTGTGATCTCCGAGCAGCGGCCGCGCACGACAGGCAGATCACCAACTACAATCGGTCAGCCAGACCACTGCCGCCGTTATCGCCCGGCACTACAGTGGCTCTCCAGGACCCGACGACAGGCCGCTGGGACCGGACTGGCGTGGTCGCTGTCACTGGTCGTCGCCGCCAGTACGCGGTACGCTTACCGCATGGCGGTCTCTACTGGCGTAACCGCCGACATCTGCGGCCAGCAGTCAGCGCACCCGCCTCCGAAGTGACGCCGCCACCATTCGTCAGCGCAGCGCGGCCATGTGCCTGCCTTGCCCACAGCTGTCGCCGCCGCAACCGCCGCGAGAGACCAGCAGCAGCAGCGGACCCGCGCCGCCGCCGGGGGAGGATGTGAGCGGAACATCAGAGGCTCCACATACACCAAACCCTCGCCGAAGCGACCGAACCCGCAGACCGCCGCCGCACCTGAGCGACTACGTCTGCAGGACCAGCAGCGCCCCCCTTCCGCCGCTTGGAGGGGAGATGTAGTGTGATGCTGCCCCGCCCAGAGGGCGCGGGCGCGGCTAGCGTGGATGACGCTACCCGCTACGAGTGAGTGTGTGTCCAGCAGTGGTTGTGTGCAGGTCGTGACGTTGTACTCGTATTGTGATCGTAAATATATCATACACACTCAGCTATCCCAGTGGCTGAACAAAGTATGATTCAGTAAGACATGGTGAAACTATGAGCTTCAGGCGAGCTGGAAATAAGTCATGTATTGTCAGGAAACAGCAAACATTCAGGAAACGCTTCGATAATCAACAATGTCTTCTTCACAGACGTGTCTTCATTATAGACATAACAGCGCATCAAGCATGTGATGCACCGCACACGATCCACAAATGTATGACTGACAATATAACAAATGAAAACAAGAGCTAGCAAAGACAAAAATATAACAGGGAAGATAAACACCGAATTATTTTGTGCTGAAAAAAAAAACAAAAAAAACAACAACAACAACAACAACAACTACAAAGACATGAACAGACAAATATGAACACTGGCGCACGTCACATACAAGCACGATTAGCACAAACATAAGATCAGGGGCTGTGAGCGAAATAAAAAACACAGCAGGAAAACCAAAACACAAAGTGCAGTATTGTTAGTAAGAGTATATACATGGCGATAATATGGAGATACGAAAATATGGAGATATATATACAAAGGTAGTGTCAGTGCAATCTATAAGGAGGTGTAAGCGGCGACGGAAGAGAAAGCAGGTACTTATGTAGCGCAGAGGAAAAGGAAGAATATGATTTATGACGAAGGATATGAGGAGGAAGAGAGTTGTATAATCGGGGGGCAGAAAAATAGAAAGACTTCGCGGACCAATTTGATAAGTGGTCGGCGGGAGGGCAAACAAGAGGTGCGGGACGGCGGCTGAAAGGACGATCAGAGAAGGTAAGAAGTGAGAGCAAGTACGAGGGAGGAGAAGATGAGTGGAGGAGTTTATATACAATACAACACAGCTTATATTGTATCCTTGAAAGAGCTGGCAGCCAGCCGAGTTCTCGGATATGAGCGGAGGTGGGTGTCTTAGGAGGAAGGCGAAGAACGAAGCGACAAGAAAGATTGATGATAGATTGAAGAGAGCGTTATTTTCGTTGCAGTGGAAGTTGTAAGGACCAATTCCATTGTTTGTTGTGCTTTGTTGTGGGAATCGTCTCTGTTCAGGAAAATAGCTGCAGACATTGAGCTATTATCTAAGTGATATTTGTATTTGTGTACTTTTTAGGAACCTTGCATTACTGTGTTTGTGGTGTAGTCGTATTGTAGGCCTCAAACATGAGTTTCTTGGGGATTTCGTTCTGAACGTCTTTTCCACATGTGTTCATTGCATGCTCCATCTGTTTTCGTTTTCCTCCGTTTCATCTCTTATGTTGTCAGCCCTGTATTTCTTACTATTTTTACGAGTTTTGTTTGGCAATTGAACCGAATAAAATCGTTGAGCCTTGAACGAATCATCTTGGTCTTCGAAGTATTTTTCTTTCTTCGCTCCCCGACTGTATAACTCGCTTCCTCGTACTGTTCTATCAGCCACTTCCTATTCCTCATTTCTTTCGGCACTCCTTAGATACTTATTTGAATTATCATTTGATTCCATTTCTCTCACCCTTACTTCGTATACTATCTGTATATTTCATCCCTCTGCCCCATACTCCGGTCTTACCCCATATCGTTTCATATATATGCAGACGATATACAGATTTACTTCCCCTTTTCCTCCTCAAAAATTGGTCTAATTTCTCAACTTCTATCACACATCGCTGCCTGGGCGTCCTCAAGAAATCTCCTTTTGAATCCTGAAAAAACTGAATATTTCTTATTTCACCCTCCCAGTATTGCTCCTTGCTCTGTCAACTTGCCTCTTTCATCTCATATTCGTAATCTGGGTGTTGTTCTTGATCCCTCTCTAACATTCTCTCAGCATCTTTCAAAAATTACCCGCCTCTGTCGTTTCACCTTGCGCCAATTCTACCCGATCCGCTCTCATATTGATATTGCGTCTGCTCTCCTCTTAGTGAACTCGTTTATTTTTTCTCGTCTCGACTATTGTAATTCCTTATTCTTTCATCTTCCTAAGAAGTCCATTCGCTCTCTTCAATCTATCATCAATCTTTCTTGTCGCTTCGTTCTTCGCCTTCCTCCTAAGACACCCACCTCCGCTCATATCCGAGAACTCGGCTGGCTGCCAGCTCTTTCAAGGATACAATATAAGCTGTGTTGTATTGTATATAAACTCCTCCACTCATCTTCTCCTCCCTCGTACTTGCTCTCACTTCTTACCTTCTCTGATCGTCCTTTCAGCCGCCGTCCCGCACCTCTTGTTTGCCCTCCCGCCGACCACTTATCAAATTGGTCCGCGAAGTCTTTCTATTTTTCTGCCCCCCGATTATACAACTCTCTTCCTCCTCATATCCTTCGTCATAAATCATATTCTTCCTTTTCCTCTGCGCTACATAAGTACCTGCTTTCTCTTCCGTCGCCGCTTACACCTCCTTATAGATTGCACTGACACTACCTTTGTATATATATCTCCATATTTTCGTATCTCCATATTATCGCCATGTATATACTCTTACTAACAATACTGCACTTTGTGTTTTGGTTTTCCTGCTGTGTTTTTTATTTCGCTCACAGCCCCTGATCTTATGTTTGTGCTAATCGTGCTTGTATGTGACGTGCGCCAGTGTTCATATTTGTCTGTTCATGTCTTTGTAGTTGTTGTTGTTGTTTTTTTTTGTTTTTTTTTCAGCACAAAATAATTCGGTGTTTATCTTCCCTGTTATATTTTTGTCCTTGCTAGCTCTTGTTTTCTTCTTTCTGAGCTCCCGTTTTGATGTAATTATTATCTTGTATATCTATATTTCATGTTTATCGCGCCTTTGTTGATTAGTGCGCTATATCAAATACACGCTTGTTGTTGTTGTTGTTGTATGCTTCAATCTTATTTCTTACGCCTGCTCTTACCTTTTCATCTACTTGCTATTTGTGATGTTTTAATTAAGTCTTGTTCCCTTTCGTCAGCTACTCTTGTGATTGCTCGTGTTTTGTGTTTATCTTTGAATATTTTGGCTTATCTTGCTGTTTAACGCGCGTGTGTTTTTGACATGCGCTATACCAAATAAATGTTGTTGTTGTTGATCGGTGGTTTGTTTTTCTACGCGTGAGTATGTGCATATTTAGGAAAAACGCTTCAAGGCCCATTTTTCGATTGGTGACTGTACCAATCGAAGCTACCTACACACGTTCAATATGTGTGTAGGTGTACACGCGCATTCACATAGGAGTCATTTGTAGTGAACCACAGGCTTGGTTCATCCTTAGATTCTTCTGCAATTTTTAGTTCATTGTTGACTGTCGAAGTGTCTCTTGAGTGACTGTTCTCTGACAATGCATGACTGATTCACTGCTCGCCTTACAATCAAAGCATCACTATTTCTTACTAAATCAAATCTTGTTCTGCCATGGGTCTAGCAGAGTGGAATGCAGATGTCCATGTCCACAATGACTACAGGTCCCCCTTCACTATGGAAAGTATTATCCGCTCAGAGGCGGGGTCTCATAGCTGCCACGCTGCTCGATGTGACCTGCTTCTCATGAACGGAATTCGAGCATACACACACACACACACACACACACTTATTGTGTTCAACACTAATCTGAGTAGAATAAGATTGGTTGATGCTGAACACGTGTTATACTAACCATACAGTTTGAACTTGGACGCCCAGTGGAGAATCTGATGTTTGATTATTGAAGAGGGCAGCGATGTTTGTAAATATACCCTCACATCCCCCAGAGTAGTGATTTTAAATTAAAGGAACTTCAATAGTTTTTAGTGTGCGTAGCCTACTTTATCCACATATTGACCATATATAGATTGTTGACCATACGCATTTAAACACATCAGTAGAGAAGGCTATGTTCGCGTGTAATTTTGCGGGGGCAAAGCCTCACGGCTCCGGCTGGCACACCGCAGGTCCGGCCGCCATACAAGTTTTCGCAGTCACGACCAGTACAGAAATACTTTATCGGCACTCGTATCAATCACGTCACCGTTTGACCAACATAAAGCCCACCACCAGGTAAAACAGTTTAACTCGTGTACTAAGCAACAAGACCAATCAAGCAATAATATATTTCGTTCAGCGCATATAACCACATATGCGAGCAAAAATAATCAACGGCAAGAATATATAGAATGGATCCAATGTAGCAAACACGTATACACACACAATATACAGAAACATCAACACCAGAACAAGCACACAAGAGAAAGCTAAAAGATTGCCGAAAACAACAGGCAGCAGAATATAAACGTGCGCTCATCAATTTAACCAATCAATCACCTGCGGTATTAACAAACCAAACAGCTATCAAAACCATTCCCACAACAAAACACAACAAACCATGGAATTGGTCCAAACAACTTACAGTGCAACGAAAATATGACACCAGAATGAGCATTTAAGTAAATAAAGGACCCAATAAGACGTATTAAACCAATGCGAACTCAGAATATGACAGCAAGAGACTATTCAAACAACAAATGCAATTTCATAACAGACCCTACAAGTTTCAGTGAAGGAATATATATTCGGTGAAGGGATTGAATGCCTTCGCGGAATATTTATTCCTTCACTGAAACTTGTAGTGTCTGTTATTATCTGTTATGAAATTGCATTTGTTGTTTGAATAGTTTCTTGCTGTCATATTCTGAGTTCACATTGATTTAATAAGTCTTATTGGGGCCTTTGTTTACTTAAGTGCTTATTCTCGTGTGTTGTTTTCGTTGCAGTGGAAGTTGTAAGGACCAATTCCATTGTTTGTTGTGTTTTGTTGTGGGAATCGTATCTGTTCAGGAAAATAGCTGCAGACATTGAGCTATTATCCAAGTGATATTTGTATTTGTGTACTTTTTAGGAACCTTGCATTACTGTGTTTGTGGTGTAGTCGTATTGTAGGCCCCAAACATGAGTTTCTTGGGGATTTCGTTCTGAACGTCTTTTCCACATGTGTTCATTGCATGCTCCATCTGTTTTCGTTTTCCTCCGTTTCATCTCTTATGTTGTCAGCCCTGTATTTCTTACTATTTTTACGAGTTTTGTTTGGCAATTGAACCGAATAAAATCGTTGAGCCTTGAACGAATCATCTTGGTCTTCGAAGTATTTTTCTTTCTTTGCTCCCCGACTGTATAACTCGCTTCCTCGTACTGTTCTATCAGCCACTTGCTATTCCTCATTTCGCTCGGCACTCTTTAGATACTTATTTGAATTATCATTTGATTCCACTTCTCTCACCCTTACTTCCTATGCTTCAATCTTATTTCTTACGCCTGCTCTTACCTTTTCATCTACTTGCTATTTGTGATATTTCAATTAAGTCTTGTTCCCTTTCGTCAGCTACTCTTGTGATTGCTCGTGTTTTGTGTTTATCTTTGAATATTTTGGCTTATCTTGCTGTTTAACGCGCGTGTGTTTTTGACATGCGCTATACCAAATAAATGTTGTTGTTGATCGGTGGTTTGTTTTTCTACGCGTGAGTATGTGCATATTTAGGAAAAACGCTTCAAGGCCCATTTTTCGATTGGTGACTGTACCAATCGAAGCTACCTACACACGTTTAAAATGTGTGTAGGTGTACACGCGCATTCACATAGGAGTCATTTGTAGTGAACCACAGGCTTGGTTCATCCTTAGATTCTTCTGCAATTTTTAGTTCATTGTTGACTGCCGAAGTGTCTCTTGAGTGACTGTTTTCTGACAATGCATGACTGATTCACAGCTCGCCTTACAATCAAAGCATCACTATTTCTTACTAAATCAAATCTTGTTCTGCCACGGGGCTAGCAGAGTGGAATGCAGATGTCCATGTCCACAATGACTACAGGTTCCCCTTCACCATGGAAAGTATAATCCGCTCAGAGGCGGGGTCTCATAGCTGCCACGCTGCTCGCTGTGACCTGCTTCTCATGGACGGAATTCGAGCATACACACACACACTTATTGTGTTCAACACGAATCTGAGTAGAATAAGATTGGTTGATGCTGAACAATTGTTATACTAACCATGCAGTTTGAACTTGGACGCCAACTGGAGAATCTGATGTTTGATTATTGAAGAGGGCAGCGATGTTTGTAAATATACTCTCACATCCCCCAGAGAAGTGATTTTAAATTAAAGGAACTCCAATAGTTTTTAGTGTGCGTAGCCTACTTTATCCACATATTGACCATATATAGATTGTTGACCATAGGCATTTAAACACATCAGTAGAGAAGGCTATGTTCGCGTGTAATTTTGCGGGGGCAAAGCCTGACGGCTCCGGCTGGCACACCGCAGGTCCGGCCGCCACACGGGTTTTCGCAGTCACGACCAGCACAGAAATACTTTCTCGGCACTCGTATCAATCACGTCACCTTTTGACCAACATAAAGCCCACCACCAGGTAAAACAGTTTAACTCGTGTACTAACCAACAAAGCAACAAGACCAATCAAGCAATAATATATTTCGTTCAGCGCATATAACCACATATGCGAGCAAAAATAATCAACGGCAAGAATAAATAGAATGCCGGACGCTGCTTAGAAATTCCGGACGAATGGAAAGTGTCAAAAACGATTATGGTACCGAAAGTAAGCAGGCCGCAAGCGAAAGATTTAAGACCAATAACATTAACAGATGTTTCTTATAAGATATTCATGCGAATTATTAGTGAGAGGATAAATAACCACATGAGAAGAAATGAGGCTGAGAAGGACGAGCAGACGGGATTCACAAAGGGCAAAAGAATAGAAGATAATATATTCGTACTGCAATATTGCATAAGGAAGTCATACCAAAGGCGAAAAGAGTTATATGTAGCGTCAATAGACTTTAAAAAGGCATATGACAGTGTGAGGAGGGAAAAATTATTAGAGGCAATGATGAAATATAAAATAAACAGTAAAATAATAGAATGTGTGAAACGAATATACGAGAATGACAGAACATTGATAGGAACGGGGAAAAGAGAGGATATAGAGGTAGAAGTGAGGAACGGCATAAAACAAGGGTGCACATGCTCAACAACATTATTCAAACTGGTGACGTACATGATTTTAAGCGTACTCGAAAACAATGGCTGTGGATACGAGGATAAAGAGGTAAAAATTAATACATTATTTTTCGCAGATGATGGATTACAGATGTCAACAAATAAAGAACAAGCAAGCTTAAATATTAGGAATCTGATCAAAGTAAGTGCGGAATTCGGATTGGAAATAAACAAAGGAAAAAGTTGGTTCATCGTTTTCAACACAAGGGAGGATATGAAAGAAATAGAAGGTATACAGGTGACCAATAGCATCAAATACTTGGGGGTGACAGTTTGTAATAAGAAAGATTGTTTTCAGGAGTACAGAGAACAGATTATGACAAAGGCGAGGAAGATGGCGAATTTGACATACAGTGTAATTATGAGGAGCTGCAATAAAGTAATGATAGGCAAGACTTATTGGAAAGCTATAGTATTACCGTCCCTGCTGTATGGAACAAGTGTAGTGGAATTTAACAGGAATGAAATACAAAAACTGCAAAGCATAGAAAATAGTGTGTACAGAGTGATTTACAGCAGTGAGGCAGCCGATATACAGCACAGGAAGGTTTGAGGGGAGAAATAGGCGCAGCATCGTTTGAAGCAAGGATGGCAAGGAACAAGTTCAGCTATATAAACAGCACGCTGAAAGGAGGAAGAAATGATCTAGTTGAGAAGCTGATGAGGAATGGAAAAGAAGACAGGGAAGACGTATGGAGTAGACATGTGGGGAAAATTATGGAAGACACCGGAATAACCTGGAAAACATTAGAAAATGCAACAAGATCGGAAGTGAATAGGATGGTGAAGGCATGGGATACGAGGAAATGGAAGGAAGGAATGTTGGAAAAGTCAACCTTGGGAATATATAGGAAATACAGAGACGAAATAGGAAAGGTAGACTACATGTATGATAATAGACCGGCATCAGAAATTTTTTTTAGGGCTCGAACAAATTGTATGCAACTAAACAATAGGGTGTGGACAGAAGAAAACAAATGCCCGATGTGCGAAAATGAAAATGAAAATTTAGAGCATTTTATGTTGAAGTGTGAGGGATATGCCGATCTGAGGGAAAAGGTAGGGGCGTTGAGCGGACAGGGGGAGACAGCTGAAGAAGCCATAGGAAGAGCATTGTTTATGTTTGAAAACAAGGAAGAAATGGAAAAGGTGAAAGAGGGATTGTATGGTTTTTGGAAAAGGAGGAAGAAAAGGGAAAATGGAATAAAAACAGAATAGAAACACGGAACGGACGAACAGGACGAACATATTGATATTAAGTGATACAAATATGAGCGAAGAGGGGCCGTTGCAAAGGCTAACCCTCAACCTTTCATCTGATCTGATCTGAGGTCGCATCTTGGGCCGTCACACCGTCACACCGGTTCGTAGTCATGTACTGGGTAGTACGTTGGCGTGCATTTCCCCTACAATATACGGGTGAGTCTAGACCCTGTTAAAAACATGACTAGTGCTTTTTCGATTTCCGGATGTTTGGGCTTTAGTATGGTTTCTATTGTGATGGGAATGTTTCTTGCGAGGCATGCATTGGTAAGATGAGTACGAGCAGACAAGTATTTTTCACAATGTAATATGATATGGGGAATCGATTCTCATTGAAAATATAGTTGACGTCTCCAAACATGAAACCTCCAAACCTGGGTTGCCAGTTTATTATCAATAACATAATGAGACCAGATTAGAACCTAATGGATTAGAACCTAACCTATATTGTGGATGTCATTTTCAGTAGGAAAATCAACAAAATATCACACGAAATTAGTGGAGCTGCTGGTTTAAGAAGCAATAGTATCATAAAACTTAATTGGGAATTAAATGCCGAAAAATACAGTTGATATAAACTGCATGTACAAGTACGAGACCCACCTGAATATTTTTTTTGTTGGTTACTGCACGTAGCACAGTTCAGGCTCAAGTGCAGATGCTCAGATTGATTCAGTCTGGAGTTGTATACTTCGGGCTGTTCGGGTAGACGTTTTGTGAGGAGAAATGAGTATTGAAGCTATGGATATTGGTGGTAGTGGCTTGAGGGTTGTTGGATGATCAGATGCGGTCGATGAGAGCGGTTGTGCGTAAAAAGGATAACAGAGGCTCTAGGGCGTTTGGGTGGTAGAGCAGGAAGTCCAGATTAGCAGTAGAAGGGAACTGCGACATTAGGATGGATCTTGGGTGTTCGGAATATTTACAGTGCAGTAGGAGGTGGGATACAGTGATGGGGACCCGGCACCTACTACAAGTGGGTGGCTCCTCACGTGTGTGTGATGTATGTGTGTCCGGTTCTGTAACATGTTGATCATACGACCATGTATTGCACACTGTCCTGCGCCACACTCCCGAGCCCCCGCGTGCGCACCGTCAAGCCACTCCCACGACAGTGGCGTGACGCGTGACGTCACGCACTGTTCATAACACACACGCACATATATCTACATACATATGTGACACCTCCCCCTCCAAGTCAATCACAACCTATATAAAACAAGAAATAAAATACACGCACATACATACATACGTTATACCTCCCCCTCCAAGTTAATCACAACATACATACCACATGAAATGGCATTGCATAACACGCGTTCACGGCACATAATCATTCAAATACGCCGGCGGTCGACGAATACGCATAGAACGCCGCGGTAACACACGATCCTCATTGACTGTTGTGTTTGACCTGTTGGACGGGAGGACCTCAGGGCTGGGAAGCCCTTGGATCATCTGGTAGCTACGGGTCGACTGCACGGGATTATCTTCCCCTGCCATCAAAATATGACGGCGATTTCGTCGATACAGTGTGCCACCCACTTTTACCAAATACGACTTATAGGGTAGCTTCCTTACACATTCTCCCCGTGACCACGAGTTTTGATCCGGCCGTTTTACCCGAACTGCTGTCCCTGGACGAATCGGCGGCAATGACCGCACTCCCTGATGATCATAATAATGTTTTTTATCGGCTTTGCTATTCAGCAAATTGTCCCGAACCCCTTTGGGAGGATCCGGCTCTAATGAACGTCGGGATTCTGCCGAGTATCGTGCGCTTTTCGGAAGATCCCCTTGATTAGCTTGACAGCGTTTTCTGCACGACCATTCGACTGCGGATACCTCGGACTTGACGTTATATGCAACATATCCACAAATGACGCAAACTCTTTGAAGTCAAGACTGGCAAATTGTGGCCCGTTATCAGACACAAGTACTTCCGGCACACCATAACGAGCAAATTGGTGGGAGAGAATATTTGTCACAGCCGTCGTTGTTACAGGCGACAATCGTTCAACTTCAATATATCCACTGAAGTAATCGACTAAAACGAGATAATAAGCACCGCGAAATTCGAATATATCCGTGCCAACTTTTTGCCACTGCCGACTTGGCACCTCGTGCGGCGTTAATGGCTCTGGAGGCTGTTGGGGACGGTATGAAATGCATGTTTCACATCGTAATATCTTGTCCCTCACCATTGCCGTCATTCCGGGCCAAAAGGCATTATCCCGGGCCAGCCTGAGTATTGAGGCCACTCCAATGTGACTTCTGTGAAACCTCTTTAACAATTCAAGTCTCATTGACGATGGAATGACCAGCCTGTTTGACTTGTAAACCAGACCGTTCTGAACAGACAACTCATGTTTCACTGACCAGTAAGGGGCCGCTACCTGATCGACACTGCTTCGTTGTTCCGGCCACCCACTTATTACGTACTCACGCACTTTTTGTAAGCCTGGATCTGCCAACGTCGCTTCTCTGTATTTTCCCAAGCGCGCATCCGTTACCGCTAACTCATCAGACAGACTGAGTTCATTAATTTCCACCGCCCACGTCGCTCTCTCAAGAGTGTTCGACATCGGTGCACGGCTCAGAGCATCAGCCACAGGAACTTCCGATCCAGGTGTGTATTTTAATTCAAATTGATATCGTTGCAAGGTCATCAACATTCTCTGTAAGCGAAGCGGTGCTTCCACAAGAGGCTTTTCACGAATGGCAACCAGCGGCTTATGATCCGTCTGAATTGTTACGTGCCGAGCGTATACAAACTGGTCTAACGGTGAACTGGTCGCATCGGTGAAGAAGTATGGGTGAAGCCGGCGGATGTACGATGTACTTCGCAGTGGACTCGGGGCGTTGTGACGGATGTTCACTCACCCAATAACATTTCGGTGAATGGCATTCCGCGCCATATCTTGGATATTCGGCCTGTGCAAGTCCCACCAGACGAGGAGGGTGAATGTTCAGATGAAGTTCGACTGTCAACAGTGGACTCACCGACAGAACAACTTCCTAGACGATCCGAAAGAGAGCGGCGGCCTCCAATTTGGATGGACACCTATGTTGCAGAGTGATCTTGAGATCAGGAGGGGGTGTGGTTTTGTGTTGTGTATATTTAACATTTGTGTATCTTTCGTTGTACATTATTTGTGTATATGCGAGTATTGTAGTTTTGAGCGAGTCTGCACGTGGCGGTGCACTAGGCAGTGCGGGCGATGCGGTTTCAAGTAGTGGCGCCCCCTTCGTCAATGTTTTACGGGTGCACCGATATGTGAAATGCAGCTGCCTGGTTCGGTCAAGGAAGTGGCGCGTGCAGTGTGTGTGTATATGTATGTGTATGTATGTTTGTGTGTATGCGTATTGCGGAGCGATATGATCATGATACGGGAGTGTCGTGCATGAGATGGTGTCGTGTGGTTGTTACTGCGTTCAATGTGAAATGGGTTTCGGGGGAGTATTGAGTGACTTGTCTGCACGGGCGTGCAGGTGTATTGTGAAACCATATTGTTGTTGTTTGTGCCTTCGTTATTTCTCCTTAAAATACATTTCATCACACAGGTCTTGACGACGTAACGTCAACGGAGCCTCATCAGTCCCAATAAAGATACCGACAGTTGGCGAAACTTGCGGGTGACATACGTATTCCTGCGTAGTGTACCACATTCAAACGACACTGTGGACTCCGGAGTCATATCATGTCTTTGCCTGCGCAACCGCGAGGCGACCTGATTAACGAGTGTTCCAGAAATAACTCTCGTTGATCAGGAACTCTCGTTCGTTACCTCGTGTCAACTACCTCGAGCGTCGAACATTTGAGATACAACATTCAACATATTCGATTTTTTGAACATGTTATTCTCAGCAGTAATACGCGGTATAGGTCAGTATAGGTCAAGCGCAAGTCCAACGTGCATAACAAGAACTATAAGGACCGTAAATTGGAATGAGCTATCACTGTCGTATGATTCCATCCCTATATCACAGCAGACACCGATGGTGGCAAAAGTATAAGCCTGCCATTTTGTTCGTAGAAGAGCTGAATCCATTACGCGTTCCCCAAGTCTATATCTATACCTTTTACAATTTCATTTGTCCCAACTGAAATCAAAGTTGTCCCAACTGAAATCAAAGTTTTCCCAACTGAAATCAAAACTGTCCCAGCTAGAACCACAATGTATGTTATTGATTTTACGTTTAATATCAAATTTAATTGTTATACGTACATTTTATTGTATTTCACATGAAAAATTTAGCATTAGTCGTAAAACACAGATATGTACTACTTACTATGTACTATACAATTATGTGCTATGGTATGTACTACAAATCCAATGCAGATATGTACCGTACGTACTTACTTTATGAGGAACTCCGCCAGCCAATCAGCCAATATATCAATGTAAATTCTAGGAACAAAGCAAGATATCACAACTCAACACAATCACAACGCAGCATGGCCCACTAAAACACCTTCACTAACAAACACGCAATAACGTTCTGCGCAAACAACTGCCCTATGGCGCGCACTGCCCCAAGACGCGCACTGCCCACCCCCTGCATCCCCTGCTCGCTCATAGCACGTGCATACAACATACATACACTCACACTACCTCGCACACACAAATAGACACCATACACAAATATATATACCGTACAATATTAAACATAGTACAGATGGCTAGCAACGACACACGTGATGCCTGAACACTTGCCATAAGACGGAATGTACCGTCTCTGAAAGTGTGATGTTTCTGTAGATGTGTGTGTGTGTGTGTGCGTGTGTGTGTGCGTGTGTGTGTGTGTGCGTGTGTGTATGTGTGTGCACGATTTGATCGCGAGTGCTCTCCGAAAACAGGGGTTCTATACGCTGACCCTGATATTGGCTGATAGAGTGCGCGCCATAGGGCAGTTGTTTGCGCAGAACGTTCGTGCGTGTTTGTTAGTGAAGGTGTTTTAGTGGCATATGTTCATGTTTTGTTGTGATTGTGTTGAGTTGTGATATCTTGCTTTGTTGCTAGAATTCAAGTACACGCGCTGGTGGTATATACGCTGACATTAATATATTGGCTGATAGAGTTCCTCATTAAGTAAGTACGCACGGTACATATCTGCATTGTATTGTAATTGTAGTACATACCATAGCACATAATTGTATAGTACATAGTAAATAGAAAATATCTATGTTTTACGACTAATGCTAAATTTTTCATGTAAAATACAATAAAATGTACTGATAACAATTTAGTTTGACATTAAATGTAAAATCAATAACATACATTGTGGTTCTAGCTGGGACAATTTTGATTTCAGTTGGGACAATTATGATTTCAGTTGGGACAACTTTGATTTCAGTTGGGACAAATGAAATTGTAAAAGGTATAGTTCAACGTCAGTTACATCTGGTGTAGCACAGAGAGAGTGCTGCTCGAGACCGCACAAAAACAACGTCGGAACAAGAATGCATATATTGAAGGTGCAAACCAACACACACGCACATACATACACGACAGTATATACAAAAAATTAGAATGTTACCCATGCAAAACGTGAACACACTTAAACGCATGAAAGTGTACATTACTGTATCATAAAAATAGTATGCCACCACGTGACACAAATAGACACCGTCATATACACACTTGACGAATTCACTCGTAACCATGCAAATAACATTTGACACGATGACCATCAACAACAACGAACTTTCTCCAATATTCCATTCTATCAAATGTCCAAGCCACTAATGTCAGCAAAAAGCAACATATTCTACATAGTTTCAAAGTTCATCTACAATACGTGCTTCTATATGCATTGACAACTTACTGTAAATTCTTGCCACACACATAATACTTGTATGAATGTCTTGTGATAGTTCTAGCACGTGCTCTCTTGTGTAATACAAGATATCCTCTCATCACACCTGTACATCCACTATTCACTCTTGTGCAGAAATAACACTGAAAGCTTGCCATTTTGCGAAAATCTCTTATTACTAGGGCTGTCAAAAGTTAATAAAGTTACTTTTTCACCTAAAGGTCACTTTTTCATAAGCTACCTAAAACTGCATATAAAAGTTGTGTACGATAATTATTAAAAAAGTTATTAGGTTACCAAAAGTTAGTTTTTCATCGTTAGGTTACTTTTTTTGCTTTTAAGGTTACTGTTTATCGTCAGGTTAGCTTTTGGTATTTTTCTTGTTATAAGGTAAGTTAACCACGAAGTTCGGTGACTTTTTGTAGATAAGAGGCACAAAACGGTATATATGAGGATAAAATAGGAAAAGAGATGGACTATTAGGTCTGAAGATCAAGAAATGTCAAAGTTTCTGCTGTAAGGATTTAGCAATTGGTATTCATCTTAATATCTGTGCTACTCGATATATATACGTTTTTGGGTACGCAGGATAGTGTAATTCCATTTTAGAAAATGTCGACGAACTGGAGGGTGTCGTGAGATGTTTGGAGCGTGGTATAGTACGATGTGTGAGCTCTCTATACCAGATAATGCACTGTAGCACTTGACAGTACGTATTTACTTGAACAGGAATTAGCATGTGATTTTCAGGGCGTGAGAGAGCGCCATTTTCCCACATTTGACATTTATAAGACTGTGAGCACAGGGTGCTACATATGGGAGGACGGGGGCATTCACACATGCAGTGTTTACGCTCACACAAATATACAAGCTGTAGTACGTGCTATTTGATAAAAAGTTTCCTTGGAACATTATTGCGACCATTATTACAAATATTTACATTTGCAATTAGTGTATTTCGCATTTGTATTAGTCTTCCACATGAAATTATATTTTGATGGTTATGCTCCTTTTTTCGAAGTTAGCAAAATTATGGTAAGTCACTTATGGTGGTTTGATGTAAAATGGTGCCAGATCGGAGAGAGGATGGAAAAATATTATTATTATTATTATTAATTACAGGCAAATCCAGTAGCATGGGAAGAGTGCAAGCACTATTACCACCCTAAGGTGGCCTCATGTACGGAAGCGCCTAAAAGATTCAGAGAGAAAGAGAGTTCGAAGAGAAAAAAGTCTAGAAAGAGAGTTGGAAAGAAAATAATAAATAAATAACAATAAATAATAAACCATCATCCGATAACAATCCATAATCTCACTCCGCCCACGTTCCTCAATAAATAATAACAATCAACAATAAATATGTGATTCAGTAAATAACAGCCATCAATAAATAAGAATAAATATTAATAAATAATTAATAAATAACAATCAAGAACAATACATATGATTCAATAAGAAACATCCAACAATAAACATAAATATGATTCAATAAGTAACAACAACACAAATAAATATGATTCAATAAACAATAACACCAATAAATATGATTCAATATTATATAGTACAATAATAAATAGTACCAACTCGGAAATAGGATAGAAGGACTAGTGTATTTTCTTCCTTCAGAACTGCAAACAGAAATTGACCTTTTTTGAAGGAGGTTATTTTTAGGTTACTTTTTTATTGGTTATTAGGTTACTTTATATGTTCACAAACAAACAACAAACAAACCGTGTATTTCATATAGCGCACTAATCAGCAAAGGCGTGATAAACATGTGATAAAGCGATACAAAAGTGATAATAACATTAAAACTCAGGTTATTTTTAGGTTACTTTTTTAGGTTACTTTTTCTCGAAAATAAAGTTACTTTTTTCTGATTTTTAGGTTACTTTTTTGACAGCCCTACTTATTACATAATTCACATTCGTACGGCTTCTCTCCTCTGCTTCTCTCTCATGAATTTATAATATAAATAAAGCGTAAAACCTGCAGTGTAGTGATACACAAATTTAATATTTGTATTGATTATTATTTTTCTGTTTGTTGTATTTTTAATGATTTATATATTGTTGGTCGTTGTTATTTACTAAATAATATTTTTATTTATTCTTGTTTGTTGTTTTCTACTGTCATGTTTATTGTTGGCTGTTATATATTGAATTCGATTTGTATTCACTCGTATGTTGATTGATATTCATTCACATATTCAGTTATATTTGTTATCATTTAATAATATTCATTTTTGTTGTAACTTCTTGAATTATCTAGTATTTTCTCTTCGACAGTGGCGGCGCCAGGATGCTTACGATGGGGGGCTGAGGGAGGGCTAAGGGAAAAGTTGTGGGGGTTTGTTAGGGTAATTTGTGGGACAACAGTTTCATTTACAGTTGTAAGAAAATTTAATGTTCATGATTAAGATTCGGGGGAGGCTTAGGGGGGTCTTGGCATAATTTGGGGGCTCAATCCCCCTTGGCGCCGTCACTGCTCTTCGCCTAGCTTTTTTTCTAGGTCTTTTGAGCGGTTACGGACCACCGTAATGTGGTAATATTTTTCTTGCACATTTTCCAAGCTACTGAATTTGCCTGAAATCAATTACACCAGTACTTTTTAGCGCACATAAATGCAGTGGAAAGCCGTACGTTTCACACTGAGGCACTCGGGCACACATTGGTGTTCCGTCTGGATCAATGCGACACCCAATATCTATTTATTGACTACACAAGTCACTATACTTGCACCAGAAGTTGTTGTTAAGGATTTTTGGCAGCGATGGAATTGATGAGGGATGATGAAGTCATCGATGTAGGAACGTTTGGTACAGTGATTTTCGGAAAGATACGTGGTTGAGCAGAGATAGATGCTTGAGGAAAGGAGGATGAGAGCGATTCCTTGGCATATAAGAGCCGCTACATTATCAATAGCATATAACCCAAATGCTTCACTAGATTCTCATTGAAAATATAGTTGACGTCTCCAAACATGAAACCTCCAAACCTGAGTTGCCAGTTTATTACCAATAACATAATGAGACCAGATTAGAATTTAATGGAAACACCTATATTGTGGATGTCATTTTCAATATGAAAATAAATAAAATATCACACGAAATTCGTGGACCTGCTGGTTTAAGAAGCAATAGTATCATAAGACTTAAGTAGGAATTAAATAACGAAAATACAGTTGATATAAACTGCATGTACAAGTTCAAAGCGAGACCCACCTAAATACAACAGACCACATTTCAACATTACGCCACCATGCGCCGAAAATGCAATCGCGAGCACAGGTTTATCTTTACGAAATTGTCCTCGTATATATGCTTGCGATTATATATACAATGGCTGAGCGTGACTCCGCTCAAAAGGTACAATGTAGCATTTGAGCCTATCCAGAGCTATATGCAGTATTCATCAACAACAACAACAACAAGGTACAACGTAAAAGCTAGTATGTGCATATTGATTATTGTCTTATTTATTGAAACACATGTGCAAATATGCGCAATAAATATAATATCACTGAAATGAGCATGTTTTTTTCGATTTTTGCATGAATTTCCTATACATTCTATGTATTTATTAGATGATTCTGGATAGCAGACTGCCAGTCAAACTGAACTCTTATTCTGGTTTCGCTTATATCCGGCGTTCTAATTTATCCGCATATTTTATATCCGGGGTGTACAGTATATTCGCTGTACTCTGTGCCCTGGCGCTATGTGTGTCATTGCTGCTAACTCTTGTCAGCATCTTATGGTGGGTCGTCCTTAATGTCGAGTCACACACAGCTGCTAACAGAGAGGCGCAATTAGATGACGAGTATGTAGAACAGTCGGTCCAGACACACGTTATGGACCGACTGTTTATTGTGACACACGGCATACGACACTGGTACATACATGCACATAGTTGCACTGCGCTTGAAAATGCAGAGGACGAGTGCCCCTCTTTCAATGACACACTCACACAATGTAGACATGGCACAGAGCACTACGCGTGTGTCTCACACGCACACACATACAAGACAGTATAAAAAAATTAAGAATGTTACCCATGCAAAACGTGAACACACTTAAACGCATAAAAGTGTACATTACTGTATCATCAAAATATTGCGCCAACATGTGACACAAGCAGACACCGTCATATACACACGTGACGAATTTACTCGCAACCATGCAAATAAAATTTGACACGATGACCATCAATAACAACGAACTTTCTCCAAGATTCCATTCTCTATCAAATGTCAAAGCCACTAATGTCAGCAAAAAGCAACAAAAGTAATACTTGTATGAATGTCTTGTGATAGTTCTAGCACGTGCTCTCTTGTTATACATGATATCCTCTCATCACACCTGTACATCCACTATTCACTCTTGTGCAGAAATAACACTTGTGCATCTACCTATGTGTCTTCATGTGTACTGAAAGGCTTGAAAGATTCCTGAATCTCCGATCACACAATTCACACTTGTACGGCTTCTCTCCTGTGTGTGTTCTCATGTGTGAACTGAGATTGCCATTTTGCGAAAATCTCTTATTACATAATTCACATTCGTACGGATTCTCTCCTGTGTGTGTTCTCATGTGCCTGGTGAGAGCGCTACTATGTGAGAATATCTTATTGCACATCTCACACTTGTACGGTTTCTCTCCTGTGTGTGTTCTCATGTGTGAACTGAGATTGCAATTTTGCGAAAATCTCTTATTACATAATTCACATTCGTACGGATTCTCTCCTGTGTGTGTTCTCATGTGCCTGGTGAGAGCGCTACTATGTGAGAATATCTTATTGCACATCTCACACTTGTACGGTTTCTCTCCTGTGTGTGTTCTCATGTGACTGGTGAGATCGCCACTTCGAATGAATCTCTTATTGCACATCTCACACTTGAACGGTTTCTCTCCTGTGTGTGTTCTCATGTGTAGAGAAAATGAGTGAAAAATGTAAATCGCTTATAACATACATCACACTTGAACGCCTTCTCTCCACTGTGCGTCCTCATGTGTGAACTGAGATACCTCTTTTGCGAAAATCTCTCATTGCACAACTCACATTCGTATGGTTTATCCCCACTGTGTGTTCTCATGTGCTTAGTGAGATACATATTTTGCGAAAATCTCTTATTGCACAACTCACATTCGTATTGTTCATCTCCATTGTGTGTTCTCATGTGAATTGTCACAGAACTTTTATGCGTGAATCTCTGATCGCATAACTCACATTCGTATGGTTTCTCTCCACTGTGAGTTACCATATGCCTAGTGAGAGTGCATTTCCGTGTGAATTTCCTATTGCACAACTCACATTCGTATGGTTTATCTCCATTGTGTATTCTCATGTGAGTTGTGAGAGTGTTTTTCTGTGTGAATTTCTTATTGAACAACTCACATTCATGCGACCTATGTCCTGTATGTGTCCTGTATGTGTCAGAAATAACAACAATATCACTACGGTTAGCGATGCAAAACGTGCACACATATAAACGCATAAAATTGTACATTACTGAAGAATAAAAATATTATGCCACCACGTGAAACAAGCAGACAACAATAAAATTTACTCGCAACCATGTAAATAACATTTGATATGACGACCATCAACAAAAACGAACTTTCTTCAAGATTATATTCTCTATCAAATGTCCAAGCCACTAATGTCAGCAAAAGCAACATCTTCTACAATCATAGTTTCACAGTTCACCTACAATACGTGCTTCCATATGCATTGAAAACTTAGTGTAAATTCTTGCCACACAAGTAATACTTGTATGAATGTCTTGTGATAGTTCTAGCACGTGCTCTCTTGTGGAATACAAGACATCCTCTCATCACACTTGTACATTCACTATTCACACTTGTGCAGACATCACACTTGTACATCTACCTATGTGTTTTCCTGTGTACTGAAAGGTTTGAACTATTCCTGAATCTCCGATCACACAATTCACATTTGAATGGTTTCTCTCCTGTGTGTGTTCTCATGTGACTGGTGAGAGCGCAACTTTGTGAGAATATCTTGTTGCACATCTCGCATTTGAACGGTTTCTCTCCTGTGTGTGTTCTCATGTGTCGAGAAAGTGAGTGAAAAAACGTAAATCGCTTATTGCATACATCACACTTGTACACCTTCTCTCCACTGTGTGTTCTCATGTGTGAAGTGAGATACCTCTTTTGTGAAAATTTCTTATTGCACAACTCACATTCGTATGGTTTATCTCCATTGTGTATTCTCATGTGAGTTGTGACATGGCTTTTCTGTGTGAATCTCTTATTACACAACTCACACTTGTACGGCTTCTCCCCTGTGTGTGTTCTTATGTGATATAAGAGATTCGCCTTACACGTGAATCTTTGATCACACAACTCACACTCGTAAGGCTTCTCTCCACTGTGAGTTACCATGTGCCTAGTAAGATTGCGTTTATGCATGAATCTATTGCATAACTCACATTCGTACGGCTTCTCTCCACTATGTGTTCTCATGTGAATGGTGAGAGTGTTTTTCTGTGCGAATTTCTTATTGCACAACTCACATTCATGCGACCTTTGTCCTGTATGTGTCATTATGTGCAGGGAAAGATGGTGACTTCTCTTGAACGTCTTGCCACACAAATAACATTTGTGAGGTCGTGGTCGGTTACTGCAGTCATGACGAGGCTGCGTCTCGGGCGAATCAGAATTGATCCGTACAACTTCAGGCGAAACATGACTGTCTACACATACACATTGCAGTAACGAGAAACACGTGAAATTCTACTATTAACAAGTATCAATCATAACGGATATATAGGACAATATGATATATGACGGATACATGCAACACCTAAACGTTATTATGCAATGAGCGATATCAGTTAGTCCTTCCTGAAACTGACCACCACAGAGGTCGAGAACATGCAGGCCCTTGACACTGTTTTGTATCTCAATGATTCTTTGAAAATGTCTGAAGATCATGCAAAAAACAAGAGATCATGTTTGTTCAATGTGGTTCATGCAGGATAGTGGCTAGCACATAGATCTTATAATAATAACATAATAAGTAAGTAATAATAATAAGTAAAATAAGTAAAAACAGAAGCGTCATCGTAAAATATATTCCCACGAAGTCGTTGTTGATATATATATATATATATATATATATATATATATATATATATATATATATATATATATAAATTTTGGTGTCAATGTGTATTTGCGCTTTCTTATAAATGTGCCCTTGTTTATTGTAAATACTTTAATTTATAGTGAGGATAGTGGGTGAGTTGCGGTCAAATTCTCACCGTCGCCTTTCGTTCTTTGTATTCGCAGTGCGCGTCTTGTCAACATATCCGCTGTGTTTCCAGAGTGCAGTAGAATATCTGTGCTGAATTAGGCTCTTGCTCGTAGCTGTCAGTTCACTATCGCAGCTAACAAACCAACGCTACAACCACGTGGTACTCATATACCTTGAGTAAGAAATATTCAATCGTAAATAGCGTGTAGATGTGCACAATGCACACACAACGCATTCAAAATTCGGCGCCTGTATAAAACGTAAAATACTTAATCATATCATATAAGAGCCGCTACATTATCAATAGCATATTACCGAAATGCTTCACTAGATAATATAGTTGACGTCTCCAAACCTGAAATCTCCAAACCTGGGTTGCCAGTTTATTACCAATAACATAATGAGACCAGATTAGAATTTAATGGAAAAAGCTCCTATATTGTGGATGTCATTTTCAGTATGAAAATCAACAAAATATCGCACGAAATTCGTGGGGCTGCTGGTTTAAGAAGCAATAGTTGTGACAATACAAACAATACAGTTGATATAAACTGCATGTGCAAGTTCAAAAGCGAAAGCAAGACCCACCTAAATACCACGGACCACATGTTGTTGTTGTTGGAAAAGCGCTTCAGCCGAGATCGACCATTTCGCGCCAGAAACGTTATCACGGAAACGTTGTCATACGTCAAGTCAAAAACGTCAGGAATTGGGCAAGGAGTTGTCTATATAATAAAACGATGCTATAAAAATTATTAAAAGGATTACGATATGTGTGACCGATGAAATTTTTTTTTTTATAACTGAACTGAAATCACCGTCAGTCCACGTCATACTGCACTGTCGAGACCAGTTTCACGAAGAAAATTTAAAACCAATCTATACGTCTCTGAATTTCCTGAACCCAAAACTGTTTTGACGCTCGGCTCCTGTCGTTGACGAGCGCAGTGAGATATGAGATGCTGGCGCTGGGAGCTATAGAGCACGCAGTCTATGAGAAAATGTTGTACAGTGAGTGGGCAGTTACATCGAGCACAGACTGGAGGCGGCAGATTATCTATCAGGTAACCGTGCGTTAATCTCGTGTGGCCAATTCGCAGTCTGGTCATCAGCCTCTCTTGTCTCGGAGAGACGGCCATTGATATGGGCTGAGGGCCTACCTGATCGGTAATTCGACCAAGAGCATATTGGTTTCGCATCTGTTGCCAACGTTGCTGCCAAAACCTGGACACGTGCTGGTCTACGAGGGAGTACACAAGACTCTTGTTGAAGGGATAATCTTCCACCCCCACCTCGTTTAGGCTAATTTGGCTTCGCGATCCGCGCATTCGTTACCAGGAATGCCCTTGTGGCCCGGGATCCAGACGAATTCACATGTCCTGCCTGCATGTGTCAATTTATGATACAAGGTTAAAATACGATAATGAATAAAATCATGCGATGACGTTTGTGAAATGTGCTGGAGTGATGATTTGGAGTCTGTGAAAATGACTGTGGTATTTAAGTTCAAAGTGTCTACCAGCATCAGGGCACGATAGAGGGCATATAACTCCGCATGGAAAGAAGAAACGTATGCCGGTAGGCGGTATCGAAACACCTGCTGCTGGGGCACATTTGACACGACAACAGCACAGCCCACTTTGTCGCCCACTTTCGACCCATCGGTATATAAATGCACACAGTGACTCTTATTGGCGATCAACTCCGTACACAAAGACCTCACCTCCGCGTCAGTGATGAATGATACGCCCGTCGACGATATATACGTGACGTCTGGGAGAAGTGACCACATTGCAGCATTACGCCAGCATGCGCCGAAAATGGAATCGCGGGCACGGGTTTATCGTTACGAAATTGTCCTCGTATATATGATTGCGATTGTATATACAATGACTGAGCGTGACTCCGCTCAAAAGGTACAATGTAAAAGCTAGTATGTGCATATTGATTATTGTCGTATTTATTGAAACTCATGTGCGAATATGCGCAATTAATAAAATATCAGTAAAATGTGCACGCAAACAGCGCGCATGCTTTTTTCGATTTTTGCATGAATTTCCTATACATTCTATGGATTTATCAGATGATTCTGGATAGCAGACTGCCAGTCAAACTGAACTCTTATTCTGGTTTCACTTATATCCGGCGTTCTTCTTTATCCGCATATCTTATATCCGGGGTGTACAGTATATTCGCTGTACTCTGTGCCTGGCGCTATGTGTGTCATTGCTGCTAACTCTTGTCAGCATCTTATGGTGGGGCGTCCTTAATGACGAGTCACACACGGCTGCTAAAAGAGAGGCGCAATTAGATGACGAGTATGTAGAACAGTCGGTCCAGACACACATGTTAAGGACCGACTGTTTATTGTGACACACGGCATACGACACTGGTACATACATGCACATAGTTGCACTGGGCTTGAAGATGCAGAGGACGAGTGCCCCTCTTCCAATGACACACTCACACAATGTAGACATGGCAGAGAGCGCTACGCGTGTGCTTCTGGCAGGTTCCACGAAGTGGTTCATGATGCTGTTGCACGGGGCGCACTACAGATTGCTATATATAATATCAAATTTGATAATCTTGGTCCAGGTCTTGACGACGTAACGTCAACGGAGCCTCATCAGTCCCAATAAAGATACCGACAGTCGGCGAAACGTGCTGGTGACATGCGTATTCCTGCCTAGTGTACCACATTCAAACGACACTTTGCGGACTCCGGAGTCATATCATGCCTTTGCCTGCGCAATCGCGAGGCGACCTGATTAACGAGTGCTCCAGAAATAACTCTCGTTAATCAGGAACTCTCGTTAGTTGCCTCGTGTCAACTACCTCGTGCGCCAAAATCACCTCGAGCGTCGAACATTTGAGATACAACATTCAACATATTTGATTTTTAAGCATGTTATTCTCAGCAGTAATACGCGGTATAGGTCAGTATAGGTCAAACGCAAGTCCAACATGCATAACAAGAACTATAAGGACCGTAAATTGGAATGAGCTATCACTGTCGTATGATTAGATCCCTATATCAGAGCAGGCTCCTCGACGGTGGCAAAAGTATAAGCCTGCCTTTTTGTTCGTAGAAGAGCTGAATCCATTACGCGTTCCCCAAGTCTCTATCTAGTTCACAGTCAGTTACATCTGGTGTAACAGAGAGAGTGCTGCTCGAGACCGCACAAAAATAACGTCGGAACCAGAATGCATATATTGAAGGCACAAACCAACACAATCACACGCACATACATACACGACAGTATACAAAAAAAATTAAGAATGTTACCCATGCAAAACGTGAACACACTTAAACGCATAAAACTGTACATTACTGTAGAATACAAATATTATGCCACCACGTGAAACAAGCAGACACCGTCATATACACACGTGATGAATTTACTCGCAACCATGCAAATACGGTTTGACACGATGACCATCAACAATAACGAACTTTCTTCAATATTCCATTCTCTATCAAATGTCCAAGCCACTAATGTCAGCAAAAAGCAACACAAGTAAGTATACACAAAAAATTAAGAATGTTAGTGATGCAAAACGTGCACACATATAAACGCCTAAAATTGTACATTACTGTATCATAAAAATATTATGCCACCAAGTGACACAAATAGACACCGTCATATACACACGTGACGACTTCACTCGCAACCATGCAAATAACATTTGATATGATGACCATCAACAACAACGAACTATTCAACGAACGATTTTATTCTCTATCAAATGTACAAGCCGCTAATGTCAGCAAAAAGCAACATATTCGACAATCTTAGTTTCACAGTTCATCTACAATACGTGCTTCTATATGCATTGATAACTTCCAGTAAATTCTTGCCACATAAGTAATACTTGTATGAATGTCTTGTGATGGTTCTAGCACGTACACTCTTGTGTAATACAATATATCCTCTCATCACACTTGTATATCCACTATTCACACTTGTGCAGACATCACACTTTTACATCTACCTATGTGTTTTCCTGTGTATTGAAAGGTTTGAACGATTTCCGAATCTCCGATCACACAATTCACACTTAAAAGGTTTCTCTCCTGTGTGTGTTCTCATGTGAATGGTGAGACCGTCACTTCGAGAGAATCTCTTATTGCACAATTCACACTTGAATGGCTTCTCTCCTGTGTGTGTCCTCATGTGACTGGTGAGAACGTCACTTCGAGTGAATCTCTTATTGCACATCTCACACTTGAATGGTTTCATTCCTGTGTGTGTTCTCATGTGTAGAGAAAGTGAGTGAAAAAACGTAAATCGCTTATTACATACATCACACTTGTACGCCTTCTCTCCACTGTGTGTTCTCATGTGTGAAGTGAGATTGTTATTTTGTGAAAATTTCTTATTGCACAACTCACATTCGTATGGTTTATCCCCATTGTGTATTCTCATGTGAGTTGTGACATGACTTTTCTGTGTGAATCTCTTATTACACAACTCACACTTGTAGGGCTTCTCCCCTGTGTGTGTTCTTATGTGATATAAGAGATTCCACTTACACGTGAAACTTTGATCACACAGCTCACACTCGTAAGGCTTCTCTCCACTGTGAGTTACCATGTGCTTAGTAAGATTGCTTTTCTGTGTGAATCTCCGATCGCATAACTCACATTCGTATGGTTTATCTCCACTATGTGTTCTCATATGCCTAGTGAGAGTGATTTTATGTGTGAATTTCTTATTGCACAACTCACATTCGTATGGTTTTTCTCCACTATGTGTTCTCATGTGCCCAGTAAGAGTGCATTTCTGTGTGAATTTCTTATTGCACAACTCACATACGTGCGGCTTCTCTCCTGTATGTGTCATTATGTGCAGGGAAAGATGGTGACTTCTCTTGAACGTCTTGCCACACAAATTACATTTGTGAGGTCGTGGTCGGTTACTGCAGTCATGACGCGGCTGCGTCTCGGACAAATCAGAACTGATCCGTACAACTTCAGGCGAAACATGGCTGTCTACACATACACATTGCAGTAACGAGAAACACGTGAAATTCTGCTATTAACAAGTATCAATCATAACGGATATATACGACAATGATATATGACGGATACATGCAACACCTAAACGTTATTATGCAATGAGCGATATCAGTTCCTGAAACTGACCACCACAGAGGTCGAGAAAATACAGGCCCTTGACATTGTTTAGTAGCTCACTGATTTCTAGAAAAGGTCTGAAGATCAAGCAAAAAACAAGAGATCATGTTTGTTCAATGTGATTTATGCAGGATAGTGGCTAGCTCATCGATTTTATAATAAGTAAAAACAGAAGACTCATCGTAGACATATTCCCACGTAGTCGTTGTTGATTTATATAAACTTTGGCGTAAATTCGTTTATTTGCACTGTATCACAAATGAGCCCTTGTTTATTGTAAATACATCAATTTATAGTAAGGATAGTGGGTGAGTTGCGGTCAAAGTCTCACCGTCGACTTTCGTTCTTTGTATTCGCAGTGTGCGTATTGTCAACATATCCGCTTTGTTTCCAGAGTGCAGTAGAATATCTGTGCTGAATTAGGCTCTTGCTCGTAGCTGTCAGTTCACTATCGGAGCTAACAAACCAATGCTACAACCAATGCTACAACGTGCTATGCTACCAAACCAAACCAATGCTACAACGTGGTACTCATGCACCTTGAGGGAGAAATATTCAATCGTAAATAGCGTGTAGATGTACACAATGCACATACAACGCATTCAAAATTGGACGCCTGTTTAAAAAGTAAAATAAACTTAATCATATCATATAAGAGCCGCTACATTATCAATAGCGTATAACCGAAATGCTTCACTAGATTCTCATTGAAAATATATTTGACGTCTCCAAACCTGGGCTGACAGTTTATTGCCAATAACATAATGATACCAGATTAGAATGTAATGGAAAAAGCTCCTGTATTGTGGATGTGTGATTGTGTTATGTGATTATGGATTGTCATTTTCAGTATGAAAATCAACAATATATCACACGAAATTCGTGGGGCTGCTGGTTTAAGAAGCAATAGTATCATAAAACTTAAGTAGAAATGTAATGCCGACAATACAGCTGATATAAACTGCATGTACAAGTTCAAAATCGAGACCCACCTAAATATTGTTGTTGTTGATGATGAATACTGCATATAGCAGTATTCATCCTACCCACCTAAATACCACGGACCACATTGCAGCATTACGCCACCATGCGCCGAGAATGCAATCGCGGGCAAGGGTTTATCGTTACGAAAATGTTTTCTTATATGTGATTGCGATTGTATATACAGAGGCTGAGCGTGACTCCTCTCAAAAGGTACAATGTAAAAGCTAATATGTGCATATTGATTATTGTGTTATTCATTGAAACTCATGTGCAAATATGTGCAATAAATAAAATATCAGTAAAATGCGCATGTATTTTTCTATTTTTGCATGAATTTTCTATACATTCTATGGATTTATTAGATGATTCTGGATAGCAGACTGCCAGTCAAACTGAACTCTTATTCTGGTTTCGCTTATATCCGGCGTTCTCCTTTATCCGTATATCTTATATCCGGGGTGTACAGTATATTCGCTGTACTCTGTGCCCTGGCGCTATGTGTGTCATTGCTGCTAACTTGTCAGCATCTTATGGCGGGTCGTCCTTAATGTCGAGTCACACACGGCTGCTAACAGAGAGGCGCAATTAGGTGAGTATGTAGTCGGTCCAGACACACGTTATGGACCGACTGTTTATTGTGACACACGGCATACGACACTGGTACATACATGCACATAGTTGCACTGCGCTTGAAAATGCAGAGGACGAGTGCCCCTCTTGCAATGACACACTCACACAATGTAGCCATGGCAGAGAGCACTACACTTGTGCTTCTGGCAGGTTCCACGAAGTGGTTCATGATGCTGTTGCACGGGGCGCACTACAGATTGCTATATATAATAACAAATTTGATAATCTTGGTCCAGCTCTTGACGACGTAACGCCCACGGAGCCTCATCATTCCCATTAAAGAGACCGACAGTTGGCGAAACGTGCTGGTGACATGCGTATTCCTGCGTAGTGTACCACATTCAAACGGCACTTTGCGGACTCCGGAGTCATATCATGTCTTTGCCTGTCTGTCTGTCTTGCCTTGTGTCTGCCTTGTCTGTGCAAATATAGTTTGTTACTTTAAATGCTGTTCAGTTATGTAACAAACAAGATTTAGATTTTTCCATGATCGTGAGTATGTTATTGCGATATATTATCTAAGCTGAAATATCCGAGTAGCAGACATGACTTAGGTTGAACTTGAGTGCCCTTACGAGGCTTGTGATTATTCCACCCCTTCGTTGGAGAGTTCAGTGGCAATTCAAATGCTAAAACTGCACCAAGATGCACGGCACCCAAGAGTGGTACCTGCAAAGCAAGAAAAAGCCCAACTCCCAACGCTTGAGGTAGTGGACGGCATAGTCACTGAGGCAGCGATGGGCGTGTTCAAACAACGGCTCGCGTCCTACAAAAGACTCGCTGGGCTGCAAACACAGTCAGCTGACACAGTTCTTCAGGGGCTGCCCCTGCCCGCGTACAACCATTTATACGCGAGGTATGGCGATGACCTCGTCAGTCAAACAGAGAAGGCGCTGCTCGAGAATATTTCGGCTCTTATGGTTCACCACTTGAACTTGCTCTGAAGCCCGGGAGCACACCTAAAGCTGTATACACCGCAGCCATCGTACCACTCCACTGTAGAGATAAGATCAAGCGTAATCTGGACAGAGATGTAGGAATGGGAGTGTTGGAACGGGTGGACGTCAATGATCCAGTGACTTGGTGTTCAAGGATTTTTGTGACACGGAAACACAATGGAGAACCGCGAAGAACAATCGATCTCCAGGCTCTGAATGAAGCCAGCGTGCGCCAAACACATCCGACCATGCAACCATTCCAGCAGGCCATGTCCATCCCTCCACACAAATGGAAAACCACTACTGATGCCTTTAACGGCTATCACTCCGTGTCCATTAGAGGATGTGACAGGCCCCTCACAACATTCATCACACCGTGGGGCAGGTATCGATACAAAACCGCTCCTCAGGGCTACAAAACTTCTGGTGATGCGTATATTCACCATTTTGACAAAATGGTGATGCGTATATTCACCATTTTGTGATTATTTGTGATCATTTATTCACCATTAAGTCCGAATACGGAATGGGAAAGTTAAAATAAAATGAATAAAAGTCTCGTTCAGCAGCTCTTTTTGCGGCTCTGTCAGCTCGCTCGTTGCCCATATGGGCAACGATATGGGCCGGAATCCAGTATGGGCCGGATATGGGCCGGAATCCAGCAGAGCTTTACACGCTTGCCCTGGTGGTGGATGATGTCCAGAGAGATAAAAATCCTCTGTATAAGAGGATGTAAGGAGAAAGACGATAATGAAGTTAAAGCACTAAGGGAGTCAGATAAAACTAAAAACAATGAAAAAGAAGATGAGCGAATAAAAACCAGGGCCAGCAGGATACTGCTACGCACGACGGGCGGGTTTAAATATGAGGCTGTTCGAGGGAAAATGTTAAATGTTTTGCTTTTTAATTTGTATTCAGTTATGGATTGAATATGGATTTTATGGATTGAATATGCATTTTATTTTATGGATTGAATATGCATTTTATTTTATAAATTGTTCAGCACGACGGGCGGGTTTAAATATGAGACGGGCTGAAGGAAAATATGTTGTCAAAAATATAATTGAATTTAGACTTTTCAATTGAGTAAGATTTTAATGAGTATATCTGTTTTCTTTTTTAATTTGCAATATGTTTATGAATTAAATATGAATTTCATCTTATGAATTGCTCCGCACAACTGGCGGGTTTCAATGCTAGACGGTGATATTAAGTTATAAAATATTTTGGAAACATTATGATGAAAAAGTGTAGTCATTTTTCATTGTTTCGTGTCTGAGTTCTGAATTATTCAGCACGACGGGCATGTATAAATATGAGGCGGTTTAGGAAAACTATTTTGTGAAAATAAATATGAAAATATAGAAATTTAGACTTTTGTATGGGTTTACTCCACTCTTTTTTAATTCATATTCCTTCTCTCTCATGAATTGAATAGTATGTACAAAAGTAGTAGTAGTGAATAGTAGTACAAATTTAATAGTATGAACGGTTTCGCACGACGGGCGGGTTTACATGCTAGGATTTTCATTGTTTGTTACGTGTTTGTGTTCTGAATTATTCCGCACAATGGGTTGGTTTATATATGAGGCGGTCTGAGGGAAAATATTATGTCAAAATAAAAATAAAAATATTAACACTTGGACTTTTCTATTTAGTAAGACACTGATGAGTTTTCATTTTCTTTTTTAATTTGGAATATTTTTATGAATATGAATTATTATTAATATTAATTCCATTTTATGAATTCCTCCGCACAACGGGCGGGTTTTAATGCTAGTCTATATATATAAAAGAGATCCTCTGTCTGTGTGTCTGTCTGTCTGTCTGTTTGTCTGTCCCACCATCCTTGGTCCATTTTCAGCAAGCTGCTACTCTGTAACCACTTGGTGTACCCCCCAACAATTTATACGATTACGTTGGAAATTTTCTTGTCTACACGATAGGATAAATTTAAAATTTTAAAAATAAAACCAAAAAAAGTTATCGCGGTGAAAAGACAAAATGAACCCTGAAAAATGCGAAAATTTTGGTCAATATTCCTGCATATACTCCTCATAAACCAGAAATGGTACAGCCAAACAGATTATACCACTGTGTAGAGAATATTCTGTTCTACTCGGTAGGTTATAATTCATATCCAAAAATTAAATATAAAATATGTAAAAATGACAAAATTTCAGTCTAAATTCAAAATTATATTTAAGCTCGACGCGTCCGATTTTCTGTACTTTTTTTCTCTATTTCTCAGCAACTAACTATGACACATCTGAATAAATATTACCATCATGCTGGGAATTTCGTTTTCTACAGCACGGTATAATTTTTAATTTTCCAAAGTGTATTAAAAAATGTTACGGCGGTGTGAAGTCAAAATGACAAAGTCAAAAATGCAAAATTAGCACTGAAAAACGCGAATATTTTGGTCAATATTCCCCTATCTATTCCTCATAAACCAGCAGAGTTACAGCTATACAAATTATACTATTGTGTAGAGAATTTTGTGTTCTACAAGAAATATTCTAATTTATACCCACAAATGATACCAAAAACGTAAAATTGGCAAAATTCTCAAATACATCCAAAATTTCACTTGAACACCGGGCGACTAAAATTAATTCATTTTTCTACTCTTTCTCAGTAACTATTTGTTACACATAAAAATAAGTTATACCATTGTGCTGGAAATTTTGTTTTCTACAATACGGTATAATGTTTTATTTTCCAAAGTGTATCTGAAAAAAGTTACGGCGGTGTAAAGTCAAAAGGACATATTGCCAATTTGACAGCTATTATGCGCACTTGCGATTACACAGGAATATACTACTGTGTAGAGAATTTTGTGTTCTACAAGAAAAGGTATAATTTATACCCACAAATGACACAAAAAACGTGTAAAATTGGCAAAATTCTCAAATGCATCCAAAATTACACTTGAACTATTTAAACTTGAACCGGGTGACTAAAATTTATTCATTTTTCTACCCATTTCTCAGGAACTGTTTAACTCATACCTTAAAATTAATTATACCATCGTGCTAGAAATGTTGTTTTCTACAATACAGTATAATTCTTAATTTTCCAAGGTGTATCTGAAGGAAGATACGGCGGTGTAAAGTCAAAATGTCATGTTGCCAATTTGACAGCTATTATGCGTACTTGCGATTACACATGAATATACACTGATTTAATTTCACTCAAGTCCAATCACAATTTACGCACTTGCGATTACACAGGAATATACTACTGTGTAGAGAATTTTGTGTTCTACAAGATAAGCTATAATTTATACCCACAAATGATACAAAAAACGTGGAAAATTGGCAAAATTCTCAAATACATCCAAAATTACACTTGAACACCGGGCGACTAAAATTAATTCTTTTTTCTATTTCTCAGTAACTATTTGTTATAAATGAAAATAAATTATACCATCGTGCTAGAAATCTTATTTTCTACAATACGGTATAATTTGTAATTTTCCAAAGTGTATCTTAAGAAATTACGGCGGTGTAAAGTTAAAAGCACATATTACCAATTTGACAGCTATTATGCGCACTTGCGATTACACAGGAATATACACCGATTAAATTTCACTGAAGCCCAATAACAATTAGGAATGCATCATATTAGCTCCAAGCATGGATGGTGTGGTTTTATTGGGTACAGTTTAATAAATGCTACACTATACTTTATAGAAAGGTTTTATTGTCCTCAATATTTACACATGAATTGTTCCGCCCGACGGGCGGGTAAAATACTACTGGGAACAAAGTTAAGTACTGAATTTTACTGTATAATTTAATTGGTTTAATTTCAAATTGCATAAGCTTAACTTGCATAAGGATATGGGTTGTAATATCATGCAATGCCAACTATATGAATATGCTGTTTTAGCGGACGCATAAATCTGGAATTATAGAGATGACAGAAAGTTTCATTGTTTTGATAGTGTTACACTTCTGAATTACTACACACGACGGACGGGTGTGAATTTGAGCAGTGTTGAGGGAAAACATCGTGAATAATTAAAACAAGAATTTACAAATTTGACTTTTTCTGTTGGTCGTTTTTCATCAATATTCTTTGTGTTTGTTTCGTGTTTGAATTATTCCGCACGACGGGCAGCTTTAAATATGAGGTGGGTTGTGGAAAAACATGTTTTCTAAATTGAAACATAAATTTCACATTTAGACTTTTATATTGGCTAAAACTTTCCTATGGGTTTGTTTTTCTTTTTCAATTTACACTATTTTTTGTGAATTGAATATTAATTATATTTTACTAACTGTTCCGCACGACGGGCGGGCTTAAATGTATCTATAAAGAGTGGGTTTAAATGATAGCGAGGTATATGATATTTTGCTAGCAGTAAATATTCTAGCGATAAAAGTAGGATAGCTCTTAAGCAAATGATTTTGGAGAATGATGTGAACCTTTAAATATATTTTGCGATCTGATGATATATGTATTAGGAATAATAGGTAGCAGAATATAGATTGCATAATATAATATCGGCTGTAATATCAAGGGCTGTAATATCGGTGTAATCCAAAAAATAACAACTGTATGAATATGATGCATTAGTGGAAGCATTAACCGGGAATTATGAGATAATATGATAATGGTGTATAATTATATCGCATTATGCAACAAATGTGAATTTAGCTGCCTTACAGTTTGGTCCGGATACTATATTGGCGGGTTGAGAGAAAAGTATTGGTGGGCCGCGTGTTTGGGACCCCTGGGGTAGATAATCTCAGTCTTCTGATTACAAATTATGATCGCATCAGTATATTTTGTGATCACAAACTAATAAGTTAAATCACCTCAGACTAGGCTGAGAGCGGTCAAGATTGAATGGTTGGGTTGGGTTGGGTAGGTTTGACTCAGGTTATATTGGGTTTTAATGATAGCGGAAAATATATATATTTTAACAATAAATATTATAGCGGTAAAGTGAAATAGTACTTAAGCAAATGATATTGGGGAATGATGTTAAGTAATAAATATAGTTTGGAAACATTCTGATGAAAAGATTTCATCATCTTTCATTGTTTGTTTCGTGTTTGTGTTCTGAATTATACCACACGACGGGCAGATTTATATATCAGGCGGGTTGAGGGATAATATTTGTCAAAATAAGAACAAAAATATTCACATTTAGACTTTTCTATTGGTTAAGATATTTATACGTTACATTTTTTGGTTTTCAATTTGTATTCATTATATTTTATGGATTTGATATGAATTTTATTGTATGAATTGTTCCGCACGACGGGTGGGTTTATAAAAGTGTTTTTAGATCATTTTTTCAAATGGTTCGTTTAAAAAAAGGTAATTTTTTTTTAAAATAAAAATGTTCCGCGGGCAGCAACTATAGACAATAGAACGTTCAATTTTCCCTGTAGAATTAATCCATACACAAAACCAATGGATTAGACTTCAAATATGAATTTTATTGTATGAATTGTTCCGCACGACGGGCGGGTTTAAAAAAAGTGTTTCCATTTTTTAGTTCATTTTTTTCAAATGGTTCATTTGAAAAAAGGTATTTTTTTAATAAAAATGCTCCGCGGGCAGCAACTATAGACAATAGAACGTTCAATTTACCCTGTAGAATTAATCCATACACAATACCAATGGATTTGACTTCAAGATGCAGAACGGATCGTGTTCGAGTTCTGAATTATTCAGCACCACGGGCGGGTTTTAAAATGACTCAGGCGGACTGAGGGGAATATTTTGTCGAAATAAAAATAATTTAACTAATAATTTTCAATTGATGAATATTTTTATGAGTGTACCCTATTTCATTTTTATTTTTCCACATTTTTTTATGAATTGAATATGAATTTCATGTTATGAATTGCTCCGCACAACGGGCGGGTTTTAATCTATATATATAAAAGAGATCCTCTGTCTGTCTGTGTATGTATGCTTGAATATGAGGTGACATAATTGCGCTGGTTCATGGTTCGCTGGTTCAATGATCATGGGCTTCAAACGCAAACGAAGCGATGGCTTATTTTTATGAAATAAAAATGTCCCGCGGGCAGCAAAAAAACGTTCAATTTCACCGTATAGAATGAATTCATATACAAAACTAATGGATTTGACAAGAACCAGAACGGATGGTGTTCGAGTTCTGAATTATTCCTCACGTCGGGCGGGTTTAAATATGAGGCGGGTTGAGTGAAAATATTTTGTCAAAATAAAATTAAAAATAATGAAATTAAGACTTTTTAATTGATTAAGGTTTTCATGAGTTTGCCTTATTTATTTTTAATTTGCAATATTTTTATGAATTGCTCCGCACAACGGGCGGGTTTTAATGCTAGTATATATATATATATATATATATACATATATGTACATACATATACACACATTCATACATGCATGCGTGTATATGTACTGACACACTCACGCACGCTCGCACACTCATACATGAATCCAATATTTAGACTGTACGAGACATATACTTGTATACCATACTGAACATTAACATGCATAAACAAACAACACCAACGAATTTGAATCACAATGATAACATCTACTTTGAGGAAGCAAATGGTCTATATAAGTCGTCCATCAGCTTGGTAATCATTTGTTTTATAAATAATGCAAGTCTAGGTATTTGCTTGATATCCTTTTTCAAGTTATTCCAGCAAGTGACTCCATCGTGAGTTATACAAAATCTTCTACATCTTGTTCTACAGGACTGTACCAAGAAATTATGAACATGAGGTTTGTTCACAATGAACATATTTTGCAGTACCTTTGTCAGCATGTTGTTGTGGGCCTTATATAAAGTAGTTATTCTATTTAAAGTAACCAATTTTTCCAGTGGTAGAACTCTATATTTTACAAATATTGGTTTTGTGCTTTCTCTTGAAGATTTAAACTCAATTAATCTAATTATTCTCTTTTGCAATTTACATAATGTTTCCAAATTACTTTTAAATGTTGATCCCCATGTTTCATTGCAGTAAGACAGTTGAGATCTCACTAGGCAATTATATAATAATAAGAAAGTTTTACTATTTATTAGTGGCCTGACCTGTCTTAACATAAAGGCTATTTTTGCAATTTTTGCTTCCAAGTTCTTGATATGCCCTTTCCAACTGATGTTTTCTTGAAAAAATACACGCAAGTATTTCATCTGTTAGACTCTGTTGATCTGTTTGTCATTTATTTTCAAGTTCAAGTCTTCTAAACGCCGTTTAGCAAAAATTATATAGTGAGTTTTTTCAATATTCAGCGCCAGTCTATTAATTTCTAACCATTCATTTAATTTTGCAAGTTCAGAATTTATTTTATGCTCTATTACGTTATACTCTTTTCCCGAGAAAAACATGTTTGTGTCATCTGCAAATAATACCAGCTTAGTGTCCGACAAATAATAAAAAATATCTATAAAAAGCAAAAATAATTTAGGTCCTAGAATCGAGCCTTGCGGTACACCACAATATATCCCCCTTGAGTCAGACAGCGATTTATTAAAAATTACATTCTGTGTTCTTAACTGTAAATAATCCATTGAAAAGCATTTCCCCTTATCCCATAGTTGGCCAATTTATTCAGCAGCAATGAATGATCTACCATATCAAAAGCTTTTCTGAGATCAATGAAAACACCTACAATTAATAGTTTCTTTTCCAGCGATTCTGTTATATAATTTTGAGAATCTATTATTGCATGATTTACATTTTTGTTTACTTGAAATCCATATTGGCTGTCGTTAATAATACTATGTTTTGTAATAAAACTGTCTAAACGTTTCATGAAGCACTTCTCTAATAATTTAGAAAACTGAGGAAGCAAGGATATCGGCCTATAATTGGAAAACTGCGTTTTGTCCCCGGATTTATATATTGGACACACCTTTGCTTTTTTCATTCCTGCTGGGAAGACACCTGTATCGAATGACTGATTAAAAACATAATACAAAGGTTACTTGCGCTAGACTTGATTGTGTTGAAAATTTCTGCATGACTTATGGGCTGCAAAAACATACTGTCTAAGTAATTGGCAGGAAACCGTTGAGAATGAATGTTTGTTGTTTGCTGTTGAATTGTTTGTTGCTGTGCAACATTTTGGCTGATATTAAAAAAATAATTATTGAAAGCGTCTGCTATGTCGCTCGGTTCTGTTATGATTTTATCATTGTGATGGAAATACGGAGGATAATTTTGTCTTTTATTTCTGCCGGTTATTTCATTCATAGTTTTCCATGTCGATTTGATATCATTCTTGTAGCGAGAAAAGATATTCTCATAATAAATTTGTTTTGACCGTCTCAGAAGAGTTGTTAGGAGGTTTCTATATCTTTTGTATTGAATACAATTCTCGTTTAGCTGACTATTAAGATAGTTTTTGTATATATAATTTGTGTTTTTACACGATATTTTTAATCCTTTTGTCAACCATGGCTGCATAATTCTGGTTTTCTTACGTATTTTCATGACGGGGAAATGCCTGTCAACAATGGATTGGTAAATTTGTATGAACTTTCCGAAAGTGTCATTCACATTATCGGTATAAGTTTGCCTCCAATCAATAATTTGTAAATTGTACAGAAAAGCTTCTTTTCTTTTCTCGTTGATAATTCTTTTGAAGAAGAATTCCTGTTTGTTTTTCATGATGAGCCACACTTATACGACAGTATATCGGCAAATGATCACTTATATCATAAGTAATGGTTCCTGAACAAAATTCTCTCTTGGTCATGTTGGTAAATATGTTGTCTATTGTAGTACAGCTGTTGCTAGTGATTCTGGTCGGAGATTTAATTAACGGCATGAAGCCCAGACTAAGCATAGCATCAGAAAAACGCTGAACGCTGCTATATTCTTTCCTAGTCAAATCAACGTTAAAATCCCCAGTTATAATCCAGTTTGAAGATCTAGTCATGGCAAACATTTCTTATAGTTTTTCACAAAATTCGATTATGCTTGATGATGGCGATCTGTATACCGAGCTCACATATATAACATTTTGCTTGTTTTTGTATAAGTTTTGTAACTTGATTGTTACACATTCAAAATTACTATCTACACATATCGTTTTACTTTCAACCAACACAGAATTGTGTTTCTTATGGACATATATAGCAACGCCACCAGACCTTTTACCCCTTCTATTTAATGAAAATAATTTATAAGAGTCCAAATTATATAATTCCAAAAGTGTTGCAGCATCACGCGATTTCACATTTTTGAAATTCATCACGATGTTTCCGTTGTCTGAGAATTTAGTGTTTTCAACCTGTAAGTCTTTCAAAGCCGATTTTACTTTGGTTTTTTCTGATACATTGCTATTAGTATAGTTGATCACCAGCAAATTCTTCCCCTTTTTAGCTGCATCCAACCAAGGACTACCAGTCTTCTCACAATTTTGCTCCAAACAATGCGAAGTTCCGTTCTCCTTGCAACAATTCATGTCTGTTTTTCTCTCTCCAATACAATCATGTCTTTCACGTACAATAATTTCCAATTCACTAATCTTGTTCAGTACCAACGATAGTTTCGATTCAATCTGTTCATCCTTTGAAAGCTTTTCTTGTAAATACTCGTTCTGTGTTTTCAATTCATCGATGATCTCCTTCAGACGCACGATTTCTTCATTCTTTTGTACACAGGTGGCACAAGACTTCCTCTTGGCCGTACCAGATGTCATTATTGGCAAATATCACTTTACTTTAATGCGTTTCACTAAATGTTCTCAATAGAAATCAAAATATTATAAATTACGATAAATAGCAATTTCTATACCGGAGATCACAAAACACGTCCGCACGCTAACACGACGAAAACTGAACTGAATATCACTACAGTTAGCGATGCAAAACGTGCACACATATAAACGCATAAAATTGTACAAGCAGATTTACTCGCAAACATGTAAATAACATTTGATATGATGACCATCAACAAAAACGAACTTTCTTCAATATTATATTCTCTATCAAATGTCCAAGCCATTGATGTAAGCAAAAAAACAACATATTCTACAATCATAGTTTCACAGTTCACCTACAATACGTGCTTCCATATGCATTTAAAACTTAGTGTAAATTCTTGCCAAACAAGTAATACTTGTATGAATGTCTTAAGATAGTTCTAGCACGTGCTCTCTTGTGTAATGCAACACATCCTCTCATCACACTTGTACATTCACTATTCAAACTTGGGCAGACATCACGCACGTCACACTTGTACATCTACCTATGTGTTTTCCTGTGCACTGAAAAGTTTGAACTATTTCTGAATCTCCGATCACAAAATTCGCATTTGAATGGCTTCTCTCCTGTGTGTGTTCTCATGTGACTGGTGAGATCGCCACTTCGAATGAATCTCTTATTGCACATCTCACATTTGAATGGTTTCATTCCTGTGTGTGTTCTCATGTGTAGAGAAAGTGAGTGAAAAAACGTAAATCGCTTATTACATACATCACACTTGTACGCCTTCTCTCCACTGTGTGTTCTCATGTGTGAACTGAGATACCTCTTTTGTGAAAATTTCTTATTGCACAACTCACATTCGTATGGTTTATCCCCATTGTGTATTCTCATGTGAGTTGTGACATGGCTTTTCTGTGTGAATCTCTTATTACACAACTCACACTTGTACGGCTTCTCCCCTGTGTGTGTTCTTATGTGATATAAGAGACTGGTCTCCCACGTGAATCTCTGATCACACAACTCACACTCGTAAGGCATCTCTCCACTGTGAGATACCATGTGCTTAGTAAGATTGCCTTTATGTGCGAATTTCTTATTGCACAACTCACATTCGTATGGTTTATCTCCATTGTGTATTCTCATGTGAGTTGTGACATGGCTTTTCTCTGTGAATCTCTTATTACACAACTCACACTTGTACGGCTTCTCTCCTGTGTGTGTTCTCATGTGACATAAGAGATTCGCCTTACACGTGAATCTTTTATCACACAGCTCACACTCGTATGGTTTATCTCCACTATGTGTTCTCAAGTGCCTAGTGAGAGAGTTTTTCTGTGCGAATTTCTTATTGCACAACTCACATTCGTGCGGCTTCTCTCCACTATGAGTTATCATATGCATAGTGAGAGTGACTTTCTTTGTGAATTTCTTATTGCACAACTCACATTCGTATGGTTTATCTCTACTATGTGTTCTCATGTGAATGGTGAGAGTGTTTTTCTGCGTGAATCTCTGACCACATAACTCACATTCATGCGGCTTCTCTCCAGTATGTGTCATTATGTGCATGGAAAGATGGTGACTTCTCTTGAACGTCTTGCCACACAAATAACATTTGTGAGGTCGCGGTCGGTTACTGCAGTCATGACGCGGCTGCGTCTCGGACGAATCAGAATTGATCCGTACAACTTCAGGCGAAACATGGCTGTCTACACATACACATTGCAGTAACGAGAAACACGTGAAATTCTGCTATTAACAAGTACCAATCATAACGGATATATACGACAATATGATATATGACGGATACATGCAACACCTAAACGTTATTATGCAATGAGCGATATCAGTTAGTCCTTCCTGAAACTGACCACCACAGAGGTCGAGAACATGCAGGCCCTTGACACTGTTTAGTAGCTCACTGATTTCTTGAAAATGTCTCAGGATCAAGCAAAAAACAAGAGATCATGTTTGTTCAATGTGATTTATGCAGGATAGTGGCTAGCTCATCGATTTTATAAGTAAAAACAGAAGCGTCATCGTAAAATATATTCCCACGTAGTCGTTGTTGATTTATATAAACTTTGGCGTAAATTCGTTTATTTGCACTTTACTATAAATGTGCCCTTGTTTATTGTAAATATATCAATTTATAGTGAGGATAGTGGGTGAGTTGCGGTCAAATTCTCACCGTCACCTTTCGTTCTTTGTATTCGATGTGCGCGTCTTGTCAACATATCCGCTTTGTTTCCAGAGTGCAGTAGAATATCTGTGCTGAATTAGGCTCTTGCTCGTAGCTGTCAGTTCACTATCGCAGCCAACAAACCAATGCTACAACCACGTGGTGCACCAGTACCTTGAGGAAGAAATATTCAATCGTAAATAGCGTGTAGATGTACACAATACACATACAACGCATTCAAAATTGGGCGCCTGTTTAAAAAGTAAAATAAACTTAATCATATCATACAAGCGCCGCTACATTATCAATAGCATATTACCGAAATGCTTCACTAGATAATATAGTTGACGTATCCAAACATGAAACCTCCAAACCTGGGTTGCCAGTTTATTACCAATAACATAATGAGACCAGATTAGAATTTAATGGAAAAAACTCCTATATTATAGATGTCATTTTCAGTATGAAAATCAACAAAATATCACACGAAATTCGTGGCGATGCTGGTTTAAGAAGCAATAGTATCATAAAACTTACGTAGGAGTTAAACGCCGACAATACAGTTGATATAAACTGCATGTGCAAGTTCAAAAGCGAGACCCACCTAAATACCACGGAACACATTGCAGCATTACGCCGCCATGCGCCGAAAGTGTGATCGCGGGCACGGGTTTATCGTCACGAAATTGTCCTCGTATATATGATTGCGATTGTAAATACAATGGCTGAGCGTGACTCCGCTCAAAAGGTACAATGTAAAAGCTAGTATGTGCATATTGATTATTGTCTTATTTATTGAAACTCAGGTGCGAATATGCGCAATTAATAAAATAAATAAACATCTACGTGAATGATCATCTCACTCAAGATAATTCCAAGCTCTTGTTTGAACTGAGGAAAATGAAGAGAGAGGGAAAAATTCACAGTGTATGGACTGATCTCGGTCAGATCAAAATTCGGATCTCAGAAAATGCCCGAGCTATGCACATCCACTCCATGGAAGATGTTATTCGACAGACAGGTCCATCTGGTGAGCTGCCATCTGAACATTCTCCCCAGCTGCCAGCTCGCTCCAACTCAGCAACTGCACGGCAATGTGCTGGCCGAAGGAACAACTTTCAAAAATCACGAAAATACGCTGTGCGAGGCAACAAGGTACTATGAAAATACAGCAATGCCAAGTTGAATGCCGACAAACGGAGGTGTTTTGGTGAGCCATGTTTTTTGTTGTTGTTGTTGTGAAGGCTTGCCGTGTTAATTGTAAAGCCAATTCAATTCAATTCAATCTACCACATTCCACACAATTCCTCCCGCTTGTTAAATCGATAACGCCAGAACAGTTTAAATTACACTACACTAAAATCAACAACTCCCGTGCTAAACAACACAACGGCACCTCGTAATAATACTAATTACAGCAACTGTAAGGAAAAATATGTATTCACAAAACACGTCGGTATGATTTAAACTCCGAACAACAACAACCACGCACATTGTGAGAATTCAACATTCCCTCATCCGTTCCCATGGCAACATCAAACATTAGTCAATACGCAATACACAATTCTACAGCTTAATTATATATAACGTGGCTTCATACGCAAGACTCTTTCATTCATACAAATGCACACAATAAGTAAATATCATAATACTATTACATACAACACTTCCCGTGATGCCCTCATCATCTGACATAGTCGGCCATCCACACTGGTGGCCGTCTGTTACGCTGTGATCTTCTCGGAACTTCCACTGTATTGCCCTCTGATTCAACGGCTGACCGGTCGTCTTCTGAATCATCTTCAATGAACAATCGACGGATATCAAGGACGTGTCTCGGAAAACCGTCAACATCCACTATATTTTCCGAACGTACACCAGTGACTTTCCCCTCTGTCCACCTGGACGTGCATCGTCTGTCGCTCGGTTTCACCACCACCGTATCTCCTAACTTGTATCGCGAATTGGTGGTGTCACGCATCTGTGTTGTTTTGGCAGCAGGATGCCTCCAGTGGTAATTGAATATCGCTTCCGATGGTGCTGTACTGCCATTGGCATTCTCCTTTGCCGCCAGATTGTACCAGAATACCATCTTCAGTGGACTGTCTCTGGATCTTGATGCCATCACCTTGATTGTGCGGTGCATACGTTCTGCAATACCGTTCCCTGATGGTCTATAGGCCGCCCTGTAATGCTGAAGTATATTATATGCCTTGCACAATTCTGCAACCTCGTAAGATCGAAACGCACGACTGTTGTCCATAAGAAATTCTTCCGGTGGCCCTCTCTCTAGGAGTATTTGCGTCAGATGCCGACATATATCTTTGGCGTTTTCAGAGGCCACTTCACGCCATATCGCAAAGCGACTTGGACCACAATCAATTAGTGTTAGATATGACTGTCCACGATAGTGCGTCATATCCAACGCTAAGCGTGTCCAATTTTCACGAACACTAAGTTCACCGGGCTCGTGACGCACAGGAGCTGGGTCTACCATCTTACAGATTCTACACCGCTTCACAACAGCTTCCGCACTTTCTCTTCGCACCGAAGGGTCCACCAATCTCGCCAAATACAGTGTTCTCTCAGTACCAAAATGGTGGTCCGAGTGCAGTCTTTCAATGTCGACGACTGGCGCTATTACAGCAGCCACTGTATTTGCCCTCATCCAAGTCTTCGGAACGCGTGTTAATACATCAGCTTTGTTTTTCTCCGATGGAACCAGTGTCAAAGAAATACTCAGTTTCAACTCATCAACGAGTTCTTTCAAAACTGACAGTCGTCGTTTCACAAGTATCTCTGACATTCCCGTCACCTTTATTCTTCTATCACCTTCCAGAGTCGAGCGTACCCATCTCAAAACAGTGGCAGAATCAGTATACACTTCAATCACTTTCAAGTCCCACTTTAGAGCCAGGTTGATGCCTTTCAGTACAGCATCTAATTCAGCAAGGTTTATATGCTGACAATCATCCGACTTCCGGAGCCAAGCTGCATCCTCCACTATTTGGCCACAAATTTCTACAGCAGCACCGACAGCTAAGCTACTCGCATCGCACCACACACTGCCTTTTGGTGTCGATGACACATAAAAAGTCCCTCTCACAGGATCTTCTCGAGCAATTCGCGTCAGCATTCCTTTGAGCATTCCTACGGCTGTGCTTCCTACCTCATCTTCCCATCGTTGTCCCTCGCTTGACCGCTTAATATAACTACTCGCCACTCGAAGCCATCCACATACAGGGTAATGACCCACAATTCTGCCACAGATTGAAAACATCTCTCTACGGGTCATTTTCATTTTTATTTCATCCTCAGTCGGAAGCACGTTTCCTCGACTGAAACACACTTTTCCTCCCCTACGCGCCACCTTCAGACCCAGGACACGTCCTCCATCCAATGACTCCGGAGCTTTCGCCTCGAGTCCGTACTGGGCTAAATGTTTGGTCACTGTTTCCGCTGATACAATGTCTTCATTTACTATTACATCATCAATGTAACAATCAGTACCAGATTTCACACGCGCATCTTGCTCCAAAACTTTCTTCACAATTGCTGTCATAATTTTCGGTGCCGAGCTTAGACCGAACCCGAGCCTGGTAAGATAATAAACAACACCTCTGAAAATCACTCGTTGATACGGCCACAACCGCCTGTCAACCTGTATCTGCAAATATGCAGACTTCAAATCAACAATTTTCAAGTTTCTCGACATGCGTCTCCAATTTCTCAGTGTTTCCGTACACACCGCAACATCAGCACCTGGATGACTCTCCACTGACCGATTTAACTCTCGGTAGTCTAGAACAGGTCGCACCTTATTTTTATTTACCTGCACAACTGTCATCAAAGGTATTATTCCTCTTCTGTCGTTCTGGTTTTCACATCTCTTGAGCCACCCCTTGTCAATCCATGAAAACAATTCCTCTTCCCATTGCGCCTTGACTTCGTTGGTTCTGTTACTTTGATAGCAATCGATCTTATTCATTAAATCAGGTCTCTCACCATCCTTCCAACACCATTTGACAACCCATGATGATCCATCAAAATCAGCGACAAAATCAGTGTCATTGATCGAAAGTTTTCTTGGGGTCACGACGTTTGCTGCACATTGCGCGCGTTCAATTGCTGGTTCACCGGAAAGTCCGGCCGTTAGTTCGTCCACGTTGGTGTTGTTAAATGATACTACCCCGTCTTTCCACGCAAATCCACCGACCAACTGAATGAAGTCCAACCCAGCTATTGCATCCACACCTTGAAGCAACTTTCCAATCACTATGCACTTCACCTTCTGTGAAACACCATTCACGCTTAGACAAAGATTCACAGTGCCTAACGTATCCACTTCTTTTCCATCAACTCCCATCACGACGCCCTTACTCAACGAATAATATGGTAGCACCCATGAACCAACTAATGACTGTGTGCATCCAGTATCAATGAGAATCCTACCGGGGCGACCACCAATAAAACCATCTACAATTGGAAGCGCCATTAATGAGAACTTGGAGAAATTTCCGGCGCAGATACTTCTCCCTGGCGTTTCCCGGCCTGCATGGACACTCTCTAGCCAAATGGGTTGGCTCGCCACAAATCCAACAAAGTCTGTTGTTGGATTGGTTGTTGTTGTTCCGATTTGGCATTCTCGGACAGAATCGTGCAACGCGCGTGCCGGGGCGTTCCAAACACCGAACACTCTGCCTGGGTACAGGTCCATTCCTTGGTCCGATGACAGCAACTGCTGCTGATTGATTCTCGTGGAGCTCCGACATGAGGGCTCTCGTGCGCTCCACAACAGAAGACAAATTCATGCTTTCAATGCCAGCTGTCGCTCTGAGTTCTCGCGACACCGCCGACGGCAAACCGACCACAAATGCACGCAGCAGCAGTATGTTGTTGGCTATGCCGGCAAGGCGAGCCAACTGGCGCAACTCTGCCATGTATACATCCACAGGCTCGTCTCGCCAAACTCGCTGCGAGAATTGTTCATACGCCTTGAAGGGATTCACTGAATACGCGTTCAGCAACGCCGACTTGATCTGATGAATATCCCGTTTTTGCTGCGCACTGAGCTCAGTATACACGGAAAGTGCGCTACCCTCGAGAAACATCGGTAACACTGTTTCAGGGTTTTCCACGCCTCTCAATTGGACGATCAAATCAAATTTGTCCAGTCAGTCATTCACATTGCTGGAGCCATCAAACGTCCGCACAACTTCTGTCAACTTAACATTAGCCATATTGCCGAAATAGCTTGTAAGGAAAAATATGTATTCACAAAACACGTCGGTATGATTTCAACTCCGAACAACCACGCACATTGTGAGAATTCAACATTCCCTCATCCGTTCCCATGGCAACATCAAACATTAGTCAATACGCAATACACAATTCTACAGCTTAATTATATATAACGTGGCTTCATACGCAAGACTCTTTCATTCATACAAATGCACACAATAAGTAAATATCATAATGCTAATACATACAACAGCAACACTCGTAATTAGAGCAACACTTGTTTATTTTTGTCTTCTTCGCATTGTGTATCTTAGAATGCACACTTTCATGAATGGATTAATGTTCAACGTAACAAGCAGCTTCCATTATCAGTATTTTCATTTTCAATGAAGTCAGTCTTATTAATGTTGGTTGAATGATAAAATCACGTTTTATCTCAATTCATAATCAGAAATTTTGTCTTGCCGTTACACTTTTTCATGATGTACCAATGTCAATTTCACCCAGTACATAGCTCAGGATATGATCGGTGTAAAAGATGATCAGCACTTTCTCCACCAGGAAGAGTTTTTCAATAATTATTAACGTTTATTTGTTTATTTGTATAGCGCACATTAAAACACACGCGCTAAAAGAGAAATCTTGGTGCAAAAATATAAACAAATAAGTAAGACACGCCGCTTAGGGAAAATCCGCATGTTATCCGCATGTTTATGCGGACAATACACACACCCACAAGCACACACACTCACACAAACACACACACACACACACGCACACAAACATACTCATGGACACACACCGCCAAATTGAAACATGACAGTAAGAAAGAGCATAAAAAACAACAAGAAAACTTCTAGTAAATATATCACGCGAGACGGGTACGGTATGACAGCTCAGAGCGAAGCGTAAGGAGTAAGAGAGTGAGAGTCATGATCAAAAGATTTATCAAAGAGATGATTGCGCAGAGAAGAGGAAAACGATGATAAGGATGTGGAGGAGATAACATGGGAGGAAAGAGAGTTGTACAAACGTGGAGCATAGAAAGGGAAGGATTTACTAGACCAGGTAGATTCATTGAGGGCTCGTGGACAGGATAAAGGAAGAGGATGACGGGAAAGAAAGTTATTAGAGAGTGTAAGAAGCTGCGAGAGGTATGTAGGTTGCCGAGGGTCATGCAAGAGTTTATAAACAAGACAGAAAATTTTCAAGTGGATGCGAGGGATGATCGGAAGCCATCGAAGATTGTAGAGATAGGGTGAGGTATGACGAAAGTGGGAAGGAGAAAACACGAAACGACAAGATTTATTAATGACATGTTGCAGGATTTTCAGAGAGGAGCGAGGTACATGGAAATATAAAGAATTGCAGTAGTTGATTCTTGAAAAGATGAAACAATGAATCAGTTTAATAGCTGAGGGACGGTCGAGAAAAGGGCGGATAGGATATAGCGAACGTAGAATGACATGACAAGTGCGAGCAACAGCAGAAATATTTGCGGAAAAAGAGAGTGACGAATCCAGAATGACTCCGAGATCACGAACACTTTGAGATAGGGGTAAAGGGAGCAGCGGAGGTGTTAAGCGAGGAGGATGTAGAATGAAGAATTCTGATTTGGAAGTGTTAAGAAGGAGACTGCGAGAGGCACACCAGGAAGAAATATCAGAGATAATGTCTGATAAGAACGAAGTATGGGGGAAGGGAAGAGGAATACTAATTTGTATATCGTCTGCGTAGACGTGGAACTGGACAGAATAGCGATGGAGAATAGGACATAGAGAAGACATGTACTGATTGAATAGTAGCGGGGCTAGAATAGAACCTTGTGGCACACCGGAAAGTAGGAGTTTGCTTAGAAGTAGTGGAGTTGAATTGCACCGAGTAGGAACGATCAGTAAGATAAGAATGTAGAAGAGAGAGCGCTGAAGAGGACACACCAAGAAAGGAGAGATCTCTTATTAAAATTGAATGGTCAACTAAGTCAAAGGCTGCTGATAGATCAAGGAGGATAAGCAGAGCAGATTTACCGAATGAAAAATGAGAAAAAACAGTAGTAGTAACGGAGGTTAGGACAGATTCAGTAGAGTGAGCAGACTTGAAACCCGATTGGAAGGGGTCAAGGGATTTGTTGATGAATGGCGCAAGTTGAGAATACATAGCAGACTCGAGGAGTTTAGAGGGAAAGTTGAGTAGAGAAATAGGACGGTAACTGCTACATAGCGAGGGATCGAGGGAAGGTTTTTTGAGTATCGGAAGGATGACTGCATGCTTCTCAGGAAAAAAATACACCATGTAGGAAAGAGCTATTGATTAAATGCAATATAAAGGGAACCAGGAGCAAAATAGAGTCTGATAGGGCACGAAAATGTATGGGGTCCGCAGGGGAAAGCGAAATGTTTGTTGTAGAAATGATAGTGATGATATCAGGAAGCTCTAGGTGAGAAAAGTGAGTAAAATGATCGTGGGATTTAGTGTGAGTCAAGCGGGAGTTAGGAGAAGAAATACTAGAAATGGCAATTTTGATTTTATCGGAAAAAAACACAGCAAGGTCGGAGGCAGAGAGAGAAGAAGAAAGGCTTGGATTTTGCAGGCCACTCAATGAGTTAAGCGAGGACCACAGAGATTTAGGACAGCGAGAGAGTGACGATAATTGAGATTTGAAGTAGGATTGTTTAGCAGAGTATAGGGCAGATATATACAAAGAGCGAGATGAGCAGAAGGATGACCACGTAGCAGTAGTGCAACAGCGTTTCCACACACGCTCGTGGTAGCGTTGGGCGCGTTTGAGAGAGATTAGTTCGCGATTAAACCAAGGAGGAAGATTGGAGCGATTGGAGGATGAGCATAGTGGAAATATGGCTTCGTTGATAGAAGACATAACCTTTGAAAAAAGAAGAGTACAATTGGGTAGGGGGAAGTGAGTGAAATTGAGTTGAGGGAAGCATGTGAGAGAATAAAGTTGAGAAGAGGTGAGGGTCAATTTTTTTGTAATTTCTGTACGCTCTGGGGGGAGAAATACGTTGTTTGGTGTGGTGTAATCGTGTGTAGTGAGAGAGAGAGTGTGTGTGTGTGAAAGATTGTGAGTGCGTGAACGTGTTAGTGTGTCTATGTGTGATTGTGTATAGTTGAATTGTATATTGCGTGCGAGTGTTTGAGCGAGTGTGTCTAGTTGTTTCGCTGTGTGTGTGCAGGTGTTTGAGGTGTTATGGGGAGTGGTGTAACGTATTGTAGGCGCGCGTGGGGCGGTGATGCCCACGCGCGCCTGTCTGAATATATTTAGATTTTTTGTTTGTTACAAGCTATTTCGGCCTTTTAGTTTGGAAGTGGTTTTTTGTCTGCGACCCGGCTTCAGCAGCAGAGATAGTGCCCTCCAGTATTAGCAGCGGCCTGGAGGAAGTGGTGGAGGTGCTCGGCGGCGTGTCAGGTTGGTGTGCAGGGGGACGGCAGGAGGGCATGGTGCCGGCAGGAGGCAGCGGAGGAGATGCAGCCGAGGGTTGCTCGTCGTCCCGCCTGCACTGGTGTTAGACTCGTCGCCGGGCAGATAGAAGATCGCTGCTGGAGGCTGCTGGTGCTGGAGGGCATGTGAGTGAAAGGAGCTGCTGAAGCCGGATGAGAAATGACGAACGACGACGACGGTGCGGCTTGCGTGTGCGGCGGAGTCACGGCTGTCTGCGACGGGGTGCTGAATAGCACGGGTGTCGGCGGGAGCACGGTGGGTGCTGGGGCCGAGGTGTTGTGCCCTGTCGCGGCAGCCGGTGATGAAGAGGACGGCATGCTGCGGCGGAGCACTGAAGAGCACAGGCGGAGGCGGGAGCGTGGTGGACGCTGGGACCTGACGTGTTGTGTTTCGCCGCAGCCAAGGTGTGTGCATCTGGTGGAGGCCGTCGTCTAATTAGATTTTGGTTATTGGTTCATTTTTCCTGGTTTGCTTGGTTCGCGTTTTTTTTTTTGATTTATGTTTCTTTAAAAACAGGTGGAGGTGTGGTGTAATCGTGTGTAGTGAGAGAGAGAGTGTGTGTGTGTGTGTGAAAGATTGTGAGTGCGTGAACGTGTTAGTGTGTCTATGTGTGATCGTGTATAGTTGAATTGTATATTGCGTGCGAGAGTGTGTGAGCGAGTGTGTCTAGTTGTTTCGCTGTGTGTGTGCAGGTGTTTGAGGTGTTATCGGGAGTGGTGTAACGTATTGTAGGCGCGCGTGGGGCGGTGATGCCCACGCGCGCCTGTCTGAATATACTTAGATTTTTTGTTTGTTACATTTGGGAAAGGGAAGATTGAAAGTGAGGAGACTGTGGTCAGAAGTAATGGTATCTGGGGGAAATACAAGAACATCCGGAGGGGTTAGGTCGGATGCTAGAACTGGAGATGGAAAAAGAACAAGATCAAGGGTGTGACCGGAGATGTGAGTCGGTGAGGTTACAGGCGAGTATAGACCGTAAGTTTGGATCATAGACAGGAATTGAGAGCAATAAGGATTTCGGGAAGGTTGATCGACCCAGAAATTAAAATCTCCAACTATAAGAAAACGACTGGAGATGGACGCGAGAAGCACATCAAGTAACACAGGAAATTCGGTAAGAAATAATGACGTAGTTCCCGGATGATTGTGGCGATATATTATAACAAAGCAAAATTTCGAGCAAGATGGAATATTGAGAGAAAGAGCGAGGTATTCAAAGGATAAGCATGGGGGACCAAAGTTGGGTATAGTAGATAAGACTAAGGATTTATTAAATATACATCCAGCACCACCACCGGATGCTTTGGTGTTTGAGCGGGAGGAGTGAATAAAGTTGAAATCCGCAGGGAGATGGGCAGTAAAAGACGTAACATCAGAATCAAGTAACCAGATCTCAACGAGGAAGAATAAAGAAAGATTATGAGAGGAAATCAGGTGTGAGAGTATAGGAGTCTTATACCGACATGACCTAGTATTTAGAAAACCAAGAGTTAAAAAGCTAGTGTTAGAGGAGGAACGGATGGGCGAGGCAAGAGGGAGCGAAGGTAGTCAGGCCGAGATACACGAATGTGAATCAGGGTTAACTGAGACGGCAGTAGAAGAGGAAATTTGTGTAGGAGAGTCACAGGAGAGGGTGCGCATACGAAGAGAATTACGGACAGCCAAGAGAGAAGGACAGGATGAGTCGTAGGAAGAGTGACAGTGGCTACGCCCTGAGCGTACACAGTTTGTGCATTTGGCTGGTCCAGAACGGTCACATGTTTTGGATGCATGGGAACCGGCGTAGAAGCCGCACTTAGTAGGTTGACTACATTTATCGTCTTTATGGCCGAGCCCCGAGCAACGGAAGCAGCGTACAGCCCAGTACCTACTGTACACCGCACAGCAGCGCATGCAATAACATGCAAACGAACTGTGATGAGTACACAGAAGCGGAATTTAATTATTCTTTCACCAATGACAACTTACTGAAAATGCTGCATGTCAACGCTCGAAGTCTAAAGAAAAATTTCTGCCAATTGACCACTACCTTGGAGATTATAGAGCACAAATTTGATGTCATAGGAATCTTAGAAACGTGGTTCAACCAAGGTTTGATTATCGACTACTTCAAACTGGATAATTATGATATGTTCTGTATATCACGTGAGCACAAAAGAGGTGGCGGTGTTCTTCTTTACGTCAGGTCTAGCTTGAAAGCTTCCAAAATTATCGCTAAATCTAATGTAGTTGAAGACGTATGTGAAATAATCACAGTGGAAGTCACGCTCAACAACAATCAAATGTTATTTTCATGTATTTACAAATCTCCGAATTCATCAGTTGACGTATTTGTGGATCATCTCTGCAATCTGTTGGACATTAACAACAATAAAACTTGGTTTGTCATGGGTGATTTCAATATCAATATGTTACAGACAGAATTCCAGCAAACAGGAAAAATACTAGATACCGTCTATAGTCACGGTTTCAGACCGCTGATCAATGTCCCAACACGTATAGACAAAAGGTCAACTACTCTGATAGATAACATTTTCACCAATGATATCAACACCCAAATACACAGTGGTACTATTATAAGTGACATCAGTGATCACCTGCCGGTGTTCGCAATAACAACATACAAAAACAACACACCTGAGAGTGAAGACTCATCGTACTCAAGACAAATAACGGACTCGGCTAAGATCAATTTTGTAAATGACCTCCAGGAGCTCAGCTGGGATGTTATTTACACAAATTATGCAGAATCTAGTTTTAATAAGTTTATTGAAATATTTGTCGCACTTGTCGATAAACACTTTCCATACAAAATGAAATACGCTCACCGTCGTAAAAAGAAAGATAAAATTGTTCTAAAATGTTCCCGCTAGTCGTTTTCACTGCTCGATTCCGTGTTATCCTCGCGGATGATCTGTATTTCCGGCACGCCGGAATTTTGGTTTGTTTTTCATTTTTATTTTTTTCGGTGCACAACACTGTAGTTGTGTTGATCCATTGATTTTTCACTGGGCACAGATGTGCGATGTTGCGAGTTTGATCGGTATCTCCGCAGGTTATCGACAGCTTGGTTGTTCACAGTTTGTGTGGAAACTTCCTCCTGTGAATTCGCAGGAACAAAATTGACAGAGGCAGATTTTTTACTCAATGCGGGTTGAGTAACTGTGTCTGTTTGCGTTGCAATTGACCTTGTCATCACCGGTGATCGTGAGGGTGTACTCGATGCAGCAGCAACTGCAACCAAAGATTTCTTATTTTGCCTTTGCTGGTGCCTTTTCCTCGCCTCTCTGAATGTGATATTTTCGTGTGCTTGAATGAAGCAAATTTCCTTTTCTTTCTTGTATACAGGGCAAGTTATAGAGGTCGCTACGTGATCTTCACTTTTGCAGTTGACACAGCGTTGAGGTGTTTCGCACGGTCGACCTTCGTGTGACGTCATGCCACACTTGAAACACAGAGCGTGTTGTTTGCATGAGCGCGCGCCGTGGCCAAACGCCTGGCAATTAAAGCACCTCAATGGGTTTGCTACATAAACACGAACTTCATACTTGATGTAGCCGGCATATATATGTGTTGGTCGTACACTGCGGTCGAAAGTCAAGGTCAGCAGAGACGTGGGAGTTCTCTGTCCGTTTCTGTTGGATGTTATTCTGTAAACTTCGCTCACGCCCTCTGTTTCTAGACCACTCTGAATGTCTTGTTCACTGAGGTCACGCAATTCTGGCGTAAATATCAAGCCTTTACAGCTGTTGCGCTTTTTGTCCAGTTCAACTGTAACTTCTCTGTCACAGAACGTTTTGATGCTGAGAAGCTTTTGAGTTTGTTTCTTGTCTTCTGTCTTGACGATCAAGCAACCATCTGGAGGAGTATCGCATTGCGATTTCTTTTGGCCAAAATACACACTGAGCTGTTTGCAGATGAAAAAAGGACCAAATTTCCGGAAAGACCAATCCGATTTTGGCCTGATCATCACATGGGATCCCTGTGAATCCAAATACGGCGTTTGATTTTGAGTTGTCACTTGAGATGAATTCGATGAGTTTTCCGATTTCCGAGCCGAGTCATTTGTCTTATCCGTTTGTTCATTTCCGTTCTGAGTTGACAATTTCGTGTTCCTGTTTCGGTTTTGGGTCAAGCACACCGAGTCGTCGCTGCCACACGACTCCTCAGTGACCTTATCCGGGTCTACCGTTGTTTTCGGTCCCCTTCTTCTCTTACGGCCATGCCCGGGTCCTTAATACCCGGGCGGCTCGCCCTCTTTGTGTCTCGTCATGCGAGACCACTATCCAAATCTGTTTGGTTACACTGATAATCAACTTGAGATTAATATGAGGAGAAAAAAAGAAAATTGAAGGAAGAACGATCAGAAGAGAGAGACAAGTAAAGTAAGAGAAAAAAAACAAACAAACAAACACCACGATATACACCACGAATAACTACACACCACGTAACACGCTCGCAACGTTTGGATCATATCCGCTTCAAATCATCTTCATATCAAATTGTCGAGTTTCGTCTGTTCTGTTCTGGGTTATAAGAGTTTTGCGAGATTCGTTTGTTCGTGTCCAAAATTGTGATTAGAGTGGAAAGGAGTTCATTAGATTAGATTTAGATTAGATTAGATTAGAAAGGGAGATCGGTTAAAAGAAGGGGGCCATTGAGAAGAAAAGAACGCAAAAAGTGTGGATTTTTTGGGAAGTTGAACGGGGAGGAGGTATGCAGGAGTTGTGAAGAGGAAGGAAGAGGGGAGAAATGTGGGAAGTGTGAGAAGAAAGTGAAGGACAATGAACGGGCGGTGCTGTGCGATTTATGCGAGTTGTGGCTATGAAGCTACGAAAAGGTGAGGAAAAAACACACACACAGTGCATTAGGCAGCAAGCGCGACCCCAAGCAGGACCAGCTCTGACACGACTGTACAAGTCACTCGTCACTTGCCCTGCACACGCGCATACATACAGTGACACGCGGTCAATGACCCGCGTGCGTCACAGGTCAAACACGAGCCTGTAGTCACGAACACGCGCGCGCACATACACAGAGACAAACCAAAACCATTGTAGACGAAAACCAAACACACGCATATATAACAATTGGCGTAAACAACAAGTGGAGCGATAATAAAAACATGTATAAAACAATAACAAGATTCAAACACAATAACACACAAAGTAAATACAAGTATATATATATATATATATATATATATATCTTGTATTTACTTTGTGTGTAATTGTGTTTGAATCTTGTTATTGTTTTATACATGTTTTTATTATCGCTCCAGGGGCAAGGTGAGGTGTATATATTGTTGTGGCGTGTGCTAAATGTAATAATAAGCTAGTAGCGTTACAAACTGAGCGCTTTCGGCGCGTGTGCGACAATTGTGTACTGGGGAGAAACACGTTGCTTACGTTCCATTATTTGCTTGTTTCATTTTGAGGATTTAAATATATTCCGTTGTGTTATGTTGCTGGTTTTGTAAGAAATGCGATACACAACAGAAAATGGCGACGAAGATGGGATAATTCCAATTACTGTATTGTTTTGAACATTGCTACTTTGCTTTCTACGTAGTGTTCATCAAATAATTGGTATTTGGTATGTTTATGTCACTTTGAGTGTATACTGGAATTTTTACGTGCAACGTTTCGGCATATACGTATATTTTCACAATGGCTGAGGTTGGTGAACTCTTGAAGCTCATGCAAAAACAAATGGAGCAGCAGCAGGAACAGATGAGACAATACCAGGAACAAATGCATACTGTACTCAGTTCTATCAGTGTTGCTAATTCAAATACCACCACTTCCGTACCAGCTTTTGCGAGTTTTGATTCTACAACTGAGTTGTGGACCGATTACTGGTCTAGATTCTGCACTTTTTGCGGTGCCAATTCCGTGTCTGAGGATAAACAGGCACAAGTGTTTCTCACTAATCAGTCGCAAATGATTTACAAGATGCTGTCTAACCTCGCTGCACAAGAGTCTCCTCCGCGGGAAGTGAATTCTCTCACTATCTCAGATATCTGCAACTACATGAAAACGCAGTTTGACCCAAAAAGGTTTGTCGTGCGCGAGCGGTATAAATTCTGGACGAATACCGAGCGTAAGCCAGGAGAGACGGTCCAGGAGTTAGCGTCGCGTATACGTCAGGATGCCGTGACATGTGACTTTCCTTCCATCCGAGATCCGTTGGATGAAGCCATGCGAACCAGATTTGTGTGTTCAATAAACAACGAAGCTGTACTTAAGTCTATGTTCAAGGTCAAGGACGATGACCTAGATTTTTCAAGAGCAGTTAAATTGGCGGCAGAGGTTGAGGATGCGGCAAAAGTTGTCAAAGAGACTGTATATGGGGGTGCATCACGTGTAGTTCATGCCGTTAACGATAAAGTGAACCGAAGTCGTTCGAAGTCAAGTGACTCGAGAAAGCCACAATGCTTTCGATGTGGCAAACACGGTCACAAGGCAAATGTATGCCGACATGCAGATTCGGTTTGCAATTTCTGCAAAAAGAAAGGACACTTGGAGATTATTTGCAAACAGAAGAAACGAATTACTACTACTTCAGATGTCAAATGTATTACGAAACTCGAGGTTCTGAACAGAGTGAATCAGACCGACGTGAAAATTCCCAAGCTTGAAGTTGAGGTGGAAATTGAAGGCAAAACATGCATTATGGAACTTGACACGGGATCTGCAGCCAACTTCATCACGAAGGATAACTGGATGAAGCTCGGCAAACCTGCGCTACGGGAAATCCATACACAATACGAGTCACTATATGAATATGCTGTTTTAGCGGACGCATAAATCTGGAATTATAGAGATGACAGAAAGTTTCATTGTTTTGATAGTGTTACACTTCTGAATTACTACACACGACGGACGGGTGTGAATTTGAGCAGTGTTGAGGGAAAACATCGTGAATAATTAAAACAAGAATTTACAAATTTGACTTTTTCTGTTGGTCGTTTTTCATCAATATTCTTTGTGTTTGTTTCGTGTTTGAATTATTCCGCACGACGGGCAGCTTTAAATATGAGGTGGGTTGTGGAAAAACATGTTTTCTAAATTGAAACATAAATTTCACATTTAGACTTTTATATTGGCTAAAACTTTCCTATGGGTTTGTTTTTCTTTTTCAATTTACACTATTTTTTGTGAATTGAATATTAATTATATTTTACTAACTGTTCCGCACGACGGGCGGGCTTAAATGTATCTATAAAGAGTGGGTTTAAATGATAGCGAGGTATATGATATTTTGCTAGCAGTAAATATTCTAGCGATAAAAGTAGGATAGCTCTTAAGCAAATGATTTTGGAGAATGATGTGAACCTTTAAATATATTTTGCGATCTGATGACATATGTATTAGGAATAATAGGTAGCAGAATATAGATTGCATAATATAATATCGGCTGTAATATCAAGGGCTGTAATATCGGTGTAATCCAAAAAATAACAACTGTATGAATATGATGCATTAGTGGAAGCATTAACCGGGAATTATGAGATAATATGATAATGGTGTATAATTATATCGCATTATGCAACAAATGTGAATTTAGCTGCCTTACAGTTTGGTCCGGATACTATATTGGCGGGTTGAGAGAAAAGTATTGGTGGGCCGCGTGTTTGGGACCCCTGGGGTAGATAATCTCAGTCTTCTGATTACAAATTATGATCGCATCAGTATATTTTGTGATCACAAACTAATAAGTTAAATCACCTCAGACTAGGCTGAGAGCGGTCAAGATTGAATGGTTGGGTTGGGTTGGGTAGGTTTGACTCAGGTTATATTGGGTTTTAATGATAGCGGAAAATATATATATTTTAACAATAAATATTATAGCGGTAAAGTGAAATAGTACTTAAGCAAATGATATTGGGGAATGATGTTAAGTAATAAATATAGTTTGGAAACATTCTGATGAAAAGATTTCATCATCTTTCATTGTTTGTTTCGTGTTTGTGTTCTGAATTATACCACACGACGGGCAGATTTATATATCAGGCGGGTTGAGGGATAATATTTGTCAAAATAAGAACAAAAATATTCACATTTAGACTTTTCTATTGGTTAAGATATTTATACGTTACATTTTTTGGTTTTCAATTTGTATTCATTATATTTTATGGATTTGATATGAATTTTATTGTATGAATTGTTCCGCACGACGGGTGGGTTTATAAAAGTGTTTTTAGATCATTTTTTCAAATGGTTCGTTTAAAAAAAGGTAATTTTTTTTTAAAATAAAAATGTTCCGCGGGCAGCAACTATAGACAATAGAACGTTCAATTTTCCCTGTAGAATTAATCCATACACAAAACCAATGGATTAGACTTCAAATATGAATTTTATTGTATGAATTGTTCCGCACGACGGGCGGGTTTAAAAAAAGTGTTTCCATTTTTTAGTTCATTTTTTTCAAATGGTTCATTTGAAAAAAGGTATTTTTTTAATAAAAATGCTCCGCGGGCAGCAACTATAGACAATAGAACGTTCAATTTACCCTGTAGAATTAATCCATACACAATACCAATGGATTTGACTTCAAGATGCAGAACGGATCGTGTTCGAGTTCTGAATTATTCAGCACCACGGGCGGGTTTTAAAATGACTCAGGCGGACTGAGGGGAATATTTTGTCGAAATAAAAATAATTTAACTAATAATTTTCAATTGATGAATATTTTTATGAGTGTACCCTATTTCATTTTTATTTTTCCACATTTTTTTATGAATTGAATATGAATTTCATGTTATGAATTGCTCCGCACAACGGGCGGGTTTTAATCTATATATATAAAAGAGATCCTCTGTCTGTCTGTGTATGTATGCTTGAATATGAGGTGACATAATTGCGCTGGTTCATGGTTCGCTGGTTCAATGATCATGGGCTTCAAACGCAAACGAAGCGATGGCTTATTTTTATGAAATAAAAATGTCCCGCGGGCAGCAAAAAAACGTTCAATTTCACCGTATAGAATGAATTCATATACAAAACTAATGGATTTGACAAGAACCAGAACGGATGGTGTTCGAGTTCTGAATTATTCCTCACGTCGGGCGGGTTTAAATATGAGGCGGGTTGAGTGAAAATATTTTGTCAAAATAAAATTAAAAATAATGAAATTAAGACTTTTTAATTGATTAAGGTTTTCATGAGTTTGCCTTATTTATTTTTAATTTGCAATATTTTTATGAATTGCTCCGCACAACGGGCGGGTTTTAATGCTAGTATATATATATATATATATATATATATATATATATATATATATATATATATATATATATATATATATATACATATATGTACATACATATACACACATTCATACATGCATGCGTGTATATGTACTGACACACTCACGCACGCTCGCACACTCATACATGAATCCAATATTTAGACTGTACGAGACATATACTTGTATACCATACTGAACATTAACATGCATAAACAAACAACACCAACGAATTTGAATCACAATGATAACATCTACTTTGAGGAAGCAAATGGTCTATATAAGTCGTCCATCAGCTTGGTAATCATTTGTTTTATAAATAATGCAAGTCTAGGTATTTGCTTGATATCCTTTTTCAAGTTATTCCAGCAAGTGACTCCATCGTGAGTTATACAAAATCTTCTACATCTTGTTCTACAGGACTGTACCAAGAAATTATGAACATGAGGTTTGTTCACAATGAACATATTTTGCAGTACCTTTGTCAGCATGTTGTTGTGGGCCTTATATAAAGTAGTTATTCTATTTAAAGTAACCAATTTTTCCAGTGGTAGAACTCTATATTTTACAAATATTGGTTTTGTGCTTTCTCTTGAAGATTTAAACTCAATTAATCTAATTATTCTCTTTTGCAATTTACATAATGTTTCCAAATTACTTTTAAATGTTGATCCCCATGTTTCATTGCAGTAAGACAGTTGAGATCTCACTAGGCAATTATATAATAATAAGAAAGTTTTACTATTTATTAGTGGCCTGACCTGTCTTAACATAAAGGCTATTTTTGCAATTTTTGCTTCCAAGTTCTTGATATGCCCTTTCCAACTGATGTTTTCTTGAAAAAATACACGCAAGTATTTCATCTGTTAGACTCTGTTGATCTGTTTGTCATTTATTTTCAAGTTCAAGTCTTCTAAACGCCGTTTAGCAAAAATTATATAGTGAGTTTTTTCAATATTCAGCGCCAGTCTATTAATTTCTAACCATTCATTTAATTTTGCAAGTTCAGAATTTATTTTATGCTCTATTACGTTATACTCTTTTCCCGAGAAAAACATGTTTGTGTCATCTGCAAATAATACCAGCTTAGTGTCCGACAAATAATAAAAAATATCTATAAAAAGCAAAAATAATTTAGGTCCTAGAATCGAGCCTTGCGGTACACCACAATATATCCCCCTTGAGTCAGACAGCGATTTATTAAAAATTACATTCTGTGTTCTTAACTGTAAATAATCCATTGAAAAGCATTTCCCCTTATCCCATAGTTGGCCAATTTATTCAGCAGCAATGAATGATCTACCATATCAAAAGCTTTTCTGAGATCAATGAAAACACCTACAATTAATAGTTTCTTTTCCAGCGATTCTGTTATATAATTTTGAGAATCTATTATTGCATGATTTACATTTTTGTTTACTTGAAATCCATATTGGCTGTCGTTAATAATACTATGTTTTGTAATAAAACTGTCTAAACGTTTCATGAAGCACTTCTCTAATAATTTAGAAAACTGAGGAAGCAAGGATATCGGCCTATAATTGGAAAACTGCGTTTTGTCCCCGGATTTATATATTGGACACACCTTTGCTTTTTTCATTCCTGCTGGGAAGACACCTGTATCGAATGACTGATTAAAAACATAATACAAAGGTTACTTGCGCTAGACTTGATTGTGTTGAAAATTTCTGCATGACTTATGGGCTGCAAAAACATACTGTCTAAGTAATTGGCAGGAAACCGTTGAGAATGAATGTTTGTTGTTTGCTGTTGAATTGTTTGTTGCTGTGCAACATTTTGGCTGATATTAAAAAAATAATTATTGAAAGCGTCTGCTATGTCGCTCGGTTCTGTTATGATTTTATCATTGTGATGGAAATACGGAGGATAATTTTGTCTTTTATTTCTGCCGGTTATTTCATTCATAGTTTTCCATGTCGATTTGATATCATTCTTGTAGCGAGAAAAGATATTCTCATAATAAATTTGTTTTGACCGTCTCAGAAGAGTTGTTAGGAGGTTTCTATATCTTTTGTATTGAATACAATTCTCGTTTAGCTGACTATTAAGATAGTTTTTGTATATATAATTTGTGTTTTTACACGATATTTTTAATCCTTTTGTCAACCATGGCTGCATAATTCTGGTTTTCTTACGTATTTTCATGACGGGGAAATGCCTGTCAACAATGGATTGGTAAATTTGTATGAACTTTCCGAAAGTGTCATTCACATTATCGGTATAAGTTTGCCTCCAATCAATAATTTGTAAATTGTACAGAAAAGCTTCTTTTCTTTTCTCGTTGATAATTCTTTTGAAGAAGAATTCCTGTTTGTTTTTCATGATGAGCCACACTTATACGACAGTATATCGGCAAATGATCACTTATATCATAAGTAATGGTTCCTGAACAAAATTCTCTCTTGGTCATGTTGGTAAATATGTTGTCTATTGTAGTACAGCTGTTGCTAGTGATTCTGGTCGGAGATTTAATTAACGGCATGAAGCCCAGACTAAGCATAGCATCAGAAAAACGCTGAACGCTGCTATATTCTTTCCTAGTCAAATCAACGTTAAAATCCCCAGTTATAATCCAGTTTGAAGATCTAGTCATGGCAAACATTTCTTATAGTTTTTCACAAAATTCGATTATGCTTGATGATGGCGATCTGTATACCGAGCTCACATATATAACATTTTGCTTGTTTTTGTATAAGTTTTGTAACTTGATTGTTACACATTCAAAATTACTATCTACACATATCGTTTTACTTTCAACCAACACAGAATTGTGTTTCTTATGGACATATATAGCAACGCCACCAGACCTTTTACCCCTTCTATTTAATGAAAATAATTTATAAGAGTCCAAATTATATAATTCCAAAAGTGTTGCAGCATCACGCGATTTCACATTTTTGAAATTCATCACGATGTTTCCGTTGTCTGAGAATTTAGTGTTTTCAACCTGTAAGTCTTTCAAAGCCGATTTTACTTTGGTTTTTTCTGATACATTGCTATTAGTATAGTTGATCACCAGCAAATTCTTCCCCTTTTTAGCTGCATCCAACCAAGGACTACCAGTCTTCTCACAATTTTGCTCCAAACAATGCGAAGTTCCGTTCTCCTTGCAACAATTCATGTCTGTTTTTCTCTCTCCAATACAATCATGTCTTTCACGTACAATAATTTCCAATTCACTAATCTTGTTCAGTACCAACGATAGTTTCGATTCAATCTGTTCATCCTTTGAAAGCTTTTCTTGTAAATACTCGTTCTGTGTTTTCAATTCATCGATGATCTCCTTCAGACGCACGATTTCTTCATTCTTTTGTACACAGGTGGCACAAGACTTCCTCTTGGCCGTACCAGATGTCATTATTGGCAAATATCACTTTACTTTAATGCGTTTCACTAAATGTTCTCAATAGAAATCAAAATATTATAAATTACGATAAATAGCAATTTCTATACCGGAGATCACAAAACACGTCCGCACGCTAACACGACGAAAACTGAACTGAATATCACTACAGTTAGCGATGCAAAACGTGCACACATATAAACGCATAAAATTGTACAAGCAGATTTACTCGCAAACATGTAAATAACATTTGATATGATGACCATCAACAAAAACGAACTTTCTTCAATATTATATTCTCTATCAAATGTCCAAGCCATTGATGTAAGCAAAAAAACAACATATTCTACAATCATAGTTTCACAGTTCACCTACAATACGTGCTTCCATATGCATTTAAAACTTAGTGTAAATTCTTGCCAAACAAGTAATACTTGTATGAATGTCTTAAGATAGTTCTAGCACGTGCTCTCTTGTGTAATGCAACACATCCTCTCATCACACTTGTACATTCACTATTCAAACTTGGGCAGACATCACGCACGTCACACTTGTACATCTACCTATGTGTTTTCCTGTGCACTGAAAAGTTTGAACTATTTCTGAATCTCCGATCACAAAATTCGCATTTGAATGGTTTCTCTCCTGTGTGTGTTCTCATGTGACTGGTGAGATCGCCACTTCGAATGAATCTCTTATTGCACATCTCACACTTGAACGGTTTCTCTCCTGTGTGTGTTCTCATGTGTAGAGAAAGTGAGTGAAAAAACGTAAATCGCTTATTGCATACATCACACTTGTACGCCTTCTCTCCACTGTGTGTTCTCATGTGTGAACTGAGATACCTCTTTTGTGAAAATTTCTTATTGCACAACTCACATTCGTATGGTTTATCCCCATTGTGTATTCTCATGTGAGTTGTGACATGGCTTTTCTGTGTGAATCTCTTATTACACAACTCACACTTGTACGGCTTCTCCCCTGTGTGTGTTCTTATGTGATATAAGAGACTGGTCTCCCACGTGAATCTCTGATCACACAACTCACACTCGTAAGGCATCTCTCCACTGTGAGATACCATGTGCTTAGTAAGATTGCCTTTATGTGCGAATTTCTTATTGCACAACTCACATTCGTATGGTTTATCTCCATTGTGTATTCTCATGTGAGTTGTGACATGGCTTTTCTCTGTGAATCTCTTATTACACAACTCACACTTGTACGGCTTCTCTCCTGTGTGTGTTCTCATGTGACATAAGAGATTCGCCTTACACGTGAATCTTTTATCACACAGCTCACACTCGTATGGTTTATCTCCACTATGTGTTCTCAAGTGCCTAGTGAGAGAGTTTTTCTGTGCGAATTTCTTATTGCACAACTCACATTCGTGCGGCTTCTCTCCACTATGAGTTATCATATGCATAGTGAGAGTGACTTTCTTTGTGAATTTCTTATTGCACAACTCACATTCGTATGGTTTATCTCTACTATGTGTTCTCATGTGAATGGTGAGAGTGTTTTTCTGCGTGAATCTCTGACCACATAACTCACATTCATGCGGCTTCTCTCCAGTATGTGTCATTATGTGCATGGAAAGATGGTGACTTCTCTTGAACGTCTTGCCACACAAATAACATTTGTGAGGTCGCGGTCGGTTACTGCAGTCATGACGCGGCTGCGTCTCGGACGAATCAGAATTGATCCGTACAACTTCAGGCGAAACATGGCTGTCTACACATACACATTGCAGTAACGAGAAACACGTGAAATTCTGCTATTAACAAGTACCAATCATAACGGATATATACGACAATATGATATATGACGGATACATGCAACACCTAAACGTTATTATGCAATGAGCGATATCAGTTAGTCCTTCCTGAAACTGACCACCACAGAGGTCGAGAACATGCAGGCCCTTGACACTGTTTAGTAGCTCACTGATTTCTTGAAAATGTCTCAGGATCAAGCAAAAAACAAGAGATCATGTTTGTTCAATGTGATTTATGCAGGATAGTGGCTAGCTCATCGATTTTATAAGTAAAAACAGAAGCGTCATCGTAAAATATATTCCCACGTAGTCGTTGTTGATTTATATAAACTTTGGCGTAAATTCGTTTATTTGCACTTTACTATAAATGTGCCCTTGTTTATTGTAAATATATCAATTTATAGTGAGGATAGTGGGTGAGTTGCGGTCAAATTCTCACCGTCACCTTTCGTTCTTTGTATTCGATGTGCGCGTCTTGTCAACATATCCGCTTTGTTTCCAGAGTGCAGTAGAATATCTGTGCTGAATTAGGCTCTTGCTCGTAGCTGTCAGTTCACTATCGCAGCCAACAAACCAATGCTACAACCACGTGGTGCACCAGTACCTTGAGGAAGAAATATTCAATCGTAAATAGCGTGTAGATGTACACAATACACATACAACGCATTCAAAATTGGGCGCCTGTTTAAAAAGTAAAATAAACTTAATCATATCATACAAGCGCCGCTACATTATCAATAGCATATTACCGAAATGCTTCACTAGATAATATAGTTGACGTATCCAAACATGAAACCTCCAAACCTGGGTTGCCAGTTTATTACCAATAACATAATGAGACCAGATTAGAATTTAATGGAAAAAACTCCTATATTATAGATGTCATTTTCAGTATGAAAATCAACAAAATATCACACGAAATTCGTGGCGATGCTGGTTTAAGAAGCAATAGTATCATAAAACTTACGTAGGAGTTAAACGCCGACAATACAGTTGATATAAACTGCATGTGCAAGTTCAAAAGCGAGACCCACCTAAATACCACGGAACACATTGCAGCATTACGCCGCCATGCGCCGAAAGTGTGATCGCGGGCACGGGTTTATCGTCACGAAATTGTCCTCGTATATATGATTGCGATTGTAAATACAATGGCTGAGCGTGACTCCGCTCAAAAGGTACAATGTAAAAGCTAGTATGTGCATATTGATTATTGTCTTATTTATTGAAACTCAGGTGCGAATATGCGCAATTAATAAAATAAATAAACATCTACGTGAATGATCATCTCACTCAAGATAATTCCAAGCTCTTGTTTGAACTGAGGAAAATGAAGAGAGAGGGAAAAATTCAGTGTATGGACTGATCTCGGTCAGATCAAAATTCGGATCTCAGAAAATGCCCGAGCTATGCACATCCACTCCATGGAAGATGTTATTCGACAGACAGGTCCATCTGGTGAGCTGCCATCTGAACATTCTCCCCAGCTGCCAGCTCGCTCCAACTCAGCAACTGCACGGCAATGTGCTGGCCGAAGGAACAACTTTCAAAAATCACGAAAATACGCTGTGCGAGGCAACAAGGTACTATGAAAATACAGCAATGCCAAGTTGAATGCCGACAAACGGAGGTGTTTTGGTGAGCCATGTTTTTTGTTGTTGTTGTTGTGAAGGCTTGCCGTGTTAATTGTAAAGCCAATTCAATTCAATTCAATCTACCACATTCCACACAATTCCTCCCGCTTGTTAAATCGATAACGCCAGAACAGTTTAAATTACACTACACTAAAATCAACAACTCCCGTGCTAAACAACACAACGGCACCTCGTAATAATACTAATTACAGCAACTGTAAGGAAAAATATGTATTCACAAAACACGTCGGTATGATTTAAACTCCGAACAACAACAACCACGCACATTGTGAGAATTCAACATTCCCTCATCCGTTCCCATGGCAACATCAAACATTAGTCAATACGCAATACACAATTCTACAGCTTAATTATATATAACGTGGCTTCATACGCAAGACTCTTTCATTCATACAAATGCACACAATAAGTAAATATCATAATACTATTACATACAACACTTCCCGTGATGCCCTCATCATCTGACATAGTCGGCCATCCACACTGGTGGCCGTCTGTTACGCTGTGATCTTCTCGGAACTTCCACTGTATTGCCCTCTGATTCAACGGCTGACCGGTCGTCTTCTGAATCATCTTCAATGAACAATCGACGGATATCAAGGACGTGTCTCGGAAAACCGTCAACATCCACTATATTTTCCGAACGTACACCAGTGACTTTCCCCTCTGTCCACCTGGACGTGCATCGTCTGTCGCTCGGTTTCACCACCACCGTATCTCCTAACTTGTATCGCGAATTGGTGGTGTCACGCATCTGTGTTGTTTTGGCAGCAGGATGCCTCCAGTGGTAATTGAATATCGCTTCCGATGGTGCTGTACTGCCATTGGCATTCTCCTTTGCCGCCAGATTGTACCAGAATACCATCTTCAGTGGACTGTCTCTGGATCTTGATGCCATCACCTTGATTGTGCGGTGCATACGTTCTGCAATACCGTTCCCTGATGGTCTATAGGCCGCCCTGTAATGCTGAAGTATATTATATGCCTTGCACAATTCTGCAACCTCGTAAGATCGAAACGCACGACTGTTGTCCATAAGAAATTCTTCCGGTGGCCCTCTCTCTAGGAGTATTTGCGTCAGATGCCGACATATATCTTTGGCGTTTTCAGAGGCCACTTCACGCCATATCGCAAAGCGACTTGGACCACAATCAATTAGTGTTAGATATGACTGTCCACGATAGTGCGTCATATCCAACGCTAAGCGTGTCCAATTTTCACGAACACTAAGTTCACCGGGCTCGTGACGCACAGGAGCTGGGTCTACCATCTTACAGATTCTACACCGCTTCACAACAGCTTCCGCACTTTCTCTTCGCACCGAAGGGTCCACCAATCTCGCCAAATACAGTGTTCTCTCAGTACCAAAATGGTGGTCCGAGTGCAGTCTTTCAATGTCGACGACTGGCGCTATTACAGCAGCCACTGTATTTGCCCTCATCCAAGTCTTCGGAACGCGTGTTAATACATCAGCTTTGTTTTTCTCCGATGGAACCAGTGTCAAAGAAATACTCAGTTTCAACTCATCAACGAGTTCTTTCAAAACTGACAGTCGTCGTTTCACAAGTATCTCTGACATTCCCGTCACCTTTATTCTTCTATCACCTTCCAGAGTCGAGCGTACCCATCTCAAAACAGTGGCAGAATCAGTATACACTTCAATCACTTTCAAGTCCCACTTTAGAGCCAGGTTGATGCCTTTCAGTACAGCATCTAATTCAGCAAGGTTTATATGCTGACAATCATCCGACTTCCGGAGCCAAGCTGCATCCTCCACTATTTGGCCACAAATTTCTACAGCAGCACCGACAGCTAAGCTACTCGCATCGCACCACACACTGCCTTTTGGTGTCGATGACACATAAAAAGTCCCTCTCACAGGATCTTCTCGAGCAATTCGCGTCAGCATTCCTTTGAGCATTCCTACGGCTGTGCTTCCTACCTCATCTTCCCATCGTTGTCCCTCGCTTGACCGCTTAATATAACTACTCGCCACTCGAAGCCATCCACATACAGGGTAATGACCCACAATTCTGCCACAGATTGAAAACATCTCTCTACGGGTCATTTTCATTTTTATTTCATCCTCAGTCGGAAGCACGTTTCCTCGACTGAAACACACTTTTCCTCCCCTACGCGCCACCTTCAGACCCAGGACACGTCCTCCATCCAATGACTCCGGAGCTTTCGCCTCGAGTCCGTACTGGGCTAAATGTTTGGTCACTGTTTCCGCTGATACAATGTCTTCATTTACTATTACATCATCAATGTAACAATCAGTACCAGATTTCACACGCGCATCTTGCTCCAAAACTTTCTTCACAATTGCTGTCATAATTTTCGGTGCCGAGCTTAGACCGAACCCGAGCCTGGTAAGATAATAAACAACACCTCTGAAAATCACTCGTTGATACGGCCACAACCGCCTGTCAACCTGTATCTGCAAATATGCAGACTTCAAATCAACAATTTTCAAGTTTCTCGACATGCGTCTCCAATTTCTCAGTGTTTCCGTACACACCGCAACATCAGCACCTGGATGACTCTCCACTGACCGATTTAACTCTCGGTAGTCTAGAACAGGTCGCACCTTATTTTTATTTACCTGCACAACTGTCATCAAAGGTATTATTCCTCTTCTGTCGTTCTGGTTTTCACATCTCTTGAGCCACCCCTTGTCAATCCATGAAAACAATTCCTCTTCCCATTGCGCCTTGACTTCGTTGGTTCTGTTACTTTGATAGCAATCGATCTTATTCATTAAATCAGGTCTCTCACCATCCTTCCAACACCATTTGACAACCCATGATGATCCATCAAAATCAGCGACAAAATCAGTGTCATTGATCGAAAGTTTTCTTGGGGTCACGACGTTTGCTGCACATTGCGCGCGTTCAATTGCTGGTTCACCGGAAAGTCCGGCCGTTAGTTCGTCCACGTTGGTGTTGTTAAATGATACTACCCCGTCTTTCCACGCAAATCCACCGACCAACTGAATGAAGTCCAACCCAGCTATTGCATCCACACCTTGAAGCAACTTTCCAATCACTATGCACTTCACCTTCTGTGAAACACCATTCACGCTTAGACAAAGATTCACAGTGCCTAACGTATCCACTTCTTTTCCATCAACTCCCATCACGACGCCCTTACTCAACGAATAATATGGTAGCACCCATGAACCAACTAATGACTGTGTGCATCCAGTATCAATGAGAATCCTACCGGGGCGACCACCAATAAAACCATCTACAATTGGAAGCGCCATTAATGAGAACTTGGAGAAATTTCCGGCGCAGATACTTCTCCCTGGCGTTTCCCGGCCTGCATGGACACTCTCTAGCCAAATGGGTTGGCTCGCCACAAATCCAACAAAGTCTGTTGTTGGATTGGTTGTTGTTGTTCCGATTTGGCATTCTCGGACAGAATCGTGCAACGCGCGTGCCGGGGCGTTCCAAACACCGAACACTCTGCCTGGGTACAGGTCCATTCCTTGGTCCGATGACAGCAACTGCTGCTGATTGATTCTCGTGGAGCTCCGACATGAGGGCTCTCGTGCGCTCCACAACAGAAGACAAATTCATGCTTTCAATGCCAGCTGTCGCTCTGAGTTCTCGCGACACCGCCGACGGCAAACCGACCACAAATGCACGCAGCAGCAGTATGTTGTTGGCTATGCCGGCAAGGCGAGCCAACTGGCGCAACTCTGCCATGTATACATCCACAGGCTCGTCTCGCCAAACTCGCTGCGAGAATTGTTCATACGCCTTGAAGGGATTCACTGAATACGCGTTCAGCAACGCCGACTTGATCTGATGAATATCCCGTTTTTGCTGCGCACTGAGCTCAGTATACACGGAAAGTGCGCTACCCTCGAGAAACATCGGTAACACTGTTTCAGGGTTTTCCACGCCTCTCAATTGGACGATCAAATCAAATTTGTCCAGTCAGTCATTCACATTGCTGGAGCCATCAAACGTCCGCACAACTTCTGTCAACTTAACATTAGCCATATTGCCGAAATAGCTTGTAAGGAAAAATATGTATTCACAAAACACGTCGGTATGATTTCAACTCCGAACAACCACGCACATTGTGAGAATTCAACATTCCCTCATCCGTTCCCATGGCAACATCAAACATTAGTCAATACGCAATACACAATTCTACAGCTTAATTATATATAACGTGGCTTCATACGCAAGACTCTTTCATTCATACAAATGCACACAATAAGTAAATATCATAATGCTAATACATACAACAGCAACACTCGTAATTAGAGCAACACTTGTTTATTTTTGTCTTCTTCGCATTGTGTATCTTAGAATGCACACTTTCATGAATGGATTAATGTTCAACGTAACAAGCAGCTTCCATTATCAGTATTTTCATTTTCAATGAAGTCAGTCTTATTAATGTTGGTTGAATGATAAAATCACGTTTTATCTCAATTCATAATCAGAAATTTTGTCTTGCCGTTACACTTTTTCATGATGTACCAATGTCAATTTCACCCAGTACATAGCTCAGGATATGATCGGTGTAAAAGATGATCAGCACTTTCTCCACCAGGAAGAGTTTTTCAATAATTATTAACGTTTATTTGTTTATTTGTATAGCGCACATTAAAACACACGCGCTAAAAGAGAAATCTTGGTGCAAAAATATAAACAAATAAGTAAGACACGCCGCTTAGGGAAAATCCGCATGTTATCCGCATGTTTATGCGGACAATACACACACCCACAAGCACACACACTCACACAAACACACACACACACACACGCACACAAACATACTCATGGACACACACCGCCAAATTGAAACATGACAGTAAGAAAGAGCATAAAAAACAACAAGAAAACTTCTAGTAAATATATCACGCGAGACGGGTACGGTATGACAGCTCAGAGCGAAGCGTAAGGAGTAAGAGAGTGAGAGTCATGATCAAAAGATTTATCAAAGAGATGATTGCGCAGAGAAGAGGAAAACGATGATAAGGATGTGGAGGAGATAACATGGGAGGAAAGAGAGTTGTACAAACGTGGAGCATAGAAAGGGAAGGATTTACTAGACCAGGTAGATTCATTGAGGGCTCGTGGACAGGATAAAGGAAGAGGATGACGGGAAAGAAAGTTATTAGAGAGTGTAAGAAGCTGCGAGAGGTATGTAGGTTGCCGAGGGTCATGCAAGAGTTTATAAACAAGACAGAAAATTTTCAAGTGGATGCGAGGGATGATCGGAAGCCATCGAAGATTGTAGAGATAGGGTGAGGTATGACGAAAGTGGGAAGGAGAAAACACGAAACGACAAGATTTATTAATGACATGTTGCAGGATTTTCAGAGAGGAGCGAGGTACATGGAAATATAAAGAATTGCAGTAGTTGATTCTTGAAAAGATGAAACAATGAATCAGTTTAATAGCTGAGGGACGGTCGAGAAAAGGGCGGATAGGATATAGCGAACGTAGAATGACATGACAAGTGCGAGCAACAGCAGAAATATTTGCGGAAAAAGAGAGTGACGAATCCAGAATGACTCCGAGATCACGAACACTTTGAGATAGGGGTAAAGGGAGCAGCGGAGGTGTTAAGCGAGGAGGATGTAGAATGAAGAATTCTGATTTGGAAGTGTTAAGAAGGAGACTGCGAGAGGCACACCAGGAAGAAATATCAGAGATAATGTCTGATAAGAACGAAGTATGGGGGAAGGGAAGAGGAATACTAATTTGTATATCGTCTGCGTAGACGTGGAACTGGACAGAATAGCGATGGAGAATAGGACATAGAGAAGACATGTACTGATTGAATAGTAGCGGGGCTAGAATAGAACCTTGTGGCACACCGGAAAGTAGGAGTTTGCTTAGAAGTAGTGGAGTTGAATTGCACCGAGTAGGAACGATCAGTAAGATAAGAATGTAGAAGAGAGAGCGCTGAAGAGGACACACCAAGAAAGGAGAGATCTCTTATTAAAATTGAATGGTCAACTAAGTCAAAGGCTGCTGATAGATCAAGGAGGATAAGCAGAGCAGATTTACCGAATGAAAAATGAGAAAAAACAGTAGTAGTAACGGAGGTTAGGACAGATTCAGTAGAGTGAGCAGACTTGAAACCCGATTGGAAGGGGTCAAGGGATTTGTTGATGAATGGCGCAAGTTGAGAATACATAGCAGACTCGAGGAGTTTAGAGGGAAAGTTGAGTAGAGAAATAGGACGGTAACTGCTACATAGCGAGGGATCGAGGGAAGGTTTTTTGAGTATCGGAAGGATGACTGCATGCTTCTCAGGAAAAAAATACACCATGTAGGAAAGAGCTATTGATTAAATGCAATATAAAGGGAACCAGGAGCAAAATAGAGTCTGATAGGGCACGAAAATGTATGGGGTCCGCAGGGGAAAGCGAAATGTTTGTTGTAGAAATGATAGTGATGATATCAGGAAGCTCTAGGTGAGAAAAGTGAGTAAAATGATCGTGGGATTTAGTGTGAGTCAAGCGGGAGTTAGGAGAAGAAATACTAGAAATGGCAATTTTGATTTTATCGGAAAAAAACACAGCAAGGTCGGAGGCAGAGAGAGAAGAAGAAAGGCTTGGATTTTGCAGGCCACTCAATGAGTTAAGCGAGGACCACAGAGATTTAGGACAGCGAGAGAGTGACGATAATTGAGATTTGAAGTAGGATTGTTTAGCAGAGTATAGGGCAGATATATACAAAGAGCGAGATGAGCAGAAGGATGACCACGTAGCAGTAGTGCAACAGCGTTTCCACACACGCTCGTGGTAGCGTTGGGCGCGTTTGAGAGAGATTAGTTCGCGATTAAACCAAGGAGGAAGATTGGAGCGATTGGAGGATGAGCATAGTGGAAATATGGCTTCGTTGATAGAAGACATAACCTTTGAAAAAAGAAGAGTACAATTGGGTAGGGGGAAGTGAGTGAAATTGAGTTGAGGGAAGCATGTGAGAGAATAAAGTTGAGAAGAGGTGAGGGTCAATTTTTTTGTAATTTCTGTACGCTCTGGGGGGAGAAATACGTTGTTTGGTGTGGTGTAATCGTGTGTAGTGAGAGAGAGAGTGTGTGTGTGTGAAAGATTGTGAGTGCGTGAACGTGTTAGTGTGTCTATGTGTGATTGTGTATAGTTGAATTGTATATTGCGTGCGAGTGTTTGAGCGAGTGTGTCTAGTTGTTTCGCTGTGTGTGTGCAGGTGTTTGAGGTGTTATGGGGAGTGGTGTAACGTATTGTAGGCGCGCGTGGGGCGGTGATGCCCACGCGCGCCTGTCTGAATATATTTAGATTTTTTGTTTGTTACAAGCTATTTCGGCCTTTTAGTTTGGAAGTGGTTTTTTGTCTGCGACCCGGCTTCAGCAGCAGAGATAGTGCCCTCCAGTATTAGCAGCGGCCTGGAGGAAGTGGTGGAGGTGCTCGGCGGCGTGTCAGGTTGGTGTGCAGGGGGACGGCAGGAGGGCATGGTGCCGGCAGGAGGCAGCGGAGGAGATGCAGCCGAGGGTTGCTCGTCGTCCCGCCTGTACTGGTGTTAGACTCGTCGCCGGGCAGATAGAAGATCGCTGCTGGAGGCTGCTGGTGCTGGAGGGCATGTGAGTGAAAGGAGCTGCTGAAGCCGGATGAGAAATGACGAACGACGACGACGGTGCGGCTTGCGTGTGCGGCGGAGTCACGGCTGTCTGCGACGGGGTGCTGAATAGCACGGGTGTCGGCGGGAGCACGGTGGGTGCTGGGGCCGAGGTGTTGTGCCCTGTCGCGGCAGCCGGTGATGAAGAGGACGGCATGCTGCGGCGGAGCACTGAAGAGCACAGGCGGAGGCGGGAGCGTGGTGGACGCTGGGACCTGACGTGTTGTGTTTCGCCGCAGCCAAGGTGTGTGCATCTGGTGGAGGCCGTCGTCTAATTAGATTTTGGTTATTGGTTCATTTTTCCTGGTTTGCTTGGTTCGCGTTTTTTTTGTTGATTTATGTTTCTTTAAAAACAGGTGGAGGTGTGGTGTAATCGTGTGTAGTGAGAGAGAGAGTGTGTGTGTGAAAGATTGTGAGTGCGTGAACGTGTTAGTGTGTCTATGTGTGATCGTGTATAGTTGAATTGTATATTGCGTGCGAGAGTGTGTGAGCGAGTGTGTCTAGTTGTTTCGCTGTGTGTGTGCAGGTGTTTGAGGTGTTATCGGGAGTGGTGTAACGTATTGTAGGCGCGCGTGGGGCGGTGATGCCCACGCGCGCCTGTCTGAATATATTTAGATTTTTTTTGTTACAAGCTATTTCGGCCTTTTAGTTTGGAAGTGGTTTTTTGTCTGCGACCCGGCTTCAGCAGCAGAGATAGTGCCCTCCAGTATTAGCAGCGGCCTGGAGGAAGTGGTGGAGGTGCTCGGCGGCGTGTCAGGTTGGTGTGCAGGGGGACGGCAGGAGGGCATGGTGCCGGCAGGAAGCAGCGGAGGAGATGCAGCCGAGGGTTGCTCGTCGTCCCGCCTGCACTGGTGTTAGACTCGTCGCCGGGCAGATAGAAGATCGCTGCTGGAGGCTGCTGGTGCTGGAGGGCATGTGAGTGAAAGGAGCTGCTGAAGCCGGATGAGAAATGACGAACGACGACGACGGTGCGGCTTGCGTCTGCGGCGGAGTCACGGCTGTCTGCGACGGGGTGCTGAATAGCACGGGTGTCGGCGGAAGCACGGTGGGTGCTGGGGCCGAGGTGTTGTGCCCTGTCGCGGCAGCCGGTGATGAAGAGGACGGCATGCTGCGGCGGAGCACTGAAGAGCACGGGCGGAGGCGGGAGCGTGGTGGACGCTGGGACCTGACGTGTTGTGTTTCGCCGCAGCCAAGGTGTGTGCATCTGGTGGAGGCCGTCGTCTAATTAGATTTTGGTTATTGGTTCATTTTTCCTGGTTTGCTTGGTTCGCGTTTTTTTTGTTGATTTATGTTTCTTTAAAAACAGGTGGAGTTGTGGCGTAATCGTGTGTAGTGAGAGAGAGAGTGTGTGTGTGTGTGTGAAAGATTGTGAGTGCGTGAACGTGTTAGTGTGTCTATGTGTGATCGTGTATAGTTGAATTGTATATTGCGTGCGAGAGTGTGTGAGCGAGTGTGTCTAGTTGTTTCGCTGTGTGTGTGCAGGTGTTTGAGGTGTTATCGGGAGTGGTGTAACGTATTGTAGGCGCGCGTGGGGCGGTGATGCCCACGCGCGCCTGTCTGAATATACTTAGATTTTTTGTTTGTTACATTTGGGAAAGGGAAGATTGAAAGTGAGGAGACTGTGGTCAGAAGTAATGGTATCTGGGGGAAATACAAGAACATCCGGAGGGGTTAGGTCGGATGCTAGAACTGGAGATGGAAAAAGAACAAGATCAAGGGTGTGACCGGAGATGTGAGTCGGTGAGGTTACAGGCGAGTATAGACCGTAAGTTTGGATCATAGACAGGAATTGAGAGCAATAAGGATTTCGGGAAGGTTGATCGACCCAGAAATTAAAATCTCCAACTATAAGAAAACGACTGGAGATGGACGCGAGAAGCACATCAAGTAACACAGGAAATTCGGTAAGAAATAATGACGTAGTTCCCGGATGATTGTGGCGATATATTATAACAAAGCAAAATTTCGAGCAAGATGGAATATTGAGAGAAAGAGCGAGGTATTCAAAGGATAAGCATGGGGGACCAAAGTTGGGTATAGTAGATAAGACTAAGGATTTATTAAATATACATCCAGCACCACCACCGGATGCTTTGGTGTTTGAGCGGGAGGAGTGAATAAAGTTGAAATCCGCAGGGAGATGGGCAGTAAAAGACGTAACATCAGAATCAAGTAACCAGATCTCAACGAGGAAGAATAAAGAAAGATTATGAGAGGAAATCAGGTGTGAGAGTATAGGAGTCTTATACCGACATGACCTAGTATTTAGAAAACCAAGAGTTAAAAAGCTAGTGTTAGAGGAGGAACGGATGGGCGAGGCAAGAGGGAGCGAAGGTAGTCAGGCCGAGATACACGAATGTGAATCAGGGTTAACTGAGACGGCAGTAGAAGAGGAAATTTGTGTAGGAGAGTCACAGGAGAGGGTGCGCATACGAAGAGAATTACGGACAGCCAAGAGAGAAGGACAGGATGAGTCGTAGGAAGAGTGACAGTGGCTACGCCCTGAGCGTACACAGTTTGTGCATTTGGCTGGTCCAGAACGGTCACATGTTTTGGATGCATGGGAACCGGCGTAGAAGCCGCACTTAGTAGGTTGACTACATTTATCGTCTTTATGGCCGAGCCCCGAGCAACGGAAGCAGCGTACAGCCCAGTACCTACTGTACACCGCACAGCAGCGCATGCAATAACATGCAAACGAACTGTGATGAGTACACAGAAGCGGAATTTAATTATTCTTTCACCAATGACAACTTACTGAAAATGCTGCATGTCAACGCTCGAAGTCTAAAGAAAAATTTCTGCCAATTGACCACTACCTTGGAGATTATAGAGCACAAATTTGATGTCATAGGAATCTTAGAAACGTGGTTCAACCAAGGTTTGATTATCGACTACTTCAAACTGGATAATTATGATATGTTCTGTATATCACGTGAGCACAAAAGAGGTGGCGGTGTTCTTCTTTACGTCAGGTCTAGCTTGAAAGCTTCCAAAATTATCGCTAAATCTAATGTAGTTGAAGACGTATGTGAAATAATCACAGTGGAAGTCACGCTCAACAACAATCAAATGTTATTTTCATGTATTTACAAATCTCCGAATTCATCAGTTGACGTATTTGTGGATCATCTCTGCAATCTGTTGGACATTAACAACAATAAAACTTGGTTTGTCATGGGTGATTTCAATATCAATATGTTACAGACAGAATTCCAGCAAACAGGAAAAATACTAGATACCGTCTATAGTCACGGTTTCAGACCGCTGATCAATGTCCCAACACGTATAGACAAAAGGTCAACTACTCTGATAGATAACATTTTCACCAATGATATCAACACCCAAATACACAGTGGTACTATTATAAGTGACATCAGTGATCACCTGCCGGTGTTCGCAAAAAAAACATACAAAAACAACACACCTGAGAGTGAAGACTCATCGTACTCAAGACAAATAACGGACTCGGCTAAGATCAATTTTGTAAATGACCTCCAGGAGCTCAGCTGGGATGTTATTTACACAAATTATGCAGAATCTAGTTTTAATAAGTTTATTGAAATATTTGTCGCACTTGTCGATAAACACTTTCCATACAAAATGAAATACGCTCACCGTCGTAAAAAGAAAGATAAAATTGTTCTAAAATGTTCCCGCTAGTCGTTTTCACTGCTCGATTCCGTGTTATCCTCGCGGATGATCTGTATTTCCGGCACGCCGGAATTTTGGTTTGTTTTTCATTTTTATTTTTTTCGGTGCACAACACTGTAGTTGTGTTGATCCATTGATTTTTCACTGGGCACAGATGTGCGATGTTGCGAGTTTGATCGGTATCTCCGCAGGTTATCGACAGCTTGGTTGTTCACAGTTTGTGTGGAAACTTCCTCCTGTGAATTCGCAGGAACAAAATTGACAGAGGCAGATTTTTTACTCAATGCGGGTTGAGTAACTGTGTCTGTTTGCGTTGCAATTGACCTTGTCATCACCGGTGATCGTGAGGGTGTACTCGATGCAGCAGCAACTGCAACCAAAGATTTCTTATTTTGCCTTTGCTGGTGCCTTTTCCTCGCCTCTCTGAATGTGATATTTTCGTGTGCTTGAATGAAGCAAATTTCCTTTTCTTTCTTGTATATAGGGCAAGTTATAGAGGTCGTTACGTGATCTTCACTTTTGCAGTTGACACAGCGTTGAGGTGTTTCGCACGGTCGACCTTCGTGTGACGTCATGCCACACTTGAAACACAGAGCGTGTTGTTTGCATGAGCGCGCGCCGTGGCCAAACGCCTGGCAATTAAAGCACCTCAATGGGTTTGCTACATAAACACGAACTTCATACTTGATGTAGCCGGCATATATATGTGTTGGTCGTACACTGCGGTCGAAAGTCAAGGTCAGCAGAGACGTGGGAGTTCTCTGTCCGTTTCTGTTGGATGTTATTCTGTAAACTTCGCTCACGCCCTCTGTTTCTAGACCACTCTGAATGTCTTGTTCACTGAGGTCACGCAATTCTGGCGTAAATATCAAGCCTTTACAGCTGTTGCGCTTTTTGTCCAGTTCAACTGTAACTTCTCTGTCACAGAACGTTTTGATGCTGAGAAGCTTTTGAGTTTGTTTCTTGTCTTCTGTCTTGACGATCAAGCAACCATCTGGAGGAGTATCGCATTGCGATTTCTTTTGGCCAAAATACACACTGAGCTGTTTGCAGATGAAAAAAGGACCAAATTTCCGGAAAGACCAATCCGATTTTGGCCTGATCATCACATGGGATCCCTGTGAATCCAAATACGGCGTTTGATTTTGAGTTGTCACTTGAGATGAATTCGATGAGTTTTCCGATTTCCGAGCCGAGTCATTTGTCTTATCCGTTTGTTCATTTCCGTTCTGAGTTGACAATTTCGTGTTCCTGTTTCGGTTTTGGGTCAAGCACACCGAGTCGTCGCTGCCACACGACTCCTCAGTGACCTTATCCGGGTCTACCGTTGTTTTCGGTCCCCTTCTTCTCTTACGGCCATGCCCGGGTCCTTAATACCCGGGCGGCTCGCCCTCTTTGTGTCTCGTCATGCGAGACCACTATCCAAATCTGTTTGGTTACACTGATAATCAACTTGAGATTAATATGAGGAGAAAAAAAGAAAATTGAAGGAAGAACGATCAGAAGAGAGAGACAAGTAAAGTAAGAGAAAAAAAACAAACAAACAAACACCACGATATACACCACGAATAACTACACACCACGTAACACGCTCGCAACGTTTGGATCATATCCGCTTCAAATCATCTTCATATCAAATTGTCGAGTTTCGTCTGTTCTGTTCTGGGTTATAAGAGTTTTGCGAGATTCGTTTGTTCGTGTCCAAAATTGTGATTAGAGTGGAAAGGAGTTCATTAGATTAGATTTAGATTAGATTAGATTAGAAAGGGAGATCGGTTAAAAGAAGGGGGCCATTGAGAAGAAAAGAACGCAAAAAGTGTGGATTTTTTGGGAAGTTGAACGGGGAGGAGGTATGCAGGAGTTGTGAAGAGGAAGGAAGAGGGGAGAAATGTGGGAAGTGTGAGAAGAAAGTGAAGGACAATGAACGGGCGGTGCTGTGCGATTTATGCGAGTTGTGGCTATGAAGCTACGAAAAGGTGAGGAAAAAACACACACACAGTGCATTAGGCAGCAAGCGCGACCCCAAGCAGGACCAGCTCTGACACGACTGTACAAGTCACTCGTCACTTGCCCTGCACACGCGCATACATACAGTGACACGCGGTCAATGACCCGCGTGCGTCACAGGTCAAACACGAGCCTGTGGTCACGAACACACGCGCGCACATACACAGAGACAAACCAAAACCATTGTAGACGAAAACCAAACACACGTATATATAACAATGGGCGTAAACAACATGACCAACACTACAATACTCCCCCTCCTTGAAGTGGAGCGATAATAAAAACATGTATAAAACAATAACAAGATTCAAACACAATTACACACAAAGTAAATACAAGTATATATATATATATATATATATATATATATCTTGTATTTACTTTGTGTGTAATTGTGTTTGAATCTTGTTATTGTTTTATACATGTTTTTATTATCGCTCCAGGGGCAAGGTGAGGTGTATATATTGTTGTGGCGTGTGCTAAATGTAATAATAAGCTAGTAGCGTTACAAACTGAGCGCTTTCGGCGCGTGTGCGACAATTGTGTACTGGGGAGAAACACGTTGCTTACGTTCCATTATTTGCTTGTTTCATTTTGAGGATTTAAATATATTCCGTTGTGTTATGTTGCTGGTTTTGTAAGAAATGCGATACACAACAGAAAATGGCGACGAAGATGGGATAATTCCAATTACTGTATTGTTTTGAACATTGCTACTTTGCTTTCTACGTAGTGTTCATCAAATAATTGGTATTTGGTATGTTTATGTCACTTTGAGTGTATACTGGAATTTTTACGTGCAACGTTTCGGCATATACGTATATTTTCACAATGGCTGAGGTTGGTGAACTCTTGAAGCTCATGCAAAAACAAATGGAGCAGCAGCAGGAACAGATGAGACAATACCAGGAACAAATGCATACTGTACTCAGTTCTATCAGTGTTGCTAATTCAAATACCACCACTTCCGTACCAGCTTTTGCGAGTTTTGATTCTACAACTGAGTTGTGGACCGATTACTGGTCTAGATTCTGCACTTTTTGCGGTGCCAATTCCGTGTCTGAGGATAAACAGGCACAAGTGTTTCTCACTAATCAGTCGCAAATGATTTACAAGATGCTGTCTAACCTCGCTGCACAAGAGTCTCCTCCGCGGGAAGTGAATTCTCTCACTATCTCAGATATCTGCAACTACATGAAAACGCAGTTTGACCCAAAAAGGTTTGTCGTGCGCGAGCGGTATAAATTCTGGACGAATACCGAGCGTAAGCCAGGAGAGACGGTCCAGGAGTTAGCGTCGCGTATACGTCAGGATGCCGTGACATGTGACTTTCCTTCCATCCGAGATCCGTTGGATGAAGCCATGCGAACCAGATTTGTGTGTTCAATAAACAACGAAGCTGTACTTAAGTCTATGTTCAAGGTCAAGGACGATGACCTAGATTTTTCAAGAGCAGTTAAATTGGCGGCAGAGGTTGAGGATGCGGCAAAAGTTGTCAAAGAGACTGTATATGGGGGTGCATCACGTGTAGTTCATGCCGTTAACGATAAAGTGAACCGAAGTCGTTCGAAGTCAAGTGACTCGAGAAAGCCACAATGCTTTCGATGTGGCAAACACGGTCACAAGGCAAATGTATGCCGACATGCAGATTCGGTTTGCAATTTCTGCAAAAAGAAAGGACACTTGGAGATTATTTGCAAACAGAAGAAACGAATTACTACTACTTCAGATGTCAAATGTATTACGAAACTCGAGGTTCTGAACAGAGTGAATCAGACCGACGTGAAAATTCCCAAGCTTGAAGTTGAGGTGGAAATTGAAGGCAAAACATGCATTATGGAACTTGACACGGGATCTGCAGCCAACTTCATCACGAAGGATAACTGGATGAAGCTCGGCAAACCTGCGCTACGGGAAATCCATACACAATACGAGTCAGCCTCGAAGCACACACTGCCAATACTAGGTGGCTTCACTGGGCAGGTACGAGCTTCCACTGGAGCCAGCTGTCATATTCCGATCGTCGTGACCGATGTTGTCGGACTGAGCTTACTGGGTCGCGACGCCATAGCTGCAATGCATATTTCAGTTGACAAAGCCGTTCAAACGATGAAAAAATCATCGGTCTACTCAGTGAAAGAAGGTGAGTCACTGACTTCACTGAAAACTGCCTGCCGTGAACTTTGCAGCGAATTTCAAGACTTGTTCAAGGATGAGTTAGGTTGCTTGAAAGACTTTGAGCTGGAAATTCAGTTCAAAGAGAGCACCAAACCTATTTTCTGCAAACCTCGACCGGTACCATTCGCTATGCAAGATGACTTGTCACAGGCCTATGAGAGAGGCATAAACAAAGGAATATGGGAGCGAACGTCATTCAACGACTACGGTACACCGGTGGTCCCGGTGAGAAAGAAACAGAACAGTGAAGGGAAGTCTTCCATCCGTGTGTGTGGTGATTATTCAGCTACTGTCAACCCGCAGTTAGAGACACACCGGCAACCACTTCCAGCAGCAGAAGAGCTGATGAGCAGATTGCATGGCTGCTATGGATTCTCCAAGGTTGACCTCGCTGATGCGTACAACCAAATTCGCCTCGGACCTGTCAGCCAAAGACGACTTGCTTTGAGCACTCACAAAGGTGTTCTGCTTCAAAAACGGTTACCATTTGGTATCAGCTCCGCCCCCGGCTACTTCCAGAGAATAATGGAGCAACTAACGTCGGATCTACCTGGCGTCGTTGTTTTCCTCGACGACATTCTTGTCAGCGGTGTGGACGAAGCGGATCACCTACAAAATCTCCGTGGTCTGTTACAACGACTGTCTGATAATGGATTGCGATGTCGTATCGACAAGTGCCGCTTTGCGGACACCAGCGTTGAATACCTGGGACATGTGCTATCAATGAATGGTGTGTCTAAAAGTGCAAAGGTAGATGATTTGATTCGTCTCCCTGCTCCTGAGGATGTCTCAACTTTGAAATCGTTTCTCGGTTCAGTAAACTTTTACGGGAAATTCTTGACGAATCTCTCCACTGTGTCCGAACCGTTGTACCAGCTATGCAAGAAAGGAGTCACTTGGAAATGGAGTGATAAAGAGCAGGAAGCGTTTGAGAAATTGAAAGAGATGCTCGCTTCTGACGTCCTACTGACACACTTCGATCCGAGTCTTCCGATCGGTATTTCATGCGATGCGTCCGGGGTAGGACTGGGAGCTGTTTTGTTCCATCGGTATCCAGATGGTAGTGAGCGTCCAATTGCAAATGCATCAAAGACGTTAACGGATTGTCAGAGGCGATACAGCCAAGTGCAAAGAGAGGCCCTGGCAATTATATTCGCGGTCCGAAAATTCTCTCAATATCTGGTCGGTCGAAAGTTCATACTGGTGACAGACCATAAACCGCTTCTTGCGTTGTTCGGTCCAACAAATTCTACTCCGGTTTTAGCTGCAAACCGTCTTGCTCGATGGGCTCTGGAGCTGAGCCATTATCAATACTGCATTGAGTACCGCAAAACGGCTGAACATGCCAATGCAGACGTTTTGAGCCGACTACCAGTTGGCAATGATGCTGGATTTGACCAAGAAGAGGATGCAAAAGACATTGATGCAGTTTATGCCATAAACGCTATTAACGATCAAGTGAAAGTAGCGAGTGCATCATCCGTACAAGCACATTCATCGAAAGACAGAGTCATTGCTACGGTTATGCGATATACGCGTGAAGGCTGGCCTGTTCAGAAAACGGACGATGATGACGTTGAAAGTTTCAGGAGTTGTGCAACTGCATTGTCTACGATACATGGATGCTTATTGTACGGCTCCAGGATTGTGATTCCTTCTGTTTTGCGTCCAAATGTTTTGCAGATTCTACATTCTGGACACATGGGTATGGTGCGAATGAAGCAACTAGCTCGGACGTCAGTGTATTGGCCTCGCATCGACAGTGAAATTGAATCGACTTGCCGTAGCTGTACGTCTTGTGGGGAACAGCAGAACCGTCCACCAAAACCAGCGGTACACCCTTGGATGTTACCAGAAAAGGTTTGGAGCCGAGTGCATGTGGATCATGCTGTGAACTTTCTCGGCAAAAACTGGTTGGTGATGACCGATGCGCTGTCCAAGTACCCGTGCATCCATCCGACTCAAGCCGTAACTACGAAGGCAACGACGGAGCTTCTTGAAGATGATTTTGCCCATTTTGGGTATCCGCATACAATTGTTACCGATAATGGACCTGCATTTTCAAGTGAAGAATTCAAGGTTTGGTGTGCTGAAAGAGGAATCGTACATCTCACGGGAGCGCCGTATCATCCAGCTACAAACGGGGCGGCAGAACGTCTCATACAGACATTCAAAAGGTCTATGTTGAAAAGCCAGCTCCCTCCGAGAGCGGCACTGAGAGACTTTCTCATGCAATACCGAAGAACGCCAACTTCTGGAGGATTGTCACCGAGTGAAATGCTCAACGGTAGACAGATGCGCACTTTACTTGACACGCTATTACCGTCTCCAACACACATCATTCAAAGAAAGCAAGACCAAATCGCTTCCAGATCACAGCAGCAGGACAAATCCAAAGAGTCATTGTATCGCCCTGGAGACGCAGTTTACGCGCTATACTGCGGACCGCGTCGAGACAGAGATCCACGATGGGTTCCTGCCATAGTCGTCAAACGATGTGGCAGTCGCTGTATGAACGTGAAGGTCGTACCGCGTGGTCCCCTCTGGCGACGTCACGTTGAACAACTACGCAAACGATACGCAACTGACGACGATGCTGATCCAGGAGAAGTACCGGAAGAGTTCCAGAGAGGGAGAGAGCAGCCTCGGGAGAAACCACAGCGTTCATCCCACTCATGTACACGTAGAAGGGTGCACTTCTCAAACGAACCTCCTATGGTGCAAGACAGCCAAGTCGCAGTACCAAGACGATCGAAGAGGACTCCCAAACCATGACATTGTCCGCATTGCTGATCTATTGCTTCAAATTGGTGGGGAGGTGTTGTGGCGTGTGCTAAATGTAATAATAAGCTAGTAGCGTTACAAACTGAGCGCTTTCGGCGCGTGTGCGACAATTGTGTACTGGGGAGAAACACGTTGCTTACGTTCCATTATTTGCTTGTTTCATTTTGAGGATTTAAATATATTCCGTTGTGTTATGTTGCTGGTTTTGTAAGAAATGCGATACACAACATATATATATATATATATATATATATATATATATATATATATATATATATATACACCTCACCTTGCCCCATACCTGCTTCCGTCTTCGCCAAACTCTATCGGATAGAGTTTAGTTCATCAGGGAAGAATTTGGCGAAGACGGAAGCAGGTATGGGGCAAGGTGAGGTACGTCCGGCAGTTAAGGATCTTAGGATTGACCACTGATTCCTAGGAGCACGGGAATTGGAAGAAAGATGAGAGCGGTAGAAGTTGGATTTTTGAGAACAAAGAGTAGAGAGAAACGAGCGACGAGATAAACAAAAGTTAGACCAATCCGAAGGTAGACGGGTGAGGCGCCAGCGGCGTTCAGAGCGACGAGGTGCTGCCCTAAGAGAGAATAATTCAGACGATAACCAGGGAGGGGGACGATTTGCAGAGCGGACATGATGAGTAATTAGCGGAAATTATTCGTTGTTGATGCAAGAAAGATCAGAAGATAAGAAGTCGAAAAGAAACCGCGGATGGATAGAGATAAGAAGTAGGGGTTAGATGAGTCTAAAGCAAGAAGTGAAACGTGGCAGGGATGAAAGACTTTTAATCTCTAGCAGAGAAGGTGTGAGAACACTGTTTAGCAACAGCAGAACAACAGCGAATATTGAAAGTGATGAGGGAATGGTACGACAGAGCAGAATCGGGTGGAAAAGTAAAGGGATCAGACAAAGAAAGGGAGGATATACCTGAAGGGTAGATAATCAAGTCGAGAGTGTGGCCGGATGTGTGAGTAGGAGTAGAGTTCAATATAGACAAATCATTGGAAGCAAAAAAGGAGAGAAAATCAGAGGCAAACGGATTTGAAGATGGATCGTCGATCCAAAAGTTAAAATCACCGAGTATAGCAAAGTTGTGAGAAAAATATTGGGAGAAACAAATAACAAGGGAATCAAGGTCGTCAAAACACATAGAAGACGTGCCAGAATGGTTATGACGGTAGATTAATAGGAGGCACCTCTACGGTGACAAAAGTGTAAGCCTGCCATTTTGGTCGTAGAAGACCGGAAGTCATTACGCGTTCCCCAAATCTCTATCTGGTTCACCGTCAGTTACATCTGGTGCAACACAAAGAGAGTGCCGCTCGAGACCGCATAAAAACAACGTCGGAATACGAATGCATATATTGAAGGTGGAAACCAACACAATCACACGCACACACATACAAGGCAATATACAACAAAAAAAGAATGTTAGCGATGCAAAACGTGCACACATATAAACGCATAAAATTTTACATTACTGTAGAATAAAAATATTATGCCACCACGAGAGACACAAATAGACACCGTCATATACACACGTGAGGAATTCACTCGTAACCATGCAAATAAGATTTGACACGATGACCATCAACAATAACGAACTGTCTTCAATATTATATTCTCTATCAAATGTCCAAGCCACTAATGTCAACAAAAAGCAACATATTCTACAATCATAGTTTCACAGTTCATCTACAATATGTGCTTCCATATGCATTGACAACTTACTGTAAATTCTTGCCGCAAGTAATACTTGTATGAATGTCTTGTGATAGTTCTAGCACATACTCTCTTGTGTAATACAAGATATCCTCTCATCACACTTGTAGATCCACTATTAACTCTTGTGCATAAATCACACTTGTACATCTACCTATGTGTCTTCCTGTGTACTGAAAGGTTTGAACGATCACTGAATCTCCGATCACACAATTCACACTTGAACGGCTTCTCTCCTGTGTGTGTTCTCATGTGTGAACTGAGATTGCCATTTTCTGAAAATCTCTTATTGCATAATTCACATTCGTACGGCTTCTCTCCTGTGTGTGTTCTAATGTGCCTGGTGAGAACGCAACTTTGTGAGAATCTCTTATTGCACATCTCACACTTGAACGGTTTCTCTCCTGTGTGTGTTCTCATGTGTCGAGAAAGTGAGTGAAAAAATGTAAATCGCTCATTACATACATCACACTTGTACGCCTTCTCTCCACTGTGAGTTATCATATGCCTAGTAAGAGTGCTTTTAAGTGTGAATTTCTTATTGCACAACTCACATGCGTGCGGCTTCTCTCCACTATGTGTCAATATGTGCATGGAAAGATGGTGACTTCTCTTGAACGTCTTGCCACACAAATAACATTTGTGAGGTCGTGGTCGGTTACTGCAGTCATGATGCGGCTGCGTCTCGGACGAATCAGAATTGATCCGTACAACTTCAGGCGAAACATGGCTGTCTACACATACACATTGCAGTAACGAGAAACACGTGAAATTCTACCATTAACAAGTATCAATCATAACGGATATATACGACAATAAGATATATGGTGGATACATGCGACACCTAAACGTTATTATGCAATGAGCGATATCAGTTAGTCTGTGGTGACGTTGTTTCATTTGGAGTGGTTGCGACGCAAATAAGCGGTATGCGACAATTGCGCTGTCCATTGATATGTTTTGTGTTTTGATTACTGTGAGTTGTTTTAGTATAAATTGGTGTAATGTTATATTATATATTTATTGTAATTACTATTAGTTTTCTTTTGCATTATTTAATGTTGGTGTCATATTTAAATATGTTATTGTGCTGTGTGGGCCACTCTCGGCTTTATGATTGGTCCACGTCTGACCTGTCGCTGGCGTGGCACCTGATTGGTCCACGTCAGCAATGACCTGGTAGTAAGAAGAGACGCCGCTTACACACAGACAGTTTTTGGATTATTGTTCCTTGGTCACGCTTTGGTGTCGGACATAATATATGCGCGTACTAGTTTGTGAATGCTGGTTTTTCTGTAGCTAATCGCTACAGGTGGTGCCCCCAGAGAGTCGTGAGTACATTTTTTCCCGTTATCATTCACAATATTTCAATATTAATCACTTACCTGATTCGTTCTCTGGCCATTCATTTGCTCTTTTGGTACGTTTTTATATTTTCCGGTTTCATATCTCTTTTTTTTTAATTTCAACCTGTTTTCCTTAGTTTTCATCGTTCTGCCAGTATTTCGTCGGGTCTATTTCACATCATATTCGTTATTTTCATTGATTTCCGTCACCTGTTGTCGGTACGTTGCCATTTCACTTTGCCGTTCTCATTCTTCGAATCACAATGTCATTTGACGACAAATTCCATGTCGAGTCTGAGGCCACTGTCAACCGCGTCGCCGTAAAAGTGCCTGTATTTATGCCCAAGTCTGCTGAAGCCTGGTTTAACATTTTGTAGGCGCAATTCAGGCTGCAAAATATCACCGTTGACGGGACGCGTTTCGACCACGTGCTGGCGTCACTTCCTCCGGACGTCATCACTCAACTTCCACCAGGAAGAACAACAGGAAAAAGTCACTCAACTGTATGAACGCTCCAGACCGGAGTTGTTTGAAGAGCTCATATCTAAGCAGCCGCTGACCGGAAAACCATCAATTTATATGGCTGAGCTGCAAACAACCGCTCTGTAACAATCTTTTATATTTTGCGGTGTTATATAGAAGTTATATTCTTATTTTTAGTAATCGTCTGTTTTGAACATTGTATATTGCATGTTGTGTATTAGATATGGCATAGGATAGAAGTTAGGATAGAAAGTGGAGCATAAACACATACATCACTGTCAACACAGAAGGTTAGGCAACGAGAAGCATAGCAGTGGTCCCACGCTCACACACACATAAACATATACATCACTGTCAACACAATAGGTTAGAATACAAAACACAGCATTGGTTGCACACACGTAGACACACACACACACATACACTGCAAGACATTAAGAGACAGCAGGGCAGCACGTGCACACGCATATATTACACACACCAGTGTGTAAGACTATGAGCGTGCTGCATTGTGGTGACCTTGCGGTCCGTAAATAATGAGGTCGTGCACAACTTGGAGCTGGAGAACGAAGTAGGCGGCGCTAGCTAGAACTATATAAGCACAGTGTTTTCACCATTCGGGGATATGGGATAGATAGATAGAAGCGGCAGCGGGAGGAGATAGATTGAAGAGCAGCGGCAGTAGGAATATAGGATATGGGATAGAAGCGGCAGCGGGAGGAGATAGGAATAGAAGAGCAGCGGCAGTAGGGATATGGGATAGAGAGGTTGAGGAGAGAGATCGAGCAGCAGCAGCAGTAGAGGAGATTCAGTAGAGAAGTGTGGAGGTTCAGAGGGAGAATGGAACGGAACAGAGTATAGTAACACCAGAGGATAGAACAGGAGACCAGATAGGATAGAAAACTGGATATAACCTTAGGACAGATAGATTTAGGAACAGTAACATTAGTTATAATATAACGACGCAATACATTGTTTCTTCAACAATCGACTGTGTTTGGAATCGGCAATAAGAGTTATCGCGGCGCACAACGATAAGAGGCCTGCTCCAACTAGAACTATCACTGAAAAACAAAACTGTTACACGCTCGCAAGGTGGGGGTATCGGATGACCTTGTTCGACACAAGTTTGTACAGGCCCTCCCATCAGCTATCGGACCGGCTCTGGCTTCACACAAGGAATTGTCATTGACGGGATTGGCCAAATTGGCAGATGAACTGGTTCCCCTGCTGGCGTCAACATCGTTTGGCATAACGACACAAACTGTACCATGCCTGGCGGCGCCCGCTACGGTTTCCGCATCGGCTGGCGTGCGCGATGCGTTCAACAGAAGTCCTGCCACATCGCCGAGCACCAGTCTAGGTCTCCAGTCGTATTTCGTCGGACAGAAGCCGCAGGTATGCAGAGCACACCTGTTTTACGGACCCAAAGCTCGTATGTGCAAGCCTTGGTGCCGCTGGCCCAAGAAGAGCCGTGACGTCCGAATGCAGCCGTCCTCGCGTACTGCCTCACCTGCTCGTCAGCCGACGGAAAACTAGTGAGGCAGGCGTGTAACTCTGTGAATACTCGCCTGCCGCTCTTACAAGTCACAGCCGTCATAAATGAGAAGCCGTACATGTTCATCGTGGACAAGGGCGCGGCGGTATCAGTAATACCCCGACAATCGTGTCACCAGCTACAGTTGAACCGAGCGCGGTGAGCATCAGGTCGGCAGGTGGGCAACCAATACACGTTTACGGCGAGGTTCGTTTGAAGGTTGGTCTACGCTGTGTCCGTCGTCAGTTGTACTGGACTTTTATCGTCGCTGACGTCACGCAAGCTCTCCTCGGCCAGGATTCGTTGGCCCATTTCGACTTGATAGTGGATTGTCGTCGGCGCAGCATTCGCGATTCGAGCAAAGATTTATCTGTTCAATGCTCAGTTTCTTCTGTGAACACGTGCGGTGTTGTTGTCAACGATGCAGCTGATGTTCCTCCGAGTGTGCAGCTGCTGCTGTCGAAATTTCCGTGTCTCATCTCGCCGTCTCAGCATCCACCGATAGCAAAAACATCAGCTGTTTCGCACACCATCGATACGGGTAGCTCTGCACCAACGTTCGCTTCGCCACGCCGCCTCAACCCGCAGCGAGAAGCGGCAGCGCGTCAAGTCTTCGACCAGCTACTTGAACAAGGTATAGTGCGTCCGTCGAAGTCTCCGTGGGCTTCACCGCTCCATCTTGTTCCGAAACGAAGCCCGGGCGAGTGGCGTGTGACGGGTGACTACCGCGCTCTCAACAGCATCACAGTACCCGACCGCTACCCGCTGCCGCATATACATGCGGTGGCGTCGCGCATACACGCCAAGACGGTTTTCAGTAAGCTTGATCTGGTGCGCGCCTTTTATGATATTCCGATGGCACCAAGCGACATTGAAAAAACGGTGATCACAACACCGTTTGGGCTCTTTGAGTACCTGTTTATACCTCTTGGTTTGCGTAACAGTGGAGCCACTTTCCAGAGGTTCATGGACTCCATCTTTCGCCACTTGTCCTGTGTCTTTGTTTATCTTGATGATATCATAATTTTTTCCGAGTCTGAAAATCAACCTGTTTCTGATCTCACCGATGTTTTCCGCGTCCTCAGTGCACACAAACTTCGTATCGCCGCCAACAAATGCGAATTTTTCAAGACGTCGATAGATTTCCTCGGGCACACCATCAGTGGTGAGGGCATCGGCCCGCCGAAGCACAGAGTTGAGGCCATTCATGCATTTCCTCTGCCAAAGGACACTGCGGGATTGCGTAGATTTCTAGGCATGGCCGGGTTTTATTTCATTTAATTATTGCGACACTCATCCACTACGTGGTTTTTAGAAGCATCTTACAACCTAGATAGTCATTCTAGGTATACACAATAAAAGCATAGTCATACGTACCACGGTGTTAGAATACAAGTTATTTCAAGTAGTAGGAACATGGTTAAAACGGTGGTCAAGTAAATATGAGGCTCAAGTCTGGCAAAATAAAGCTGAGGCATACACGTTAAAGTTAAGATTATAGTTAAAATGCAGATAAAAAAGGTAGTATAAAATACAGTTGCGTCATTTGGCCGTCAAAATCTTGTTGTACGCAGCAGCGGCCCTCGTGGCAAACTGACGCTGGACGAGACTGAGCTTAGTTGATGGAATTTCCAAAAGGTCAGCTTGCGTTGTACGTGTTTTTCTACTGGAAACCTGGTTACAAAACTTTATGAGTGTCTTCATTGACGGCGGGGCATTGTCGTTTTTCAGAGCCGACTTTACAAGGGCGAGATCTCGGCGCGTGATCATCTCATCCGCTGAGAGCCACTTTAGTTTCGTCATTGGTTCTGTTATAAATATAGCGGGAATTTATCGCCGTATGGTCCCGCACTCTTCAGAGATATCGCACCCTTTGTCGGAAATGTTACGAAAATGCCAGAAGAATGCTGCGGTTGTGTGGTCCGAGGAAGGAGAAGCTGCATTCGACGCAGTGAAACAAGCTCTGGCAGCCGCATGTTTGTTGGCAGCTCACCATCCGACTGCGTCCGACTACCACCTGGTCACAGATTGTTCCGCGCACGCTGCTGGCGCCGCTCTGCACCAGGTAGTGGATGGTACGCCTCACGTGATCGTGTTTCTTTTCTAAGAAATGATCGCACGCACAGCAGCAGTACGCTGCTTTCGACCGCGAGCTGCTGGCAGCATACATGGCCGTTATGCACTTTAAGCACACGATACAAGGCGGTCGTACCATCTTGTTCACCGACCATATCCCTTTGGTTGGTGCTTTTTACAGTCGTCGCCCCGCCAAGCTGGATCGCCAGCAGCGCCATCTCGCGGTGCTCACTGAATACGTGGCCGACCTGCACTTCATCAGGGGCGCAGATAATGTCGTCGCGGACTGCCTATCGCGCGCAGCGTGCAGTATCGCCGTGGACGCGTGGGATCTGCCGGCTCTGACGGCTTCACAGGCCGCTGATCCGGACATGTGTGTCGCTCAGCACTCTCTGAAGCCTTTTCCCGTGAGCGGCGACCACATGTTGTACTGCGAGACGTCACAGGACCACCCGCGTCCGTATGTGCCACTGTCTCACAGACGCGCCATTTTCACCAGCCTGCACAACACGGCTCACCCTGGCAAAAGAGCCAGTGTGACACTCGTGAAATCCCGCTATTTCTGGCCGTCGTTGGTGCGAGATGTGCAGTGCTAGGTAACCGAGTGTCTTGCTTGTCAGGAAAGTAAAATTCACCGACATACCAAGCCACCCCCAACGCCATTTGTCGCGTCGGGCGGACGGTTTGAAACTGTTCACATCGACATCGTGGGCCCGCTGCCTCCGCAGGTTATGCGCGGCCACCCGTTTTCCAACGCTTTCCGCTATCTGTTGACGTGTGTTGACCGCGCTACACGCCGTACCGCTGGACGGGTCGAGGCCGTACCGCTGGTTGACTGCACCGCAGAAACGATTGCAAGAGCTTTCGTTAATTCATTGGTCTCACGTTTCGGCGTACCGTTTTTTTTCGTAACCGACCGCGGTCCGCAATTTGAGTCTGACCTCTTCAGAGAGCTCTCCAATACCATCGACTTTCACAGATTGCGCACGACGGCTTACCATCCACATAGCAATGGTTTTATCGAGCGCCGACATCGGGTACTCAAGGCATCTATCCGAGCGCGACGTCAAGAATGGCTCGATGCACTGCCAATCGTACTCATGGTCATGAGGATGCTTCCGTCGTGCCATGGTTTGTCTCCCTTCAGTGCGGTGACCGGCACTGAGTTGATGTGCCCGCGAATCGCTCTCGACGACGCCGACTCTGCAGACAACCAGCGTGGTTTTGTTCGAGAGCTGGCGATAAGGATGTCAGAGATGGATTTCCGATCAATGTCTGCTGGTACAAGGCATGGGCAATCGCAGGAGTACGTTCCATCCGAACTGGAGCACTGTTCACACGTGTGGATCCGTGTGGACCGGGTGCGGCATTCGCTGGAGGCTCCGTACAGCGGGCCATATCGTGTGGTGCATCGTGGCCCGGCAGTGTTTACTGTCGAGCTGCCATCAGGATCGACCGAGACCGTCTCTGTCGCCCGGCTGAAGCCGGCCGTCCTACCGGTAGATCATACCATGTAGCACCACATCACACTGACACTGATGACACCACGCCCAAGACTCAGGCGCCGGCTGACGTCTCACCTCAGTCAGAAGAACCGAGCCGGCATCACGATACTCGCGTGAAGACGCGCAGCGGTCGAACTGTTCGTTTTCGGCGAGAACCACAGTTTTTATATTTTTGATTCTATTGTTGTTGAGATGTTTGTATAGGATTGTTGTTAGGTGTACATTTTGTATGCTCATGTTACACCCACATGCACACTGAGAGGCATGTCTATTTATGACTGTGCGTGTGTATATCTCATATTTATAGATGTGTACGCATACGTTGGTTTACGCGTGTGTGTGTGTGCACATTATTGTGTGCGTACAACTGTTGTGTGCGTACAACTGTTGTGTGCGTACTAACGTGTTTGCATTTGTTACATTGTACCTGTTTTTGCCAGTATATAGTGAACTTGTCTTATGTTATTGTTGTGTGCATACATGACATTTCCTGGTTGGGGTACGTACGGATCATAGATGTACGGACTTGTGTGCTTATTTCAAGTGTTATGCATTTCATGTGTAGATACCAGCTGTTCATACGTTCAGTTTTTGTACGGGAACTAATGTGTTTTCTTGTGTTTCAAGGTTCTCCTCTTTGTTCAGTGTATTGCTGCATGAAAATTCTAGTTCCGGGATTCCTCGTGTCGGTAGTTGCATTCGATTTATCATTCGATGTAGTTTTTCCACAGGTGTATATTTTTTCCAGGACTGTTTACATGTTCATCTTGTGATTACTCACAACTTCGTCCATGTTTCTTCCGTATCCTGGTTTGAAATGTTCCGTCGAACCGCGTCACATCGTCACGCTGCTATCACATCATCATTGTTTTCGCTCACCGTTTTTCTCTTTTCGTTCCGTTCTAGATTTGTATCCCGTTTTTTGCTGGCAGCTCCGCTTCTGGGGGAGAGAGTCGTGTGGTGACGTTGTTTCATTTGGAGTTATTGCGACGCAAATAAGCGGTATGCGACAATTGCGCTGTTCATTGATATGTTTTGTGTTTTGATTACTGTGAGTTGTTTTAGTATGAATTGGTGTAATGTTATATTATATATTTATTGTAATTACTATTAGTTTTATTTTGCATTATTTAATGTTAGTGTCATATTTAAATATGTTATTGTGCTGTGTGGGCCACTCTCGGCTTTATGATTGGTCCACGTCTGACCTATCGCTGGCGTGGCACCTGATTGGTCCACGTCAGCAATGACCTGGTAGTAAGTAGAGACACCGCTTACACACAGACAGTTTTTGGATTATTGTTCCTTGGTCACGCTTTGGTGTCGGACATAATATATGCGCGTACTAGTTTGTGAATGCTGGTTTTTCTGTAGCTAATGGCTACAAGTCCTTCCTGAAACTGACCTCCACAGAGGTCGAGAACATGCAGGCCCTTGACACTGTTTAGTAGTTCACTGATTTCTTGAAAATGTCTGAAGATCAAGCAAAAAAACAAGAGAACATGTCTGTTCAACGTAGTTTATGCAAGATAGTGGCTAGCTCATCGGTTTTATAATAAGTTAAAACAGAAGCGTCATCGTAAAACGTACACGTCATATTCCCACAAAGTCGTTGGTTTATATGAATTTTTGTTTCAATGTTTGTTTTAACTTTCTTACAATGCGCCCTTGTTTATTGTAAATACATTGATTTATAGTAAAGATAGTGGGTGAGTTGCGGTCAAATTCTCACCGTCGACTTTCGTTCTTTGTATTCGCAGTGCACGTCTTGTCAACATATCCGCTTTGTTTCCAGAGTGCAGTAGAATATCTGTGCTGAATTGGGCTCTTGTTCGTAGCTGTCAGTTCACTATCGCAGCTAACAAACCAACAATACAACCACGTGGAGCATCAGTACCTTGAGGAGAAAATATTTAATCGTAAATATCGTGTAGATGTACACAAGGCACATTCAATGCATTCAAAATTGGGCGCATCTTATTGTGGTGCCAGCGCAAATGTAGGTCAACAACATTTGCCCATACACCACAGACACACGCTCTACCAGAGCATCTGCGATACGCGTCCGGAGGTGTATGTCCCCTGCACACAGACATACACAAAGCCAAACACTAGGCAGCGCGCACCCACTCCGCCTGGCCTCAACTTCAACCAGGGATGAAGCAGCCATCGAGGGCAGCATCTGGTCGACATCCGTGTGCGTAGACCATATGTGTCCCAGAACACCACCGGCGATGACATATGCGCATACACACACGTTTCCAGCCACACACCAGCGCTGTATATAACACCGTCACACACACTCTTCCCTGGCAGACAGACAACAGAGTGCACCCTGCTGCTGTCTCGCCCTGCTGCTCATCCTGTTGCTCGCGTTTGCGTTCGCCCATTCGTGCGATAATCCATCTTGTTGTTCATCACTGTACCTATATCGTTGTTCGCAGGTTTCAGTCTAAACTCATTATGTTGCTGTCCCATAGGCAGTCCACAGAACTGACCCTGTTGCTGGCTCGCTCCGTTGCTTACCATTTTTTGTGTTTCTTTATTCGCCCATTCGTGCGACCATATATCACAGTTTCTGAGTTCCACTGCACCTGCATCGACGTCCGCAGGTATTTCAGTTTGAGCTCATTGTCTCGCCGACGTCATTGTACATAACTGTTTCGCCACTGTAAGTAACCGACAGCATAACGCTCAACGCGCATCACCCGACGTGATTTGCATACACCTCCGAGTTCGCCACCGACTGTGCAGCACGAGGTCGACTCTATTGTTGCAAATTCACTTGGCCTCGTGCTGCAGTGCAGTGCAGTGCAGCGCAACAACTCAGCAGCAATTCGCTCGGCAACACGCGCAACAACTCAGCAACACGCGTAACAACTCAGCAACACGCGCAACAACTCAGCAACACGCTCAACAACGCAGCAACATCACACCTTTCACGCATGCGCAAACACGACACATCATACACAACATCAAACAATCATCAGCCTGTGGTCCAAATGGAATAAGTAACATCCATCTGAAACATCTTGGACCACAAGGCATACAGACACTCACCAACATATCCAACTACAGCTTCTCACACAACACAATACCTCACATCTGGAAGACGGGCACCATCATCACTCTTCACAAACAAGACACAGATCCGACGCTACCTTCTTCACATCGTCCAATCACACTGCTCTGCACACCATCAAAAATCACAGAAGGCCTCATCCTCAAACTCATCACACCACAAATCCCACTATCACAATCACAACACGGCTTCAGATCACTGCACTCTACAACCACACTGCAATAACACTCGACATCAGCAAAGCCTTCGACAGAGTTCCACGACACAATCTCACAAACAAAATACTAAACACCACACTTCACAATAACACTAAGAGATGGTTGGCCAACTACCTCGCTGGCAGATGCGCCCATGTGAGGTACAATGGATAATCATCTCACACACGCAACATATCAAACGGAGTCCCTCAGGGCTCCGTTTTAGCACCAACACTTTTCAACTTATACCTACATGACATGCCAGCACCCAACACTCCATCCATACAAATATCATCATACGCAGACGACATCACAATCACAAGTACACACAGACACGCCGACACAGCAGTGCACACACTACAACCTTACATCAACACACTACAACAATGGTTCAGCACAAACCAACTGAACATTGCACCGGCCAAATCCACAGCCACACTCATCACCAACTGGACATCAGAACACAACTACACACCACAAATCACCATCAACAACACGATCATCCCACACACGCACACACCAAAAATACTAGGCGTCACATACGACACACAACTCTCATTCAAACAACACATCACCAACATCAAAACTAAGGTCACTCCACGCCTCAACACACTGAAAGCACTCTCACACACAACTTTCGGACACAACAAAGACACCACAACCACCATATACAAACAGTACATCCGACCCGTGATAGAATATGCTAGCCCCGCATGGGCTAGCAATCTCGCAACACGCCACACAAACACACTTCAAACACTTCAAAACACCGCACTCAGAACAATAACAGGATGCACAGCCACCACACCAGTGGACCACCTTCATCACGAAACCAAAATACTCAAACTGACACATCACCTAGACATGAGAGGCACACAAACACTTGCAGCAGCAGTCACCAACACAGCACATCCACTACATCACCTCACAACAAAAGACAACACAGACAGAAACATAAAAACAACACCAAGCACACTTTACCACAGCCAAATTCTCACATCACTTCCACCAGCTCACCCACGCACATCAATCAAGAAACACATACACACAGAGATCGCACGGAAAGCCATACACTCACTACAACACAAAACACTCCTACAAAGACACCCACCGGACATACACAAATCAGAAAACACACTCACAAGGGAATACAAGGTGCATCTGGCCAGGTTGAGATGCGGTCATCATCCTGCCCTTCTGTCATATCAGAAAAGGTTGAATGACTCAATCGATGACACCTGTCCAGATTGCAATTCAGCACCACACACCATCACACACATCATGCAACACTGCACAGCACACACACAACTCAGACGCCAACACAAAATTACATCTATCAGAGACCTGTGGAACAACCCGGTCGGTGCCGTGTCTTTCCTCAGGAGCTCGAGGTTGCTCGGCCAGACAACCTGAGGAACAACAACAACAACAACAACAACAACAACGCAGCAACATGCTCAACAACGCAGCAGCTCAGCAACATGCTCAACAACGCAGCAGCACGCTCAGCAACGCAGCAACACGCGCAGCAGCGCAGCAACGCAGCAACAGTCCGATACCTGCTCAATTCGACACCTACGACATCAAACGGGTTGATGCGCGTTGAGCGTTATGCTGCGTTGCGGTTCCCACCTGTAAGCGATGAGCTGAATGAAGTGATCACGTCGGTGTCACTACTTTGTTGAGATCCCTGGGGTCTGTGGCGACGGCAAAACAATGAGGGACGACAACACAATATTTACTTGAAATCACAGTACATTCAGAGTCGGTTACTTACTGTGGCGCAACAGTTATGTACAATGACGTCGTCGAAACCATGAGCTCAAACTGAAAAACCTGCGGACGTCGATACAGGTGCAGTGGAACTCAGAAACTGTGATATATGGTCGCACGAATGGGCGAAAAAACACAAGAAATGGTGAGCAACGGAGTGAGCCAGCAACAGTGTCAGTTCTGTGGACTGTCTGTAACGGTAGCAATATGTTGCGTTGTTAAATGTTGGTCTTGTTCTTCGTCGTTCGGCTGATCGTGATGTCTTGATAGTTCCTCTTGATGTTGTATTCCGCGATAACAAGCAATAGTCACCCAGTCATAGTTTAATTGTGTATTTTCAGCAACCAGTCAAATCTACACTAAAAACTTAATAAGTGCTGAACCTAATACCTTAATAACTGCCTGCCTGGGTGAGTGGCAAGTCCTACGTCGCAAGTCGCAATTCAAGCCCCTATTGTTGGTATACCCCGGTATATATACCCACGACCACATGTCGTTGGCACCGTACGCCACAAGTCATGCCAGATGGCCAGACAGCGCGGCTACACAACCAGGACACAAGCTATTTTTGAACATGTTCTGACTATACACACGCGTGTTACCACGAGCTGCTCAGCCAAGTCAGACGTACAAAAAAGGTCAAAAATTAGCTGTCAAGTTACTTCACACATTGCCAAGCATATCAGACGCAGTGTACTACTGACGCCAACCCAGCACATAAACTAGCCTGACCGCAGCTGCACAAAAGAACGAGAAAGTAAACTGAAAAGAACTGAAGCCGCGAAAAGAACGAGAAAGTAAACTGAGAGAGAGAGTAAACTGACAGATAGAAAACTGGTCTCATTATAACTTTGTTATACTGTCTATGGAACAGCAACAGAATGAGTTTAGACTGGAAACTGCGAACAATGTTACAGGTACAGTGATGCACAACCAGATGGATGATCACACGAACACTGTCTGCCAGGGAAGAGTGTGTGTGACGGCGTTATATACAGCGCTGGTGTGTGGCTGGAAACGTGTGTGTATGCGCGTATGTCATCGCCGGTGGTGTTCTGGGACACATATGGTCTACGCACACGGATGTCGACTAGATGTTGCCCTCGATGGCTGTTACATCCCTGGGTTAAGTTTAGGCCAGGCGGAGTCGGTGCGCGCTGCCTAGTGTTTGGCTTTGTGTATGTCTGTGTGCAGGGGACATACACCTCCGGGACGCGTATCGCAGATGCGCTGGTAGGGTGTGTGTCTGTGGTGTATGGGCAAATGTTGTTCACCTACATTTGCGCAGGCACCACAATATCATATAAGAACCTCTGCATCATTGATAGCATATAACCCAAATGTTTCACTAGATTCTCATTTAAAGTATATTTGACGTCTCCGAACCTACCAAACATAAATGTAAATCAATAATTTATTCCGAGATACTTCGATATCTGTTTTCAAAGACAAAGTAATGTGTATTTATAAAGCACAAATATTCACAGACAGTTTCACATGCGCTGCAGATAAACAATATTGAACACAAAGAAGGAAGAGCATAAGACACCATAGAAACACAAATGTTATAAGCACAAGACATCATGTGTTTGATCACATATACATATAACATGAAAACAAATACATTTTGATAAAATATATTTCGATCAACTATATAGTTTATCGAAGAGAAATGTTTTCAAGTGTTTCAGGAAAGATGATAGCGAGCTTTGTTCTCTTGAAAATTTGGCAGTGAATTATATATCCTAGGGGCTGTGCACGCAAAAATTCGGGTGGCGAGATATCTCTTTCGCTGACCTTTGCTCATCCGGCTTAACATGACTACTGCGTAGTTCATGTTGAGATAAAGATATGATGTAAGAGAGGTCAAGAGGACCCTGAACCGTAAACCCAAGTCAAATCACGCTGGGTGTTTAGCCATTGTTTACACTGAATTAATCAAGTGGGGTTGCCGGTTTATTCAACAATAACATAATGAAACCAGATTAAAATTTCATGGAAAAGCTCCTATAGTGTGAATATAAATTTCATAATGAAACTCATATCTTTCACAAACTCAAACTGAAACTCATAACTTTCACAAAATATCCCACGAAACTCGTGGGGCTGCCAGTTTAAGAATCAATAATACCGTAAAACTTGAGTAGGAATTTAATGCCAACAATACAGTTGATATAAACCGCATGTACAAGTTCAAAGCGAGACCCACATACCTAAATATATACCACAGACCACGTTGTTGTCTTTAAGCGCTTCGACCGAATTGCAACCACATTGCAACATTTCGCCACCATGCGCCGAAAATGCAATCGTCGGCAGGGTTGCCAGGTGTCTCAAGCCAGATAAGGCCAAATCGCCGAGGAATAAAAGGCTAAAAAACGCCAAACTTCAAAAACAGCACGCTTAATGTTTCCAAAACGCCAAAAAACGGCAATCCTATTGTGCCACACATGGAAGGCATTTTTCATAAAAAGTTATTTCTCCACCACTCCATGAAGTCACACTTATCCTGATTTCCAGGATGTTCCAGGTGAAGGCAAGATTTCAAAACACCATGTTGGTTGCACATTCAACTTGTGGATTATTTCTAACTGACCATGGGTATTTCCAGCACGTTGAGTTCAAATATTAGTATAGTTTTTTTGTTTAAATCCCTCTAATATATTTGCTATTAAACAGTATGTGGTCGTGTGAAAGTGCACCCAAAACACATTACAAAACATAAACACACTTATTTTTGGTGTCTATTTATTTATCACTTTCGGTGTTTTTCATATAGTCTCAAAATATCTCACAAACCAGAGACAATATAGATTCTTTGTCTTTCGATAGATAGATTCTTGACTCTATATATTCTAGATTCTTGATAATGATCTAAAATATTTGCAGTTTTTATAGTTTTCAACTGTTTTATGTATTTCTGTGTGCCCTTCCTTCAGTTGTTCATATTTTCCATTTTGTACTTTCGTGTGCCTTACTCAATGCATGGTGTTTGCTGCCTGTGTTCCTGGTGGTGGATGTTTATTTATCGGGACGCGTGGTGGTGGTATCATGCAGTTATTGTGAAATGGCACCTAGTGGACGTCCATCAGCCTTCAGATATATTGCGCCTACCATAGAAATTATGAGCGATATACAAATCAGAGAAGAAGCCTTCAATATAGTTGGTCTTGCCATCGCAATGACCTAACCTAACCTAGTGCAAATAGCCAACCAAATAAATACAATGAAACCCAAAAACAGAAAAAACGCGCAAATAACTCCCAACAAGCAAAAAAACAAGCACGCGTGCACAGAAACGGAGATTTTAGCACTAGAAAACTGAAAAACACGTAACAAAAAGAGAAAAACAAAAAAGTAGTAGTAAACAAACAAACGGAGCGAAAAACGGCAAAATGCACCAAATTATAGGCGCAAAATGTTGCCAGCTTGTAGTGCAATTTTTTGTGACCAGATGTCACTAATAAAACAAGTGCATATACTTCTTCAATATGTCCATATATTTCGATCGCTCAAAATCCATATATTTCCTGTTTATGGACAAAATGATTCAAGCACAAGCTGACTACAATGCAACACACGCGCGCGCAAAATAAATTGCTACAACTATAACGTCTACTACTGGTACCCGCAGTTGAAGTAAGCTCAAAATTACCGCCTCGCACTCATCTGCTGATTAAGAACCAAGCAATCCATATTCATAACACACAAACACAAATTCGCATAAAACTCAGCCTATGCACCCGGGCAACACCTTCTCTCGTATATGCCACAAATAAAAACGCCCAATACATCGCTAACCCTCCCGCAGACACGCAAAATACACAACTCAACTCTTGACAACAAACGAATTCTGCTGCATTGCGGCAAAAGCGACTGCGCCGGTAAATGTAAAATATACATTATCCCACCACCGAACATGCATATATATATATATATATATATACAAATACAATATATACAACATAGACGCTTATATTGTGGAATATAATTGCAACTAATAACCAACAGTACAATGTCACACACACACACACATACACAGACACCGCCACCAACACTGCACCGCACACAGAGCGGGTGAGAGAGAGAGAGAGGGGGAGCGAGGAAGAAGCCCCACGCGCTGCGTGCGCGTGTTGCTTGTGTCAATAGTCGGCTACACAGCACGGTTCGGGCAGACACTGGGCAGTGTCGACAGACGGCGACTGCCACTCGCCGCTAAACACGTGTTTGTCGTCGCGCTTGTGAGCGAGAGTGTCGTCGGAGTTGATATCGGCCAGTGCGGCCGGCAACGCTGGCTTGTGGTCGGCGAGGCGAGAAGCAAGCAGCTCGACACTGCAGTAGTCGGACAGTGTGACACACACCTCCTCACTGGCCACATGCACACACAGACAAACACAAACACATACACAAAGAAAAACAAAGAGAGAGGCGCAGACATATCAAACGAGGCAAAGTAAATTTAGACTTATACAGAAAGGATACTGAAGCACACACCATGCTGGAAGAACAGTCACACATGTATGTATGTGTATCTGTGTGTGCGAGCCTGTGTATCACGCACCATGAGTCCATCACCCGGCGGCCGACCAGCGCACGCACGCATGACGCCGGCGCGAAGCCGTTGAAGCCAGCGCTAGCGCCGCCGCCGCAGGCAGACAGAGTGTAGGCGCCCATATCCCGCCACCACAGCCAGTCGCCCACCGAGATGTCGCTGTCATTGTCGCCACGCCACTCCACCGCCGTGCACACGCAGTCGAATGAGTCACACGTCGGACCGAACACAGTCAACGACACACTGTCACGCGCAGACTGCAGACACACACACACACATATATATAACGTATTTATTGGGCTATAACGTGCAACTCTGATTTTATATTAATTAAAATGGATATACATTAGTTTTCGTCCACTCCCATCCCAGACCCAGGATTGTAATTGACAAAAATTGTTGCACAAGTGCGGTCATGATAAAAGCATTTATTGACAACATCCTTCATCGTGCTTTCTTGGTTTTATTTATATCTTTTAGCGTTTCAGTCAAAACTGTGAAGAATCGAAATATTTTACTGGATATGACCGACGTCATTTATAACGCGCATCCAAACATTTTATTTCTTATTCAGGTAGGACATTTTGCGCGTTATAGAAATCTGAGCGGAAAGACAATCGAAAGTTGAATCGAAACAGCCAATAAAACTCGATTGCAATAGCTTGAATGTCTGTATTCGGGTCTTGATCGAATTTGGCTAGGTATCTAAGGTAGCCTTAGATAAACACTCGATATCCCAAACCTCCACGCATCAAAAAACACAATATATTTCACGGATAAACCCTCTGCCAAGAGTCAGACTTACACCGTGCAGCCGGTTAAAAAAAATACGCGTGAAAAAACTTAAATTTATCTTAATTTGGTTGTAATGCCAAGTTTTGCTAGAAACTCCGCAAAATTAAAAAATTCAGGTTCCAATATACTCCTGTATATATACTCCTGTACGCTATTCAAAGTGAAACCAGTTTGAGTAAAATCAAACTATTCGATTGCATAGAAAATTACTTAATTTCTTACCGTTCAATTACAAGAAAAACACCAAGCACTAGAACCGAGACATTGCATAATCAATGTTGAAATCGAGACATATGTTTTCTTATCTGTATGTCTTACACACTGAGGTACACACTGACACACACACACATTCACACACACACAAGAGAACCACACAGATAACCAGATAGAGTAACATACAGAGAGAGAGTGAGAGAAAGAAGCATAGCAAAGAGCGGGCGAAAAACCGACCGTCCCCGGCGGTAGCACTGTGTTGTCGACGGTGTGTGTCGAACCCAACAGCGGCTGGGGACGACACACTTGGTGGTCGTACAGCACACAATTGAAGGCGCCGTAAACGCCATCGTTGATGTAGACATCGAGCGCCGTGGTCGGTGTCGGCGGAGTGGCGGTGTTGTTGTTATTCTCGTTGTTGTTCAGTGCAATGGGACGATAGCGTAGTGATACCACCTGAGTAGCGAGATACATGGCCGACTGTACCATGTATCGACCTGTGTACAAACACACAAACACGCACGTACACGCTTATGAACAGAAATATGATCGCTGCGTGTGTTTGACTCAATTCTGCAAAAATAACTCGGTGAGAACATCCATAAACATCAACCCCCCCCACACAAACACACAAATCAGAACCGATTACGGTCTAATATATAAATTATAAAATATAATAAATTAATATAAATTTATATATTAATATAAATTATAATATATAAATTATCCGGTCTAAGAAAAATCAACTAAGACGTTGCGAAAATGTTTATCGATGTTTATTATTATTCGATATTTATTTAGCGCTTCTATTTGGCTTGTAGCCAGTTATATTGCACATTGTATTGTATTGTTGTTCATTTTTAGCTTCCATGTTGCAATGAAAAGCGCAACTTTGTTATTGCGATTACAATGAATAACATTAGTACACCTACTATAATTACACACCTACACACACACAGCCACTTACACACACATCAAGACACACACACACACACACACACCACAGACACACACATCAAGACACACACACACACACACCACAGACACACACATCAAGACACACACACACACACACCACAGACACACACATCAAGACACACACACACACACACCACAACACACACATCAAGACACACACACACACACACACACACACACATCAAGACACACACACACACACATCAAGACACACACACACACACACACCACAGACACACACATCAAGACACACACACACACCACAGACACACACATCAAGACACACACACACACCACAGACACACACATCAAGACACACACACACACACACACCACAGACACACACATCAAGACACACACACACACACACACACCACAGACACACACACACACACCACAGACACACACATCAAGACACACACACACACACACACACACACACACACATCAAGACACACACACACACACATCAAGACACACACACACACACACACCACAGACACACACATCAAGACACACACACACACCACAGACACACACATCAAGACACACACACACACCACAGACACACACATCAAGACACACACACACACACACCACAGACACACACATCAAGACACACACACACACACACACCACAGACACACACATCAAGACACACACACACACACACCACAGACACACACATCAAGACACACACACACACACACACACCACAGACACACACATCAAGACACACACACACACACACATACCAGGCTCGGCAATGACGCGTACACCAGTGTCGGCCGGAAAATGCGTGGCGAGTGCGGTGGCCAGATATCCGGCGGCCGTGTCAAACTGCTCAATGTCGCTGCTGAATCCGCCGCCAACGTCGAGCAGCGTGGGCGGCGGCGGTGACGAAGTTGGCGCGCCAGCCTCGGCCGCCTGACGGAATACGGCGGCGGCGGCGGCGACCGCCCGAGCATAGACGGCCGGCTCGCCGCAGCCGCTGCCCACGTGGAAGCTGACGCCGAGCACGCGCAGACGCAGCGAGGCGGCCAGTCGGAGCAGCCGGGCCGTCTCGTCGCCCGGCCGCACGCCAAACTTGAAGCCGAGTGGACATTGAGCGACAGCGGCGTCGACGCGAATACGTAGAACCAGTCTGCAGTGGAGAAAGTCCACAAACACACACACGCATATCAACATACACACACACACACACAAACACATGAGCACAAAAATGCACACAAATACACACACACACGCATATATAAACACACACCGACAAAAACACACACATACACGCATATACACGCTTATCAACATACACACATCAACACACAAACACACACATACACACACGTATATCAACACACAAACACACACGCATATCAACATACACACATATACACACACGCATATCAACATACACCGACAAAAAAACACACATACATAAACGCATATCAACATACACATATATACAGGCTTATCAACATACACACATCAACACACAAACACACACATACACACACGTATATCAACACACAAACACACACGCATATCAACATACACACATATACACACACGCATATCAACATACACACACACGAAAACAACATACATACACATCAACACACAAAAACTCACACAAATAGATACACACACGCATATATCAACACACTTCAACACCCACACACACACAAATGCGCACACACACACATTTTGTTTGGTGTAGAGATGAACCAAAGAGAGTGACAGAGAAGAGAACCACACACAGACAGACCGAGAGAGAGAGAGCGAGAGTGTGTGGCAGAGTGGTGTGGGCTCACTGAGCGTGTGGCATCAGTTGGCTGATTTTGTGCAGCTCGGTGGCGTTGTCGAATGTCATGGTGGTGACGCCGACGGCGGCCGCGTAGCGAATATGCGACGCCGGCTTGCAAGGATTGGCCAGAATAATACGCTCGGCCGACACGCCCAGTCGCATCACGGCAGCAATCTCCGACTGACACGCACGAACACATACCGTCAAACTCACAATCGAACGACGTATTTCACATCTTAATATTTTATCAACATTTTTCAGTGTTCACACGCTTTTCAAATTAGCAGTCAGCTCTCACACCCCTTGGATTCTTGATAGATAATACGAGAGAGATAAAATACAAACGACGTAATAGCCAAAAAATTCACTCAATATTCATTCATACAGTTTCTTCAAGTTTCCTCTAATTTTCTTTTCCAGAAAAATATAAAGAATAGGTAAAAATAATTACATTTTTGTTGTCCACAGGAAACCCCGCACCTCCTGAAAACCAGGTACACACCCCCTCAAATGCACTTATCACAATGTATTTGTGGTATAATATATAATTTGTTAAATAAATATACACACGTTATCTGGTTGCTTTGTCATCAATAAAATTTAGCGTATCTTTACAAAATGCTCACCAGCTAGTGGAAAAACAGAGCGGCATCCTCTAATTGAACGGCACTACGGGAGAAGGTTTGACAAATAGAACGGCATGCCGCTCAAATAGAGATTTTACCGTATTTAAGCACAAATATGAACGAAAAGCTCGCAAATATGCACGTAATACGACCACGTGTAAAAACGAACGCAAAAATACAAGTTTATGCGAGAAAACAGGCGCAATATTTACGTCAAAATATTAAATTCCTTCACGGGAATATTGAGCAAAGTATTGAATTGAATAATGCATAAATCCATGATTGGTGGACGACAATCATTTGCGACTAATAGAAGAGAGGAAATATGTGCTCAAGATTATTTTACCGTAACTAAAACTTGGTGAACATACAAACACAGACACATGGAGATCGCGATGGGTAGAGGGGTGGGCGAGACAAGGAGAGAGAAAGAGAGCATGGAAGAGGGAGTGGAGACTGACTTTGGAAGCACAGTCGAAGTTGCATCCGAGGCAGTTGAGAAGTTTCAGTACCAACGGGTGATTGTTACATTTAACCGCTGTCAAACACACACACACACACACACACACACACACATGACATGAGCACGTGCGTGATTGCTGATTGTATCGATACACGATAGAGTACACACAAATACGCACACACAAAAACACATACACCCACAACCATTGTTCTACCGTGACATATTCAATAAACAGGTGAAGCGCATGGTTGCAAGTGAATAAAAGTTACTTGTTACCGCGGGTTACATTTAGAAGTACATTTTCCCTCTAGAAATGTAGAGGTATGTGGGATATCTTGGTAAAAATATAGTGTAATGGAACAGTTCAGTATTATTGTAAAAAAGCTTAGATAATCAATGTTGCAGAGGCAAAATAGCCCAAGCATTCACTGTCTATTCCTGCATACTGCAATACAGTGACGGCGGCAGGCCTTTTCCGGTGAGGGCTGAGAGGAGACTAAGGAAAAATATGCGGGGAATTGGCGAAATATGAGGAACTACACTTGAAATGTTTATGGTCAGGATTCTTGGGAAGACTCAGAGCACTCTTGGCAAGCTTCAGTTCCTCCATGCCCCCCTTAGCGCCGCCACTGCTACAATAGGTGAAATCAAACACAAACACAAACACACACAGCACTATCAACAAAGAACGCACTAGAATCAGAAAGCCGGTGTTAAACATTCCAGCCTGGATGTTTAGTCACATCAAACCGATAAAACAATTCGTTCACACACATTCGTTAACACGTCAGAAATGGATGAATAAAATTAAAATGAAAGCTGAGCGTACGAACGTTCCGCCGGGACATTAGATAAATGAAAAATAATCCACGAACTAGGCTTGCGATGACGTCAAGCGGATGAAAGAAAAATACATGCGCACCGAATCAGTTGGCGTCACAAAAACGTCGAAACTAGTTAGAAAAGTACAGACTGCAGTGATTGGATTTCGAGCGGTAGGCAAGTTTTCGACGGCGAAAGACGGATAAATTAAGAATAGTGAGTGGGCAGGAAAATTCGGTTGAAAACAAAACACAGTGCGTGATTGACGTCACAACTAATAGATTTTACTGAGTACACAAGTCAACGAGAAATCAGTATTGAAAACTCAATGAAAACCTTCCGACGAAATAAAAAACTGCTCCTTTCTAAAAACTGTATCAAATGACACCCAAACCAGCACATATTACACTCAAGACCTGGCATATTGCTTCTTCATTAGCTTTCATATTCCCGACTAAACATTTACTTTTCGAACTCCCGTTCTATCTACATCGTTTGGGCGCTTCAAGTATATTGTGCCAACGCAAGGAGGTAATAGTGTTTGCACTCTTCCCATGCTATTGGATTTGCCTATAATGAATCCTAGCACTCTTCCCATGCTACTGGATTTGCCTGTAATGAATCCTAGTGATAATAATAGCAAAAAGACAAACACAAACGTGAATTGTTTGAGAAACGTGTCTGAGCCACACGCACTCAAACACAACCACTATTAACATCGTAAACCAGAGACATCATACAGAGAGAGCTGATGAGCAGAGACAGGAGAGAGGAGTGACGGGGAGAATTCACTAGTGCCGACATGATGTGAATATCAAAATAGCACCCTGTCACTGTGACAGGGCATTGAACCTGGACACATAGACGCACACACACATACGCATAATTCACCGCAGCCAAACACACTCAGTTGTGCAACACAGACACACACAAGTGCGAGTGTCAATCTGCAACACCACTCCGCTAATTGATGGCAGGTGAGTTAATGTCAGTGTGTTTTTAGTTCCGGGAGAAGGATAGGCAGAAGACAGATGCCGTTACAGGGGGGCACCAACCCTGCTGAATTATCAGATGTCATTTTAATCGGTACCATTTTCACCTAAACTCGATAGAGACGTCAGGGCAGAGGATCCTGCGCGTGTGCTTCTGAATGCCAGCCGTGGCTTCTGGAGATTCGGCGAAGTGGCGCGAGACGTTCGTGCACGTGGCGCACCACACACCCACCTTTATTGAAGCGGTTGACATAGAAGAGTCCATTGCAGCATGGCACGCCAAGCCAAGATTCTCAAATTGAACGCCACACTTTTCATATGCATCAGACTTTTGCAAATATTACCGTTCAAATGTCAAGGCAATATTCCCCACCAAATTGCATATGTCCGCATTGATGATAGACAAGTTCCTTTCCAGCAAAAACGGGGAGATAAAGCCGTTGGAATATCGACAATAAACTTCAATTGAACCTGACTCACGCCCGCACATTTATATGAATTTTTCCGAATACCCGTCTAAGTCTAACCGCGTGTCTATTGTGTCATGTATGTGGCACTATGTCACAATATCTGTGTACAATTTCTCACATCGCTTCGCTCATAGTCTATCGAAGCAAACACTTCAATATATTTCAGCCCAGATGTCCACTGGCCTATTTCTCATTACTTCATCACTCTTCCTTCTTGCTTATGTACACTACCTCCTACACTGGCCTACAACTGTTCCAGTCCACCAAGTCTAGCTTCTCTCTTATTCATGCGACGTTCGTTGAATCCTTGAACCAATAAAAGGTGTGTGTGTGTGTTTGTGTGAGTGACATCACAATTCAATGACGGACGCTGCTCGACAGCCTCGTTGCGACGATACTGGGCGTGGAGTGGACGACGACTGATGATCGCTTGTCGCAACACGCTGCCAGCAACTCTGGTGTTTGTGTGTCTTCATCAGATGTGGCCACTGCAGCCGTCAACCAATAGCAGCAACAACCACAACAACCACAACAACACCGAGACCACCGTTTGGCCGACGTTGACAGAGTGAGACGAGGGTGTTAAGCGAGTTAAGCGTGTTACCATCTTCACAAAATGTTGTCAACATTGATATAAATGGCTATGCAAAAACACTAGATAAATATTATTTTATTTATCAAATTAGCATGATTTGCATCTCTAATGACTTTATTACCTTAATACCAAGTACCGCAGTGTTTTCCTGATTTTCAGTATTGTTAACATTTTTCTGTCCACCATCCATTACCGCAGGGTCCATCCCTGGGTTGGGAACCAATGGAGTAAGGGAACATCGCCACAACCACACCTGCACGCCCCACCATGATGATGGGTGTAACACCTTGTGCAGTCGAGAGTCGAGCAATGTTGCCAACAGAAGATGTTTGACAGAAGAGTTCATGTTGCCTGGCAACGCGTTGCCAAAAGAACAGGACCACAATTCAACCTGAAACATTGCAAATCTATCAACAACTAAGCTTAACTAACACTTGCAGGCGAAGAAAGTCGTCTATGGAGCCAATACAAAATGCAACGACGGTAACCAATAATAGACGCGAAGTCATCGCGAAAATCCCCTCAATGACATCAATTGACACTTTCTGACTGCTACTTAACCTTGCCGCACCGATATTGTTGTTGGTAGACCACGTGACCAACTTCTGTTTCACAACATCAACATCAAACTGGCCATCATGTCCTTACTCAACAAGTCCATCATCAACAACAACAATCAACATCACCAAGAGGACTTCGGGACACTGCCGCCAACGACTGACCAACGACCTCGCATCATCAACCACGGCGATCGTCACGGAGAACGCCAAGGCCACACAACAAGAGGACGAGAAGAAAGGGAAAGACGAGGGCAAAAAGGAAGGAGAGACGAAGGAGAAATGGGAAAGTCAGAAGGAAGAGAAAGGGAAAGAGAATCAAGAAGAAAAGGATCAGGAAGAAAAGGACCAGGAAGAGCGGAATCCTCAAACAGCGACCGCCACTGTTGGCAGACGGCCCTGCTCGGAGCCCACTGTATATGCCGTCTACAAGGTGACTGGGTGCGACCCAACATGGACGCACAAAAGCTGGCATGTCTACCGCCGTTGCTGCAAGCCACCGCCACAGCGCCACGTCTGATGGAGGGACGCGAGTGTCGCGTGCTCTCGTTCGGCATTGACAACGACTTCAGCTTCGAGCTGGCCGTGGCTCGGCTCGGCTGCACCGTGCACGCCTACGACCCGACCATGCGGCGACCCAGCGGACGAATCGCGCCGCACGTCCACTTCCACAACGCAGGACTGACGGCCGACAACCGTCAGCCGCTGTGGACCCCACCGTCATCACAGTCGCCCACACATCACCACCGCAAACTGATACAACCACGGCCCCGACGACTGCTCACACTGGAGCAAGTGGTCGCAGAACAATGCTGGACCAACAAGACAATTCACTATATCAAACTGGACGTCGAATCGACCGAGTGGACTGTGCTAGATAGCCTACTGCCCCCTCTCATCATCCATCAACATGATGATGATGAGAATAACCATAATCGTCATCAAAGACAGGCTCGAGCCGTCACAAACACACAACATACACCTAGCCTGCTGGAGCGCGTGCAGCAGTTGCAAATTGAGCTGCACTTCAGCCAGTGGCAGCCGAGCCTGTTACAGCCAGAGACTATTGTCGATCTGGACGAGCCGAACGTTGGCCGATTCTGGCACGTGCTGCGGCGTCTGAGCGCGCGCTTTCGGCTGGTGCACGCGCTGCCCTACAAGCTGTGCAAGCCACTGGCGCACACCAGCCACTGTATGAGCTTCATCTACGATACGTTGTGGATCAACACGCGATTGTACGACCCAAAATAACCCCCATAACCATTTCAACAGATTCCCCCACCCCACTCCTCCAGATTGTCAGATACATGACATATTTATTGTGTGTGTGTGTGCGTGTGTGTGTCTGTGTATGTGTGTGTGTATGTGTGTTCGTGTGTGTCAATATATTAGATACGGCAATACGTCAGTGTCCTTATCAGTTTGTCAGTATGTCGTCATCAATGCTTAAGTCTATCAGTATGATATTTCCCGTGTGTCCGTGTGTCAGTGAATAAATATGTCAATGTGTCAGTGAATAAATGTGTCAGTGTGTCAGTGAATAAATGTGTCAGTGTGTCAGTCTGACCGTAGAACGGCTGAACGCTGGGCAATTTGTCACGCCAGTGTTGCACTTTGGCAACAATATCATCCACGTTGAGCACATAGAACGGCTCATCTTTCTCCTTCACACATACACGCATACACACATACACACACACATACAAGTCAGTACACAGACACAAACACACCAACCAACCCACAACTACAAACGCATATTGACGAAGAGAAAAATACTCATGCCAAAGTGTAAAATAACCAAAAATCCCAACATTTCTCAAACTACGGCCCCAAAAAAATTCACAAATATTTTTGGTGGATGTGAAAAATCGCCAAATCTGGCAGCACACCTGTGCAATTTGTGCAGCGACGTGTTGGCAGACGGCCGGAGTGACGGCAGCACAGGGCGCCACCGCCACCGCGGCCGTCTGCCACGAAGAAGGGTCGGCTTTCATTCCTCGGCCGGCACGGCAAGGATAAACTACGTCGTGGTCTCCACCGCTGCCGACTGTGTTAACAGTGGCGGTTTGGCAACTCTGCTCTCACTGCGCGCCATCACACATACACACACACACACATACACATTTTATTCAGGCATTCAAATATATTTAATAATCTACCAGCACAAATGAAAACCTTAGCACACACTGGTTCACTGAACTCTGTTAAAATAGAGATAAAAAACTTTCGCCAACAATAGCTTGAGCAGCAGCAATAGTTCCCGGTGGTTGTTGCGACTGACAGCCATCGCATTGATGAAAACGAATCACATGTGTATGAAAACATGTATGTATGTATGTATAAGTGTATAAGTGTTCGTGTATGTGTTGTGCGTGTATAATTGTTCATTTATCAATATATTGACCCTAAATGTCCATCAGGATCTTCGGCTTAATGGACATGCGCCATATATTTTGATTTATCTTTCTTTATTGTGTACATGTTATGATGAGTGGCAAATATATTTACTTTACTTTTCTTTACACACACTCAAATGACAAGCGTCAAGTATAACAATGTCATCATACACATGTTCTTGTTCAAGAGCTCAGTGGCTCAACTAATACTACAATTGTTTATTGTTTATGTTATGTGTGTGTGTTTGATTATCACGCTGCAGTACATTATAATTCACAGAAAATTACACACACACACACATGCATACAGTAGACACTATGTAGCATGACCTTCAGAACTGATTCAGCGCTATCTAGATCAGTGGTGCATAGTCTCTGTATTGATCTGATTCTGCCCACTTCACACTATCGCTCAGAAATACAATAAATTCAGTTGGTGCGCCAAATTAACTATCAGGAAGTCACCACAACTAATAGACGAATAACTAATATATATATATATATATATATATATATATATATATATATATATATATATAGAATAAATCGACGTTCACTATAAAAAATAGGTGATTTCACTTCGGCCAGTTAAAACCGGGAAAATTACATTTTTAGCCAGATCACACCAGGTATGTGGGTGTGTGTGTGTATGTCTGTATGTGTGTGTGTGTGTGTGTGTGTTTGTACAACAGTTCAGTATAATATACAATTACGCGAGGCGACTCAACGGTAAACAGAAGTAAACACACGCACACGTGCACATACACACACACGCACACACACACACACACACATAGAAACGACAAAGGTGACTGGAGATAAAACAGGCTTCTGGTTGGTAGCGGCTACAACAAGACAAAAACCAAACACACACACACACACACACACACACACACACATACACACACAAGCACATGTCCGCTGAAACGCAAGACACCGTGGCGTTCACTCATGAAATCAGCAAATACACACACGCACACGCATTTACAACACCAAAACCACGACCATATTTCAACTGAACAAACTTGGCTGAGTGCCAAAAACCGTCTGCACATGATGTCGCGTACGGTATATTATAGTATATCAATTTTATCTTGGCTTAATTTGAGATTGAGAATGATTCATAACTCTCATTTTTCTACTAATTCACATTTCGAGCAGTTAGGAAGCTACAATAATATACCTACTACTTAAAAAAATTACAAGATTACAACTGCCTAGCGCAGTGAGTAGTAGTAGCTGCTCTTAACCTGTGGGAAATTACCCACCGTTGGGGAATGGAAGAGTTGCCGAGTGGGAAGCTAAACATCGGACAGAACAGGACAACTATGTGTGTTTTATCAATTGAAATTCGTATATTTTTGTTTATAATGTCCTCTTGACATTTACTTTGATTTAAATACTGAATTTATTGAATTTATCAGCGCTGTGTTGTGGAAAATGAAGAAACGATTCATTAAGAAGTGGGGAATCAGAAAAAAAGGTCACGAACCACTAATCTAGATAAAGTCCTCGGATGAAAATATATACGAAACTAAATGATTGAAAATGTTCATTTTGAATACGCAGCGCATTTGCGTGATATTTTTTGAAAATTTCGTCTCGAAGAACTGAACATACACCCACCCGAAATTATTCCACGATTCTCTCTAAGAAACCTTGAAATATCTCCCGAATAACTCACCGAAGTAGAGGTGGCCGAAACACGACAGCACGCACTGTACGTATGTCTGTGTGCCGAACGGAGGTTGATAATTCCACTAGGCCACAGTCGGCGTTGGGAGCGCGGCGGGTGGGGACGGAGTAGTTACCGTTGCCGTGTGCTCATACGGTCGTACTATGTGTGTGTGTGTGTGTGACACAAACTGGCAGCAGACAAGTAATTATTATACACCATACACCATACAACCCGCTGTGCGCCTACCTACAGCTGTCAATCCCATCAGACTCAAACGGAAGTGGTAATAGACGAGCCCGGGGCGGAGTTCGAACCGTGATCCCCTTGACACGAGAGTTTAACACCTAAACCACAGCGCTACCCGGCGGTACATAATTAACGCATATTATAAATAAAAAAAAACACCCAAACAGCCGCTAGCATACACCACTTAAGCTAGACTTCAAAATTGAGCTTAAAACTAGCCTCTCATACATACACACAACACCCAACATACAATAAAACACCTCATTTCGCATGTACGTGCAAATTTCAGCACACATACATTGCTTCACAACGTTAAGATGCAGCAATGACATGAATATATTTTTAAAAAAACTCCGTATATATGCTTGTGATCATGAACGAAACAACCAAAACCACCTAGAGTAATCAAATATGAGAGCCACAACTGAAGAAACGACATCAAAGTAATAAGCCATATATTAGTTTACAGCAATTGCAAATGGAAAAGCTGATAAACATGATTTTGAGTGAGGAAGTGAAACTTCAAATTGAAACTAGAAACTACATCAGCCTTGACTAAGCCATGAAGACCCAAAAATGCGCCAAACAGCCATCAAAGCAATCAAAATAAAACAATATTAATGTAGCTAATTCATGTTATCCCTAAACATCAATCATATCCAAAAAATGACTCAAATAAATTATATCACAAACCAATATAATTTACTACTGAGCACCGATAACGATAAGCACGCTGCAAAAAATTAAGGCTGAAACGGAAAGCGCAAACGCTATTTAACAGTGGATACCGCACCAAACCCAATAACTCCGTTTCAGCAACAAGTAAAAAACTGGTAAATAGAAACCAATACAAACCAACGACACCAACACCGCACCAACACCGACGATGGAAGGAAGCAAACTTCGCTGGACGACATGAATATTCGATACAAATAGTGATGGAGCAAAACAAGTATGTGTAATATTAATTATCATATTTGATTCAATTCGATTACAGACTTCTCATTTTTTGTAAATCACAATTTTAGTGATTATCTCTGCAAAATCATTTATTGTTTTAGGACAGAAACATATTTAAAATTGGTGAACCAATTCGGAACATGCATTGTTAATTTCGAAAGCCAACAACTATAGAGCCGTAGCACCCGCGCCATCCCGCACCTAGCCGCCGGGGGGTCCCGAGTGTTGAGGAATTCCGTTACCTCACGCATGATATTTTAATTTATCATAAAATAGCGCACAAAGGTAACTTAGGTCACCAGAACGCCGAAGTGCTGCTCATACCTGCTTTTTCCCAAAGCGGATATCTACCACAACTGCTATATTTATAATGGGACCCAAGTATTGACTTCGGGGACACATAAGATCTTGCTTCGGCTCTGCCCACAACAACATTTTGAACGTTAAAAAGGAATCAACATAAAATTTCAAATATGCAATATTACGATGTTTTGTTTCCAGTATATTTTCCACCAGCATCGAAATGCATGAGCCATTAACTGCGTATTATTGACGCACAAGTAATATACATAACTTTCTAAGCTAATTAATAAAAATGTCTGTATATAATTTTATTGTAAGCCAGTAATATTTATTACCAGCCATTTCTGTCATGAAACCAGAATATTGTTATGTTCACAGTTGTTAATATGTGCTCAATTCACGTCGTGCGTTTTATCGACTAATTTTGAAATTAAATAATTTAACTAATTAATTTCTGCTGCAGTTGACAACAAGGCCGACGACCAAGAGAATAAAAAAAGAAGCCCAGTCGGGACGGACGTCTGCCACACCGTTGCACGCGTCATAATTGCAATAGCAGTCCTCGCGACGCGACATGGTGGCGAATTGATAGTCAGCCTCGCAGTCTGGACGCTGGTCGGACGACGAGCACGAACGAACAATGCGTGTGTCTCCGATTGATGCCTCCTTGAACTTGTGGCAGTATGGCGAGCGAGAGGACCGAGCTTGCAGGGCTGAGCATGGCTGCAATAGGCCTTGCTCCAGAGCGTTGTGCTCATCGAATGGATCTCGACAGAGAGGCTCCCGTTCCGAGTCGCACACAAAACAGCTCAGCTCGGAAACGGCAGGTGTAGTGACTGTCGTCGCTGTGGTGTTACCAGCGTGTGTCGCCGTCGTCATGCTAGAGTTGCCAGGCAGCGTCGAGTTGCCAGGCAGATTCGTGATCGTCTCGGTCACCGTCGCTGTGGATTGGCAGTGAGTCAGTCGTGACGTGCTCAGGCAGAAAACAAAAATACCGGCCAAGATGTTGTACACGTCCATCCTGTTGTTTGATTGTGCAGTATCCCAGGGAGTATCCACTATACCACAAATACCTAAATATCCGGAGTGCAGATCAAGTGAGGCTGTGACGACTGCTGAGCACCTACTGGCCTAGTAAGCTATCAACCTACACAAATTTGCTCAGGTGTGCGATAATTGTCTGATTTGGCTGTATAACTGCGTGTATGTCTGTGCGTGTGCGTATGTATGTGATGATTAACATGGTTCGAATGCATCTGTGTAATTGGCCAGACAACGAGAAGGTCGTGTGAGTCACAGCAGTGACCACAGACAGTCCGAGAAATAATGGCAAATGTTTTCACCGGCGGCACCTGAGAAACTAAAAAACGTATGAATATTGTTGTTGTTGACACATGAATTTTTTTAAACAAAACAAGACATAGTTAAATATCAATAAAGTGCCAACATAAGCACATACTTTTTTATTGTCGGTAAAAAAGTAATCTACCTTATGGTTTAAATATTCAATTAGCATATATAAATAATATGTGTGCATATATAGTAAATAACATGTATATAACATATATTAAACATATACTCATGTTCAATTTACATATATGTAATGTCTTTACTATTACAAAATTGAAAAATATAATTATAATACAAAATAATTTACCGTTTAATTCATTGTCGTTATAGGATAGTTAGCTTCGAATTATTATTGGATCAGAGAAAACTCAAGGACCTATTTAGTGCAATGCACGTTGATGAAACAGATATTTTGCTAAAATTCTATGAGAGCAATTAGTAAAGTAGTTAGCTCCTCTACCATTCCCACAAAATTCATCTATCGTCTGCTGCTACTAAGAAAAGTTGTAATGCTACAACGTTAAAATGTCATGAAACAAACACTGCTCAAACCGAAGGACAGAAAAACTTTCAATACCTACGTAGACAAAGACAGCAATGAGGTTGTCCGCGAAGTCGTCACTATTTCATACGAGTGGTATCGTGATAAATGGTACCGTTTGGAGAAAAGGGCCATAACGCGACATCCACTACGTCGCAGATGTAGCAGGTCCCGGGATTCGATACTTTCATCTATTACCAGCTTCAAATCCGGTAAGACGGCTCAAGTGAACCGCGTCGATTTCAAGTGTTCTAAGAAAATCATCAACCTGAGCGATAAACCACCCAAACACTGCAGACGTATTTGCAAACAGAAAAGCCAGCCGTCGAAACCTGCCACCTCAACGAGAAGGAAGCGGGACGAGAGTCCACCGCGTTCCGATTGTTCGTACGTCCGGCGGTGTCGCAAATCTACCAAACACGACACCATCCCAAAAACACAAAGAGGCCCAGGTGAGAACTGCACACAGGATCAGGAGTATCGTTTAGTGAAGAAACGGTCCGAGACGAAACATCGCTCCATGTCTCCCTGCCGCAGAATCAAGACCAGTGCATGCAGATGTGAAGGCGCAACGCTAAGAGAGCACTCGTCATCATCCCGGCGACAATGCCAGAAAAATCCACCCGAGTGTCAATGCCGACCAAATGAAGGTGTTCTCCACAATCAGTCGCGAGTGTGTGTGTGCAATGTGTCACCGCAGCAAGGTAGATGCATGCAAAGGTACCCCGAGTGCTTCCGCCTCTGCTCGGAACCATTTGTGCAGAGCAGCACAATGTGCTGTGACAGAAACAGAGTCAGCGGTTGTGTCCAGAAGGCGTGCTGCACTCCAGCAGCTGCTAGCCCCTCATGTACAATGACCTGCAGACGCGCCTGCTTTTGCCAGGCAGTTTCTGCTTGCGGAAGACCCTGCGAACAGAGGCGGAGCCGGGAGAAAGCCGTCACATCACCTACCCGTTGCGGCAGACTGTGTAATCGAACACACCAAACCAGCGCTCCGTTGAAATCCAACACTTATTGTCTGTGCAACATCACCGAGGCGGTGTCTCATGTGCAGCAGGCTGTTGATGTACTTGTGGACACGGTGCATCGGTGATTCTGCTGGAGATCCTCTGGTGGAAATGTGCCTTTATACTATTACTATGCTTTGTAAAAATCCTCAACGAACGCGAGTGTCGTGCAGATTCAACGCTTCGCTAGAGATAATTTGCCGACACTGGTTTGACACGACATTTCGACATTCTAAACTGAATTGAGTTCGCAAGATCGACATTCCTTTTATACTGAACGCATCTGAAAAAATCGACAAAATATTTAATTTATATTTGGTTGGTTAGGTTCGAAAAACTTATATACAATTTTTTTTTCATTGAATGCATAATTATGTGCATGTACTTATACAAAAGTCTGACAAAAGAAATTATAATAATAAATGAAACATTTCCCACATATTTTCTGCTCTTTGTGTTTATTGAAGGCACAGGCAAATTAATGGATATGAAGGGTATTCGAGATTTATTCCGACACTGGTGAATATTTGCTCTGATCAATCAAACACGTTGTTGACTAACAAACAACTATTCTATGCGCCCACACAAGCTTGAACAAAAAGCTAAATATAATAACGATAAAAAATATATATATACAAGCACGTTTTAAATTTTCTGTACATGTTAACTCGACCGTAAGTATTGTTGTCACAAATTTGCACACCGATAAATAAACAAGGATACACGCACATGCACACAAACACACAAACACACACACACACACAAACACACATAAACACACACATGCACACACACACAAACACTCACACAAACACACATACACACGCATAAGCACACACACACACACACGCACAAACACACAAACAAACGAAAACACACACATGCATAAACACACACACACACACACACACACAAACAAACACACACACACACATAAACACGCACATAAACACACACATAAACACACATAAACAAGCACAAACACACACACTCACATACATACGCACATAAACACACATTCACCCACATACGCACATACACACAAACTCACCAAAAATCGGTAAGACTGGCTATCCTGCTGACTGCCCAACTAAATCGACGCGAGCGCCCCCTGACGGTCGTGTCAGGTCGTCCACTGTGCTCGTTTGAGTCCGTCTGTCCGTCCAATCTGCTCCAGCTGTCTGTGCGAGCGTCAAACTTGAGCAACACATCTCTGTCGAGGAAGATGAGAGAAGGTGGCTCCTCATCCTCCCCAATGTTGATATCCTTTTTATCAGCACGTTCGTCTTCTTCAAGCGGTAAGTTCCCTATGTCCTGGGCGTCCGTCCTAGACGATTTCGACTGCAGTGCTCGCACGTAAACGAGTTTAGGGCGCACCAGACCGCGGTCCCGTCGCGTCGCTGTTTCCACGTCATTGAGAGTCCAGCGGCGCATCAGGAACCGATCACCGCCGTTCAGCAGCACGCTTCTGCTCGAAGGCAACGGCTCGCAGACTCCTCCGACCTCGCTACTGCAGGATTCTCTCTCAATGGGCGTCGTCCCAACGGTCTCTTGGCTGTTGGCGTCAACAGTTGTATTTGAGAACACCGTCTCATGCTGTACTGAACCACATGTGACCAAGTCCTTATCCTCTAAAACAGCCAGCAGTTTTTGTTTTCCAGTGGTCGTCAGCATGTCATTATCAAATTGCACATCATCTTGAGATACTTCATGTTTTTCATTCTGATTAGGCTCAGTATCAACACATCCACTCTTGTTGGGATCACTTTCGTCCAGTATATATGTGTATTCTTCACTAACTTGGCATGCGTCTAAGTCACATTTATTTCTAGAAGACGAAACAGGGGACTTGTAAACTATCTTATCTTTGTTATTACAGGTCGGCAAGAAGACAGGAATATCATACTTACAATTATTGGAGTATTCAAGGGATGATTTAGTTTCCTCATCTGACACTTTTTCTTTGACAGTGCCTCCACTTACATCTTCATTTTGTACCATCAAGCTAGATTCTGCCTCTGTGTTATTCACTGGATCATATTTATCACAAGCATCATCGTCCTCCGCTGTCTGTTCATCTTCCCTTGAATTTTCACCATCATCCACTGCATGTTCATCATTCATCTTCTTGAGTATCCCGACGCGGACTCGTTGGCTCAACTTTCCGTCGCCCTCTTCTGCCGTTTGCTTCGGACCGACGTTCTCCTCTGTCGAGCTGCTTATACTACCCGTTCCTCTTGCCGAGATCCAGCCCTCGCGGAAGCGAACACACTTGTCGACCTCGGCCAGACTGGTTCTGTGCACGGCAGCGGCGGCCGCGGACCTACCGTCCTGATGCTTCTCGTCGCCACGAGACATCTCCATCAACGCGTCGAGCAGCGGCAGGGTACCAGCCATGGTAGCACGACATCTCGTGACGTCCGAATATTGAGCACCTCTTTCAACATGTTCAGTCATGTCAGTGATAGTTCCCTGAGAGTCGTGACAGACAGAGGTGTGCAAAGCAGCTTCGTTGAGAGGATCGCACTTCAGCCAGGAGTGCTGCAGGCCAGATTGAAATGCTGCCAGTGGGGACACATTGAGTCGTGCTGTAGAAGCCATCGACGCTCTCCTCTCGTCTGTCGTAAAACGGAAGAGATCACTAGAGTGTAGAGCGCGAAATTAATTCAGTTTACTCAGGACCACTATAAGGCTTGTCGAGACCATTGTGGGCTAAGCGGGGCCCAAAATATGGTTGAGAAAATACTTGACTCAAAAGTTTGTGCTTGGTATGGAAATGCACAAGTTTGATGTAAACACACAAGTTTGCTTACTAATATTGGTGAATTTATATCACTTTTGTGCATTGAATTTGTAAAATTGAGCATATTCTAAAATATTGCATTGATGCAATAATTTGCACATTTTTGCAATAAATAAACGCTGTAGTTATCATTGTAAACATAGATTTTTACTCTTAAACATCTTTGAATTATTTGATTATTTTAACTCTTTGAACCCGATAAGTAATTTATATCATTTCGCAGTGTCTACGGGCAATGCAACCGCTGGGATTCTGAGGGCTAGCTGACCCGCTTTCCACAGGTATAACTACACCCTTCATTATGCCCCGTTTAGTGGCGGTTGTGGTCACTGAACAGAGGAGCCACCTGAGCAGTGCAGTTGCAAGCGACGATCGGCTCGCTGCTGCAACACTCGCTCGCACACACTGAGCGTATCGCGCCGCTTCCGACGACCAGGCAAAGTCGATGTCGACGACTGGATGGACGGTGGTGACGACACGGACGGAGGCTCCATGTCCGACGAGGTTGACGCTCGACGCAGCCATCTACGACGAGCCTGCGACGGTACCGACGACGGTGCCGACGCAGAGATGCGTCGGTGAGAGTCAGACATCGTGCCCCCTCCCGCTCACGTCACCTGCCTCTCTCGCAGTCTGCGTTATAAACCAAGGTAGATAATGAGAGTGTGTCCCGAATATAAGAGCCTTGTCGGCAGTGGAGAAAAAGTATCTAATAACCGGGGTAAATAAAGCATAGAAAACCCGAAGAAATACTCATATATCCGAGGTTGTCTTATATCCATATCTCATATATGGCTCTCGCTTTCAATATCACGAGCTATATATATTTTTGCATGACTGACAGTGCTCCCCATGTTGACTTCTACCAGGATACTTGAAATTATCAGGTAAAGTATATTTGAGCATCATTATTGAGTTGGTTTGTGGTTGGTGTGAGCCTGTGGCGGTTGGCTCGCCACGGAGCGTTACACGCAAACAGGACGAGTTCTATGGACCGACTGTATTTAATACAAGAGGACGAAACGAACAGGTCACATATACAGACAAACATACAATTGGTCAAACACGAACATAATGATGGTCAAACGCAACACGACACACAAACATACACATGGCTGCACAGGTCACTGCGCTTCTGGTAGGTACCGCCAGGTGGTGCGAGACGCAGTTACACGTGACGCACCACAAGCCGCTCTCTGTTATGCAAGCTAACATTCAGTCTCTGTGTTCCCAGCTAAGTGTAGTAAAGTTATCAGTTAATATAAATTAGAGCAGACAATAGCCAATTATAAAAAAGTCGTTGTATCACTTTCATGCCGTCAATGAATATTTACGTTTTTGATTTATTTGGCGTTCATGGTTCTGGCGGCTACTCAATGTTGTGTGTCTGAATTATTTCCTAACAACAAGCTGTTATTGTGACCGAGTTCTTACCTGTTAACCGCACTACAATGACGACCTGTATTCACGCAGCTAGCACAAATCCGACCACCTCTGCAAAAATGGCGTGTGTGTGTGCGTGTCTGTCTCACTGTTTTAAGAAGTGCCTGCAATACTAGTGATTGGGTGAAATATTCAATATAAGCATGCACTGGAGCAATTATTTTAAGACACAAAAACAAGGCAATTGTAACTAGCAACTAGTAAGCTTGCTGGGCGGGACTGTTTTGAAAGTGACATATTGATCTGTTACCTACACACACACGCGCGCACGCAAAATCACAAACACCTATGTGTTTTCATGGCGACCATAAAAAAAACACACACACACACACAGACACACACACACACAATAAAACACATCCACACCCAAACACACATGCATAAACACACAACATACCAGCACCTAAACACATACACACACACACAGACGATACCAATACATATATATACACACACACACATACGATGCCAATACACATATATATATATATATATATATATATATATATATATATATATATATATATATATATATATACCCAAGCACACACATAACCTTTCAAGGTACATACACATACCGACACACACTCACACACACGCACATACAAACACAACATATACATACCCAAGCACACACATACACTTATACACACACACACACAAACACGAACATGCACTTAAACACACACACACACACACACTCAGCGACACTCATACACATCCTGAATGTGCACAGGGGCGCACCCAGGCGCCAACTTTAAGCAGAATAATTTAAATGCATTTCAAGTTTGCGTTGTATTTATTAGTATACAGGGCGTACTCATAGAAATGACTAGATTTTGTCCATTATGCGGTATCAAATATCGGATCAAACAAGAGCGCTCACACGCGTGTAAATGTTGATACGAAAATAATTCACACATATGCAAGAATGCTTTGCAATAAATAAGCCGGCGGCTTCGTGGTGAATTTGGCACGTGTTCTCGAGGAGAAGTCCGCTGAGACCTGGCAAATTTGTCGGATATTCGCAGCAGGCGGTGGGCGTACATCTTCACCTGCCTTGTTTCCAAATGCGAATGCTTGGCTAAATTCCACGCGTGGTATGCGTGTTGGAGTATGTGCAGCATGTGGCTTCGAGTTTACCTTACAATCACTTAGACCAGTATAGATGGCGCTGTGAGCGTTGACAATTTGTCCTGAGCAATGATTCTGGTGCTGGCATTTATAATGGCAAGGCTGCGGCGACCGCAGCGCCTCTAACGGCTCTTGGCTGTACTGTAGCCAGGCACGCACGTACTCAGGCGCCGACACACGTGGGGGCAGAACACTGGCCAACACGTCACGTGGCGTCGCACGAGGCCACGTGGTATATGTGGCGCACGATCCGCCCTCTGTCCGGCTGTCCGGCTCCGAGTCGGACAAATATCCGGCCGAACTGGCGGCGAGAAAGGCGTCGTGGTGTGTTGTCATGGCAGCGCCGGTACAGTAGGATTGTGTATTGCTGGCTTGAAAATGCGGCCTCAATGCCGTGACGTCACACTGACTCCGCCCACTCGGGGTCACGTGACAGCACACTCGACGCTGATTGGCTGACGGCGGGTGAACATTGTCGCGCTGTAAAATAGCACACATGGACGGACAAATTGTTGTTTCGCAATGTGCAAGCGTTTCTGCCTCACCAAGAGTGTTAGTATTTCGAGAGTTGGCAGAATGGGAGTCGTTGGTGGTCAGCGAGCGCGTGCAGGGGCCAAGCAGAAACGGCTGCTCTCGCAGAGCACCTCCGGCCTCTGCCTCACAATACACATTCTCCTCTTGCTGAGCTGCAGATATCGCGGGCAATTGGTTTCTATCTACACCACAAACAACTATAGATGGCAGCACGTTCGCGGATACATTTTCGCTGCCGACATCAGTTGATGATGTTTGTAGCGCGGTCTCTTCACCAGAGTAGCGCATTATGGCCAAAATCACTACGCCCACACATAATGTGGTCAGCGAGGCCGCCACGGTTGCCAGTTTGAGATGCGGCGAATGCAGCGCAAATGTGGCCCACAAGCTTAAATAGATGGCGCCCTGCACGCCGACAATGACGTAATACGCGCACAACCAAACAGGACGTCGAAAGAAACGTTGAAGCGGTTGCCATGACAACGCCTGTAAACAAAAACAACAGCAATTCAGAAATGTCTGTTCGCAGGGAGTTGATTATGTACATTTATTGGTTTAAATATAAATATATCACTTGTTAAACAATATAATTGTATCATATTTAATAAATTTGGTAGATAAATGGTCGTTTTTCCACTCACGCTACAGTCAAACAGTAGCATGTAGCCGGCGAAAATCGACTGTACTGAAACGTTGAATTTGCTCGCTGTGCTGTGTGGTGGCGGCTGCAGACGCGCCGCCAAACACGCCACCATGGTGGCGCCACCAAACTGCGCCAACAACGCGGCCAAAACCCAGCGCGGCCAACAGCTGGCGGCCGTCGCCAGCGCCATCAAGCGGCTCCAAAGTAAACTAGCAGTTTTCACGGCCACCAATAGATGGCGCCACACGACATCTGAATGCGCTTTATCCGACTGCGACTTGGCATGGGCGTCGCAAGCAGCAGTCACCTCCAGCCCCGTCAACTGGCGTGTGTCAAGTGTTCTGAATAGTGTCAGTGTGGTGACGCCGCTGACAAGCAGAACTATTACCACACACGCACGCGCCAAATCTAGCCCTGTCAGCGACTGGTAACAGCTGGCAACCTGCAGCAGACAAACTGGCAGCGTTTGCAAGTGCACGAGCGCGTGCCGAAGAGTTGCCAGCTCGCCAACGTCGCGCTGGTCGAAGGCCAACGCCAATTTGCAGCCTCGCCAAAATAAAAAGCCGCCAACAAGGTGTAGAACGTAGCAGAGCCATCTGCCCACGCAGCGATCGCCAAATGTCAGCTGACGCGCCACCCAAACAAAACTGACCAATCCGGTTGCAGCATTGGCGGCAACAACGATCGTTGCCATGGCAACAAGCGATGCCGTCCTGCTATTGGTCCACAAGTCGTTCAAAAGCCAAATAGTAAGCAGAATCTCCACCAGATGGCAGGCTAGTAGAGCCACAGAGGCTCTCTGAAAGAATTTGTTTGCACTCGAAGTCATTCCGACGCAAAATCACGGCATTTACTGAAAACAAGACAAATCACAAAATAAAAATTTAAGAATCAATATTTGGATAACGGTACCAAAATGGACATAGTAATCAAAGACAAATTTGTAAGAAATTAAATAATAAACAAAAAATATTTAAAAATAAAAATAAAAACTAACAAATTAAATATTAATAGAAATATTACTTTGGGGTTATTCTCCTAATATTGCACAGGAATTTCATTAAAATGATCAATTGTAATTGTCCCATATTTAATCTAACTGGTCCAGACGATTATAATTTTACAAATATCAATATTGTACACTCTATATCATCGTATATTATAAACACGTTGAAAACGCAGAATCCATTCTATTATACCACAAAAAACAACAACTGCACAATATTAAAACAAACACACACACACACATACACACACATGCACATAGACCAGCCACTTTCAAAGTCTCGAAGAATATCACACAGACTGAGTGATGAAACGACATTATTCCCTATGACAACTAATAATTATCTCATTTATGTACCAACGCATGAATGTACGAGTAACGACCACTCGCATTCCATTTAAATTCCACTAAACAAAAACACAAGACGGATGACAGAGAAAAAGGAGAGAGAGAGAGAGAGAGTGAGCTGGGGCAAGAAGTTAGAGCACGTGAGCAGAAATTCAATGCATCCAAACATGCACATTCTACCAGTACTAATTGACCGCTACTTATAAGACCACGCACACAGACACACACACACACGGACGCAAAAATGTGGGGCTAGATGGCGGGGATAGGGCAGAGAGTGTGGGGGTTCGAGTCAAAGAATAAACATTATAACAGCATTTCATATGATCAGTATAGTTTGGTATACAATAAACGGACGACGTATAAATACGTATAAATAAATGGAATATTTATTTAAAAAACTAAATGTGCTCATAAAACATTTCAACTCTAAATTAAAAAATAAATCGGATGTTTTACACAATTGTAATTGTAGAACGTATGCAAAAACTGATTACTACTTACATGTAGTTACTTTCCTCGAAATTAAAATGAAATAGGTGAAAAAAATTGATTAGATATTACAATTAATTTACGAATCCTACGTGCTTTATACGATAGAGTGGGTGGTTTAAAAAAAATCCAATTTCTCCTCGTGTTTGATCAAGCAGAGATTAGGCGATATAAATTTAATAATTGATTACTTACCAGAAAGACAAGCCTGTCGCCTCGACAAATTAAAAACTGAACGCTCACCGACGAACCGCACAAGCAAACAAAAAACAAAACGCTTCCATCCGGAGCGTGGCTGCGCCGGACTAGTGTGTGTCTAGTCCCAGAAATCTCTCAGACTCCGCACAAAAACGTCCTAAACACACGACGATCGCAAGAGAACTGAACTTATCGCCATGAATAACGCGGGGAGGTGCGCGCGATTGTACGGCACGCGCGCAGTAACCACTCCCCCACGCCCCCGCTGCGCACCCCCCGCTGCGAGCGCGCCAGTCGTCAGCGGGCGGTCCAGAATGCGCGCCCGCCAACGAGCTCGTGCGGCGCGCCTTTTTGCACGCGCAACGCAACGACGAGCACCTCTGCTTGGCCGGCAATGAAAGTTTTTTCAAGCAACTATCACTGCACACACATTGGAAGCGTAGTTTTCATGAGACTTGCTCGCTGTTATGCACAAACCCTGGTAGTCAGGGTTGCTAATAGCACTGGGGATTCTCGCTAGATACAGAAGAGCAATTGTAGCAACGTAACAGCACATATAACCTATATCAGCAGAAAAGACAGTTTACAAGATGAAAAATTACTCACAGAAATGTACACAGCTTGCCTCATGCGCACACAAACCACAAATCACACCAGACAATTAACATCTACGAATGCAAGGAATACGTCAGAAAAAAAGCAAGTGACACATTTCAGCCAATCAGCGGCGAGATGGCTAAACAACGATGACGCATAGAAACATACAAACATACACAAACACACACACACACAAGCGCATTAACAGATATTACTTCTACAATAAGGTTGATTTAGATATAGTGATCAAAATCGTCAAGAGGAAAAACATGTTCCCGCCCGGGCTCGAACCGGGGACCTTCCGCGTGTGAAGCGGACGTGATAACCACTACACTACGGAAACCACGACTAACAGGCAAACTATAAGTGTATAAATAAGAGCAAAGGCGTCTTTGTGAATTTTGTAGGCTAAATATTTCGGCCAAAATTTTTAGGCACAGGCGGATCTAGCGGGGAGCTTAACGAGCTGAAGTCCCTTCCAAAATGTTTCCATCAACTCCCCATAACCAGGAGATTCACTAAGAGGTCAATTCATATATATTTCTGTAAAATTTGTTGATATAAGCATTATCGCAAGGACGTTGCATAATGACGCATGTACATGACTGATCGCCCCCAAGATTCAGCCCTCCCAAATTTTCACTCTGGATCTGCCACTGCTTTTAGGATACGTATAAGATGTGTTGGTGGAATACCAAAAAGTGTTCATCTAAAATGATAATTTAAAATGTAAAATGTGTAATATAACATTTGTTATTCTAAATAATAATATAATATATTCTATAATATATTATATAATCTATAATATATGTAGAACATAATATAATATATTCTAAACAATAATATATAATGTATTATTCTAAATAAAATGATTCTACAAATATCCATATTTTGTAGCATTAGATAATTTGCGAAACTGGCCTAAATTTTTAGAGAATGTATAAAACGTGTTGCTGGAATATCAGCTGCGCTTGTTTGTCTAGAAAGCGCATTATTTCCAGCTCTGTGCTTTTACGCAGCGACAAATACTTTGCATTCTTTGGATTGTGGCTTTTAGCTCAACTGTCGGCACGAAACATTGCTCGCTAGATGGCAGGCCGGTGTTTTGTGCATTCCACACATACTCGCTTTTCTGAGTACCTTCACTATCTGAGACTGTTGATTTTTCTTTCACATTAGCTGAATTTCAAGTGCAGCATATACTCAATTGCTTTTTCCTCCAAAAACAACTAATTTAAAAATTTAGTGAAATTATTTTCATCTGTTGTAAATATAATAACACAATAATGTGTTCCGCAGACTACGTGGCATTCACAATAGAAGAATATATCAAGCCCAACACAGAATCCAGTTCAACCTTGTTTTCCGCACAGAATTCTACACATGCATGTTTGTGTGTGTGTGTGTGTGTGTACTTCAAACACAGCCGCCAATTAGAGATGGTCAGAGCAGCGGTAGCAAAGCAGATACAATTAGTGATGGAACATCCAGTCTGGCTGAATGTATTCAATGTGTATGACATTTTTCTCGTGACGAAGCCAGTTTCGCTCCTCTACTCTGTAACTCAGCCTCTTTTTCTCTGCCTTCCATCGCCACACGAATTTTTCACATTGATGCCAAGGAATGTACGATTTATTTGGTTAGGTTCTCAAAGAATTTACCTAACCGCACTTGTGTGTGTGTGTGTGTGTGTACGTGTGCCTGTAAGTGTATCTGTGTGAATGTGTGTGTGTGTGTGTGTGTGTTCACGCGTGAATATTTTGGTGTTGCCGTCAGAATCTCTACATCTAGAACACACACTCACTCACATACAAACGCATACACACAAGCATGCGTGCATACAAAGAGCCCGCATATATCACGCAAAATCTTGACGTGTGTATGTCGGTGTGCGTGTGTGTGTTTGTCTGCGTGAGAGAAAGGTGTTCCCATGACGTGGATGCTGTGTGACACACACACACACACACATACACAAACTCCCAAGAATGTCAGTGTGTATTCACGTATGCGTTGTGAATGAGGCAGAGTTAGAGTGTGTGTGTATGTGTCAGAAGAGAGAGTATGAGACATGTCGTTGTTGAAAATGTGAGCAAGGAATGTGTGTTTGTGTGTGTGTGTGTCTGTGTGTGTGTGTTACCAACTTGTTTCCTTGACAACACACACACACACACACACGCGTAAATAGTATTAGAAAATCATATGATCAAATCATATTGCTTTACGCTCATTTGATTTGGATTCCAACCTTATCCACTAAAATGCAGAACATAGTGCACTCGCAAAGTGGACTTGTAATTGAGAAGATGCAGTTTCAAATCCACTCGCGAGTTTGTTATTATTACTATTATCATTAATTACAGGCAAATACAGTAGCATGGGGGAAGAGTGCAAGTGCACTATTACCACCCTGCGGTGGCCCCATGTACTGGAAGCGCCTAAACGATGCACAGAAAAAAGAGAGCTCGCGAAAAGCAGAGGTTTCAGTCAGGAAAATGAAAACTAATGATGAAAAAAGTAAAAGGAATAAACGATTAATCAAATTAAATCAAATCAAATCAAAAGGCTAAATAAAAGTCGTGCAACAGATGATTAAGTAACGCAAAATCAACTAGAACCACACCGAGGGCGGTGGGCACAGGCATCTCAATTAAGACATCATATGATGGGATTTGCACGTCCATTTATCAAAGCAAATGCTCATCTAATAAGTGGCACAGCTAGCATACACACGCGTCTGTGTATGTCTGTGTGTTTCAGTATCACTGTGGACCCCCAGCTGTTCAGCCCATCCCCTGCCCTCTGTTGCCCCGTAGCTGGGTGGTTCATTGAGTGCGCGCGTGGAGGTGGCCACTGCGCGTGCAGGGCAGATGAAGTTCGAGATAACATCTCCTCGTGCTACCTGCCATCTCGTTGTCTCGTGACACCCCCCCCCATCTGCCCTCACTGCTGCATCCCCCCACCACGTCACAATACGGACCCCCGCTGGCTCTCTAGCGAATGCTCGTTTTTCAAGCGCTTGTTTTTTTGCGCACACACACACACATACATACACGTTCTGGAATGTTCCGACTGGGTGCCTGGTTGTAAAATTACAAATCACAAAAAACTGCGATACAAAAACAATAATACATGTTGAAATACACGCTTATACGCATATATATATATACACACGATTAAATCTTTATTATAACGAAAAAGGACTTACAACACTTTCCTAAGAAAATGTCTGTTTTGAATTTTCCGTGTGTGCGTGTGTTTAAATTGTTTCCCATATTTAAATATTCAATTGAAACTAGTGATTAAAAAAAAACGTTTTTTGGTGGCGGTTTTTTTTTGCAAAAAAACATGTTATATTAGTTTTTTTTGTTTTTTTAGAATTAGCTCCAATTGTCATCGGATGTTAGATTTTAGTACATAGAAATGAGTTCAATTGATGTTTTGTACATCTTAACGTGTCTTATTTCAAAGTTAATTTGATAATAGTATAAATAACAAGAATATTTATCAATAAATACCCCAGGAGACTGTTTGAAAGTGCATCCTGGTCCGGTGGTTTAGATTTTTTTCATTGAGAAAACCCATGTTTTTAAAGATGGTTTTAATTATGTGGATATTTGAAATAATTTGTCAGCATAACAAAACAAATTCATTGAATAATCATTTTTTTTAAAAGAAACCATGTTTTTATGAAAAAATGCAATGATGTTTTTCAAACTGGTTTTAAATTCGTTTTATTAATGTACAGGTCCAGAAAATGTTTGCAGCAGAACAAGACAAGCTAATTGGTTGGTCAAGTGTTTTTTTGACAAACGTTCATTTAAACTAACGCTTTTTAATGAAACAATGTTTTCTAAAACAGTATCTATGTAAGATAGATTTGATTGATGTACGTTCAAATACCTTTTGTATAGCAAGTAGCCTGCTGGTACGTATAAGCGGCTGGTTAAGCCACTTAATTTAAACTGTTCTTTTATACCATGTTTTTATTTCAAAATATGTTTTTTTGAAAAATTGTTTTCGTAGATGTAGAGATTGCGAAAAAAAATTGGCGGCAGATCAAGGAAAGTTGAACCAAATTAACTGTACATAGAAGTGCCGCACAGTACCGTGCAAACAATGATATTAGGGCTTTCAGACACATTATAACAATTATATTGTGCATATTTCATGATAATTCAATTTGATAGGGTCACTAATAGCATGAATAACCCATGTGTTGATAAAAATAATTCATTTAACATCCCAAGTATATCATTTCCATAATTTAAATTCTTTGCATGACTCTTAAAAAAAAAAAAACGTGTTTTTTGGTCGCGTTTTGAGGTCGCATCTCTGATTGAAACACACTACGAAAACACACACACACGCATATATGTGCAAATATTTGTCAGTGAGAGTGCGAGTATATATATATATATATATATATATATACACATATATTGATTGAAATTGTACTGAAAAGCCAGCTTATTGGAGTACAATAAAGCAATTTACTTACTTTACACTTGATCAACGTGTATAAACATAAGATCGGAATAGAGAAGATTGACAAAGATGATTGCTTAGTGTGCGATGGATCAGATAGAAGAGATGATGGCAGTAAACTGAAAAATACGAGGTGTATTAGCAATGTGAAATTGTTCACAGCTTCACTAGTAGGTGTGTGTGTGGACGCATGGAACGGTTAGAGTGCACAAATAGTGAATGCAGTAAGTGTATTGGAAAATTCAAAGAGAGGCTGGATAAAGCTGGATATTAACAAGGAGACAGCTTGACAGCTCGAGCTTAACTCATTTACTGTAGCTACGAATATGTGAGTACAAACACACACAAAGCGTTTATTACATCGAGTAGACAAACGTCACACGGTAGAACAATGTAAATCACACACACACACACACACACACACACACACACACATACAAACACACACACAGCGAAGGCGTAACCTATCGACTCTCTCAAACAACTTCATCGCTTTGCGTAGCCATCATAAAAATGTTTTTAATAGCAAAATCGAAAGCCCACACGATCCCTCCCACTCTCTCACACACACAATGACATCTTGCGGCAAATAACAAAAGCACCGAGAGCCCATCTTGGCGCGGTGAAGTGCAAACACCATAATTTTGATTTCATGCATGCAAACACGTGGCGCGTAAAATAACCACAATAATTATAGTGATAATAATAAATTTCGTTGCAAGGCGCAATAAGGTGCAAGGAAAGGCACGTGAATTGTGTGAAATGTGATGACGTGTGATAATGATTACAACCAAACACTACCCAGCTGTGTGTACAAACACACACACACACGCACATACAGCGTCGTAATACGAAATACAGAAAGCACCACGGCTAAAACACACACACACACACACACACACACACACACACACACACACACACACACACACACATACTGCCAGGCAAGAGCAACCCCACTCGACAATACAAACTAGAGGCATATATACGTATAATCTTTCAAGCAGCACACAAAAACTGATAAAACACACACACATACATATATAATATGCATGTTTAATAGTGCTGGTGCATGTTTATGAGTACAAATAAATGTGCCTGTGAGTATATGTGCATGCATGAATGTGCGACTGTTTTTCATATGTATACGTGTGTGTATCATTTCTTAGTCTATACATGTGTGTGTATGTGTATGTTTGCCTTTCTCTCTGTGTGTGTATGTGTATGCAAGTGTCGGCCTGTGTGTGTGTGTGTGTATATCCTTGTGTATGTATAGGTGTATGTGTATGTATCTGTTTGTGTGTGTGGGCGCGTGTGTATGTAAGTGTCTGTCTGTGTGTATATGTGTGTGTCTGTGTGTATATGAGTGTGTCTGTGTGTATATGTGTGTGTTCGTGTGTATATGTGTGCGTCTATGTGTATATGTGTGTGTCTGTGTGTATATATGTGTGTCTGTGTGTGTGTGTTTGTGTGTGCGTTCGTATGTATATGTGTGTATACGTGTGTGTTTGTGTGTGTATGTGTTTGTTTGTGTGTGTGTTCGTGTGTGTATGAGTTTGCGCGTGTGTGTCTATCCTTGTGTATGTGTATATCTGTACGTGTATGTATGTTTGTATGTGATTCAGACAGGCAGACTGCTGTGCACCCACTGTCTGTTGTTGAGCTGCCGCAACACGCCGCTTACAACCCGCTCACAAACCTGGTCTGGCTGCGCCTCTGCGCCCGCACCGCCGCCCACATTCACCAGCACCGCGCCTGTCGTCGTGCTGCTCCTCCTGTCGTCGGCTAGCAGAGTCTTGGCGTCGCGCGCCGTTATTCTGCCGGACGTCAACGCGTCGTGCAGCTGGCGCACGTGACGCGACGTCTTGTAGTGCAGCTGCACGTTGATCGACGGCGCTGACTGGTGTAGCAGCAAGGAATCGGCAGCCTCGCCGTCAGCGGCAAGCAACATACACCGAGCATGCGGCGATGTGCCGGACGCACCGCCGCCGTCACCGTCACTTGACGGAACGGCAAACAGCTCGTTGTGTGTGGTCGCAAGGTGCGCGACCAACTGCGATGCCAGTGGTCCCTGTACCACCACGACGACGGGCGCCGCGGAACCGCCACTAGAACCGGAGTCGGATGGTAACCGCTCGACGCGCTCGTAACCGCAGCTGGCGGTCATATCGACGCTGCACGCCGCCGTCACGACCGACTGCACGGCGGCCAGCGTTGGCAGCGAGTCGGCACATTCAGGCGATGAAGAGCTCGTGATGATGTTGCCCTGGTGCTGCTGTTGAGCCGGCAGTTTGGAGCGACGGCGAAAGAAAGAGCGACGCAGTGAGACAGAACCACCACTGCCACCGCCGCCGCTGATGCGTTTATCAGTCACATTGCCGGATATGACAGCCGAGGAGGCGGACGAAACAGTGGCCGACGCACTGGGAATCAGACCGCAGTAGAGACGCCGTCCGTCGGCCGGATCAACGAGCCAGGCGCGCCACACGCCCGGCCGTCCGCCGTACATCGTGCTGTCCACCAGCAGAATGTCGCCCTGCTGAAAGCCCAGTTGTCTCTCACCACCGCCGCCGATGCTCGTGTTGTTCTCGTGATCGCCGCGACGCGAGAACAATGCTCGAACGTACAGCCGGTCGCCGGCCGTGTGACGCACGCGGCGGTGTTGTCGTGGCTGCCAGACGACACGCACGCGCAAACACCCGCCGCCTCCACCGCCGCCGCAAGAGTGGCACAGCGCCGCCACCGCTTGTTCAACAGTGGCCAGTCGCAAATCGACAGCATTCACCGCCAGCAGCCGATCTCCCACGCATACGTCGTCTCCGTCGTTCACATCGCCGCAACGACAGCAGCCGTCGCTAAAAGAACGCCGTCGCTGGCTGATCACGGCCGGCGTCAGCGAGTCGACAAACACGCCGACTGCGTTGCCGCCGACCACACGCACCGGCAGTACGTCGGCCGACGGATCCGGCGATGCGGCGGCGACCGGCAGGTGTATGACGGCATCGCGAGCCTCGCATTCCTGGTCGCCATCACCATCATCTTGTTCATCATCATCGTCCTCATCACCCGGCTGTAGCTGCGGTGGAGGCGGGCGGCAGTCTTCAGTGACGGATTCATCGTCCGAGCCGCTCGCCGCACGCTCGTGACCGCGGCGACTGCGACGGTTACGGCGACTACGGCAGCTGCTGCGCCGGTGCGGCAGCTCGCCACGTCGTCGCACCACCGTGTCGCAGCGCTGCAACGCACTGGCCATCAAGCCCGGCTGCACGGCGGCAGACAGAGGCGACGCAAGCGGGGCACGCAGTGTTGAACTGCCCGAGCAACACAGACTGCCGCCTATCTCCGTCCCTGCCGCCGTCGCCGCGGCCGCCGATGTAGAAGACGACGATGATTCTGCTGAATGAAACGCGTCCACACTCTGGTCATAAGGCGGCGCCTGCTGCTGCTGATGTTGTTCTTGTTGCTGTTGTTGGAAGCGACGCGGGTTGTACTGGGCGAGAATGCGCCGCGAGTCGCCGCATTGAGACAGCACGCTGGCGGCCATGCGATGATTGGCCGAGCGCAAGTTGATGCCGCACACCTCGAGAATCTGGTCGCCAACCTGCGTGTGCGTGACACACACACACACACACACACACACACATTGTACAGTAGGACATTTAACGAAAAACATGAAATTTGAACGACTCGTTAGCGAAACAACTGAAAAATACATCGGCACCCCTAATTGAACGGCCTCTGATTAATCATTCTCGTTTGGCAATAGCTATGATTGGTTTTTATTAGTGAATTTGTGATTGCTTACCAGTAATCACCATGTATTTGTGAGTTTTGTTAAATAAATATGCATACATTACCTGGTTCTATATTTAAACCACAAAATATCATCGTATCTTTTCGATTTTCTGACTAGCTAGTCTAGAGTGACACCGTCTGATTGAACGTCACCACGGGGGAAGGCATGAAAAATAAAACGGCATGCCGCTCTAGTAGAGGTTTTACGCTATGCTTGTTCTTGTACAAAGTGCACGTGTGTGTGTGTGTGTGTTTTGTGTTAGTTTGTGTATATGTGTCGTTTGTTCCTTGTGTCAATTTCCTTTGTTCATATATGAGTGTAATAAACTTGATTGGCGTACTTAAATTACGTGTTGTGGCATTGCTATTCAGGTATATGTGGGCGATGATGATGTTTTATACGTTCGTATGACCTTGTATGTGTGTCTGATGTAACAGATTGTATCTATTTGGATGTTGTTTCTGTCTGTATGTGTGTATGTGCGCTTTAGAAATAACTATGTGTAAAGCGCTTAATAAGTGTTCAATAAACTGAAACTAAACTGAAACTGTGTGTGTGTCAGTGTGTCAGTGTGTGTGTGTGTGTGTGTGTCAGTGTGTGTGTGTGTGTTGCTCACCTGAAGACACACACGCTCGGCCAGACTGCTCGGCTGCACCTCGGACACAAACACACCGCCGTCCACACTGCAACTGATACTGATGCCCAGCGGCTGGTCGCTGCTCTCAATGACAATCTGCCGCAGCGCGCCCGGCCGCACACCGCCCGACGTCACCTCGTCGTCCGTCAAGTCGCCGTATTCATCCGACTCGCCGGCTGATCTCACCATGTGCACGCTGAAGCTGGGCACTGCAGCAGCCGTCCAGCCGCCGCCACCGCTGCTGCACGGCTCCAGCTCGCAGCTGCCACTGGTGGTGGTCGTGTGAGAACGCACCGACACCGTCGACGGAGTGCGGTCACATCCGCTGCTGGCAGTCGACGGCATGCGCACACGACGCAGTGGTGGTGGCGGCGGCGGCGGTACGGCAGCGTCCGTCATCAAATAGCCAGCGCAGCGAGTGCTCGACGTCGTCGCCGGCAACGTCATCAGTCGGCCGCCGCGATCCGGCGGTGGTGGCGGCGGAGGCGGCAGAAAAACCGCCGACAATGGATTGACGCCGCCGCACGTCATGGGCAATCCGGCGAAAGCGGAATCGACAAGAGCAGCGGCAGTATCGGCCGGTGCTCGGCGCAGGGAAGAGCCGCTGGCTATTTTAACACCGCCGCCGCCGCCGCTGCTGCGCTTGCCGTAGTACAACTGCAGTCCGTGTTTGTCCAGCTTAACCGACTTGACACTGAAGTCGATGCTTGTATCGGACGACGGGCTGGCACTGGTGGCTGGCGCATCGCCACCACTGGCCGCGCCACCAATGGCGGTCGCCGTCGCCGGCACTGGCGCGTCGTGCGACCGCGACGACGGACGACAGAAGACGGCGCTCATCACTGATAGCTGCGGTCGCCGACGCGTCCGGCCGACGTGCGACAACGTGGCTGCAGCCGCCGCGCCACTAGAAATTTTCAGCTGGCCGCCGCTATCTTGGCTGTCGGCCGCCTGACACGACGGTGGCGCCCTCACACCGATCGTGGCGACCGGCGCAAGCTGGCAGCGCGGCCAAGTGCCGTTGGCGTGACGCTGCCGACCTCCACCGCTGCTGCACATCGATGCGTCGCACTGTGTTGTCTCCTCGGCGGCGAGCACGGCGTCGATTTCGTCGAGCGCGTACTGCGTCTCGTCGTCCAAACACGACGACGATGAACGGCACCGCAGCTTGCCAGCTCGGGCGGCGGTGACGCGCGGCGAGGCTGACTGACGGCCCCGCATCTCTGCCGAGTCGTGTGACGCACGGACAGAGCTGGAAACAGCGGCGTGCGAGGCGACCGCACGAGCACTGCGCATCATGTCGCGCATGAAAGCCAGTGCACCACGCGCCGACTCCTTCTTGGACACCTTGCCGCAGCCGCCGACGCCACTGCTGCCGGATGATAAAGTATACCGGCCCGACATATTGGCCACGCCGGACACGGTCGCCGCATCAAGCGCCTGACCGGTCCCGCCAACAGTCGCTGCCGCCGCCGCCGCCACCGGCTGTACACTGATAGATAGTGACGGACTGCCGGCGCTGCTGGCCGCATCCAGCATGCGCTGTGCCACGTCGGCCGGACAGTGTACATCCAGCGGCCGTCCGTTGATCTGCAGCACGCGGTCGCCGACCGACAAGCCCCGCTGTCGCTGCTGCTGCGGTGGTGGCGATGTCAGCTGCACGCGACGCTTGTGGAGCGCCGCACTGCCGGAGCCGTCAATGTGACTGATGTACACGCCGTGCGCTAGATGCAGTCCGTGATGAACCACGCCGCCGTCGCCGGCAAGATGCACGGTGTTGACGCGAGTACGTCGCCGCACACGCACCACCACCGTCGCATCGGCCGCTCGCAACAGCTGCAATGTATGCCGACACACCTCGCCACCTCCACCGCTACCTGACGTCGTGCGCCAAGAACCGACGCTCACCAGGCGGTCGCCGGTCATCAAACGACCGTAGCAGGCGCCCGACGTAGCCACCCGCCGTACCACCGGCTCTCCGTCGACCGACGCCGCCAGTGTGAGGCCCAGCGAACGACGACGAGTCGGCGTCGAGCCCGTCGCTGCCGATGCGGCCGCTCGCCACGGCTGCAGCAACACGTTGAACTCGGCCCAGCCGCCGCCGCCACTGTCACCGGCGGCGTTGACGTCCGTCAAGTCACACTCGGTGGACGTCGTGTGCACACAGCGAGGCGGGGCCAGGCCGCAGTCTGCACATTGATCGGTCGTGCCGTCACAGAGCGACGACTGAGGCGGCGACAGACGACCCGAATCAACGCTGTCCTTGCTCTTGCCGATCACGTGAAGGCCTGAACTGCTACTGCCGGTCGGCGAGACGTGCCGCCGTCGCCGGCGCTGCTGCTGCACGAGCTGCTCGCGCAGCCGCTGAGTCTCGGCCTGCAGCTGCTCGTTGAAGCGGCTCAACTGTGAGGCGCGCAGCTCGGCCGCCGCACACTCGTCCTGCAGCCGATCCATCTCGCCGTGCACCACCGACCGTTCCGACATAATCTTGTTGATCTCCATCAAGGCAGCGTCGCGCTCCTCGCTCATGCGCTGCAGCTGCCGCGCGCTGTGGCCGCATCCGGCACGCATCTCCGCCAGCTCGGCCGCCGCGGCATCGTGCTGACGCTTGGCACGTGCGTACAGCTGCCGAAATTCATCGCGCTCGCGCAACGCACTGTCCCAGTGCCGGATGGCGGCCGCTGCCGAGCACTGCTGATCAGCCGATGCCGTTGATTCGTGTAGACGCGCGCGCAGCCGCCGCACCTCGTCCTGACTCAGCTCCAGCTTGACGGACAGTGCCGCGTGCGCCGCCAGTAGCTCATCATTGCCGCCACCGCCGCCGGCAGCCGTCATATCATCCGTCTGCGGCACACTGTCGCTCACACTGCCACCGCCCTGTCTCAACTGAACGAGAAGCCGGTCTCGCTCGACGCACACGTCGGCGAACTGCGCGCGCAACGAGCCCGCCTCAGCGGCCACCGCCTCCAACTTGCCGAGCGTCACCTTGTGTCGGCCGCGACAGTAGTCGGCATCGCGCTCGGCCGCCTGCCGCGCATCGCCCAGCTCGGCCAGCTGCTGGTGCAGTTGTTCCAGCTGTCGTCGCAGTCGTTGCGTCTCGGCTACAGCGGCGGCCGAGGCCGGAGGTGAGCGCTGGGAGACGTGCGGCCGCGTCAGCGTCGTATGCGGCGAAACAGCGGCCAACCGTCGCAGCGCGCCGTCACGCTCGGCGGTGGCGTGCGCCAGTTGTTTGCTGAGCGCGTCGCGATCGTGCGAAACCAGCTTGAGTTCGGCGCGCAGCAGCGCCAAATTGGACTGCTGCAAACTGAAGTCCTGCGGCGACACGACCACGGCCGGAGACGCGGCCGGAGACGGAGACGAACGATATCCGGCCGACATGCAGCGCAGACCGCCGGACACCGGCGGAAAGGCCGCCGCTGCCGCTGACGGAACGGCGACGCGCGCGGCGGCCGTCGATGGAGACGACGCGTGCTCCAGCGGCCACAAGTCGCCGCATGCCGACGGCGAGCGCACCGACATAACCCGCGTCAGCTCACAAACACATCTGCGCCACACACAAACACACACACAAATACACACAATCTTAAATAGTTTCAGTGCAAGAGAAGCCAGAGAAAAGTACAACTGACTTGATTGGTGGAAAATCTAGCAGAGGGGATATAACACAGAATATAACACAGAAATTATCAATAGCTAAAACAGATGAAAACGCCGAAAAAGACAACTTTTCAAAATACCCGTACGAAACGCTGCTATAGACATAGTTAGATATAGTTAGATCACACACACACACACACGCCCAAACAAGCGCGCCGCATATCAAAAACATAGAAACTATGAAGTGAGAGAGAAAGAAACACACAGATAAGAATAAGGAAATACAAAAGTAGGAATTGTAAATTTTACAGTGGTAGAAAACAAGATGCAGCGGTTTTGTTAAAACCGGTTTGAAGTGTCCGAAAGCACAAGCGACAAGCAATCGAGAAAAAATAATGAAAAATGTGGCGGGGCGGTGTTTAGATTGTCCTGAGTTTTCTTCAGCGTATTGACAGATTTTTGCGTCTGTTTTTAACACTGAGTTTCCGAAGCTATATATAGGTGATAAGACAGGTAGTAAGTTCGAGTAAATTCATTCTTGGTTGAAATTAAGAGTGCGAGACAATAATGACGAATGTAGAGCGAAACAGTAGAAGCAGTGATATATGCCCAGTCTGTGATATTCTGGTGGGAAAGAATGAAAAGAGGTTAGTCTGCAATTTGTGTGATATGTTGCATCATGCCAGTTGTGAGAAAATGCCAAAATATGTGTATATACTCCTGGCAGAAAACGAGGTTAGCACTATTCACTGGTATTGTACCAAATGTAACAAAGTGTTTGGCAAAGTTGTAAAGCAAATTGCAGCCGTGTCAAAATGACAGGATAGTATTGAAAAACACATGGGTGCTATGGAAAGAACCACCAATGAACAGCGGCAGAGATTAAGAGAAGAAATTACCAATTTGTCGTCAAATTTGTGAGCCGAATTGAAGGAAGAGTCTAGTCTTTCAGGAGCTAAAAGCAATCTAAAAGAGCTTACCAAAGAGATGAAAAGTCTGAAAAGCCATATCCGAGATATTGACATCAAGCCGTACTAACTGATAAAAACTATGCCGAAGCTGTAAAGGAAGCAGCTGTTCCAGTATTGCAGAATAGTATGAAGGATGAGATGGAGCAGCTTCGGAAGAGGCAGGCAATTCAAGAGGTACAACTCAAGGAAAGCCAAGAAGCTGGAATTAGAGAATTAAGGGATGAAGATGCAAGGATGAACAATATTATCGTATTCGCAATACAAGAAAGCGAGGAGAAAGAAGGCATCAAACGGAAGAAAGATGATGACGCTTTTATGAGCCAGTTTTTGAGAGAAGGACTGGAATTTGACATGAAACAGAACGAATCTATGAAACTATCCAGGATAGATGAACTGGATGAAGCAAGTGTGCGGCCTAGACCAGTTTTGGTTGAATTGGAGTCATCAAAAGTGAAGATGTCGCATGCTAGAAACCTCAAAGGAAAGGAAAATACAAGAACACTGTTCTACATCATGATTTGACCAAGCAACAGAGGAAAAAATAGAAGAAGCTTGCGTTAGAGCGAAAAGAACTGGAGAACGAGTAATCGGGGGACTATATCTTCAGAATCAGAGGTTCACCTGGCAAAATGTCCATAAGGAAAATAAGGAGACATCACTGGACTCAAAGGCCACAAAAAGTATAGTTGAAGGTAGAAAAGTAGAGTTTCACAATTTCCGTGATCGATCAAAGTGTTCCATGTTGTTTAACTGCTGGTACTGTAATGCGGATGTGTTAACTAACAAAATGGTTGAGTTGAGAACAACAATTTCGAATGCTGATATTTCCCCAGATATCATAATGATCAATGAAGTTAAGCCTAAGACTCCAAGATACATGCCAATGTAATCGGAACTGAAACAAATTGGTTTCATTATGTTTTCTAATCTGAATAAAAGCGGTCGTGGAAATGTGATTTATGCCAACAACCATCTTCAAGCAAGAGGTTGGTTTCAATAGTGACTATTGCGAACCTGTCTGGATTGAGATTGATGTGATGGGAGGTGATTTGCTGCTAGCTGGATGCATACACCGAAGTGCTAACAGTGAAGCGGAGAATACTAGCAGGTTGAACAAATTGCTGCAGGAGGTGGATAAACACAAGGCATCACCTTTTTTGGTGGCAGGAGATTTCAACTTCCCGAAGATAGACTGGAAAGATGGGCATACAGATGGCGATGAAACTAGCGAGGAGTTTTTATTTCTTGAAACACTGAGAGATATTACTGGTATCAGCAATTAGCATTTCCCACTAGGGCTAAAGGAACGGATCATCCATCCTACATCCTAAGGAAGACATGGTTGAAAATATGGAATATTGTTCTCCTCTAGGCAAGAGTGATCACGGAGTCATTGAAGTTACCTATAAAGCCTATACAAGACGAGAACATAGGAAACAGAAAATTACATTATAATAGATATTATATTATATTATGATATTATAATAGAGGGGATTACAATAGCATGAAATCCAATCTGACTATATGTTGGAGAGAAAAAAAATGGTAAGAATATTGAGGACAAATGGGAATGCTAAAAAGAAAAAATCTTACAATTAGAACGGGCACATGTTCCAGAAAAGAACAGTCAAGAGCTTCACATTGAGCATAAGGATGGAATGGCTCTGGATCCCAAGATACGAGCTGAAATCAACAAGAAACAGGTGCTGGCACAGATCTATTGAGACGAAGGATCCTGATAAGCATAAACTATACTGTAGGCAGAGGAACAGGGTGAGGAAGATGACTCGAGAAGAGGGTTCGAAGGCCAGACTGGCCAAATCTGAGCCGAAATAATTCTGGACGCATGTGAAGCGGAAATTGAAATAATCTGCTAATATTGCAGACTTGAAAGTTGAAAACAATGGAAGGACAGAATTTGTTACAAGGAATATTGAAAGGACTGAAGTATTGTCGAAACATTTTGCTCAAGTCTTCACGAAGGTGGACAAGGCGTACAAAAATTTCTCGGAAAAGACAGATGTTATTAATGATTTGGTGATCACTCAACAGCAGGTGATGTAACAACTGAATGGATTGAAAACTGACAAATCTCCGGGTCCTGATGGACTTCATCCCAGAGTGTTGACAGAACAAGAGAGGAAATATGTAAAGTCATCATGTAACAGGGAAAATACCAACAGACTGTAAGTTAGCAAACATCAGCGCAATTTTCAAAAGAGGCAATAAATCTGACCCGAGTAGTATCGACCGGTGAGTTTAACCAGTGTTGTTTGTAAGATCATGGAGAAAAGCATTCGTACTCAAATTCTAGACGATGTGAAGATACTGGGAATGCTTTCTTCACGAGAAGGTCAACGGTTATCCAGATGTTGAATGTTGTGGAAGAATGTACTAGAGAGTGAGACGGATGTTGTCTACATGGATTTCCAAAAAGCCTTCGATAAAGTTCCACATCATAGATTGCTCCAAACATTGGAAGAATACGGTATACCTGGACAGATATTGAAATGGATACCATCGTTCTTGGTGGGAAGAAAACAAAGAGTGCACATAAAAGGTGAATATTCAGGATGGCAACAAGTGTAGAGTGGTGTACCACCAGGGAGTGTATTTGGGCAAATTATCATCATCTTATTCATCAACGATTTGCCTTGTAATGCTCAGTCGAGGATATATATGCTTGCGTATGATACAAAGATATTTAGGCGGATCGATTCACAGCAAGATTGTACGATGCTACAGGAAGATTTTAATCAACTTCAAAAATGGTGAGTAAAAAATCAACTACCATTTCACCCTGACAAACATTTGAAAATCCACAGCAAGCATTGAACACATTTATTGACAAGATATCACCTCGGAAATAATGAGCAACAAGCTGACAAACAGCAAGTCAAAGTTGAAAAGGACCTAGGAATCATGACTGTTGAACACCTTTCTTTCTCAGCCCATATCCGGAGTAAAGTTACTAAAGCGAACCAGATAATGGGTCTGATACGACAAACGTTCAAACATCTGGACATTCCAACGTTCCGTCGTCTTTTCAAAGCTATAGTGAGGCCTCACCTGGAATACGGCCAGGTCTCTGGTTTGGCCTCTGTAGCTGAAAAAGGATATAACTACCATTGACAATGTCTTAAGGAGCGCATCTAATAACATTCCTGGTGTACATGTTATGACATACCAAGAAAGGATAAGATTGTTGCAGCTGTATATTATGATATATAGGAGAACGAGAGGAGAAATGATCGAGATGTATAAAATTATAAATAACAAATTTGACAAAGAAGTGAATATGCGATTCGACGAACATAAAGGAGTGACTCGAGGAAATTGTATGAAGGTGATAAAGCCTAGATGTCGAACTAGAAGGCGGAAAATGTATTTATCCGTGAGGGTAGTGGATGTGTGGAATAGTTTGTCGAATAATATTGTGGACGCACCAAATATTGCATCCTTTGAAAGACGAATAGATAAGTGGTGAAGCATACAAAAAATTAAAAATGATCCCATGGTGACAACTATTAGCGCTACTCGCCAAGATTTATTACCGCTACTCGCCAAGATTTTACTGTGATGCAGATCTGGACATAGAGGCCGACCAGGTCTGCGTCCAGTAACGCCTTAACGTAAGGTAAGGTAAGGTAAAATCCAGATAGAGCCCACTCTAGAGCTCCACTTATACAACAGTAATATACCGCTGTAATTCGATACGACATGCCGAGTGTACTGTATAAGGGTGATGATTCACCGCGAACGAATGATTAACCTGGTGAAAATTGAACATAAAAACACCATGAAAACCATATCGAACATATTTGATTTCAAAATAAATAGCAAAAAACTCACGAGACGCCCCAACAACTGAACACAGATCAAGCAGAAACACTATACTTCTGTAAATTCGTTGAGCTCACATCGGTTTACGACGAATGCTCTACATAGAGTTGCCAAATTATAAACAATTTCACCTCAATTGATCATATTTCCATTTCAAATATCTTAAAATGAAATTCAATTCTAATCCTATTCTCAGTTGTATTCATTAATTTACCAATTTGCCAGTGTACGAAAAATAAATAATATATAATGTAAAGTACATTTCATTATATTTCATTTCGTTTATTTCAATTCTGTCCCTATTTACATAAATAAATAGTGACAAGAAGTCGACAGAAGCCAAAGCTTTTTCTAAGCCGACCCCTTCAACACATCAATTTTATAAACACAAAGCATCACATGAGTATATAAATAATTGAATAATTCATTAGCACAATTTCACATTTACATTAAAGTTAAACAATACATGGACAGAATTTCACATCAATATAAAGCAAATTCATACATACAATGGATAGAAGTAGGGAAGTAATGAGATGACAAAACAGTGTTGAGATAAATAATTAGCGATTACCAATCGATCAAGTTCGTTATTTGAGTTTATTGGGTGCACCGGCCTCTGGACCATACGGCACTCCTCTACCGATTGAGCTAGAACCGATAAAATATAAGTACAAGTCATCATTCAGAAAATTAGCTAAGAGGATGGGATTCCTCGATCAAGTTATTTGTACTTATTGTATAGCCAATTAGATGATGAGTCACTATAATTTATTGTGTGCTATTTCAAATTGCTAGTTTTAGGGTGTGCTTCTCATTGATTAAATTTTTTTTAATGTTCTCGAAATTCTGCATTGTTTTGCTTTTTGTTCAATACGTTTTCGAGTTCATCAATTGTAACGCCGGTGATGCTTAAACTAAATTGTCTGCAACGGTTTCTACTGAAAATTTTTGAGAATTCTTCAGGGTGTCTCGGGTTCTTCTGAACCATTAGTTGCAGTTCTTTAGGTAGAAGATTTTGGCATGCCTTATACATATGAGATGCTATGTTCAGGTTTCATGTTTCATGTTTCAAATTCATGTTTTTAGTTTCGCGAAATATAACCTGAGTTTTGCGAAACAGTTGTAATAAACGTAATACATGTAGCAGTTGGTAATATGGCACCTTTAAAAATACAATATGTGATATTACCGTGAGAAAATGGTTCATCGAAACGCCGCATGGGGGGCGCTGGTAGCATCATTCAACAACCTCTGCTGCACTGTTCATTGAGCTCGCTGGTGCCCAGTAGTACTCCTCCAGGTGTGTTGGGAACACTCACCAAGCTTCTGAGCACTCCTTCTCACAGGAGGTACGTGAGATTTTGTGCTATTTCAGCTAAATAATTATCGATATTTAAAAATGTTTTTCATAAGAAGGAAAATTTTCGAAGATATTTTGTGCGTGTGTCAGTGTGTGTGTGTGTGTGTGTGTGTGTGTGTGTGTGTGTGTGTGTGTGTGTGTGTGTGTGTGTGTGTGTGTGTGTGTGTGTGTGTGTGTGTGTGTATGTGTGTGTGTGTACACTAGGTACATTTTTATTACACTGGGAAAATGGTTAAATTTATGCATACAACTGAGAATAGGATTAGGATTGAATTTCATTTTAAGATATTTGAAATGGAAATATGATCAATTGAGGTGAAATTGGTTAAAATTTGGCAATGTGTGTGTGTGTGTGTATGTGTATGTGTTTTTATCAACTATTTTCGTGTAGCAGCTTGTTTTCATGTTTAACAGCGTATAACAAAATGAAAACAACTGAAAAGCTGTAGTACTTTCTCCATTTTTTAGGTGTATTTAATATTTGTTGAACATTTGAATTTTTTGTAAAAAAAAATAATAATGAATACTATTAAATATTAATTATTATAAAATACTAATTATTATTAAGCATTAAATATTAAATACTTTAGTTGCTTGCACACCCAGTAATTAGTGCATTTATCTGGGAATATACCACATTTGCATATGTCTTTCAGATGAGTTCTGTATGTGAGCTTTGGCTGCAGGGGGCTGCCGCCGCAGGCGATATTACCAAGTGCTGCCATCTACTGGACTCGGGCTACATTAACGTGGACTGTAGTGATAGTGTGAGTGTGAGTGTCGGCCTAATGTTGTCTGTGATTTCGCCGTATATCAAATTCCTAAATGTATCACGAGAGAGCAGGGTATTTGTATCAGTATTTTTGTATAGACAAGCGATTTAGACAATTAGACAAGCGATTGAAATTAATTAAATTCGAATCAGATAATAGGCACATGATAAAATAAACAAATATAAAACTTGATGTAAATTGAACTACTAAATTTGTAGACACTATATATATTTAAACACATAAATAATAAATAAAACACACACGCACACACACAGCCGGAATACTTCATGCTTCAATAGATATTCACACACACACACACACATACATACATACATGTTCAGCTGACAACTTATGTCACGTGGGAAAGCTCCCGTGAACACACACCCACACACACACACCGATGTACACACACGGCTATGGTAGTTAAATACTGTTTATTTCTCACAGTACCACCAGAACGCACACAACCACACAGTTTGTGTTGTCCTCACACACACACACACACACACACACACACACACAAACTTAAACACACATACACACACAAATACATACAAGCACACACACATACAAACAGATGTACATACACACATACAAACACACACACACACATAGAAACACACACACACATACACATGTACACACACACATACACACACATACACATGTACACACACACACACACACACAAACACACACACACACACACACACACACAGCTGGAAACTCAATGAAGCCATACAGAAAAATAAAGGTGTGAGGTTATTTAAAATATTAAAATATATTTCCTGAACGATTTATAAATACTAGCTTCGTTGAACAAAGAAAATTAATACATCAAAGTGGTGAAGAACATTGAGTGACATTTTAAGTTGTAAATATTCCTTGTTGAATTTTTTCATCAATTCCATGGGTTTATGTATTCTTTTTAATTAAGTTTGTGTTAATTTTAGTCACTACGTGTGCGTGTATGTGTTCAATTATACTTTGTAATTTCTTCATTGTCACACAAATTAAATAGTGGATAAAACCGACGATAGAAGTCAGACTAATCGTGAAAATCTAAATAAACCAACATTCTGTCGAACAATTTAAACGCAGAACATCTGTGTTTGTATGTGTGTGTGTGTGTGTGTATGTGTTGTTGTTATTGTCGTTTTAAGCGCGCACCAGCCAGTTGAGACTATATGGCGCGCCCCACTGTGGTCCCATCTACAGTTGTGACTCCCGGTATACTCAAGCGGAGGTGTGTGTGTGTGTGTGTATGTGTGTATGTGTGTGTGTGTGTGTGAGCAGAGTGGTACTACACCGCTAATGTTGGCGGCAGCAGGGGGTCATGTGGACTGTGTTGAATTACTGCCGCGACAATACGCAGCCCATGTCAACGCTCGCAGAACGGTGACACACACACACACACACACACACACACACACACACATACACACACACACACACACACACACACACACACACACACACACACACACACACACACACACACACACACACACACAAGCTTGTTTCCCCGTTACCGCTATTGCAGTGGTTCTCAACCGGGAGATTCAATCGAACCCCAGGGGTTTGGTGAGTCAGTTTCCGAGGGTTAGGCGGTTAGGTTCACCCACTCGTGTATGATTCGTGACGTCAAGCTCTGCTTGGTCATAATTGGCTGCAGCTAATCACGCCACATCGCTTGATATTTGTGTATATGTGTCGTGATTTTTCGTTGACCATTTTCTGTTTGTTGTATTTGTTATTTGTGACGAAGTCTGGCGCAACTGCGCTGTTTCTCGCCGCACAACAGGGGCATCTGGCAGCACTGGTGCTTTTGCTGCGTCACGGAGCCAACACTGAGCTGAAAACCAAGGTAGCCGAGGCGAAATCAACTCCACCACCAACACCGCTGTGTTGCATTTGATGAATAAGTTTCAAAGACAAAACAGTTGCAAGGCACATTTTCAATGTTTCAGCGATAACTCCTGTCTCAACCGCTGAATTCAATTTGAACAACAAACTTACCGTTTATTAAGAAAACTGATTAGAACTACTGATCTGGCGTTTTGTAAATATTTTAACGGTGTATATATATATTAACGTTATATAAATGTTGTTGTATTCTAACGTTATATAAATGTATTTTGACGTTGGGTGACAATGGCGACGCACTGTCGACGTTCTCGGTGCGGCAGAATGGCGCCACGGCTCTGCACGTGGCGGCGCAGTGCGGCGAATGCGCGTGTGTGCGTCAACTTGTGAAACACGGAGCGGCCGTCAACTGCCGACTGAAGGTAGTGCTGCCAATTTGGTGATATTAGGCAGATTCTATGAAATTGACAACCAATGGAATAACTAATGTGGTACCTACATTAAAATGAACAATCATTAATCATTAATTTTAAGTTTATGTTCACGCTAAGTGTAGCTTTTTGATGTTTTCTAAAAAAACCGACAGAATCGATGATAGGTTTGAACTACAGTGTCGTATAAACTTTAAAATTCATGTCAATTTGACTGAAGTGCTAAGTCAGTTCCATTTTCCTATGTCCATGTTTTGCTCAATCCAATTGGTTTGTTCGTGCACGTGTGCGCTGGTGTGTCAACATTAGGATGGAAGCAGTAGTTTGTTTGTGGCGTGTCAGAATGGACACACGGACGTGGTGGAATTCCTGCTGAACTCCGGAGCACGGCTCGACGAAGCTAGGTACCAGCAACTTTTCAGCCAGTGACATAAATAACGCATGTTTACAACTTACAGGGTCAAGTTTTGGTCAGGTATGGCCTTCACGTTGGCATTCCCTTGTTCAACTTGATTGTATTAAATTCTCCTATGCATCTTTTCTGTACATATTTTTTCTTTTTTTCTCTGGTTTTCAAAAATACATGCATTGATTATTTGTTCTGTTTACTCAGCATTATCGGATACGTAATTGAAATGTAAATTAAAAGATAAGAAGTTTCGATCTTAACACGTGAAAATGTACTTCTAATGCTACCATTGGTATCAAACCGTTTTGAAATAATTTCTTATGCAAAAAAGTCAATTTGTCTTCAGACAAATTGTTGGTTTTTACCCATCGTCAAAAATATAAATGATTTCAACATAGAAAATACCGCTGGTTTCCGAAAAACAGTAATAGCACCTATGACGAAGTATAGGGAATTTTTTTATATAGAATACAAATTATGCATTTATTTACAGAAAAGATGGTACCACGGCACTCTGGATGGCCTCCCAGCAAGGTCACGCCGAAATTGTCCAGCAATTATTGGATGCGGGAGCAGGGGTCGATTCAGCGAGAAATGTCAGTGGTTTACAAACATTTGTTCCACAGATAATTTTAAATGACACCACTGATTTCAATTTTATTACCTCAAGAGAATTGCTTTAATAAAGAAATCAACCAAAAAAGTACCGAAGAGATTAACACAAAATTAATATTTTTGAAAATGTTTATAGCTTGTTACTGAGGTCATTGACCGATTCAAAATGATATTTCCTTCTTTCAGGACGGAGCGACGCCTCTGTTCAAGGCAGCTCATAAGGGACATGTGACCGTGGTCAGTGTACTGCTCAAACACTCACCAAATCTGGGACTGCTGCAGGTAATCACGCCATCCCATCACACACATACACAACACTTTGGAATTAACAATATGACTATGCAATGCTATGGGAGTATATTGATAGATATTGCTGGGTTTCTAGCGATGTTTCACCAACTTCGCAAGTGCGGTTTCTTCCACTGATTGAAACCAGTAAAATAAACTTAATACTAGATAAATTAGCAAACTAATACACTCCGATCCCGCCACATGATTGAATGTATTTCATGATTAAATGAACTAATTCAGGCGTTTGTCGAGGCTGAAACGCCCCCAAATAAAATCCTGACCATGAACATTTCGAGTGTAGTTTCTCATGTTCCGCCAAGACCCACATCTTTAGCTCCCGCCGGAAAAATTATGACGCCGCCTCTGTACTGAACTACTTTGCATGATCGTGCAGAATGGAGAGAGTGCACTGCACGCGGCTGCCACGTGCGGCCACGAGCACGTGGCACGTGTCCTGACACGTGCCGGCAGTGACACGTGGCTAGTCAACGTGGACGGTCTGAGCGCACGAGACCTGGCCGCGCACCACTGTCACGCAGCAATGGCACGCTGGCTGCAAGGAAACGCCGGTAGCGAGCGGTCACCGCATCAAACAGCCAGGGGGCAAACGTTGACACATAGCATGCAAACTCTTCGGTTGTGATGCGACATTGTATAGTGAATGCTGACGTGTCGTTTGCTGGACTTCGTGGTGTAGTGGTAGCACACCGCCTCACAAGTGTGAAGTACGTGGTTCGAAACCCGGCGGAGGATAATTTCTATGGGTGAATTCTATAATCCAACAGCTCCTGTCCACCCAGCAGTAAATGATGGTACCAGATATCAGTCATGTGTTGTGTCATGCATTCTGGGGAGGTGGCCCTCTCTAATACGTCTTCCGTCCTTGTGGCGTCATAGCGTGGAGAGGGTCGGTTCTGCGGTGGCAGCGAGCTGCACGGGACACCTTATGTGTGTTCATAAGCTTCGACTTCTTCCCGTGTAGCAGCTGTCACTTAGGCCTTTAACCTTTCAAAAGCAGTGGTTCCCAACTTAATTATGATCGAGTAACACTCAGAAGTCCCGCGTACCACCTGGTTCCACTCAAACTCAGTTTAATCAGATATTGAGTGCAATTTGCTTATTTGATTGGTTTTTAAAACAACTTGGATTAACCTTGGATCCAGAAGCCAAGGTGATATCCTGTATCCTGTGCATCAGCTGTTCCCCTCCATCTCTCAGCAAGCTGTAGTCAGAGCCGTAGCAACCGCCCCCCGTACCCCCCGGCCGGGGGCCCGAATGTTGAGGGGCCCCGTTGCTTCACGTATGATATTAAAATGTATCATATTTATTATGTATAGCGTTTACCTTATTGCTCAGATGCTTTCACCTGAGGTTGTATTATGTGATTATGTCAAATAAATAAATTCATTATTTGGTGCTTTATTTATATTGGGGGCCCCAAGTGTTGCCTTCGGGGGGCCCCATAAGTCCTCGCAACGGCTCTGGCTGTAGTGGCGTATTTGCTCAATAGATGTGATTTTTATGTTGCACTCGTGCTACTCTGGGTTTTGGTGGTAACATTTTTGAGTGTTATTATTCTTTAGTATGTTATACTCTTGTGAAACAACTTATGAAACAAATGTTACATATGTGTAACATGGCTTCTAGAGGGTTAAACAAAAATGCAAATTGACTAGACCCGCTAGCATGAGTATATTTGTGTTCAATGGTGCAACCGAGAAATACGGCATAACACGTTTAGTAGAGTAGAGTATTATTATTATAACTACCATCATTATGAATTAACAATTGTGTTCAATTATACATATATTTCACCAGACCAACATGCAATGTTGACGAAAAATAAACAGAATGAGTTTCAAGCGAGGCGAGTGTTGTTAGATAGAAGAGCTAGAGCGATAACACTGTCTTATACCACAGCCCGCGCTACATCACACCTCTTCACACACACACACACACACACACACACACACACACACACACACACAGCTATAAACTCTGACACCAGACAACACACAGAGAAACAGATGGATGTGTTTGTCTGTGTCTGTGTGTGTGTGTGTGTGTGTGTGTGGAAAATTGCACACCTTTGACTACAGTCCACTAATGGCACTCAATATCCGTCTTTTACATACACAAACACACACAAACACACACACACGTTTTCGCTAATTAATAGAAGCTTGGCAGAACAGATCCTAATACATACTAATTGTTATCCGATTACAACGAGCCTAATAAATGCCTTGATTATGCACTGACTGCCACACCCAAAATTAGTACCAATATCGACCGTGTGGCGGCGCCACCGTGGCAACGAGCATTATATCGAACAGCACACAATAGTACCAGGAAAGACAATCTGGAAAAACACACACACACACACACAAGTGTGGGCTGTGTGTCAGCACATTAGAACAATGCGATAAAATCGTGACAAACCCATGCCCAGCTGAAATAGAGAGAGAGAGAGAGAGAGAGAGAGAGAGAAAGAGAAAGACAGAGTTGTTGTCTTGCAGCGGCGAATTAATGGCCGATGTATGGTGTAGTTACAACTCGGGCACTGTGTGATCCATCATTTTCTTGAGCAAATTCGGATTGACACTGTAGAATAAAACACACACACACACACACACACATGAAAATGACAGACTGAACGAAAATTATCCGCAAAATATCTATCGAGAGAAGAAAATAAGACAAAGACAAAAAACGACGTAAACTCACTAATTACCTGACAATTAAATGAAAGGACAGGAACAGCATCGAAGGAGTATTTACTGGAATGTTCATGACGCTCATGAAAGAAAGATTGAAAAAAATCGTTTAATAATGATAGAAGAATAAAGAACTTGGAGATAATAAACAATTAGAAATAATGACAGTGAAAGAAAGAGGGGGAGAAAAAGTAAGAGAGGGGGATAAGTATGAAATATATTGAGCAAAACAATAAAAACACGCAACAATGTGCTAACACACTCACAAACAAACTCAATTCATGGCTTAATCGATAAACAATTATCGATTAAACAATGCTAGAATTCACCGGTCAAATTAAGTTAGAAAATTATTCACAAGTCGCGTGTCAATTATCACAACGTGCGCCTAAATTCAACTAAACACAAATTACACACAGTACACACGAGAGAGAGAGAAAGGGACCACTCACTGGCTCATCATATGATCGAACACAAACGCAGGCATGATGGTCACCACAACCACACTGCCACTCTCACTTAATATGGCTCGCACCTCGCTGTCTTTCAGCGATACAACATTGCGACCGTTCACCTCCAACACATAGTGGTCCGTCAATAAACCTATCCACACACCAGCACAGTACAGGCATTATAATAAACTACTATCTATTTATAATTTTTCGCATCTATATATACATATATATACATCTATTCATTCTTTTATCCATATATCTACCTATGTATGCATATCAATCTATCTATCTATCTATGTATGATTTGATTCACCGTTTCATTTACTTTGTTTCTTTCTTCATAAGCATTGATTTTCCTTACAAAAACTTTACTTTTCGAACTGTCTTTCTCGCTATATATTTTGGGCGTATCTGCTACAAGGGACCACCACAGGGTGGTAATAGTGCACTTGCACTCTTCCCCCATGTCACTGTATTTGCCTGTAATTGATAATAATGCTAATATTATTAGCAGAAGTATTGGTGCCCACGCGGTTGAGCCAACACGACCTCACCATTTCTAGCGGCCGACGAGCCTTTGACCAGCGACACAATTTTGCCGTTCTTCAACTGAAATCCTGTTATGCCGGCAGAGTCTTTGTGCAGCGTGATACTGCGCTCAAACGGCCGATCTCGCACCGCCATCTAGCGGCGACACACACAACTAATAATTGCCAAAATCGCCACCCCCGGGCAAAAGCAACCGCTGATAGGAAAGAAAGCGGGAATTTTGGTAGGAAAAAATGAACAGAAAAACATGAATATAATGGAAAATAATTAATGATAGACATAATTACGATATATAACCTCAGATAAGACAAAAACACCCTGAAATAACAAAGAAATTAAAACTGAAATATAGTGTACATATATATATATATATATATATATATATATATATATATATACATATATATATACATATATATATATATATATATACAAATATAGTGTAAAACTACATCAGTGATAAAAACAAATAACAAAACAACAGAGAAATGCGCTGAAACAACAGGAAACATTGAACACTAAAACATCACCAAAACGAAGACCCAAGCGAATAGCAGACAGAAAGCAGGAAAACATTGATATTTCATAAGGAAAACATAAGGAAACATAAAAAGACGCCAGCGGAGGGGATGAAGATGGGAGGGGATGGGCCGAGGGAGGGGGTTGTCACCTGGATGGCTGCGCCACTGGCCTTGCGTAGCAGCGAGTGTATCTTGTCCATGCTGAATCCGGCCACTGTCACGCCGTTCACCTGCAGAATCTGATCGCCGAAACGAAGCCCTTCCCACACACACAAAGTATTTAGAACAACACTAAATATTAGATAAATTAGAACGGTACTAATATTTGAAGAATAACGGTAAACAGTGAGGAAATATTTGAACATCGCTTACTGCAAGTGAAATGGAAATATTGTCATACACATCAGGCTTGGACCGCACAATTCGACGGCTATCAGAGCGGAACAGTCCAGCAGTGAAAAAAATAGCACACAGATAAAGTTGGATGCTTGCCAAGTAACCACAAATCTAAACAAGAGACATAATGTTAGCCGACTGAGATTGGCAAGAAATACATCACAAAAGACACTTAATACCTGCAAGAGCCGCCGGGGAGTCCTTGCGCACGAGCACGACGAAGATGCCCTTGTTGATCTCCTGACATCGCAGACCCACCAGTCCGTTCTTGTCCTTACACAATGTCACCTGCAGCACAGTACAACACACGTCGCCACTGGGGAAATATTCACCAATAGTGTAGAACCTAATGAGAGCTCGTTGGATATGTGTCAACAGAAAGTTCAGCTCATTTGGGGTGTTGATCACAGTCCATGGTTATCGTGTATCATATGACCAGGTCGTGAAAGAAGAGAAGACGCAATCAGAACGTCATTTTCAGGTGAAAATAACCACAGAACAATAAGAACCAGCTTCTAAAACATTCAGCTATTAGTCTTGCGGCTATGATGAATCTATTCAGCTACTGCGGTCGACATGCACGTAGCAAACACGACAGACCTTCATCAAGAAGGATTGCTCGGGCTTGATCTTCACCCGACATAGCGCACCATCGCTTGGGATGTCAGAGTGTCGGTACCTCTAGATCCATACCTCGGCGGTGTGAGAACAAACCAGCAGTCGCAGGCACTCACCAGTCGCTGCTGCCACGACTGAGGCGTCGCCGCAGCCGCCGCCGTCATCACAGCTCGCTGTTGCATTGCATCGTCCAACTGCTCGGCCGATGCAGCGAACATCGCCGGCTGCTGGGGCCGATTGTGAGATTCCACCAGCTGCTGTTGTTGCTGTTTTTGTTGTTGTTGTAACTGAAGCTGTTGGCGACGACCGGCTTGCTGCAGCTGCCGACGTTCGGCCACCAGCTGCTCGTGCTGACGCTGAAGCTCGCGCTTATTACGCGCCAATTGCTGCTTGAACTGTTGCCGCTGTCGTTCCAGTTGGTCGCGGCGTTTCTTCAAGTCAGCGGTTGCGGCTGCTGCAGTGGCTTGAGTCAATTTCTTATCGTTGTTGTTGTTGGTGTCTGACGATACATGTCGTTGCTGTGACTTGATCGAGGCGGCAACGCTTGCTGATCTGGTGGATTTGCCTGCAACGGCGGTGTTGACGGTGTTGGTGGAGGTGGAGGGCGGACGCAACGAGCGCCACAGCGCCGACAATGTTCCGCCGTCACCGTCACCGCCGCCGCCAACACTGGCGGGGGAGCCGGACACAGACGCCGCAGAAGCCCCGACCGTCGAGCCTTGAACCAAGCGTCTGTCGTTGTTGGAATGAGACGCCACTACACTTGCAGCGATATGATTGGAGGACACTGAATGGTCTGCGTTATGTTCGTGCGAACCAGCAGGAACTCCACTGTCGGACGGTACGGTATCTTTCGAAGTAGCAGCGGATGTGTCGCGAGGGATTTTGTCCGAGGAGCCCACGTCGATAGAGCCAGAAAGGGTTGGTTTTTCGGAGCCCTGTTGGTTTTCACTTTTCAAATTGGACGACATGATAGCTAACTATGCCGATACAACTATGCGCGTTTGGAACACAATACTAGACAATAACGGATGGCTGATGCATAGTGGACAGCTTGCGCCCGTAAGCACACACGGTGATACACGGTGAAAATCAACCACAACAACCACCAAACTTATAACTTAATACGATTATTCAGTCAGAACCGAAACAGCACAAATCAACCCACCAACACACACACAAACACATGCACAGAAAGACAACCGAATAGTCGTGTGCAACAACAAGGAGATGTGCAATATGCTCGATGGTTTCACGACGATGACTAATCAAATTGGCAGGCTGGCCGAGCACATGTGCCATCGTGACACACACACACACACACACACTCGCACACAAGGACACACGATCATCACCGTACACCGGGTGAAAAAGTGCACACACACACACACATACAGACACACACAAAGCGAGGCACAGGTGAGATGATTGGCAGGTGTGTGTGTGTGTGTGTGTGTGTGGGTGTGATCGATATTTGAACGCGGCAAGGACACGGTGTGTTTGCAACACTGAGTAAACACGGTGAGAAACACATGGCGAGTAAGAGCCAGAAAACAAAAGGAACGAAAATCAGAAATATCTGTTTGTATATCAAATGATAATACTAGCAGTGATAACACAAATATCGCTCATAAATTCTTGTCGAATAAAACTCTAGTAGAGGAGCATCTAACGAATTATGGTAATATTTTGGTTAAAAGTAACTTCTAGTAGATATAATTGAAATTCACCACACAATATATTTGACGATAAAATTCAGGCTACATTGAAAATCTACGGTTAAAAAAAACTAAATGTTAGACCAACGCGGATGAAGAACACAATCTAGTGAAATTTGCGTGTGTGAATATTTTGGCAGCGCTGACCTCGCGAATGGCGTGGTTGGTGGCCGTCTTGGCGACAACATTGGCCGACAGTGGCGCCACCATCTGGCAACCGCCAACACTAGCCACCTGGCAACATTACAGCAACAGCGTCGGTTTTCAACGACGGTCTAGGCTAAATGTGTAAGGATTCAAGAACATTAAAACGCTATTTATAAAAAAACGCTTAAAAACCCACAAAACCGTTTATATATTTTTCATAGATTTTAGGTTAAGTTAAATTTAGCGTCCTAATGTAATGTGCTGCCTTTGTAGGAGGCGAGGGACTGGAAGAAATTCGTTAAATCAAATTTTTAAAATCTAATGTTCTTGATTCCTTACACGTTTAGCGTCAACCTTCAACGACGGGACGAACATAGACACACACACCAAATAATAGTTATCAGTGCTGGAAAGCAGAATGGATAGGACTTCCAGGAACGGCGGCCAAATGTGCCAGTGAAAAATTCACACCATAAAAAAACTGATCAAACCTAAGAGCACATATATTTGTATATTTAGCATGAAAAATAATTTTGAATCCAGTAAATGAACAGAAAAAAGAGAAACTTTTAAGAAGATAAAGCTTTATTTGAGCATTGCTAAACAGTTGTCAGAAAAACAGAAAATGCCAAACTGCGACCAGAATAGCCCAACTCGGAGCTAAAACCGCCAATATGAACACAAAATAGCCCAAATCACCTGGTTGTATGGCGAATTGGCAACAGGCGCTGTGGGTTGTGTCAATTGCTGACACTGTCTGACAACCGCCTGACTATCCAGATCCAGGCCCATATAGTCGGACAGCGACGGATAAAAGCTGGCGTGAGTGGCCGCTGCAGACGGCACATCACTGGCGGACTGTGGCGCCCCCTGCTGGGGAGAAGCCGAACTACCGCCAAATATCGCGCCTCTCTCGGCCTGCGTAACACAAATAGACGAATTCACAAGAAGAGTAAAGGAATGGCACATACAACAATTTACAGCAAATTATTACAAATATACAGACATACTTAGTAAGCTGTTTTGATAAGAAGAGAACAAATTCGAACTGATTTGATATTTAATTTACCTGAGCCATGTGATCGATTTGCATATCCTCCAGCGACGGATACAGCGCCATTGTGACAATTCAAGCTATCACCTAGGATGCAATAATTACCTGCTACACATATTACACAAGCATGCAAGTTATTCAAATAAATTGTTTAAATATGGAAATATACATATACAAACGAAAAGAAATAAGTAGATTTAATTGACTTAACTCTGTCAGTCTCACCAGAAATACATATTGGCCATGCATGGGTGTAGTTTTGGCGCAAGAATTCATAAAATTAATGCTTCCTAAAATAATGCTTCTATTTCGGCCAAATCTTACACTTCCCAAAAGATGCCCGGGTACAAACAAGAGTGCAGTGCGGATGGAAAACAAAATGTAAATCCTCACACTGCTTGCTAAAACGTCAGGCATGAAGAAATTAGCGCCTCAATCATTACACAGCCTGTTAATATTATAATAAAATATTAATAGAATAATGTACACTAGATTACCGGCTTGCTGTTATAGTCAAATTATTACACAATTGAACCTAGTTTGCATCATAATAAATATCATATAGCTCCCAACAGCAAAAATATATTAATACATTAAACCACAACTCTCCACTGCAAGTCGGGTGCGCCTCCACACCTTCACAATACAGGCACCAGCGGGACAGGGATGCGCCAATATGGAAATGTGCGTGTGTGTGTTTTGTGTACTGTGTATGTGCGTAAGTATACATGTGTATGTGTACATTCATGTATGTGTGTGCGTGTGTGTGTGAGTGTGTTACTGTAGACGAGCATGTATGTGGAAGAGCCGATAAGCCACTGTTGGCTTTGGCCACTTTATAATGATATGTGTCAACTGAAATTGAATATGTCCAATACAATGAACTGAACTGAACTACCATTTACCAACGACCAACAGGACTTCAGCACGCCACCCAGCATTCACCCCTATGTGGGATCAGAGACTCCGAAGTAATTCGCAAAAAACAAACATTAGACCTTTAGACTCTGAATATAATACTACACGCGCAGCGCGATACAAGTTAAAATACGACACTGGAAACAATCACGACAGAACACAAATCAGGTGAAGACAAAGTATATGAAACGCACAGCACAAAATCATCAACAAAAATATATACCATACGCCAGTGATTCTATGCAAATGGAGATGACAGCAAAAAAACGGAGGACAAGGCACTTACCCGACCAGAACCAATGACGAATCACTGATGACTCATTGACCAAACGTCAACCAGGACTTACAAAAAAAACCATGTGATTCGATTATGAAGAGCACGCTACATATGCAGTGCATGTGTTTACTTTCGTTGTATTTGGCAACGTTTTCATATAGATACTTGTTTTTCCGAATACTTTCGTTGTCAATGGTTTGACGAGTTATTCTAATACAGTATTTCCGACAGTTAGGGAATAATAAAATGAACATATAGTCAGGACTGATATGGCTACAAAGATTATTTTGTTTTTACGCGTCTAAGGGTTGGGTGTTCTATTATGGTTTGTTGTAGAAAAATAAGAAAAAATCGACGCCACACTGCAATCCGACCACAACACAATTCCACCGCAATACCATTCAACAGACACAATCACACACACATTTCATTTTCATTTATTGAGTCATTTGTATAGCGCAATATACACATCATGTCTCAATTGCGCTGATATATACATTACACACCACATACATTCATGCACAATCACATGCATATTCAAATATATGTTTCATATTTACAAAGCAGGACAATACAATGCAGGCAGAACACAGACACACGCACACACACGTACACGCGCCCATCAGCAAATACCTTAGCCGGTTCATCAAGATAGCGATGTCACTTATCTTACAGAGAATTCAGCCAGGTACTACCTGTACTAAGCGCACGAAAACATCATACATCACAAACACACCGCACACCTCATATATAAACAATGATGACAGGTAGACGTAAAGACGTCAAGTCGAAACAGTATTGGGGTCACGCTGACAATCAAAGAACCCGCGCGGTGGGACAGCGTGGACCCTCACACATACACACACACACATGCACACACACACATGCACACATACACATACACGCTCACATGCACAGGTTGGGTATAAGAGTACTTACATACGCACAATTCAAAGGAAACCGACACAGCGTGGACCGTCGTACACACACACACACGCATACACTCACACACACGCATACACTCACACACACGCATACACTCACACACACGTACAAATACAAAGATCCAGCATAGATATAGATACGAAACCCCGAAACAAACGCACACTCAGATAACAACACACACACACACACACACACACACGCACAGGCCTCACCCACCGCAACAACCAATCAGCGGCGAGCCGGTCACTCGGTCGCCGCCGCGGGGCATGAACACTTGACAAACACATACACACACCGACACAACTATACACACTTGCTCACATACTCTCACACAATACACAATCACACACAGATACACTAACACGTTCACGCACGTAGACACAATCTCACACACACTCTCTAACTGAATACGATCACACAACATTTGTTCTGTAGAATATACTAGTTCTTACCTTAGTTTACTGGCATATCTGATGCGTCTGTTCCCGCCCTATTTCACTTGCGGCGAAATTCACAGCAACAAGCGATATGGTAACACAGAAAAGACATGTGCTACAAACACTTCAATTTGATACGTGACTTGGTCGATTGCATGTGTATACCTGTTTATACCCAGCTGGTAAGTGAATGAATGAATAAATAACTCGCTGATTTGTTACACGTCAATTCTGTCCGCCCTGTTGCGGATCTGCGTGGTCTTGGTTCGCACACACACACGCCTGCGTGTCCTGCGTCGCTATGCTTCGTTGTCATGTAACCTCCAAATGGCGCACATGCGGACGTCTGCGCCAAATTCGCCGCACATGCGCCACAACTGCCGCCGACGCCGAGTGGCAGCGACTGGCGGTTAGGCAGCTCAAATCTGAGCAGGCAGTCGATCAGCTTAACTGGCACACGCCCGAGGGAATCGTCGTCAAGCCAATCTACACGGCTCGTGACGCGACGGCGGCCGGCGAGCAGGAGCTTCCCGGCAAATTTCCGTTCACACGCGGCCCCTACGCCACCATGTACACGCAGCGTCCGTGGACGATCCGGCAGTACGCCGGCTTCTCGACGGTCGAGCAGAGCAACGCCTTCTACCGCCGCAATATAGCCGCCGGCCAGCAGGCGCTCAGCGTCGCTTTCGATCTGGCCACACACTGCGGCTACGACTCGGACAACGAGCGCGTCACCGGCGACGTGGGAATGGCCGGCGTGGCCATCGACTCTGTGGAGGACATGAAGCGGCTATTCGACGGCATCCGGCTGGACCGCATGTCCGTGTCGATGACAATGAATGGCGCCGTTGTTCCCGTGCTGGCCATGTTCGTGGTGGCCGCCGAGGAACAGGGAGTGCCACCGGCGCAGCTGACGGGCACCATTCAGAACGACATTCTCAAGGAGTTTATGGTGCGCAATACGTACATCTATCCGCCAGCGCCGTCCATGCGAATTATCGGCGATATCTTCGCCTACACGGCTGCGCACATGCCCAAGTTCAACTCGATCTCTGTGTCGGGCTATCACATGCAGGAGGCGGGCGCCACGGCCGTCTACGAGCTGGCCTTCACGCTGGCTGACGGGCTCGAATACTGCCGCACCGGAATCGCCGCCGGACTCGATATCGACGCGTTCGCGCCGCGACTGTCGTTCTTCTGGGGTGTCGGCATGAATTTCTACATGGAGGTGGCCAAGTTGCGTGCGGCGCGACGATTGTGGGCCCAGTTGATGCGTGAGCATTTCCAACCGCGACTGGACAAGTCGATGCTGCTGCGCGCGCACTGTCAGACGTCGGGCTGGTCGCTGACGGCGCAGGATCCCTATAACAACGTGGTGCGCACCACAATCGAGGCTCTGGCCGCTGTGTTTGGCGGCACGCAGTCGCTGCACACGAACGCCTTCGACGAGGCGCTCGCGCTGCCGTCCGAGTTCTCCGCTCGCGTGGCGCGCAACACACAGCTGATTATGCAAGAGGAGAGCGGCGTGACTCGGGTCATCGACCCGTGGGCCGGCTCGTACGCCATGGAAGCGTTGACCGAGCGTATGTGCGAGGAGGCTCGCGCCGTGATCGACCAGGTGGAGCAGATGGGAGGCATGGCGACGGCCGTGGCGGCGGGCTGGCCTAAGCTCAAGATCGAGGAGTGCGCGGCGCGTCGGCAGGCGGCCATCGACTCGGGCCGCGAGACAATCGTCGGCGTCAACAAGTACCAGCCGACGCCGGCCGACGACGGAAGCCAGGACGAGCAGCCACCGCTAGACGTACGCGTCATCGACAACGAGGAGGTGCGGCGGCAGCAGTGCGACAAGCTGCAGCAACTCCGCGCCACCAGACACCAGGCGGGCGTCGAGCGCGCGCTGCAAGCACTGACGGACGCGGCGGCAACCCAGCAGGGAGGCGCCAATCTGCTGGAGCTGGCCGTGGAGGCGGCACGGGCACGCGCCACGCTTGGCGAGATCACGCGCGCAATGGAGCAGGTGTTTGGTCGTCACGTAGCCAGCGGACGGCTGGTGTCGGGCGCGTACGCGGCGGAGTACTCGCGCGGCGGCGAGGATGACGCAGTATCGGTGGTGGCGGCGACCGTGGCGCAATTCGCCGCCGCTGAGGGCCGACGACCGCGTCTGCTGGTGGCCAAGATGGGTCAGGACGGGCACGACCGCGGTGCCAAGGTGATCGCCACAGGCTTTGCCGATATGGGCTACGACGTGGACGTGGCACCGCTGTTCCAAACGCCCGCCGAAGTGGCGCTGCAGGCGATTGACGCTGACGTGCACGTGGTGGGCGCGTCGACGCTGGCTGCCGGACACAGGACGCTGGTGCCACAGTTGGTGGAGGAGCTGCGACGCGCCGGACGGCCCGACATTCTGGTGGTGGTGGGCGGAGTGGTGCCGCCGCAGGACTACCAGCAGTTGTACGACGCCGGAGTGGCGGCCATATTCGGACCGGGCACCAAGATACCGCAGGCGGCCGCGTCCGTGCTCGACATGATTGCCAGTAATGTGGCGAAACGGGCTCGCGAAAACCAGTGACTCTCGCGCCCCACTAAAATCCGGGATAAAATAGCTTCTTGATCATTGTAGCTGCCTTGCTCTTGGTCAGGTTGCTCCTGAGAGTCTGTTTTTCGCTGCGTTCGACTGTATTTCTTGGATATTTGATGGTTCTACATGTTCGCAATGATCTTGCTTAATATCTTTCAATGCTCCTTTTATGGAGACATTAAACAACACCGAAGTGTGTTCTCCATTTGAAGCAGTTTCAATGTAGATTCTGTGTATTGTGTTCTTTTATGTAGCGGAAGTGTAGTGAAGGATTAAGTGTATGTGTTTGTCTGTGTGTATCGATGGTAACTCTGTGATATATTTGGGATATGTCAATGCAAATATAATAATATCGCTGAATGGGTTTATGCAGACGTATTTTTAAACCGAAAAGCGTCTCTGATAATTTTCTACCGTTCTTGAACTATATCGCATATATCTGCTAGCTTTTCACAGCTATGTGTCTGGGCTAGTTTCAAGATTTGAGTAACATTTGAACGAGGCACGATAAATATGTTTCTGCTAAATTCTACATTTCTTTCTCCGGCAGCATTTAACTGAAAACAGGCACACTCAAAGCTCATCAAGCCAGACAGACCCAGTTATTGTCAAGATATATTATTGACCTCATAAGCAGAACTCTACGAGTCGTGTGGTGCTCTGAGTTTAGCACAGTGGCGTTCTTTTCGCCTTTCTGCACCCGCTCAACTGGCACTGCTCTCCACTCTCCCTGAGTGCTGCCTCACAAATTCTGTCTGAATGAACGCCGGCAGGTGTGGCATGGAGTTTGTGGGCGTGCTACGCTGCCGTCTCGATGACATCAACCTGGCCACGGTTCTGCGCTGCGGCCAGGCATTTCGCTGGATCTACGACGAACAGCAGCGACGGTGGACCGGCTCCGTCCGGGACTGTCTCTGGTGTCTGCAACAACGACAGGAACTACATAATCAGGAGCAACATCATCAGGAACATCTTCCAGACGAACATCATCAGGAGCATCTTCAAGACGAACATCATCAGGAACATCTTCAAGACGAACATCACCAGGAGCATCTTCAAGACGAACATCATCAGGAGCATCTTCAAGACGAACATCATCTAGAACAACAGGATCGCACTGCCTGCGACCTGGGCATCTCATCGACTCGACTACTAGATGGAGTCGTTGGCAGAGCGAATAACCACGTGTCAACCGACGATGGTGATAAAGATGGTGAACAGTTAATGTCACGCAAGGGTCGCTCAATAACTCCGAACCATGCTCTGTTTGACGGCGACGACGGCCGAGACTCAAAAACGAGCGACGCTGGCGACATCTTGTGTTGGGCGCGCGGACCAGTGCACGAGGCGCGTCTGTGCATCATCGAGGATTACCTACACCTGGGCGCGTGCCACCTGCCCTCGCTGTACTCGGAGTGGGCGCGTGGAGAGGACGTGATGCGACGCGCCACCCAGCTTCACCGCGGCGTGCGCGTGCTGCGGCAGGACCCGGTGGAAACACTGTTCGCTTTCATTTGCTCGTCGAACAACAACATTGCTCGTATCACCACACTGCTGCACCGACTGTGCGAGCGCTATGGACCGCCGCTTGGACGTCACGAACAACAAGACTGGTTCGGATTTCCGGAGCCAGACGTGCTGGCCGGCGACGGAGTGGCCGCTGAGCTCAGCCGTCTGGGCTTCGGCTATCGCGCCGCTTTTGTCAGTCGCGCCGCTGGCCAGCTGTGCGAGCTGGGAGGCCGCGCGTGGCTGCAGGCCCTGCGCTCCTCTGACTACGAGCACAGTCAGCGCAGCCTGCGACAACTGCACGGCGTGGGCGCCAAGGTGGCCGACTGCGTGTGCTTGATGGCGCTCGACAAACACGACGTCGTGCCGGTCGACACACATGTGCTACAGCTGGTCAGACGGCACTATTGTGACGCGGCACAACAGCGGCAGGGGAACGGACAGAGCAGCAGTAAAAAAGCGTCAAGCATGACAGAAGCTCGCTATCGTCACACGGCCGGAATTCTGCGCGAGAAATACGGTCTCATGGCGGGCTGGGCTCAGGCGGTGTTGTTTTGCGCCGATCTGCCACAGATGGCGCTTGAGTCGACTAAGAGAGGCCGCGACAACGCGATCACAAATAAGAGCGTGAAATCCGCCAAGAAAAGAGGGGCGGCAGCGAGCGGTGCCAAGACAGAGGTTGGTAGCACTCAGAGAAGCAGAGGGAAGGAGAAAACTGAGCGTGCGTCGAGAAGCAGATGTAATGTGATCGCGACAAACTCGTCCAAACAAGACAGGAGAAAATGATACGTGGTAATTGTGGGTGTTGGTCTCGTTTCATACACAAATTATGCAACTTTCAGTCCATCAAATTTGATCCAATGTTGTTTTTTATTGTTATGTTTTTCAATCTGCAAAAATTGGACAAATAAATCGCAAAAATGTGTTTTCAAACCGTGTTTATTCACGTGGATTCACATTTTTAGTTTCGACGGAGGGGCGAATTGTACGGGAACTCTTCCAGCTCGACGTTCTCGTTGCCTTATTGTGGTTGAGCTCGTAGCGGGGTGTACTATCAACTGTCACGCGTAGCTAGCAACATGAACGTGTGCGATTGCTTCACCATGTGATGCCATTTTCCGTTTTCCAAGAAAGTCCTATAGATATTTGACACTCCTCTTTTAATTTAACACATGCAAACATCGGGAATGTATTTGCCGACAACCAGATACATTATAACATTATTTCACAGTAGCACTCGCAAACTGCGCGCAAAGACACGCAAAAAAACTTGCTAGAGACAATGAAACTACTAAAAATTCGCCTTATATGCATTTAGTCCGGTAAAGATAGGATAAGACACAACCAGACAAACTTACCTATAACAAATAACAAATACATATGCTATGTGTCGATCATAAAAGTGCGTCTATATGCCAAGCATACTGCATATTACGAACGTGGTAACCATGACAACCACAACCAATATGCTCGCGCTAAACACAGAAATCGTCCCTGTAAACACAAACACAAAAGTATTAATTACCATTTGCAATTATTATAGAACTTTCAATATTGAGATTCAATGTATTTTTGAATGAATGTTTATGAATCTGTTATGAAAAATAAAAAGTTTGCACCTGTAAGATTCGAACCTGAGACGTATCGTGGGAGTGTATTATTACACACAAAAACAACAAAACACCGTGTGCGTCTGTGCGTGCGACAAACGACCAGTGACGCAATGAAAAAAAGCAGATGACTGGAAGAATGGTCAATAGAGAGAGATAGATAGAGAGAGAGAGGGGACAGGCAGAGAAAAACTGAAGACCCACCTGGCTGCGGCACGTGGTGAATTTTCACTTGATTATCCACACTGATACTGACCACGCTGGCATCACTGTTGCCGCTCACTGCACGCGCGTCGTCGCAGCTCGGCAGAAACTGCAGTCCCGTCACGAACATGTGATGCGCCCGCTCCACGCGCTTCACCAACTTAACACCCACACACACACACACACACACACACACACATACCCAGTCACTTGCACACGCTTAACATGCACTATACTTGAGAGCTTGCTTGAGACTTAACTAGCCTTCAAAACCAGAGCCGACATGCACACACACATACACATACATACAAACACATAAGCTGGACATAGTGACAAATTGAAACACACAACATTTCAAACACAAATACACTGGGCAATGGAAAGTGAGTTTGTATCAGCACAATATGAGATTGGGCGTGAACGGGCAGGCTGTCACACACCTTTAGACTGAAGGCAATATAGAGACACACATCGCCAGACTCCATACTGCCCACCGACAAATAGCGACCATCATCACTCACGGCCAACGCCGACAAGCTGCCTGTTCTCACACACACAGACACGCATACACACACAAATGTGAACGTCACACACCATGTCATGTTTGTAAATATATATGTCCAAATATACCGTATATTTCGGCGTATAAGGCGACCGTCAGATAAGACGAGGTACAAAATTAGAGCAAAATTTATGCATTTATCATATATCGATTGTGTAAGACGACTGCTAAATGACGAAATAACTTTTCGAAACAGAAAAGTGATGATGGAGATGAATTTGATGGGTTTTAGATATACATATGGAGCAGGTTTGTTTTTTGATATTGATGATGTTGTACTATAATACCTACTCTTATTGAGAAATAAAGGTGTTTTTAAACAACCATTTTTATCTACAACCAAAATGATACTGATTTTTTATGTAAAATGAAAAATTCTGTACGCATATTTCAAGGTCTGACTTTTATATCGGTTGTATAAGACGACCCACAATTTTTGAGGGTGATTTTTTTACTTTAAGGGTAGTCTTATACGCCGAAATATACGGTAAGTGCTAAGTATATATTAGGATATTATCAACGTTATACGAGTGCTCGTATGTGCTATATTCAGCAAAAAATTGTGCTCAATAAGTTTTAGACATGTGTATGTGCCTTAAGTCTTACATGTACACACACACACACACACACGTGCTTTTGTGTAATCGACAGGTATGAGAGGCAAGAAGGCGCAGAGAGAGAGGACGGGAGGAAAGCTAGAGGGGCAGATACCGGCGCAGTCGACACTGCGCTGCGGTACATAAGTCTTGGTGTTCCACAACACCAGATAGGCAGGCTGACGAGATGTTGACACAGGATTATGCACCGTGAAGAGGGCGCTGCGATCGCTATTTCCCTCCACACAACCGTACCTTCAACACACACACACACACACACACGCACATACTCAACGTTTATACAAATAAGATCGGAATGGAGAAGATTGACAGAGATGATTGCTTAGTGTGGGATGGATCAGTTAGAAGAGGTGATGACAGTAAATTGAAAAAGACGAGGTGTATTAGCAATGTGAAATTGTTCACAGCTTCACTAGTAGGTGTGTGTGTGGACGCATGGAACGGTTAGAGTACACATATAGTGAATGCAGTAAGTGTATTGGGAAATTCAAAGAGAGGCTGGATAAAGCTGGATATTAACAAGGAGACAGCTTGACAGCTCGAGCTTAACTCATTTCCTGTAGCTACAACTATGTGAGTACAAAACATGTGAGTACAGACACACATCGATGAAATGAAACCCCTCTTATGACAGGGAAAATAGAATATCTTCAAAAATAATTATATAAAAAATGACTGGAATGAATTGATGAGTGAATAAATACATTTTTTTCTAGCGAAATTTGACTAAAACAAATAGAGCAATAAAAACTGTTTAATGCTGTTTGCTGACTCATGTGTTTCTGGCATTGTCAGGAAAAAGTATATGAATTGTTTACGTCGAATGAGAATTCGTTGGCAAAAATATACCTCTTACACATACACACACATCAACAAACACACATACACATACACACACACACATACATACAGTTAAGTCATGACCATTGTAACACAAATGTACCAGCACAGTGTGTGTGTGTGTGTGTTGGGTCGAGTACCTGCACTTTTTGAAGACATACTTGACGCCGACGTGCGGGGTATTAAAGCTGAGCTGAGTGACACGACGTCCATTGGCCACACTCCACACAAAACAATTGTTGTCCTTGCCTATACTCACCACCTGCCCACAATAACAATAATAACGATAAAATAATCAACATATTATCATTATTTATAATTACAGGTTAATAGCCAGTAGCATGGGGGAAGAGTGCAAGTGCACTATTACCACCCTGCTGTGGTCCACATGTGTACTGGAAGAGCTCACACGTCAAAAATAACAAAAACATCAACACTAAAATAATACAATCAACAAAATAAAACGCAACAATAATACACACACACATACACGCACACACACAAATACATGTATGTGTGTGTACATGTTGTGTCTGTTTGTTCAATGCCGCATTGTGTAAATGTTATTATAATGTGTGCTTTGATCTGCTCATCTGATACATGTTTTGTGTATAGATTGCAGGCAATATAAATGTTTAGCTGAATAAAATGGGGAAATGAAGGTTGACTATGTCACCTTGCTCGCGGCCGGGTCTAGATCAAGGTCATCGACCTCCTTGCTGTGCGCCGCGATGTCCAATTGACAATGCAGTGACATCGACGCTTCAGTCTGCTGCTGAGGGGCGAACACATCAGCGGAGGTGCTGGATGTGGAGGTGCTGGATGTGGAGGGCAGGTGGCGGGTCCACACTCGCACATGACCGTCACATCCGCCCGTCACAAGCAGGTGGCCATCACGACTGGCACGCACCACCTTCTGGAAGCTGTCGTCGCCGACACCACTGCACCCCCGCACATTACATTACGTTACATTACACGACAATTCGAGTAATTACCCCGTGTATAATACACCCATTTATTGGGGCAAATTTTCTCTGTAAAAACAGGGCGGTTTCTTATAGATGGGACTAAGTCATTTAGCATCATTATGCTATTTAATTATTTCTATGATGAATACAGTTATTAATAACTAAAAAAACGTTTTCTACAGAAGTTTTGGCAAAAATGGAAGCAGTTTCATATACACGGGAAATTATGGTATAATACACTCTCCACCCGAATATTTCAAAAACGCTCAAACACACACACACATTCACACACATTCACATTGTAAAAGACGGAGAAAGAGCAGAAGGAAAATTACACCTCATATTCATCGCTAGTATAAACATTGTTATCTAAAGTAAAATAAGACTTCACTACCAAATATGTGTTCTAGTGTTTTTTAAAAAAGAAGGAAGGAATTGATAGAACGTAATGATGAAGAGAGCTTATTGTAAATACGAGGTTCTAAGATAGATAGACAGCGATTATAGTGAGAATGTCCAGAAGAAAAAGCAGGTTCCACTAAGAGACGAGAATTATCAGATGTCCTAAGTGTAGGAATATACTTCATAAACGACAGAAGATCGAATAAATACGAGCGCTTACGGAGAATAAGAGTATAATTAAGCATAATGTATAATTAAGATTAATTATAATATAATTAAATATAATTATAATAAAATAAAATAAAATGAAATTAAAATTTATTAAATAAAATATTAATAAAATTAAATATAATATAATTAAATTAAATCTAATATATAATTATAATTATAAAAAGTATAATGTATAATTAAGCAGACGCGATAGTCAATAAGTGCCTTAATAGGAAGAAGTCCAAATTTCAGGAGACATAAAAACAAACATATACAGGACGAGACCAGACACATATATACAGGACGAGACCAGACACATATATACAGGACGAGACCAGACACATATATACAGGACGAGACCAGACACAAGAGGCTCACTGGAAGTCTGTTTTGACGGCTCGACGTTCTAGCACGGTGAAGCCAATGCGACGGCGACAGTCGGCTGTATCATCGCTGTCAGCAGCGGTGGCGCAATGAGGCGGCGTGTCAGAGAAAGATACGCGCGCCTGTCTGCCCGCCGGCCTGCCGTCCTGACTGCCCGATAATGACTCGCTCTTGCGTCGCCGCCGAGTCTGCACAAACTTGTCTGAACACACACACACACACACACACACGCACGCGCGCAAACTTTGATGTCGTTTCTCATTTATTTAAACATTTATATTGGCGCGCAATCAATCAACACACGAAATGTGTCTCAGATGCGCAGATTATACGGCAACAATACATCAACAATTACACAATACGACATTGACAAACAGATACACACAAACATTTAAAAACGTGAACAAACATACATTCAGCCATAGGATGGAGTTATCATAATATCTGACAGCACACACACACACACATGCACATGCACACGCAAGCATACTGACCAATAGAATTTGTTGCCGAATGAAATGACGAATCAAACGACCGTCAGACGAGGCAAATTGTTGGAAAAAGACGAATAAATCATGCCTCTGCAGCGATAGACTGAGTGTGTGTGTGTGTGTGTGTGTGTGTGTGTGGGTGGAGGAAAGACAGAGGAAGAGAGAGCGAGAGAGTGCCGGGGTGTCACCTTCATCTGGCAACACGTGGCCGTCGGCAGTCTCTGACACCAGACGTCGCCGGATGTGATACAACTGCATCTCGTCGTCCAGACCGACGGCCAGCACGTGGTCCCCGTCCAGCAGCTCGCTCGTCGAGTCTGGCGGCAAACAGCACGCGGTGTTGCACGTAGACGACGAGCAGGACGCAACACACCACCAGAAACCAACGACGGTGGTGACAGTTATAACAGCCAACGCCGAACTAGCAGTGTTTGGCCTTATTATGTATGTTATCATTAAAATCAATAGAATAAGCGAAATGGAAAGAGCACAGACTCAGTGTATGATGAACACTGTGTGAGCGTGTGTGTGTATGTGTGTGTGCATGATTCCTGGGATATATGTCTCTGAAAATAACCTCTTTCTATGCTATTACTGTTTGATTTTTTCAATATAATGTTTGCCTTTGTTTATCCTTGTATTGTCTTTGTCTCTAAAACAATGCTTCAGTTATTTCTGTGCTTGACATACTGTACCCCTCTCTCTCTGTCTGTGTGTTTTGTGTATTTTCTTCGTTTGATTTTGGCCAATGTTTGCGTGGCTGTCAGCGCTGCCTGCAGCAACAGTACACCTGCAGTGGCGCCCTCTGTGTCGGTCGAGCGGTGAACGAACGAGGCGCAGTTCATCACGGCTCGCTGTCCAGTCTCGTGCCAGCCAACCTCCTCGGCCTCCGTTTGCACGCCGTTGAAATTCAACTCGAATATTTGCTGATCGCCACGTGCAAGCGTACACATACACACAAACAGACACACAAACAGACACACATGAGTACACATACACATCACGCATGCACACACACACATACGAACACACACAAATACACGTGCCGCTGGCTATTGAGACCACCGGCGTGATGGCGGCGTCCCTGGACGACTTCATCAAACTCTTGGGCGGAAGAATCAGTGAGCATTGAGGGGAACCGCGAGAGACGGCCTGGCTTCGGCAGCGAATAAGCCTGGTCGTCGTTCGTGGCAACGCCGCCTCCATTGTATTGTAGAGTTGTGAATATGCGCAGACGTTTGTAAATATATTGATTTGTATGTGAGAAACACACACAAACACACGCGCATATAAACATAGCAACATAGAAGTTGGGCTGACACAATACTGAAGCTGGTTGTACTCACAAAGCCGTTGGCGACCCCGGTCTTGGCGGGGCCGCCGCCGCCCGCCACCACAATATGCCGACCCGACAACGCCTGCACGCTGTACAGCGGAAATGACACCTTGGCCAACAATTCGCCGCCGCGTACAGCGCCATCTTCAGGCATAGCGCGCAACCAAACGACAGCTGACACAGAAGCAAAGCAACAAAATGAATCGCAGTCATCTCAATATATTTCAATACCAGTTGATGCGAATGTAACAGAAACCAGAAACTAAAATATATTACAGACAGGCGCGCGTGGGCATCACCGCCCCACGCGCGCCTACAAGACGTCACACTCCGATCGCACCACCAACACGACTCTCCGCTCACACCGTGTCACACGGGAGCACACAATATACAATTCAACTATACACGAACGCAAACGCGAGTCAAACACACACACACACACACACACACACACACTATACCACAGACACTCCAACGCGCTCACACACTCTCTCTCTCGCTCACAATCACACCACAGCGAATCTATCATGTAGTTGTAAATAAATTACACTGTTTAACCTTGCGAAACAATGCGACCTTGCGACCTGCGAAACAATTTTATTTCACCAAATAAAAATGATGATGGAACATAAAACCCTTTCTACTAATTAGAAAAACATTCAAAACATAAGAATCGAATTACCAATCGTACCCTAAACGTATCGAACACCTGACAAATCAGGACTGATTCAGCATTATTTACTCGTCTCACCTCAGTCGCAAGCGTATAATAGATGAAAAATAAATGTAATCATTCACTAACAATTTAAATAATTAATATTTTACAGCAGCCAATTCAAATATAATTTTGGGTAGGAAATTGAAAACATCTAATTGGTGACGGTTTGAAAAATCAGGAATTTCAAGTAAAATCAATAACAATAACTTGATTTGATTAGCGCTCGTGCAAAGCTTTGACACAGTCTTATAATATAACAAAATCATAGCGACCAAAAGCCAATTAAAAAATGTATTTTCACAAACAATCATGAACATCATCATGAACAATATCACAATTGAAATTTCATCGCATCAAGCGAACACACTTCACTATATCATACACACACACAATTTATACACAACAAGAAAATACCCAGTTGATTTTCTTGTTGAAAAACATAAAAGCTGGCAAACAACGTTTTATTCACAGTGGCTATAACAACCGATTAATCTACCTCAATTCTCCAACAAATCCCACCATATCGCAGCCTAGACAAAATAATTTATTTACATTAGATAAAACAAAAGGACACAGGGTCAACACAATTATCCCTCGCATACACAGAGACACACACACACACACACACAAACGGGCACAACTTCGCAAAACATTTTGTCTGTCGGTAAACGATTATAAAAACACGACATTGGAAGATAGTGTTGCCAGTTCATTGCGAGTGGCAGCCAGTAGAGCAGAAACACAACAACGCCCCGGGGCAAAGCTCGTTGAACGCCTTGGCTGTCAGCACTGGTGTAGTAAAGATACAACGACAAAATACCCTGGCAATACATACGATTACCACGGTAACCACACATATTCACACAAACATACATACACATATACATTACACACACATATATACACATTGACAATTAGCAGGTACCAGTACTGATGAATGAGATTGACGAACACACACACACACACACACACACATATATATATATATATGGGCGAAACAGGATGACACGCATAAAATCGCACTAGCACACATTGTGTATGTGTGTTATGTATGTATGTGTGTGGGTAATTGGAAGGTAAGAGGTTGGGGTTGGGGCAAAACAGTGCTGTTCATCATGAACACCGTTGCTGCCGTGACGTCATCACGTTTGTAGCAGTGGCGGCGCCAGTGGGGGGGGGCTTGGAGGGATGGGAGCGCCCCCACCCCCACCACCAGAAACAGTGTGTCATATACAGACTAGTGGACATTTGTGAGACGCGAGATGCTATTTGCTGTTGACCCGGTCGCATATCCATTGCATGCCTTGACTCAACCTGCAAGAACACACACACACACACATACAAACATACACGAACATACAGACGTACACATACATTAGGTAAATATTGATATAGCGCCCTACGCCTAGAACAGTGGTTTTAAATCTTTTCTCTCTGATTATCAACTTATTAATGAGCCGTCTCTTCATTTTCCACACAAAAGCGCTGATAAATTCAATAAATTCAGTTGTTAAATCAAAGTAAATCTGAAGAGGTCTTTACAAAAATAAACGAATTTGAATTGATAAAAACACACAAATAATTGTCCTGTTCTGTCCGACCTTTAGCTTCCCACTTGACAACTCTTCCATTCCCCACAGGTTGATAACCACTGACCTAGATGGTCTCCAAGGCGGTGCACACACACACACACACACAGAGAGAAAGAGAAAGATATAAACACATACAGACAGACACAAACATGTGTATGCATGTGTGTGTGTGTGTCCAAAAGCCAACCCTTCGCCGGTGAGCGCACAGCACGCCTGAATGCGCCAGTGATGTTTGCGCAGCGCCGTCAAGTTGAGCTGACTGCTGATGTCGGCGGCCGACAGTGCTGTCTGTGCGTCCTGCTTGTTGGCGAGCACAAGTAGCGAGGCATGTGCCAGCTGCTCGTCGGCCAACATTTTGTGTAGCTCTCGCTTGACTGCCGGCAAGCGCGCCGCGTCCGTCGAGTCCACGACCAAAATTATAAACTGCCACCCGTCACACACATACACATTATTAATTACAGGCAAATCCAGTAGCATGGGGGAAGAGTGCAAGCACAATTACTATCCTGCGGTGGCCCCATGTGTACCGAAAGCACCCAAAAAGATGTACAGCAGAAGAGTTCGAAAAGCAAATGTTTCAGTCAAAAAGGTGACACATTTCATTAACAAACAACGCTGGCTGAATAACATATTGAATTATGTATGACGCTTAATTAAGTGCATTATTAAGTGCATTAATTCAAAGGAGATCGCATAATTTACAAGTTTATATAAAACATCACATCAAGGTGAAAATAATTGGCCACAAGACTAGAAGAGTTGAGTTACAATAATTGATGAGCCCTACGATATTAATCAATGGATCTTACATTAATTTCTATAGTTTTTATTACCTAAATTATAAACATATACATATACACAAAATAAATCAGTATAGTTCATAAACTTAACATTATTTAATCCATTTAATGTTTGGGAAGTATTTGTAAAAATAATTTGTGTGTATGTAAGTAAGTATATTTGCCACAATAACATGCATCATAAGAAAAAAAAATATAATCATAGAAGTAGCAGAAGTGCATCGAGCCGCAGCTTTGATGCACATATCATTTCAATAACTCTCAATTATTGTTTGATGGATATATCATTACTATAAGAATATCATTTAAATTGCGAGGACAATTTCATTTAGTAGTACTCGTACATAATATCAAATCAAATACACAAACACATCAATACATGTACAATTAGTTGTGTGTGTGTTTGATAAAGCGAATGCAGTAGCGATTATAACACACAAACTAATACGACGACATATATGCATACGATACACACACGCATACACATAATGAGAAACTTTTAATCTTTTAATCATTATTTTGTGTGTGGGTGTTTGCGTGTTCAAGACATAAGACGTATATTTTTGTCAACAACAATTTATCATGTCGCATAATTGCAACATGTATCATAAGCAATTCAATCTTCTTGACAATGCCTTTCAAGCCTAATGTTTCATTGAGGCATTTTCATGTTAAATATTTTCAATAACAAGACAAATATAAAGTAGAAGACACTTTTCAATAACAAGACAAATATAAAGTAGAAGACACTTTTCAATAACAAGATATACCAGTCAGCAAGCAGCATTAAACAGTTTTTATTGCTCTATTTTTTATAGTCAAATTTTGCTCAATACCAAGCCGCAAATAGTGTGTGTACGCTATGGTTGGTAGGACACACACACACACACACACACACGTACACACACGTCCTTGTTTGTGCGGTCCATTGATGTGATCACTAAAACAAAGCCGCTTGTGAAAACATACTTGTGCTCATAACTGGTCATATAAATACACTAGCTCAGTGGTTCTCAACCATATTGGTGCAGGTACTGAGCTCCACAAACTGCATACGTGCATTCATTATCGAATCGTTCGGGTTTGGAGTGTTATAGGAAGAATCACAAATCACGTACGATCAAGACATTCACACAAGTAGGCTGCTACTGAGTGGACCGAGTTGCTTGCAGCACAGATATCAAGACCAAGTGATTTGACGTGATTAGAACTGCAGCCAATGATGACCAAACAGAGTTTGACGTCACGAATCATACGCCAGTGGGTGAAACAAACCGCCTAACTCCAGGAAACTGACTCAACGAACACCTGGGGTTCGATAGAGCCCAGATTAAGAAACACTAGACTAGCCCATAGAGACACACACACAAATGCAGAATATTGAAGGCGAGGTGCCATGGAGGCACTGGCATGTGCACTGCACGCGATATCCTGGTTTGTGCACCCGCGCATATAATCAACCAAGACACACAAATTTACATTTAGATAAAAATTGCAACGCAGAACGGGAAAGGTGAAAGTGAAACGGGAAAAGTGCGAACGCTGTAAATTGCATGCCCGCAGTCTGCATACACCTTGATCATCAACAGATATGGATAAAAAAGAGGAATAAAAATGATAAACATATATACGGTGTGATACTTGATGCTAGCTAGATATAGAATTTCTGTTGATGAGTTGAACTGCAGTTTGCCTAGTTCAGCAGGCTACACGTGTGTGTTATCATTTTATGCCCATATATTAACTAGTGAAATAGGACTTGCAATGCAAGATTTGTACAACACATCGAACAAATACACCACACCAGCACACCAACAGTATAAGAACGAAACAGTGAGAGAGAGAGAGAGAGAGAGATATATACACACAAACTATGAGCCGTGCAACGAACGACCGGGAATCACAAGCAAAGAGAAAGGAAGCATTAGAAAAAGCGACACACACATACACACACACACAGACGAGCATACAGACAGACATGTGGAGGGTGTGGAGACACGCTAGGTCATGGCCACATACAAGAAAGAGAACGAGACAAACGTGTTGTTCAGCCTGCAGTGCAACAAAGCGCTTGCAACATCGGCTCTCGTGGCACAACCAGTCAGTGCATTCTTATAAGCGTATTGTAAGAATTGTAAAAGCGCCTCACAAATACACCACGAACTGACACCACCAGCCATCCACAGAGAACAATCGAAAATTACACCAAATTAAACATCACAACACATGCAAAATGTGGGATCTATTTCAAATTTTTCAAAATGACATCAATATAGTTGATGTTTTTCGTGGATGAATTCAATTAATTCCATATTTGACTCGGACCAACTGAACGTGTCAATCAATAACTCGCAGCATATGCAAACTTGAAGCTGGACAATAATCTAGGACATTGCTGATGGCCTAACGAGACAGGGACGACAAAAACAACGTGGAAAGAATAACATATTGACTCCCGCAACAACTTCTACTGTACATCCCGAGTACGTACGTACTGTACATCCCGGCCATTAAGTATTAATTAGCCAAAGTTATATTTATCCAAAAACAAGCCATATTTTAGTTGGAATCATATCAATGTAAATAAAGTACGCACATGTGAAATAGTTTGATGAAAAACGTAGACTAACACGTAAATGATATGAAATAACGGATGTTAACATAATGTATATGTGGAACAAACAGATCATTTGAAAGATAATACCAAATACAATTTCAAATTCTGTTTTTGGACATATTTGACAGTGCCACTAAAACCATAGTATTTCAGGCCTGAAAAGCGGTATTGGCGGTCAGGTGGGTTTAATGGTCGGGACCTAGGGTATATCTGCAGCAACGTGAGAAAAACACAATATCCAGCGATATTTCCTCTCAAATAGCTCCATTTGCTTCAAGTCAGCCGTCACTACAATATTTATCTCAACTCAACTCGCATCCAAAAGACGAGCGAAAGCCACAGCACGATGGGCCTATCCGACATTCTTAAGCGCGACCAGTCAAACACACACACACACACCAGATAATACACAATGACAGCGCTTGTCATCGTCTTGAAAGCCCCAGCACAACCACTGCTGCCGCCAACGCTGTCACACGCCACCAAGTGGTCGCATCCATGATGGCAGCGATGCCCGCGGAGGTCAACATCTCGCCAAGTCGAGGAACACGCGCCACATCAAACGGTAGCCAATTGGCTAGCGAGGCGGCCAGCCCGCGTGCCGCCTTCACGGACGTCAACGACTGCTGCAGACGCCGCAGTCGCTCCGTCAACGACCGGCGCCGCGTCAGCCGCAGTGCCTCGACGACGGCGGCCGCACGACGAGACTGCAGCAGCGTCGGTGACGGCTCGCACTGACCGGCCGACGCGTTCCAGCGGTGACCGTAGCGGCACACACAGCGGAACGAGCCCAGTGTGTTCTCGCACGCCTCGCGCGTCACGTCACAGTCGTGTAGACTGACACCCCCGTTGTCCTCGCACTCATCCACGTCCACACAGCGGCGAAATAGCGAGTCAAAACGCCAGCCGGCCGGGCAATTGCAGCTGACATTCAGATAACCGGTGACCAGCGCCGGAAAACTGCGACTGCCGGCAAAATCGACGCTGCACTGCCGCCGTCCGACCGGATTGTCCGGCCGGCACGGATTCAGCGGCGAGTCGGCGCACGTGTCGGTGGCACGTGCCTCGCGCAGCGGACAACACACGTCCGGACAGAAGCTGAATAGCGCACAGGCAAACGGCCGCTGTCGGCCCCAGACACGGGCGTCGCGCGTGCCGAACGCTCGCACCTCGGCGCCGGCGCGCGCACCGCGCACTGAACGCATACAGTCGGCCATATTGTCGCAACGCTCGACGGACGCGTCGCCGCCGCCGGGCGCGCCTACAAACGCCAGCTCGGGCGGCTGATGCATCGTGTACCAGCACATGAAGTAGGAGGCGCTGGCGTACCAGCGGAACCGCTCGAGCAGCGAGCTGAACGGCTCCGGCGAGTCGCTGGATGCACGATGTAGCTGCCGACATCGCTGCGTCAGTTGACGCACGCGGCGACCGAAGCGGCGCGGCTGCTGTGCTCGCCAGCGCGCCACATTGCCGGGCGTCGCCGGCCGACCGTACAGCTCGCGCAGTCCTGACAGAACGCCAAAACGTCGTGCCGTATAAGTCAGCCGCATAACGCGAGCCAAATACCACACACACTCGTAGAGACTGAGCCAACAGTGATCGGAGACGCGGCTGTGCAGTCGCGACAGCGCCGGCCGCGGAAAATGCGCGTACATATCGCGAGGCGGCCGGCGACCCTGCTCGACAAAGTGACGATGATAGCGACGATCGACGGCGTTGAACTTGAAGTGACGCAGCGAATACGCCACGTCCACTAGAGCCGCGCTGATGTTGGCGGCGGTGAGACCACGCGATACGTCGTAATCGCCGCGCACGGCCACACGTCCGCTCAGCTCGGCAAAGAGCGCCACCTCTTGAGCGTGCGATAATCGACCCAGCATGTGGCTGAACGGATTGACCACGTGTGTGCGTAGTGAACGCAGTATTGAGGCGTGGGTCTCGCACAGAACGATCAACATCATAATAGGGACCGCTGACACACGCACCATCACACCACCGTTCCACCCTCTTCTCATAAACGTGCACTTGTCTCTCTCTGTGTGTCTGTGTGCGTGAGTGCGAGGGGGTTAGGCAATTGAGTCCACGAAACGATTAAGAGATGGCGCAAAATACAAAACTTTAAAGCGAAAATTCTCGCCGAAACAATGGCATTCCTACATTATAACAATGATTGATGTTCTGTTGTTTGTCTGTGTGGAAAAACAAAACAAAACGTGACAATACTATCAGCACACCTACACCCAAACACACTAACGCATTGCTGACGAGTATACACAAAGCACATACTCACATACACAAATACACACACGCATTTCGGGTATACGAGCAGGGATCCAAAAGTAAACGGAATAGTTATTGGTGTAGCCGTGGGCTGGGGAGTGTTAAGGAAAAAGATGCGGGGGTTAGCTAAATGTGAGCAACCACACTTGAAATGTTCATGGTGATTATTTTTGTTTGATGGGGGCGCAACGGGGATTGACACATTTTGAGAGTTCAGCCCTTTGAAACCCCATTGGCGCCACCACTGCCTTCAACATCCCGCACGAATGCAACCATAATATAAATGCATTATTTGATCCGTGCAACATCGCCGCAGAACATTTCGCCAGCTTGTTGGTTTCACTGGTGTGTCCTGTACCTCATGTGTACCCAGACGAATCTTGTATCTTGAGCGAAGAATACGAATCATAAAACAAGGTGTAGCAAAAATGGTGCCTCGCTTATACTCAAGAACGGTCACAAGCGTACACACACAAACACACACACACACACGTTTCCACTACTAAATCGCGTGAGTGTTCCGAAATACATGTGTTGTGTGAATATACGGGGAAGTATGCTGGATATGTGCGCATTACCGGCCGACATGTAGTAAAACATGAAAGGTACCACCTTTCACCTTTCACACCTCACTGCACATACAAGTGGTGTTGGTGTCGTTGGTGTTGGTGTTGGTGTTGCATATTGCCATTTCCACGCTTCACACATCAGTACAGAATGTAATAAGTACAATAATTACCGTAAACCTCTGTTTGAACGGCAGCTCCAATTAAACGTCACTTTGATTAATTCTTATTTTGGCAATAGCCATGACTGTCTGATTTTCATTAGTGAATTTATGATTAGTTACCAGTAATCACCCTGATTTTTGTGTTTATTGTCAAATAAATATGCATACGTTATCCGGTTATTTTTAATCCATAAAATATGCCGTATCTTGTCAAAATTCTGACCAGCTAGTGGAAAAATAGTGACACTCTCGAATTGAACGACACTACGGGGGAACGTTTGAAAAATAGAACGACATGCCGCTCAAATAGAGGTTTACGGTGTATTTGAGAATTTAAGCTTTTACGGTATATAGTGTTTGAGTGTCATCAGTTGAAATCTTCTGCAAACAATATTCGAAACTATTCTCTACGAACACACACACACACACAAACAGATACATACATATACACATGCAATTTACAATAGTTGATTTGATTATACAGTGTGCATATTTCCATATAAATATATAGTTCATTTGGTTCTGGTGCACTTAATAGTTCAACGTAGCGATGTGTTTATTGGTAGGAAAGAGTGTGAGAGTGTGTAAGTGAGAGTATGAGATAGCACTGTGACATGGGTGTAGATCCTGGGGGTATGGGTGTATATATACCCCCACACCCATAACAATAACAACACAGTAACAATACACGACAAATTTAAACAATTATATATATACTAAAATTATAATTTACACAATATACTTTTCATTGAGGTATGTGTGTTGTAAATGAATATGCCGAAAATGGTTAAGGTTACATACAATTCACCAACTGAGTCAACATTGAACACTAATGCTAATGATGGCTGTCATCCCCCCGAGCCTCGACACAAATACACCTGCCTGCACTGCCGATATTAACAGCTGATTGCCCGCTACTTCCTCAGTGTGTGTGTGTGTGTGTGTGTGTGTTCACAGTTGTATGCGAGGAGATATTGGAACAATGTGTGAGAAGGTCGTGTGAAACAGTGAAGCTTGAGAAATGAGTAAAAATGAGTGAAATGAGTAGGTTGTGCATATTAGAAGTGTTGATGGGTTGTGATTGTGCATCTGCTGTGTGGTTATTTAGTGTTTTTTCGCTTATTATATTAAACCCTACATACTCTGCAGCAACGGTTACTAGATAAATAAATAAGCGACACTCGAATACCACTCTGATGTTAGATGCATGGCTAGTAGCAAGATACAGTGGCTCAGAGACGCTCGCATCTTGTGACAGAAATTTGCGCGGTTCAAATCCTGGCCGCGGTTCATTTTATCAACACGGCTCTCGGCTTGAATATACGCCCACAGTTAGCCGGCTGTGGATTGGGCTCACAGCGGGGCGTGTCTTAACAGAATGTCGTGGGCGCGCTTGAAATACTCCAATAACAAGTCATCACTGACCAAAATCTACACAATGCAGTCAATTAATAGATGAGTTAATGTGAGTATATAATTTATGCTCATCCATGCTAATGTCGCTTTCGTCATTAAAACACCGCTGATGAATTTCCACATTTCGCCATTTTTTCATAAATTTCATCTTCATGACTAACCCCGTATTTATCAAACTCTCTCTACATCTTTTGGCCGCTTCCAGTACCTGGGACCACCGCAGGGTGGTAATAGTACACTTGCATCCTTCTTATGCCTCCAAACATGTCTCATTAATTAAATAATGAATAATAAAAATGATGCAAAGGAGCAGGAGGCCCACCTGAGTGTGCGCGTAGTAGGTGCTCCACGAGACTCGCAGGTTCTCCTGGCCGCCCAGGTCCCACATGACGAAGTGCGTGTTGCGGTAGCTGACTTCCTCGACGTTGGAGCCGATCGTGGGCGAGGTGTGCACGGTGTCGCCCAGCAGGTACTGGTACAAAATGGTCGTCTTGCCTGCGTTGTCCAGACCGACTATGACCACCTTGTGCTCTGACGCCACAACAGTGTATTAGATATAGCGCGCGCGTATATTTATACACCGACGCGCGAAGAAAACAAACGCAGTCAGAAACAAGGTGAAATATGTCGATGGAAGGTACAAAAAGAAACAGTGAAACACGTTTTTAGAATGGCACCAGCTGCTAGCTCATCGGCCCTTGAAAAGAATTGTTTTCAATTCCGTCAGTCCATGTTTATCAAGTTTAAATCATGACACCATCAAATAACAACGGTTTAATAGAAAATAACCCTATTCGAAAAAACAAAATTCTTGAAATGACAAAAATGTCATACAATTGCTTGCTCAATAAATTAGTATACAGCGTAAATCCTACCGTCTTGGGAGAAGAAGCTCCAGAACTTGGCCAGAAGCAGGCCCATGTTGTTGTTGCTGATGTCAAATGACTTGATGATTGTTAACGACGCGCCTGATCATCAGCCAATACTTCTAACGCCGATCTGTTCAAATTCAAGCAAAATTATACAGTAAAACATACTTGAAATAGAACAGGCTGTTGTATTCGATGCGTAACGAAGAATACGCCATCTTGTCATCCAGAAAATACTAGAAATGCCACGAAAAATATGCGTTGTTGAATTTTTCTAACTGACATAATCTAGCTTTCGACTCTGTATGCTATTTACCGCAAAATTCTTTTAAGCCAGTAGGGTTGACATTCAAGCATGTAAAACAAACGTCCAAAAATACACCCGTAGCAAAAGAACCTTATAATTCAGACAAGAAATAACACAAATTGCTGCTGTTAAGCAAAACACTTAACAACTATGTACAGACTGTATGCATACGCACCACACGTGAAAACGAACGTGCCCAGTGAAAACAGACCAAACAACCAAAACCGCATCCGATCACCAACTGAACCGACTGGTATTTTACAACACAGAGTTGCCAACAAAATCACTGCGTCTTGATTATCACTAAATTTGCGGACAGAAATATAATATAATACTGAAACATGTGATGAGTGCAAATTGAATTCGGTAAATAAGATGCAAATCGCATTGTAGTATAGAGCTATAAGGCGCCACCTATTGGACCCTGTAAATGTCAGTGTGATTGTGCACTATAGGATCGCAATGGGTTGGGCGTTACCGGTAGCGAGCGAATGGTCTATTGCCGGTAGGCATGATTGGTTGTGTGCATTAACTAACCGAGGGTATATAACTGGGTCGCTCTAGGTTTGTAGGTCACTTGTGGTGAGAGCTTTGACGTGTGCATATATTGTTTCTCGTGTGTATCGTGTCTCTTCGGCCCGCTCGATATTACAATTGGCGACGAGGATAAAAACAGGTATGAATGCTGAGAGTGTTTTGGCACCTGCACCGTTTCTACCGCACCCTGGAAAACCCACGGTTTCTTGGGACGAGTGGAAGTACTCTTATGAGAACTACATGGTGGCCATCGGTGCCGAGTCGTACCCAGACACCAGACGTCGGGCCCTGCTGCTACATTGTGTCGGTGCCGAGGCTCGACGAGTTTATCGTTCGCTGCCGGCCGAAAGCAAGCGGGAGGACGAAACAGAGAGTCAGAAAGTCTTGCGACAACTGACAACTTACTACGGCCCGAGAGTAAACGTCATTGCCGAGCGTTTTGCGTTCCGACAACGCAAGCAGCTTGCAACGGAGACGACTGCAGACTATGTCTCTGTACTACGCAGTTTGGCCTCCAACTGCAGATTCGGAACGTTGACAGACGAGCTCATCCGTGATCAAGTGGTCGAGCAGACACTGCACCCACGGCTACGCGAGAAGTTTCTCCAAGATCCAACGTTGACGCTCAGCTCACTATTGCAGACGGCTGAGGCGTTTGAGCTATCCAGGCGACAATCAGCGCTCATGACGGCTCCGGGACGTGATCCAAGTATCGGCGAAACCAACGTCGTTCGAGGTGCAGCCAGCAAGACGACCAGCACAACCAGCCGATTGGCATATCACCAGATGATGCTTCACCCGGAGTCTCGACAGATGACCGCCTTTATCACTCACGAAGGACTCTTTCAATTCCGACGAGTGCCGTTTGGTCTCGCCTCCGCGGGAGCGGCTTTCCAACGACTCTTGGACAAGCTGCTGACCGGAATAGACGGATGTGTCCACTATTTGGATGACATTGTCTGCTGCGGACGGACTCGAGAGACTCACGATCGGAGGCTTCGTGAGGTGATGAATCGGCTAAATGCGGCAAATGTGACGCTAAACCTCGACAAATCGGCGGTGGCGAAGACCGAGCTTGAGTTCTGTGGCTTGCGTGTGTCAGGCAGTGACGTGTCACCATCACACGATCATCTGCGAGCTATTCGTGACGCGCAAGCGCCGTCAGACGCCAAAGAACTGCGCAGCTTTTTAGGACTGTGCGGCTGGCTGTCGCACTTTATTCCGCACTACGCCAGCACTGTGAGCCCGCTACATGATCTGTTGAAGAAAAATACCACGTTTACATGGATGCAGCAGCACGAGGAAGTGTTCGAGAAAGTCAAGCAGCTGATTGTTTCTGCCGACCCGCTCCGTCGGTACGACACGTCGAAACCGACGATCGTCACAACCGACGCCAGTCAGAAGGGATGCGGCGGCGTTCTATCTCAGATCGGCGACGACGGAAACGAGGCCATCATCTCGTTTTGGAGCCGTAAGCTGTCACCAGCTGAGCAAAAATATTCAGTCACCGAGCGGGAGACACTGGCAGCAGTTTTGGCTGTTGAAAAGTGGAAGATGTTTTTATGGGGCCGCCATTTCACTCTCCGAACAGACCACAGCGCGCTGAAATCAGTTCTGTCGGCGAACTTCAGTGGACGTGCGGGTGCTCGTGTCGCCCGATGGCAAGCGAGATTGATCCCGTACTCATACAGCGTACAACACGTGCCAGGCAAGTCAATTCCTGGCGCAGATGCACTGTCGCGTCTGCCGCCAGCGAGCTCGCACTCGGCATGTGACGAGGACGACGGCGATGAATATGACGTCATCGCAACACTGGACGACGACGAGCCCAGCCTGTCGATGAGCGCGGTTCGTGACGCGAGCCGTGCAGACCCGGACATCGTCGCACTTCGCAGGCACGTTCTGGAAGGGTTCCCGGAAGCAGCGAAACAATGCAGCGCGGCTATCAGGCCGTATTTTGCCATTCGTCACGAACTGTCGGTGGACGGCGAGCTGGTCATTCGCGCCGGTCATCAATTAGTCGTGCCAGCAAGGTTGCGGGACGATTATCTATCCCGTGCACACGCGGCGCATGACGGGTGTGTCCGCACCAAGCAGCTACTCCGTAGCCTGGCGTGGTGGCCGGGCATGGACGCCGACGCTCAGCGGGTTGTCGACCGGTGTGCAGCATGTCAAACGAGTGATAAGGTACTGTGCAACCGCACGCGCATCGCTCCACTTCAGCCTGTTGAATTGCCCGAGCGGCCATGGCAAAACTGGGCGTCGACATCGTCGGACCGCTGGACAGAGCGCCCGAGGACTGTCGGTTCGCGGTGACGCTCGTTGATTACTACTCAAAGTGGGCGGAGGTGTGTATGACCCCGTCGGCTGAGACGTCACACATTATCGAGTTTCTCGACAGCGTGTTCGCACGAGAAGGATATCCTGACCAAATCGTCAGTGACAACGGGCGCCAATTCGTCGGTGGCGACTTTCAGTCGTTCCTGAAGCAACGAGATATTGAACACCTGCGATCAGCCGCCTACTGGCCCCGCGGGAACGCCGCTGTTGAGCGCTTCAACAGGACGTTCAAGTCGTGGCTTCAGGAGCACCACAAGGGCGCGTTCAGAGAGCGAGTCAGGCGTCTGCTGGCTCAGTATAGAGCCACCCCGCACTGTAGTACGGGTTGTGCACCATCAGTGCTGCTCCACGGCCGCGCGATCCGACTGTCTCTGCCCGTGCCGGCCACGACGAAGCAATGTGCGCCTGGAGACGTGCGCACACGTGTGGAGCGACAGCAGCGACGCAACAAGAAAAATTACGATCGCCGTCACGCTGCACGAGAGCCGAAGATCCATCCAGGCGACGCGGTGCATGTACGTTCTCCGGGACGAGTGCCGAAAATGTCTCCGCGTTTCAGTCCGCCGCAAAAAGTTGTGGCCAGAAGAGGATCGTCGTTCCTGTTGGAGGACGGAAGCGTGCGAAATCCGGCTCAGTTGGCCAGAGCCAAGGAAGCAGTGAATGACGACGACTTCCTGTGGCACGACCCGACGACCGTCGACACCGACCAGGGCACACGGCGCCGTAACGGCCCAGCCACGGTCAGTCATGACGTGCCAGACGACGGGACGACAACGACGGACACGTACGAGCTGCAGCCGTCGTCGAGAGGACGTCGCCGATGGCTGCCCTCTAAATTGCGGAGTGCATAGGGAAAGCTTTGAAGTGTGGGGGTATGTAGTATAGAGCTATAAGGCGCCACCTATTGGACCCTGTAAATGTCAGTGTGATTGTGCACTATAGGATCGCAATGGGTTGGGCGTTACCGGTAGCGAGCGAATGGTCTATTGCCGGTAGGCATGATTGGTTGTGTGCATTAACTAACCGAGGGTATATAACTGGGTCGCTCTAGGTTTGTAGGTCACTTGTGGTGAGAGCTTTGACGTGTGCATATATTGTTTCTCGTGTGTATCGTGTCTCTTCGGCCCGCTCGATATTACACGCATAATTTAGCTTTTTATTTTCAAGCATAAAATGAACATGACAACCGATATTTTTAACTTCCTGGTATTTATTTTTGTCTTGTTCATTTCCAATTAATATAATGGGAAAAAAGTAATATACATTAATTTTGCAATATGAGTCCCCATTTTTTATTGGTCAAAGACCCTTGTTTATTATTTATCTAAACGCACTAAAATAGGAAAAACCAAAAAATACACATTAAGCGATGTATGAAATACTTGCATCTGTGCTCTGATTATGTCCTCTTTCTGTGTCTTGCTCTTTCCACGCTGACCATTCATCCGCTGCTCTGCATCTGTCGTCGACCCATAATGCACATGAGCCAATAGCCGACATAAGTTTCGACCGTCGTTGTGTCACACAGAAATAGACGCATCACTACGTGCTCACTGACATACCGCCTCGTCGAAGGCGACACAACTGACTACACTGGTGTGATCAGCCTGCTGTGCACGGTAAGAAATTCATTATCTGTTGCTGTTCACTGTTACAATGTATTTGCATAGATAAGTTTCCCTGAAATAACTGGATCTATATATATATATATATATATATATATATATATATATATATATATATATATATATATATATATATATATACATATAAATTATGTGTCATTTAAATTAAGATCTAGGTGTAAGAACCAAAGACAAATAGGGAATTACGGTGAAAAACAAATTTATGGACGATTCATTCAAATTTGTGCCTCATTTGGGGCCTCGTTTTTATTGTTATAAATACTCTACACATAATAATTTTATACAACAATGTTTTAGAGAGCATGATTTGAATTTCAATTTGATTTTATGCATTCACTGAGCGTTACACCTATCCTGAGCCGTAGCAGCCGCCCCTCGTACCCCCGGCCGTGGGGCCCGAATGTTGAGGGGCCCGTTGCTTCACGTATGATATTAAAGTTTATCATATTCATTATGCCTTAGCCTTTTTGCTCAGATGTTTTCACCTGAGCTTGTATTATATAATTATGTATAATAAATATATTAATTATTTGGTGCTGTACTTATAATGGGGGCCCCAAGTGTTGCCTTCGGGAGGGGGGGCATAAGTCCTCGCAACGGCTCTGCATCTATCAGGAACTGTGGTTGTCATAGAACAGTTACAGAGATCGCACAATACTCATAGCAAAATTCAAATAAACGTAAGATTTTGCTTCCATTGTTTTGCTTTCAAAAAAGAATTTTGGTGTGTAATTGCTAAACACGCTGTTTTGGTACGTTCATGTAGAAAAAGCAGGAATATGTGATAAATAGTCAAATAAGCAATAAAATACAGATATAAATATTATTATTATATAAAAAATTACGTATAAAACATAAGAAACACAACGCAGCTGTAAATATTCGTTTGGTTTTTGTGAGCAGATTAATGCGCTTGAATTTGCGCTCATTTCTGATGTTATTGCTGTTCTCTTTCTGCTTATATCTTTTGTTGATCAAAGTGCACGCCAATTGCAGGCACCTAATAAGCAACATTCTCGCGCTTCCCATTTCACCCTGTTAATCGATTTTATTATTAATAATAAAAATGATAAATGATAACTAATGAATGCCGCCTAATGAATCGCCTAAGCTTTGTAATATTTTGTTAGGCCGTTCACTCGTACCCCCTCTGCCCCTTCTCATAGAAGAAAATATGCCGTTGCATGCAGATTTAAAAGCACGACCTGTCAATGACGTCACAAGGATATTACGGCGGTCAGAAGCCGCTAAATAAGCCGCCACAAAAATGCTCAAACTTCTGGCAGGCAGCGCACGTTACGGCCAATAACACACGCGCTGGCACACACATACACATACACACACACACACACACACATACACGCGGTGGTCAGTGGATTTAAGACAGGTGTGACCCATATACAACGGTGACATGTATACACACACACACACACAGCGGGAGGGAGGGGAGCAAAAAAGAGGGGGTGGGGGAAAAAGGGAGCGTGCACTTTAGATGAGCTTACTTGCACACACACACACACACACACACACACACATACACATACACACACATACACACACACATACATACAGAAACTATTTGTGTTTGCACGCGTGTCTGTGTGTATGTATGTGTGTGTGTGTTTTGGGAATGCAACCTGCGAGTTGTGGCCAAAATTGTTCAACAAAATTTGTCTACATTCTTGTTTCGTTGTAACATACATTGGCATAACTCACACAAACATTCGCACACATACACGAACATGCAAACAATATAAGCGTGTTTGCTTATGATCCAGCAATTAAGCTGTAAATCATAGAAAAATGACCAATTGTTTTTTCTCTCGAGTATTTTTCGAATTTCGTCACTAATCCTGTCGAGTATATATTGTTAAAATTCGAGGGAAAAAATCCTTGTCAATATTGATCAATGCTGCTTATACAGGGTGACCCAAAAAAAACGGTGTACTACACAGGTGAAATCAATAATTCAGACAGCTGGTGGTGGTGTTTGTTGCACAGATCATCCTATTGCAGATGCACGAGTCTGTTGCTACGAATCCCACGCAGCACCCGGTTGCACCCGGCAGGAGAGTGGCCTCTATCAGGCACCACTTCGAGACGGCCACCATCAACGGTCTCAACGTAGTCGCTGATGCTGATCAAGAGCGACGTGGTCGACGCGGAGGTTCTCTGGACCTTCCAGCAGCTGCTGGTGCAACTGTGGCGGTGGTTCCTCCACGGCAAGACGCGGTTCCATTACCCGGCATGACCGCGTTCCCGGTGCGACCGCCTCCTCTACCGCCAAGACTGTCAATTGGCTTCAACAGAGCCAGTACGGCGTCCCCCGATGTGACGAAGCGGCTCACCAACGCTCCAAAACAAGATCTGCTCGTGTTCAACCCACTGTCGGCCACTCAGGTGCTGCAGGTGCGGTCTGCTCGTGCGGCCGAAGCTGCGGCAGCGTCCACATCATCAACGACCGGCTTGACCGCGGTGATTGTCGACGACGGAGCGGTGATCAGTCAGTTGTCACGCACGGTCACCTCACTTGCCCAACGAAAGCGACACGCGTCACGTTCGGGCATAAGTCCAAATGTCAAGACAAACGGGCCGGTCAATCAGCAACATTCAGGGATGGTTTTGCAAAATTGGCAAAATCACAGTCTGCTGAATGCGTCGCTCAACGTTGCAGATGATAGAAACAAATGTGCATTTTCTGTTTTCGCAGATAGAAAGCTCGACAACCAGAAAATGGAGAAGCAGACAAACGACCAAATAAAATATCTACAGCATAATGAAATGAGTGGCAATAAAAGCACTGAACGGAAACAGAAATCGGCGAGAATTGATGTGTGCAATGGATATGACGATACAGTTTGCAAGGTGTACGAGAACAGCGTAGATCATGTGGGAATGAAGACGAAATACTCTTCTGCGGATCACGTGGAAAGTACTTCTTGCGAAGCTCAACGCCGCATTAGTGATTCCTCTATAGCAACCGAAGCTACATCGTTTTTCAAGGACAGCACACCTGCTACAGACGAATTGGGTCCTTCAATCACACTGGGGAAGCTGAATAGCTCACTGGGGATCGACAAGAAACAACTGGCGTACTCTCTGATGCTGAGACCTTCATGCACTGAACCACAAGAAACACTTCCCAAAAGAGAAGAGCGTCGAAACTATGAGACTTCTATGGATGTGTCCAATGAAAAAACACAACAGCATCAGTTTGATGAACGAAAGGTGTTTAGCAATGCCTTCTACAGATCGGCAAATATTTTTCCAATCGGCAGGACGTCCCCTCGCGAGTCTTATATCAAGAGTGAAAAATTCGTACAAGAAGAGAGTGGCTCGTGTTTCATAGACTCTCCAATATATGTACCGTTGGAAAATCCTGCGACATTGCCATATTCTAGCAAAGAACAATATTGTAATGGAACACACGAGATGAATTGCGTAGACCACTCTAGCAACTGCGGTTCACGCGAAACTTGCGCTGAAAAACTGCGATATTCAAATGCAAATAATGACAACGGCAAGGTGAGCGCTAAGAATAAGTATCAGTATGATCTGATCCAAGATGGGTACAGGTCCCTTCCAAACCATCATACTCCTTCGCCTGGATTCGAGAAGGCCGAATGGAAAAACAAATGCAAAACTCCTATAAGTCAAAGCTCTACGCTGCAGTTTCAATGTGAGCCGGCTTCTGAAGATGAAGCTAGCGACGCAGTACACAACTGGTTCAGCCACGAAGCAACCTTAGATTGTGACATATCGGTTCAGAACACCGAGAAAAAATGTGATTACCACACCGACATCTCTCACGAAGAAACTAATTTCATTGAAAGCTCAAAGCGTGAACAGCCAAATTACATTCCCACAAACATTTATTTGAACAATCAAAACAACTTTAACCAACATTCAAGATGCTTTACCGCAAATGAAAAGTCATATTCTGGATGTGATAATTCAATAAGGGATGTTGTAAATGGAGATTCAGGCTCTCAATCCAATAGAAGCTCTGGAGATGTGGACGAATATGTTCCCGATCTGGAACACATGGTGGGCGAGTTAGTCGATGAATGGGCTCCAAATAGCACCTCTGAGAATCTAGCGTGTATTGTACCAGATCGAGACAGTTTGGACAGTTTGACCACGGGTTCATTTGCAATTACCGAAGACTCGGTAAAAGTGAACAATTGCAAAAACAGAAAAGATAATACCCAAACCGATTTATACTGCAGGTTCTCGAAAAAACACGATTCTCGCAACATTCATGAGGCGTGTAATGGCTGTATTGGGTCTGCGGGAAGTTGTGATGATACCACGTGGGCTGCTGAAAAATCCGCCGATAATTTCAACAATCAATGCAATGAGAATACACAGAAATGCGATGCCAGTGAAGCGTTTATCGATATGAATACCTTGATAGAATTCTTGGAATTGCACTACAAATCAAATCTTCCAAACAGTGAAGCGAGCTGCTCTGTTGAAGCCAACTCTGACCAACAGAAAACATACGACGAACGAAATTTGAAGATGCATAGAGATGAGTCTGAAACATGTATACATGAGGAAACGGCTGCAGAGTTGATCAATTATGACAACGGTGATTTTAATGAGAGTGGAGTGCACAAACAAGGTAATCATGACCATGATGCACAGTTAGTTTGGCAAAAAGAAGCGATTCGTAACCAATCTCCGAGTTCGGACATCGCCAACACTCAACTGACCATTGAGTTGGACAATTTAAACGTAGCGTTTGATAAATATCCATTGTCCGACGTTCCGACCCTTCAGATAGTCTCAGGTTGTGATGAAATCAGTGAGCCGGACGTGATAATCTCCACTCCTTCACCACCGCCACCTCCACCACTCGGCTGGTTCGAGTGTGATGCAGACAAGCCACGAACACCTCCTTTTCCAGACCCCTCAACTCCACCAGCACCTCCTCTCCCACCACCTCCACCCCCGCCTGCGAGGCAAATTGAAGATGCATCAAGGCGAAAGACACAATCAGAACCGTTTGAAAGTTTTTATGTCAAGTCGTCGACTGCGAATCGTGCGCTGTTTAGTAGAATCAAGGAATATCCAGGAATAATTGAGAAAGAACAGTTGTATGAGGCCAAGGATATAGGAAATGAGAAAACTCTAGAAGCTGATAGTACTTTGCCAATTCAATCAAATCAGAAATGCGATAATTCACCGACTAGTGGACTGCCAAAATTGGATCAGAATAATGCAGTATTCGATTATGACTCGACAAAGTCCTGTCTTGAAGAAAACAGAAAATGCCACAGCACAGTTCTTCTAGAAGCACAGACGTTTGCAACTGATAACACTTATGAAGTGCAAGAGCCGAATTATGTCCGATCGAAAGACATCGCAGAAGATGTCACGTTGTCGTCATTTGAGTTAGATGTTGAAGGTAGCACCAGACAACGTGTAAAAACACAGTCATCAAGAAAACCAGACGGAAATACGCAGAATTTCACCCAAGACATTATCACACATCAACAGAAGATGGAAAGCAGCACAGACGCGTGCCAACAGAATACTCACATGATCGGAGTGACAGGTGATAATAAGAATTTAGATTACGTGAAAAATGTAGCGAATCAGATTGAACGAACAGACTCAAAACGGCCATACAGCGGAAATGAACAGCAGCAAAAAGTGAAAATTGGCATACTAGGCGCCAACTCACTAGAAGAAAACAATGTTGGGCTGTCAACAACATCAAAGCTCGTGCAAGATACTAAATACAGCGTGGCTGCACGAAATGAAAAAACGCAAGCATGCGATATTGTGGCACCTCCGATGAATAGCGTGGCTGAAAAATTGAAATTTTTCGACCGTGGAAATCAGCGGGCTAATTTTCGGGCAACTAAATTATCCAGCAAAGACTTGAATTGGCTTCGATATCCAAGCAAGACTTCGAGCTCATTCAATTTTCTTAAGGGCGCACAATCGATAAATTTGACTACAGCGAATAGAGGACGAAAAAGAAATCCCTCTTCTCCTGGTTCTTTATGCTATGACAGAACAGATTCAAATACAAATAGCGAATTAACTTCACCCTGCATTATACGTGACCAAGTCACTAAATCATCTACCATGACTAACCTAACTGGTACGTTTGTAGAGGATGGCGCATATGAGAGGTTTTCAATCAATCCGACGCTGAAAAACCAGCGAGATCAGCACGATGTCACTGCGACAAGACGACAACGTCACAAAAGCGGCCCGGTACAAAGTCTAACTGACAAAGCTGAATGTTGGAATGCCGAGGTGATCAGTAATCATACTCAAGAACAGATGAAAGCAATAGCACCGACCACGAGTATAGAAAGGGGCATTACTCAAAGCGATAGGTCAAACAACGGCAGTGAGGTTTCTGATGAAATAAATAATATTGACCATTACCAACTTATTGCAGACACAAAAGTTGAAATAATTGACGATGCAGAAACGGAGCATGAAAAGCAAGAGCCACAGGTGATGTGTTGCAATGACAACCAATCACATATTGATACACACAGTATGATTAATCGTGTTTCGGAGAACATTGAAGCTCAACACCAAAATCAAGCCGTTGACGTCAGTGTCACTCAAGATTCAGTGGCAAGCAATATCGAGGAAATATCAGCAGACCAGACGCCTCCGAGGCCAGAACTTCCAGCATTCATCAGAGCAGCTTTGGCTCGTGCAGAGCGGACTTGTAGTGAAACACAAGCGAAACATGAAAAAATGACAGCGGATGTTGACCACGAGTCAGTGGGGGATGATGGATGTGATGACACAACGTTTATGGACAGTGCAATACAAAACTACCAGCAAGTAGAAACTAACCGTCTCTCCAGATTCAGACAACAAATACAACCTGTGGACCAGAACGGAGCGGGTCATCCTCCATCTGATCACCAAGTTGATCTGCAGGCAAGATCAGACTGTGATAAGGATACAGGTGATGATGATCAAACCTTCCGCCTACTGGGAGATCTGATCACTTATCTCGAACACGCGTCGTCCGAGGAGTCATCAGAACGTCATTCAGGTGAGACATGCATAAACGAAAACTAAAACAGACGTGTTTATAATGACGACTGTAAAAAATTAATACAAATTATGAATTATTAACAATCAATTCTGAAATAGTCTAATATTGATTTTGTAATTATTTGTTAATTTATCATATATTAATTAATGTTAATACATATTTAACTGTTTAATATTGATAAATTTTTTATAATATAAATTCCAAATATTAGGTGTGTGTCAGAAATTTGTGGACTCCGTGGTGCAGTTGTTAGCACACCCGCCTCACAAGCGGGAGGTCCGTGGTTCGAAACCCGGCGGAGCAGAATTTCATTGGGCGAATTCTACAATCCCACAGCCCCTGTCCACCCAGCAGGAAATGATGGTACCAGATATCAGTCATGAGTTGTGCCATGCATTTTGGGGAGGTGGCCCTCTCTTATACGTCTTACGTCCTTGTGGCGCCATAGCGTGGAGAGGGTCAGTTCTGCGGTGGCAGCGAGCTGCACGGGGCACGCCTGTGTGGTTATAAGCTTCGGCTTCTTCCCGTGTAGCAGCTGCCACTTAGGCATTTAACCTTTATTTAAATGAGAGGATTTACTTCATCATGTATTATTATTACTGGAAAAATTGTGAAAAATGCACAACACACCTTAAAATTATTTTCAACGCTGTTTTTGATGAGTATTTTCGAAATATAATGTTTGACAATAGGGTGCGATGAGGACAAATACGAAAAGCAGAAAAAGAAAAAACTGAAAAACTCAAGAAAATACAAATAAAATATAAAACCTACATATAACTTTCCTATGTATTATTTTTATATCAATAATTTTCGCAAAATAAATCAACTGTGTGCTACGCAATCAATCACTTTTTGTCAAATTTACATTGGAATTTTCGCGCAATACGGCAGCTAAACTAGTTTGCACCACTCAATGCAGAATTACGCGTCTCTTCTGAGCGTGAAGCAATGATTAATTCAATTACACACTAATAATTCACCAGAAAACTGCACTCTTCTCGGGGCGCTGTTTTTATTTTCAACGCGCCAAATCAATTTGCACGCGAAAAAACGACGCCGCTGCGCGCCGCCAGTGCGTCGAATTTGCATTACCGCTCTGTACTGCCACCTATCTGGCTAGAAGGAGAAACATTTATTGATTGACACAGGGCCGGGTGTGATATATGCGTGAGCCGTGCCGAACTGTTTTGGTTCAGTTATGGTCGAGCCAGTCGCAAGTAGACGTTTATGGTGTGTGCGAGTGTGAGTGTGTGGGTGTGTGTGTGGGTGTGTGTGGGTGTGTGTGGGTGTGTGTTTATGGGTGTGAGTGTGGGTGGGTGTGGGTGTGTGGGCATGCGTGTGCGTGTGCTTCGTGGAGCACCCATACAAGCCAGTCAAAAGGAATTTATCTAGCAAAACACGTGATTCGACATCCATGATTCTTATATAACGGTAAGAATTTTTTAAGCAAGAAGGTGTTAACTCTTCCAAAATACTCGAGTAAAATATGGCACCTGCAACAATATGCAACGGTGTTGCAACAATGCCGAATGATGCTGCAGAACATGATATAACCAAGATGTTGCATAACCAGATGCGGGTCAGTAGCCTAGGGCAATGATGAGGACAATTTCCTGACAAGATATCATTTCGTGGGTTAAACTACAGTTTTAAAAGTATTTGTCCGTTTTTCACACAAGTTGTTACAAAGAGCACATAGTTATTGGCTCACACATAGCTTAAAGGTAGAACGTCTAGAACGGGCCGTAGTTTGCCCACTGTTCATCTAAGGCAGAGCCGTAGCAACCGCCCCCCGTACCCCACGGCCGGGGGGGCGAGTGTTGAGGGGCCCCGTTGCTTCACGTATGACATTAAAATTTATCATATTATGTATAGCCTTTACCTTTTTGCTCAGATGTTTTCACCTGAGCTTGTATTATGTGATTATGTATAATAAATATATTCATTATTTGATGGTTTATTTAAAATGGGGCCCCAAGTGTTGCCTTCGGGGTGCCCCAAGTGTGGCTTTCGGCTGGCCCCAAGTGCTGCCTCCGGGGGGGGGGGCCTCATAAGTCCTCGCAACGGCTCTGATCTAGGGTAAGCAATTTGTGTAGGGAAAGGAAAAACCAATTGATCCGTGGGAAAACAACTCTGAAACTTTGTTATTCTTTGAACAGTTGAGCATACTAGACGAATTGATCAGAAAATCTTTGCCACTACTGTCTTTTAACACCGTGAAAATTTAGCGAGCAATTTTCAGCAGGTAGCTTGTGTGTGTGTGTGTGTGTGTGTGTGTGTGTGTGTTTGTGTGTGTGTGTGTGTGTATGTGTCGGTGAGAAGACAAGTTATCGAGAGAATGTAACTGACAAAAATCTTCAGTGTGTGTGTGAGTGTGTATGTTTGTGTAGGCGTGAGTGACACTCTATTACCAGGCCACGCGCGCTGTCATTCACAACATATACACAAGACCAACACCAAATAACACCACACACACACACACACACACATCACACACACACACACACACACACACACACACACACACACACACACACACACACACACACACACACACACACACAGACACACACACACACATACACACACATAACAGAACACAGGTCAACACACGCACATGTTTTGCATGCGAAAATTCCATGAACAATATAGACAGATCAGTAATTATCAAATACAAAACCGTTAGTGACATTTCAAAATTATTATAACACACATAAATCACTCAGCATTGTGTCTATTTCATTATAACACTACTATGAAATGTAATGCTAAAATTAGTTTACACATGGAAGTATACATTTTCTGTGAGTTATTTGTTTTTTCATATTATATCTGTATGTACTCGTATATATGCGTAGTACACAGAGGAAATGAGTGTGTATTGAACATATGCGCGTCGTTGATATATGGCTATTGGCTGAAACACCAGTCAAGCGTATTCACACGTATTAGCGCGCTCAGTTCTCCCCAGGGATACATTGCGAAAAGCCGTAGGATACACACACACACACACACACACACACACACACACACACACACACACACACACACACACACACACACACACACACACACACACACACACACACACACACACACACACACACACACACACACACACACACACACTCACACGATCGCGTACACATTGCCACCTGCATGTGGAAAATGGTCAATGGAGTGCTGCTCGTTACCATGGTAATACTTGTTACCATGGTAATACTTGTTACCATGGTAATACTTGTTACCATGATAATACTTGTTACCATGATAATACTTGTTACCATGATAATACTTGTTACCATGATAATACTTGTTACCATGATAATACTTGTTACCATGGTAATACTTGTTACCATGGTAATACTTGTTACCATGGTAATACTTGTTACCATGGTAATACTTGTTACCATGATAATACTTGTTACCATGATAATACTTGTTACCATGATAATACTTGTTACCATGATAATACTTGTTACCATGGTAATACTTGTTAACATGGTAATACTTGTTACCATGGTAATACTTGTTACCATGATAATACTTGTTACCATGGTAATACTTGTTACCATGGTAATACTTGTTACCATGGTAATACTTGTTACCATGGTAATACTTGTTAACATGGTAATGCTGTTTTGCCTGCGTGTCAGCTCCAGCGAAAATCCAGTTGCTACGGCTGAAACCTATGAAAAAATTGTCAATTAATATATATATATATATATATATATATATATATATATATATATATATATATATATATATATATATATATATATATTTATATATTGAGCGTGCTATTTTTGTGTGTTATATTCAGTTGTGAAGGAGGATGACGAATTAGTGACGGCAGTACAACACACGCTGATATCGCCGTCCGATGCTGAAAAAGTGATGGACCATGACGTTAGTATCTCGCTTATATGAATTTCGAAATTAAAAACATTCATGATGATGTGATGAATTTATATTTATTATACTATTATTAAACTGTAATTATAAATTCTTATTATTAAATATATATATATATATATATATATATATATATATATTTAATTATATTATTAACTTGTTATTCCTTGTGTTATCTTGTTGTGACAGTATGTTGCAATTTTGAGGGAAGATGTCAATTTTTCAGGGGGCTGAAGGCCCCCAATACATTTTCCCATCAACTCGTCATAACCCAAAGACTCGCTGGAAGAGATCAACAAAACTATCTTTCTCTAGAATTGGTTGATATAAGCATTATCGCAAAACATATTCGCACATTATCGTGTTTGTCTGTGTAAATGTGTACATATATAATTGAAAAATGTCCCAAGTCATGACCTTCACACGCTACCTAGTCACTCATACATAATTCAGTACCACTCCAAAAATATCGCACTCTAGATGCGCCACTGTCAGTGTGCTGCTTGTTACGTTGCTATTTTGTTACGTTGCTATTTTGTTACGTTGATATTTTATTACGTTGCTATTTGGTGTGCTGCTGTAGGCCAACAGGAGTTCATCAGACTCGGAGCGATCGTGTCAGCAGAGTGGTCGTGTTCTGCACGCGTCCTCACAACCGGCTCCACCAGCGGTCAGTGTTGAGCGGTCGGACAGACAGGCTTTTGCGCGCGGCTCAGCTCACACCACCAATGGAGCGCATCCGGCCCAACAGGTGCGACAGGTGTACACAACACACAGCGCAGCCAACAGACACACAATTCTTGACATTTCTTGCCAACGCTGTTAAAATTTCAACATTTTCTCGGCACAATGAATAAATAAATGTATAAATGATAAATAAATAAATATTAAATACATAATAAATAAATAAATGAATAATAAATTATTGAGCCAGTTGAGTTGATGCGCTGCCCTCATTATGTATGTGTGTGTGTGTGTGTGTGTGTGTGTGTGTGTGTGTGTGTGTGTGTCTGATAGACGGTGCATGCGTCGGTTTGTGTTGGCGGCGGTGGATCGCATTGGTCGACGTTGTCAGACGATGACCCGGGCATCATGTCGGAGGCGGAGACCTCAGCCACCGGGTTCCGGCGGGGCGGCAAAGTGCGTACTTCACTGCCCGTCGTCAGAACGCCGTCCAAGACAATGGAACGACCGCTCGGTGAGCATTGAGTCACTGTTGAGTCACTGTTGAGTCACGCACTGTAACAGTCATGCACAGTCACGCACAGATACAGTGACAAACACCTAACGTAAAATCTCTATTTGAACGGCACTACGGGGGTTTGAAAAATAGAACGGCATGCCGCTCAAATAGAGGTTTTACTGCATATACATTTACACACATTCACATTTTACTGAACATACACACACACACACACACACACACATACTGTCTGTGACACACGACACGCACACGCAGACGGACATACATACGCACAAGTATACAATTACACGAAGTAGCCATTCGCTATATCTCAACAACATGATCGGTGGAAATAATGCGATTGTTTTGTGTTGTAACTAGTTTTTGTTTCGGCCGACATATTCTAGGAAACGGGCACAATGACATTGTGGTGCGCATCCGTCGAATGTGGGTAGATCTTATATCAGTGGCCTACTGGGTTTCCACAGAACGATTGAACTGTCATGGTGTGTGCGCGTGTTTGTGTGTTTGTGTGTATGTGTGTAGTTTTATTTGGTACGACCAACAATGGTCATGTCATGCTTAATAGTGGCGTTATATCTCTCGATTCAATGGTTTTCATCTCGCCTTATCTATATATCTCTCTTCTATCTATATATCTCTCCGTTCTCTGTTTTCCTACATTTGAGTCGCACTGTTTTTCGTGTTGTTTTTCATTGTGTTTCTTGTTTTTTCCATAGTCTTTCTCACTCTGTCTCTCATCTTATGCTCTGTTTTTCTATCCATCGCTCTCTCTCTCTCCTCTTCTCCATTCCTCTTTCGACTCTTGTTCGTAATTGCGACACAGCCGATGTTTCAAGTCGCTTCAGTTTGACCACTTGACTCAGCAAATTCCAGCCCCGATCTCTCGTTCTCGTCTTGATTGACCGCTTGTGTGTGTGTGTGTGTGTGTGTGTGTGTGTGTTTTTGTGTGTGTGTGTGTGTTTTGTGTGTGTGTGTTGTGTGTGTGTGTGTGTTTGGAGTTTGACTTGAGGACTTCAGAGACAGCTAAAAAACCTCCAACAGTCTCATATAGTGCAATTTTTTTAATATTCCAGCAGAGAACGCTAACACGATAATGTTGATGTGATACATATATATTTCAACAGTGTTATAGTTGAATATACAAACTATATTATTGGCTTCACAGATACACAATACATTATCAATGTTATACGTTACAAGATTAACTCAACCGATAGCAAAAGTAGATGCGAGGTCTTAGGGCTCCACTAAGGCAATACTGGAGGCCCCCCAAAAATAAAGCACCATTACACTCGAGGCCCCCGTTCGGGGGGTTAATGGGGGGGGCGACTGCTACGGTTCTGCTGTCAATGTGTATGTATGTGTGTATGTGTGTGTGTGTGCGTGTGTGGGCGTAGATCCTAGGGGTGTGAGGGGTAATATACCCCGATAAATTTGCTGGGGGTATGAGTATGTAATTATACCCCCGATAATCCTGCTTAGTTCAATTCATTGGGCACATTGCCATCAAAATTATCATAGCAAAATATAACAATACACGAAAAATGTAAAAAATGACAAATATGTGAAAAAAATATTTTACGCAATATACTTTTCATTGAAGTATGTGTGTTGTAATTGAAAAAGGCAAAAAAATAGTTGAGGGCACCATGCAATTGACCAACTGAGACAACTTTGAACACTAATGCATGATGGCTGTCATCCCCCCGAGCCTCGACACAAATCTACACCCCTATACGTGTGCGCGTGTGTGTGACAGGTGTTGTGTTCCTGCAGTATCGGTCGGAGACAAAGCGAGCGCTGCTGCCTAACGAGATCACCTCGTTATACACTGTCAAGGCCCTGTTTGTGCGCAGTTTCAGCCAGCAACTGAGCATGCAGTGTTTGGACTCGCACGCAAACCACATCTACATACTGGACTCGAGCAGCGAGATGTTCCACAACCTCAGCGACCTGAGGTCAGTGTCGGAGCACGTGCATGTGTGTTTGTGTGTGTGTGTGTGTGTGTGTGTGTGTGTGTGTGTGTGTGTGTGTGTGTGTGTGTGTGTATATATTTCACCGAGTTGTGTAGTATGCAGCGAAGAGTCATGGCTCGTGAGTGCTGCCTTTCAGCTTTGTAATACCAATGTTATGCCACCTAGACTACCTATGCACCTAGACTAGGTGGTGTTGGCTATACACACACACACACACACACACACACACACACACATACACGCACGCACACACACACATATACAAACACACAAACACAAATTAGCACACACACATTAACACTCATAAACACACATCAGCACACACACATGCATGCACTTTAAGACGCACATTAAGATACAGATTAACACACATTAACACCCACTATAACATACATCAGTACAAACATACACATTTACATACAAAATAACCCACTAATTAACACACACCAGCACACACACACGCACACACATGGTCAACATAAACGACATCGGCTTAGTTTCTCTGGGAGATGTGCGTAGAGAACACTTGAAAAACTGAGGAAGACACGTTGTCGAAAAGTATAGTTTCCCGTTTAGGAGCGTAGATAAATGGAACCAATTAGACAGCAAAATAGTTGAAGCTAAAATGTTGAGTTCCTTCGAATATGGAAGCAAGATGAATTATGGAAAAGAGACGGGACACCATGAGCTTATCTCATCCTGTAGAACAGTATTTCTCTACATTTTTTGCCATGGCCTCTTCAACACAAGGCGAGTCCTTAGTCCTAAAGGACGCTCCCAGAAATAGTCCTTGACCTCCTTAAAAGTCCTTGTGGTCCCCATACGATTGAAATGAACAACATCGAAAATAATTAGATATAGGAACACATTGATTCAACATACATTTTTCGCGGTTCTTTATTTAAATTTTTCGCGGCCCCATGGGTGCCATATGGCCCACGCTGAGACACACGGCTGTTGAACAGCTAGGTGAGTACAACTAGGTGAGTACACACCAGCTCGTTAGCTCGTCACTCACCCGCGTTGTGATGACAGAGAGATTCGCGATCGGTCCGTGTTGCGCATTATCGAGGCTGACTCGGAGTTGCCGTCGTGTGTTCCTAACGACACTGCCACCGCCTCAGCATTCCTCTCATCATCCTCAACACCGGTGGCCGTCGATAACGTGGCCGATTATCAGCCGGTCGGCGGCGGTGGAGGAAGTGGTGTAGTGGAGGACAGCAGCTACTTCAGCGAGCCAGAGTTCGACGGTGACTGTCAGAATCAGCACGTGCACAGAACCAAAGTGAGTTTGTGTCCTTGTTGTTGTTGTTCTTGTTGTTGATTATTGAGTTTCTGGGGTGCACCGGAGTTTTTGAGTTTGTATCTTTATGTTTGTGTTTGAGTTTGCAATATTATACAACCAGTGGCGGATCGAGAGTGCAATTTTGGGAGGAGCTAAATAAATTTTTCTTTGGGGGGCGGGCTGAGTTTTTGGAGGCAATCAGTCATGTACATGCATCATTATTCAACGTTTTTGCAATAATGCATATATCAACAAATTCTACAGAAATATATTTTTTGATCTCTTTTAGTGAACCTCTTGGTTATGAGGAGTTAAAGGTTAAAGGTTAAATGCCTAAGTGGCAGCTGCTACACGGGAAGAAGCCGAAGCTTATGAACACACAGGTGTGTCCCGTGCAGCTGGCTGCCACCGCAGAACCGACCCTCTCCACGCTATGGCGCCACAAGGACGTAAGACGTATTAGAGAGGGCCACCTCCACAGAATGCATGGCACAACTCATGACTGATATCTGGTACCATCATTTTCTGCTGGGTGGACAGGGGCTGTGGGATTGTAGAATTCGCCTAATGAAATTCTGCTCCGCCGGGTTTCGAACCACGGACTTCCCGCTTGTGAGGCGGGTGTGCTAACAACTGCACCACGGAGTCCACAAAACATGGAAACATTTGGGATGTAAACATGGTGTTGAGTGGAGGTGGTGGAGGTGGTGGAGGTGGTGGAGTGGACATGGTGAGAGGTGGTGTTGGGTGGAATTGATGGAAACATTGGGGGGGGGGCTTCAACCCCCTTAGCCCCCCTCTGGATCAGCCAATGTACAGGAGCGGTTCTTAACCATTATCCTTGTCCACACCGTTTTCGAATCAACAGTCAGTTCTCGCACCCCCTTATATTCTTGATAGGTATACGAAAAACATAAATATACAAACGTTATTCAACATTCAGGCAGCATACATTTGCTTTACATTTTTGTGGTAAATGAGTGATGGTGGTCGCGAAGCAGCGTTAGCGATTATGCGCGTGCGTTCGTCCTTGAAACGGCCGCATATGAGTGATAGCAGAGCGAGCGGTGTAAAGAGCGTTGTGTGTTGGAACGGGTGTCATACGTCGTGCGGTACGTTGCCATGGTGACGATGGTGCCGTGCGCACGAGCGTATTACGTATGTATGTGTGCCTGTAGTTTGGCGAGCGACTGGATGCGGCAGTGTGTGTTGGGGGAGCGAGGCGTCGTGGTGGTGCTGTTTGCGAGAAGTGTTGTGTCGCGAGTAGTGTTGTATGGGGAATAGTGTGCGTGCAAGTAGTGTGCCTTGCGTGTAATGCTTTGTTGTGCTGTTATTCGTGTCATATAATTTTTCGCGTATCGTTCCGAATATATACATCTGTACAAGCTATTTCGGCAATCATGGCAAGTCGGAAAATCGAGGAAGGAACTGTCAGCGGGAATTCCTCTCTGGATATCCGACTCATCCCAGAATATGACGGCAAGGGCGACCCGTCAGACTGGCTAGGCAAAGTCAGAAAGATGTGTAGACTGAGAGGCGTCAATGACGTAGCGACGGTGGCCATGATGAGATTGACTGGAAACGCTTATGCCGTTGTTGACCGTCTCAGTTACGAGGACCAGTTGAACGTGGACAAAGTGTGTTCTGCATTGCAGCGAGCCTTCGGTCTCGATCCGTACACATCGCTGGACCGATTTGTTGAGCGAAAACTCAGGGAGGACGAAGTTGTCGACGTTTTTGCATCAGATTTGGAGAAATTGGGTGCCAGTTGCGGAATCACTGGAGATCTGACGTTGACGTGTGCGTTTCTCAGAGGCCTACCGGTCAGATTTCGGGAGGTTTTAAGAGCCAACGTGAATCTAGAAGGGATGAAATTCAAGGACGTCATCGAGAGGGCCCGTACTATTTTGTCGGACTTGGATAGCGCAAGCACCACCTCCGTGTCAGATTATTCGTTTGGAGCGACTCTGAAATGCTTCCAGTGTGGACGTGCAGGCCACCTATCGAGGAATTGTAAGTCTAGGAAACCGGTTGAAATCGTATGCTATCGTTGCGGTGAAAAAGGACACGTTCAAGTGGTATGTACGTTACACGAGAAGGAGAAGCGATGTGCGCCAGCCTCCTCTCCAACTCAGTGAACCAGGCGCTGGTGACCGTATTTGCCAAAGTTAATGATGTGTCATGACGCGTAATAGTTGACACCGGGTGCACGAGAAGTTTGGTGCACAAATAATTGTGTGAAAACAAAATCATGCAGATGAGAAATGATGTGTACGCCATGAACGGTGGAATGATGCGATGCGTCGGGCAGAGCAACATCGTGTTGGATGTAGACGGAAAGGCAGTTGAGCTCACTGCTATTGTTGTCGCAGACCCGTTGTTTGGTCACCAATTTGTGCTCGGACTGGACGCGGTGGCTCTGCTCGGAGGTCTGTTTTTGTCAGCCAAATTGGAGTCGACGTTTGGTGTAGCATGCGGGGTCCTTTCTGAGCCACTCGAAGAGAATATTCCCGATGCTCAGAGATGCAGCGAACTCAAGGTCGAGGGAAAAGATTTTTCAGCGGAATTTCATCCCTCGCTGTGCCGATGGACGGCTCGCTGGAAGTGGTCTGATGAACCTCCTGACCTCCCAAATAAAACAGCAGAGTACCCGATGAAATGTGACGTTCGGTCACGCTACGAAGACGAGTTGAGGTCGTGGATAGAAGAGGGTTGGTTGGTGGAACACAGCGTTGGTAAGCACGGCAATGCTAAAGGGTTCACACCCCTAATGGCTGTAGTACAGGCGAATAAATCGAAAGTGAGGCCTGTGCTCGATTTTCGGCAGATGAATCAGCACATCACGTCCTATACAGCCGAGTCAGACGTGTGTGCGCAAAAGCTGCGTGAGTGGCGGAGGTGTGGCGACAATGTGCACCTGCTCGACTTGAAGAAGGCGTATCTTCAGATACACATCGATCCGAGACTGTGGAAGTTCCAGACGGTGATTTTTGGGGGGAAGAGGTACTGTCTCACGCGTCTAGGTTTCGGGCTGAACGTGGCGCCAACTATATTGAAGTCAGTGGTGCAATGTGTACTTGAACAAAACAAGAAAGTCAAAGAGGCGGTCTCAGTGTATGCTGATGACATATTGGTGAATGAGAGTGTGCTCAAAGCTCATCGTGTAGCCGATCACTTCCGACGCTACGGCCTGGAGTGCAAAGGTGAAAATCGAGCAGAAGACGGCATGCGAGTTCTGGGACTTCGATTGAGGAAATAACATGGGGAACTGAGGTGGTGCAGAGACAACAGAATATCAGAACCACCGGTGCCATTAACCCGTGGCAGTCTGTTCTCCTTCTGTTGTCGAGTGGTTGAGCATCTCCCAGTCTGCGGATGGATGCGTCCAGCAGTGTCGTTCTTCAAACGTGTGGCCAACGAATCATCCAATGGATGGGATGATATCATCGATAACGCCAGACTCTCCTCGCTGGTGAGCGACATGGCAGGCCGCATTGAGGATAACGATCCGGCTCGAGGTGTATGGAAGGTGTCAGGAGAGAAGGCAGTTGTGTGGGTCGACGCTAGCCAGTTAGCCGTTGGAGCTGTGGTTCAAGTGAACGGTGAAATCATAGAGGACGGAAGCTGGCTACGCGGTAAAAGCGCCGCCCACATAAATCTTGCTGAACTTGACGCGTTGTTGAAGGGTCTCAACATGGCCGTAGTGTGGCGGATGAGTGAGATAGAGTTCAAGACTGACTCGAAAACCGTTTTCCACTGGTTCAGTGACACAGTGAGTGGACAAATGCGGGTCAAAACCAAAGCAGCCAGCGAGCTCCTCATCCGTAGAAGGCGGGAAACTCTGAAGTCGGTGCGAGACGAGCTGGGTCTCAAGTTGTCTGTGTCTCTAGTGTCTACGTCAAAAAACCTGGCTGATCGTTTGACTCGTCTGCCTCGTTCGTGGACAAGAACTGGTGAGGCTGCCGGCGCAGTGATATCCGAATATTCCCGGACCGCCGCAACACTTACAGATGTTAAGAACGTTCACAACGACGCCGGACATCCTGGAGTTCGTCGAACACTGTATTTTTCACGGATACGCTTCGGAGACGCGAGGAGAAGAGACGCTGCTCAAGTAGTTCGAGAATGCGACATCTGCAAGGCTATTGATCCTGCGCCCATCAAATGGCCCGGCGGACAACTATCTGTAGGTGAGACGTGGAAGATAATTGCGCTGGATGTTACGCATTATCAAGGTCATCACTATCTGACGCTGGGCGACTGCGGCCCATCGCGCTTCGCCATCTGGAGGAAGCTGGCCTCCGAGACCGCATCTTGCGTTGTGTCCCATCTACAAAACGTATTTTTTGAACGCGGCGTTCCGTCAGAATGTCTTGTGGACAATGGTACCCAGTTTCGCAGTGGCGAGTTCAGGCGATTGCTGCTCGAGTGGAACGTGTCCGTGTTGTTTCGGTGCGCATATAGACCACAAGGAAATGCCATTGTCGAGAGGAGCCATATAAGCGTGAAAGTGATAGCGGCAAGGAAGGGGTGTTCGATCCAGGAGGCGGTGTATTGATACAATGTATCACCGCAGGATTATGTCAACGAAGCATCGACACCGGCTAGTCAAGTGTATCGCTACAATGTGAAGGTGAAAAACGTCGATCACACAGCGGACAGCAAACAACCGAACGGAGGCTCACGCAGACGAGGAAGCGGGTACAACGTCGGCAACAGGGTCTGGGTCAGACGAGCCGGAGCAAGATGTGATTCTCGTTCTTCGCCCGGTGTGGTCACCTCGCAAGTGTCAGATCTCTCCGTGGAAGTTGACGGCATTCCGATCCATGTGAGAGACATCAGACCACGTGGCGGAGCAACATCCGTGGACCAGGAAGGCCGGGCGTCTCAAGGTGATCCCGAGGGAGCTGTTGAATCATCACCTGAGTCGATGTCAGCTCGCCATTCTGAAGCGGAGGCTGGTGGACAGGAACAGACTTTGAGGAGGAGCAAACGACGGAAGCGGCCTAGAACGTGTGCGACTTGTGATTCCTGCGAATCAGGGGTGGATGTGGTAAATGAGTGATGGTGGTCGCGAAACAGCATTGGCGTTTATGCGCGTGCGTTCGTCCTTGAAACGGGCGCATATGAGTGATAGCAGAGCGAGCGGTGTAAAGAGCGTTGTGTTTTGCAACGGGTGTCATACGTCATGCGGTACGTTGCCATGGTGACGATGGTGCCGTGCGCACGAGCGTATTGCGTATGTATGTGTGTCTGTAGTTTGGCGAGCGACTGGATGCGGCAGTGTGTCTTGGGCGAGCGAGGCGTCGCGTTGGTGCTGTTTGCGAGAAGTGTTGTGTCGCGAGTAGTGTTGTATGGTGAATAGTGTGCGTGCGAGTAGTGTGCCTTGCGTGTAATGCTTTGTTGTGCTGTTATTCGTGTTATATAATTTTTCGCGTATCGTTCCGAATATATACATCTGTTACAATTTTCATTCAGTTTTTTCCAGGATAAAAATATAAAGCATGTCTAAAACAAATTTTCTTTACTTTTTCACACGATTCTTCACACCCCCTAGGAACTAGGTTCGCACCCCAGTATTCCTGCACTACAGTATGATGTTGAAATCTAGTAACAAATTGAAATGTCGTTAACGGTTATGCATTTTCACTTACTGATCTGTCTATAGTCACTGACGAAGGTCCGAGGATCGAATCGTTTGACTGCCATTAGCTAGCCTTTGTGTGTTTCTCTTACACATCATATATGTCAAAAAGCTCATATCTATTTGTTTGTGTGTGTTTGTGTTTCAGGGTCAGTGCGAGTATATCAATCTGCTGCGGGCAAGTTCATTTGGACCGTTTTTTTTCTTCAAAATAGACACACACACACACACACACACACATAACAAGTATGGTGAGACCTAGGCTAGAATACGCTGTAGTAGTATGGGCACCGCATATGAAAAAAACATATTGAGAAAATAGAAAAAAATCAAAGAGTATCAACAAAATTACTACAGGAATCAAGAAATTTGGATTATGAAGGTAGGTTAGAGAAAATTGGGCTACCGACGCTGGAAAATAGAAGACACAGAGGGGATCTTATAGCTGCTTTAGGTATAATATAGGCATGGAAGTAATAGATAGAGGTGATTGGATAGTATGGAGTGAAAGAAACAACAGGAAACACGCTAAAACCCTTAGGAAAACCAGAGCAGTTAGGGATGTCAAGAAGTATAGTTTCCCGAATAGGACTGTAGATGCATGGAATAACCTAGATAGGGAAATTGTTCAATGTAGCAGGGTGAAAAATTTAAACGTAGCTTAGACTTATGTTGGTTGGGAGACAGGACAGCTCGAGCTTAGCTAATCTCCTGTATTATAAAACTCGGTGAGTACACAATCAAACCTGATGGTGTGGTCATATGTGAGCACTTGCAGTTGCACACACAAATACTGTCGTCACCCACAATATTACTCGTACTTTAGATGGTCAACTAATTTATTTTGGCAATCATAAAAACCTACATGAAGTAAATTAGACATGCAGAAGTATTTGATTATATATTTATTATTTAATTATGCAAATATAAATTGTACTATGATAAATTATTTCATTTATCATATATTTAATTATTTGTATAATGTTCATGTTATATTTGCATTTGGTATATTTTATTATATTTGTATACTATATAATATTTAATTATTTGTAATTCTTGAGTGTGTGTGTGTGTTTGTTTGTGTGTCGTGTAATGTGTCACGTTCAGCCTCCCTGTTGCGGTGCGGCCGTACCAGCGTCTATGCCGGCGGCTCGCTGGGTCGCACAGGTCGCATCACCCCGGCGGGGGGCGGGGCACGTTATGTGGGGGGTTCGAAGGCGCAGCACATGGCAGACGGCGACGCGGCCGGCTCCAGCTACTTCAATCAGCAACTGCGCAGGCCGGCGGCCGACACAGAGGCCAGGTAGATGGCAGCCGTTATTACAGTGGTTCTCAAACTTTCTCAGTGTTCTCGCCTCAGTTTCAAATCAGCACTCACCTCTCGCACCGCTGCATATTTGATAGCTATTACAGTGGTTGTCAAACTTTTTCTTGCCGTGGCCTCCACAAACACAATGTGAGTCCTTGTGGCCCCCCAGAAACAGCCCTTGGCCCCCCTAGCAGTCCTTGTGGCTCCCATACACACATGGAATGTAGCGACGCGACTCCTCCATAGGATTAGCTCATGTACGCCGGTGATTATTTCCACCGACAACCAAAACAACACTATGACCGGAACACACTATTGAAATGTACAACATCGACAATAAGAATATAGAAGATTAAATTGTTTCTGCATAATATATTATACAACACAACAATACAATAATAGGGAACACGATACCCAAATACACAGGAGCGACACACACACAAAGACTGCTGGACACACACTGGCTGACGGCCGTTAGCGTCACCCACGCCTAATACACTCGCACCCCCTGGCGGTGTAGCCACACACTACATCTCCCCTTCAAGTGGTGGAGGGGGCGCTGTCGGCTCTACAGATGTAATCGCTCAGATGCGACGGTGGTCTGCGTGGTCGGGCGCTCCGGCGGAGTTGCGGGGTTCGTGAGGCCTCCGATGTGCCACCCACATTCTCCCCCGGCGGCGGCGGTGGTGATGCGGGGCTGCTTCTTGTCTCCTGCGACGGTAGCGGCGCTGTACCAACAGATGTCGGCGGCTGTACCACGGGCGAGGGTGTGTTGGCTGCTGGTCGCAGGTGTCTACGGTTGCGCCAGTAGAGACCGCCGTGTGGCAGGCGCACAGCGTACTGGCGACGACGGCCAGTCATGGCGACCACGCCAGTCCGGTCCCAGCGACCGGATGTCGGGTCCTGGAGAGCCACCGTAGTGCCGGGCCGCAACGGCGGCAACACTTTAGCCGACCGGTTGTATTGGGCGACCTGCTTGTTGTGCAAGCTCGCCGCTCGCCGGTCGCACTCACCGTTGGGCGGCTGCCACTCCGGCAGGAACGAGCGTGGATGCGCGGGAACGGCGGACGACACGGGGCGGCCGTACAAAAGCTGCGCGGGAGAGCGACCGTCGGCACCCGGCGCGTTACACAGCTCCAACAGACCGGCGACAAAGGCGTCTGTGTCGATATTCCCGTTGCGTGCCGCCTTCTGAATGAGCCGATTCACCCGTTTCACGGCAGACTCAGCGTGCCCATTAGAAGACGGGAAGTGCGGACTGGAGACACGATGGCGTATGTGCCAAAGTCGCAGAAATCCGGCGGTGTGGCGCGCCGTGAACTGTGGGCCGCCGTCTGACGACAGTACGGTCGGGACCCCCGTCATTGCAAACACCTGTCGGAGCAGTTTCACCAGCTGGTGAGCCGAGGTGTCACGGCCACAGTCGAACACCAGTGGCCAGCTGGAGAACCGGTCCGCGTACACGAGGTAGGTCTTCCCTGCGTGCTGGAAGAAATCCGCGGACACCGATTCGAAAGGACGTGTCGGGTGCGGTTCCGTCAGGTACGGTTCCTTTTGCTGGCTGTCTTTGTACTCTAGACATCTCGAACATGATGCTACGGCAGTGGCGATCTCATTGTTCAGGCCCGGCCAGAAGACAGTTTGCCGTGCGCGTTGCACAGTCCTGGCCTGCCCCTGGTGACTGTCGTGAAGCCGACGGAGAGTGTCCTTCCGCAAACACCTAGGCACAAGCAGGCGGCAGCCGACCAGGATCAGGCCATGGTCGGCAGTGAGCTGATCGCGCACGCCCCAGAATGGGTGAAGACTGGCGGGCAGCAGATGTTTGTGCTGAGGGAAACCGCCCAGCACGTACGTCATCAATTGGCGACACTCGTCGTCGGCCAGAGACGCAGCTCGCACCGCCTCCAGGGTGGTGTCAATCGGTGACGTGCGATGACCCAGGTCGTCTGCATCTGTGAATGCGTCCAACGTCTGGACGAAGAATCCAGACGAGCACTCGTCAACGTCCGCGTCAGCATCAGCAGGCTGGGAAGGTGCGCGTGACAGGGCGTCGGCGATGTTGTGCTGTGCTCCTGGCCTCCAGCTGGCGACAAAGGTCAGGTGCAGTAGACGCTGACGCATGCGCTGCAGACGAGGATTGCATATGTCTCCGAGCGCCTTTTCGTTCAGGATGGGCACCAGCGGCTTGTGGTCGGTGACCACATCAAAGGTGGGCAGGCCAGCCAGATATTGGTGGCATTTCTGGCAGGCCCACACCACGGCCAACATCTCCAGCTCGCAGACGGCATAACGGCTCTCCGTGTCGGAGACGAATCGCGACCCACACTGGATGAGCTGCCAGCGGCCCTGGTCGTCCCGCTGGCGGAGGACAAACCCGAGGCCTTTCTGTCGTGCCGCGTCCGTCTCCAACATGGCGGGCCTTGTCGGGTCGAAGTGGCCAAGCACGGGCGGGCTGGCCAACGCGCTTTTTACGGCCGTGAAAGCAGCGTCGTGTTGTGACGACCACTGCCACTCGACGCCTTTGCGGAGCAGCTGACGCAGGGGCTCGGCAGCAGAAGCGATGGCGTCAGAGAAGTCGCCAAACTGATTCGCCAAGCCCAAGAACGACCGCAGTGAGGTCAGGTCCGTCGGTGTAGGGAAGTCAGCCATGGCCCGAATTTTCTTCTCGTCGATGGTAAATCCGGAGGACGTGATGTGGAAGCCGCAGAAATTGGCGGCAGTGGCCGCAAAGACAAACTTTTTCCGGTTCAAAGTGACGCCGGCGTCGTCACAGCGCTGCAGTAGTTGCCAGACTCGCTGCAGATGGTCGTCGTAGCTGGCAGTGTGCACCAGCACGTCGTCAACAATCTTGCACGAGTCCGCTAAGCCAGCCAAGGCGACGTCGCCGCGCCGGTTGAACTCGTCGCCGCTTGACACCAGGCCCATTGGCGCCCGGCAGAACCTGAACCGACCCCACGGCGTGATGAAAGTGGTGAGGTCTCGGTCCTCGCGGCGCAGGGGCACCTGAAAGTAGCCCTGTAGGGCGTCCACCTGGGTGAACCACCGGTTGCCGAGGCCCATGCTGGCTACGGCCTCGACAGGCCAGCGAACCGGATGAGTCGGTCGGCGGACGAAACGGTTGAGACGGGTAAAGTCCACCGTGAGGCGGCAACCGTTGGGCGTGCCGTCCGCATTTCGTTTGCCGACCACGACAATGGGCGAGCACCAGTCAGTCGGGTGGGACACCGGCTCAATGACGCTCTGCTGCTGCAGCTGCTCCAGCTGCTGTTGTGCCTGGGCGCGGTGGCAGAATGGCACAGAACGAGGGGCGGTCACGTTGATGGGCACGGCATCATCTCGGAGGTCAATCCGCATTGCACCGCCAGTCATCTCGCGGAGGGGACCGTCCGTAGAGAACACGCGAGTAAAGGCCGCCAGCAATTGCTCGCTGTGTGCCCGTCGCTCTGCAGCGGTAGGCTGCGCCGCGCTGGACCAGCGAGGGCAATGTCGCGGCGTTGGGACTGACGGTCCTGCGGTCACCTGCTGTAGATGCTGCTCGCGTGACATCTGGCGCGGAAATGCGCGGTGCAGCAGGCGCAGTTCCACTGCGTCCCGCCAACAGAGCAGAGGGCGGCGCACTGACGGCACCACGTACAGTGTGGAGCGGCAAGAGGCGTCGCCAAGTCGCAGCAGCGCCTCGAATGTACCCAAACACCGCAGTGGCTGGCCGTTGGCGACCCGCAGGCGCGACGGCGGTGGACATAAGCTCTTGGCAGCTACCCCGAGCTGCTGCGCGACTACAGCATCTACTACGGAGACATCGGCCCCAGAATCACAGCGCCATGTGATTTTGCGCGGTTGGTGCCCCCCACGGAAACGGTTAGGCCCACGGTGGTCAAACGGGCGCGTTCAGCACGATCAAAAATATCACCGATATACAATGTGTCTTGTGTATTTTCGTCGTTCACAACACCATCGTTTGCATCACAGCCAACATATTCGACGAAGTTGTTTCGACGGCGGCCCGCATCCGACTGGGACGCACGGCAAGCACGAGCGTAGTGGCCGCGCTTTCCGCATCGGCGACAGACGCAGTCAGCAGCGCGGCATGGCGCCGTCTGGTGTCTTTGGCCGCAGCGATCGCATGCAGAGCCGTTGCCACCATCAGCTGACTGCCGGTTCGGTTGGTCGCGCATGCGCAGTGGTTGACGGTCATGCTGGTCGCGCATGCGCAGTGGTTTACGGTCGGGCTGGTCGCGCATGCGCAGTGGTTGACGGCGCACGGCGGCGACCTCTGTACGGATGGTGGCCGAACTAGCAACATCGGGCGTGGCTCGCTGCATGGCCACAACATCATGGCGGACGCACTCCGCTGACTCGCAAATTTTGACTGCCCTCTCCAGCGACAATTCGTTGTGGGCAACCTACAGCAGCTGGTGCAGGGCAGTGGAGTCGGCGGTCCCCATGACGATCTGGTCGCGAATGCGCTCATCGCGGCAACTGCTGCAGAAATCGCAGCAGGCCGCAATCTCACGCAGGGAGAGCACGAAGTTACCCACCTTCTCCCCGTCGTGCTGGCGGCGGGAGAAAAAATGCCGGCGCTGCACTAACACCTGCTGACGTGACCGCTGGTGGTTTTCCAGCAGCTCAATGCAGGCTGGCAGATCAGCGTCCGCCGGCAGAGCCACAGAGTGTCGGATGATGCGGCACCACTCATCGTCCAGCAGCGTGGTGAGCAGCGCTTGTTGCTGGGCTGGGCTGAGTTTCTCGCTGCCAGATAACGTACCATGAGCCAGCACTCGTTCCTTCCACGCTGTGAACCCAGCTGCAGTCGTGTCGTAGGACAGGCGGGCTGGCGGCGGGGCATTCACCCGGGGAGCCACAGCAGGTGCACCGGCGGGGGCTGCCGGTTCCAGCTGCTGCCGGGCGAGCATGCTTACCAGCGATGTCAACTGGTCCAGCTGTCGTTGCTGACCTTCCAAAAGAGCCTGCTGAGTCTCAGTCGGCTGCGCCATGTATAATATATTATACAACACAACAATACAATAATAGGGAACACGATACCCAAATACACAGGAGCGACACACACACAAAGACTGCTGGACACACACTGGCTGACGGCCGTTAGCGTCACCCACGCCTAATACACTCGCGCCCCCTGGCGGTGTAGCCACACACTACAGTTTCAACAAATGTTTCGTGGCTCGTGAGAAAATATGGTGGCCGCCCATTTTTCAAATTTGGTCCTATAGCCCCCTCACAAAATTCCCGTGGCCCACGTTGAGAAATATTGACTATACGAGAATATAAAAAATACAAACGTCGTAATAACAACACTTTTTGTATTCGATATTAATTCATGCAACTCCTTTAGGAGGATTAAGCAAAACTGCGTTTTTCAGGAAAAATATAATGCATAAGTGTTAAACACATATTTTCTTTAGCAAAAATTACAGCAATCAAGCTCACACCCCCGGTTAGGAGCCCTGCACCCTGAACTCAATATCTCCCGCTGATATCATATGAGATCACTTGGAAATTACCATACTTAATAGTTTTTGTGTGTGCATGTGTGTATATGTATGTGTGTGTGTTTGTGTATGTATTTGTTTGTCTGTGTATATGTGTGTGTATGTGTGTATGTGTATGTGTGTGTGTGTGCGTATGTGTGTGTGTGTATGTGTGTTTATGTATATGTGTATGTGTGTGTGTGTATGTTTATGTGTATGTATATGCATGTGTATGTATATATGTGTGTATGTTTGTGCGTATGCATCTGTGTGTATATGTGTGTGTATGTATATATATATATATATATATGTGTGTATGTGTGTGTGTGTGTGTGTGTGTTGACAGGGTGCGTGTGGGGTCTATGGAGCGGCAGTTTGTTAGTTTGACTGGTGCAGTACAGAGGGCGCCGTCGTCGCACCCCCCTCCCCATCCCCACCTGCCCTCACGTCATCGCCAACAGGCCAGAGCCGATGTGGACTCGGGATATCGCAGCGACCGTGAAACCTGTCACCGAGCTAGAAACGGTGTGTATGTGTGTCTGTCTGTCTGTGTGTATGTGTTGTTTTGCTGTTGAGCTCCTTTCTGTATTTTCATGGACTAATCCGGCGTGGTAGATAGACAATGTAATGTTAGTTACTCATTGCATTTTGGTTTGTTTAATTCTCCATATAACATGTTTACTTTTCGTCCTTGGTGTTTGTGTTTGTGTGGTATTGTGTTGTTTTTAAGCAACAATCTACCTATTGTAACCACAACACAATCAAGCGTTTTTCACGGAAGATAGTGAAAGTTATCGTAAGAGGCACTTGTCAAGATGTTTGCACTCTTAGATAATCGCTTGGCGGTATAACGTGCATAACTTAGGATATCCGTAGCATTATTGAACATTACTAACACCTTCCCTAATTGAGTGTATACCGATGTTGATTGCTGTGATCGTGTGATTTGCAATTAAGAAGTTTAGTGTCGCACAAGCCCGCGTGGTAGTACTAACAAATTTACTAGAGTTTATGTGTGTGTGTGTGTACTAACAAATTTACTGGAGTTTATGTGTGTGTGTGTGTGTGTGTGTATCTTGCCTGTGTCTGTCTGTCTTTCTGTGTGTTTGTCTCTCTCTCTCTATCTTTATGCGTGTGTGTGTGTTTGTGTCGTATGTGTATGTGTGTGTCGCCATGTCGTACAGATGTATATTGCAGGCATGAGCGACGACCAAGATTCAACAAGGGCAAGGGTGAGTTTCGATCCAGTTGTTTCATAGTTGATATTTTTGTATAAAATCAATTGCTGTCTAATACCGCATGAGCATAATATATTGGAAGTGTAGATGATAAATTAATGTATAATGTATTACATTAATACTGAAAATACTCTTCATGAAAATACCCAACATTTTAAATTTGCGATTTTTTATTGTAATATTATTTTATCATGTTTAACTCAATATATTTGCATATTATCAGTTTGAAGATTAATATTAATGCAATATTATCAGTTTTAAGATTGACATATACGTGTGTATGATATGCATGTCTGTGTGTGTGTGTGTGTGTGTGTGTGTGTGTGTGTGTGTGTGTGTGTGTGTGTGTGTGTGTGTGTGTGTGTGTGTGTGTGTGTGTGTGTGTGTGTGTTGGTGTTATCAGACAAGTCGGTATCGTTTGACAAATCAGTGAGTTTCAGTGATGACCCGCCTGACCCCAATGCCCCGCCCAAGCAATACTCACCAACGCATGCAGGTGAGCTGTCGTTCATGACTTGTTCAATGTCCTTTTGTCAACTTTTGGCATTTAATTTGTTTTTTAAGGTTTCTGAGAATGTATGTTTGATCGTTTTTTGTTTCAGTTTAGTTTTCGCAGATTATTTAAATGTTAAACAAAATCAATTATCCCTATTCAAATCGCGTTTGAAAATTGCTGTGATTAAATATGAGAGACTCATTTTGGTTTAAGAGGAGAGTCTGTATTGAACGGAAAAACCACAATCGGAAACTTCTGTTCCGCCAGCGAAGGTCTTTATAGTCGTCCTTCGCTATGGTTCCCCGTGTTTTCGTCTCGAGATCGTAGCTCAGCATGGATCTTCTGAGTTCTTGTACACTCATGAAAGACTGTGTAATCCCTATCGATATTCTCATCGATGTAGTGATCAGGTGCTGAGCTCTGGTTTCTCGTCCGACGACGTCTTCCCAAGGAGTGGAGTGAGCAAGTCCTTCACAGGAGTGGACATTGAAGCTGAGTTGTGTCAGGACACGATGCACTCCATTCGGCCACATCACCTGGTACTGCCATAGATCCTTGGTCACGTTGGTTTGCAAGCAAGCAGACTTCAGTTGGACAACTCTGACACCGCCCTGCAGTTGCCTTCACTGTCGCAGCTTATTAGCTCGCAAGGATATCTCCTCGTTTGTGTGAAACTCGACAAAGTCACTCAGTTCTCGGCAATGAACTACCAGTCGAACTTTGTGCTCGGTCGGCTGTACCCCCGTCATCGGTGTAATGATCCTTTTCACTTAACCATTGAACCTGACCAGCTGACATCTCGAGATCCACTTCGAAATCTGAGAGTTGCAGTTGTTGGGGTTCGAACACTCTTGTGCTCCGTGATCTTTTTCGGAGCTGTTGAGGTTCTTTATCAGACAGACACAACGACTAGGTCCACCGACCGTGATCATCAAGTATTGATGGATCGCTGTGTCAATGTCCGTCTGTCTGTTGTTAATGCTTGTGATCCTCCAACCTCCCCTTCGACCACTGCCAACGCCACCTTCACACAGTCGCTGACTGTCGCAGTCTCTTCTCGAGACGGCCAGATCAAGACACGCGTTATACGTCTCTCACCGACGCGAGCCGCACAACACAGTGTCAAACACACGACTGATTCTCGCCGCTTGCACGATGTATGTGCACAACACGGCGGACCTATCAGTCTCAACGATGCACCGCGCTTCTAGTGAACCCGAGCTGAGTTAACTGAACTGGGTGCGTCGTCGGTTTTGTGGACTGTGAAGTTTCAAATGAGGATTTTGTATACTAATGTTGATTTTGCAAGGCGGAGCTCCGCCTTCAGGGCCGAGAATTATTGTTGATCGGCCGTAGCTGATTGAAACCAATCAGCTTGACCGACCAGTTCGTCATTGTTGGGAAATTTGAGATGAAAGTCTCTGATGGTACATATCCTGTGGATGAGGTGAGGGTTGTGCCATGCGATGTTTCGGCTGGATATATTGGTACACCCTGTCTTGAACATTGTTCATCTCCTGTTTGTTTCCGTCCGTAAGTCTCGGTTTGTTTTCGGTAGGGCTACTGATCACCAATGGGATGTCAGAAGAAGATTCTGGCATATCATTGATTGTGTGGATGCCTGTTTCCACTACTTCTGCGTTTTTTGGTCCAGTAGACGCCATTTGATGATGATGATGCTTCTTCATCAATGGTTCTTGTACTGCGTCGTCACCGTTGTTTCCTGGACGATTCAGGTAAAGTCGTCTGAGAATGTCTTTCCTCAAATCACCAATGTGCCGATAATTAGCTGTTTCTGAATCTGCGGTCTTCTCAGAATCGCTGGGATCTAGTGTTTTCCACCGACTTTGGTCTCGGTTGTTGTGACGAATCCCATGCTTGTCGGATGCATGTTTACTATCTTTCCTCAGTGGAGTAGGAAATTTGGTGTGTTTTCGTAATTTATCATGAGCATGGGCCAGTTTCACGTTATTCAGCACGTGTTTGTCCATGGGAGCTTCGTTGGGGTTGAAGATGTCGGTGTATTTCATTGGCTGACGCTCCATTTTATTACTGTTGAGCAAATCAGTCTGGTCGACGGCATGTCCACTGCTCAGAATCCTCGTGGTCATTTTGAGATCGGAGATGTCGTGTGGAGCAGACAAAGGTCGCACCATGCCATGTTTAGGAAGCAGTAACTGATACACTCTGTCGTGTGTCTCCTGCATTCTATCCATTTGATCCTGGTGGAACACTGGGGGTTTTACTGTTTTGAACTCATAATGGGGTGACTGAGGATAATAAAAATGTTCCAATGTGCGTCTTTTCCTTGTCTGCTCCTCTGTCTGGCGTTTTTGCAAATTCTTTTCGAAGTGGGTATTTTCAAGATCGACTGGCTTGATAAGGTTGGCCTGCTCATTATCCATTTCGTCTTGAACACCTTCATTCGATTTTTCAGTTTCGGTGATTTTTTCCGGGACTTGCACTAAGTGTTCCAGAGACTTCTCCGTGGGAATCCTCGGCAATTGTCTGAAAAAACCGTTTGTGTATCGTCCAATATGCCGACTAACACGTTTTCCAGAATCAACCCACTTTTTCCCTGGACTCTCCTGATACTGTGTTTTCCATCGACGCTGGTCACGATCTGTATTATGTGTCTTGTGCTTGTTTGATGAATGTTTGCCATCTTTCCTCAGTGGACTAGGATATTTCATGCCTTTCTGTAATTTATTATGAGCACGGGCCAGTTTCACGTTATTCAGCGCGTGTTTGTCCATTGAAGCTTCGTTGGGGTTGAAGATGTCGGTGTATTTCATTGGCTGACGCTCTATTTTATTACTGTTGAGCAAGTCAGCCTCGTCAACGGCATGTCCGCTGCTCAGAATCCTCGTGGTCATTTTGAGATCGGAGATGTCGTGTGGAGCAGACAAAGGTCGCACCATGCCATGTTTAGGAAGCAGTAACTGATACACTCTGTCTTGTATCCCCTGCATTCTATCCATTTGATCCTGGTGGAACACTGGAGGTTTTACTGTTTTGACCTCATAATGGGGTGACTGAGGGTCATAAAAATGATCCAATGTGCGTCTTTTCCTTGTCTGCTCCTCTGGCTGGTGCAAAATTTTATAGACGTGCAGATCTTCAAGGTAAGCCGGTTCGATAAGATTAGTCCGGTCATAATCTGCAGCATCTTGAACATTCTCAGTTGGCTTTTCAGTTTCCATAACGTTTTCTGGGACTTGCACTGAATGCACATGAACCTTCACTGCGAGAGCATTCGGCAATTGTCTAAGCAAGCCGTGTGTGTTTTCTCCAATATGCCGACTAACGTCCTTTACAAAATCAACGACCTTTTTCTCCGGACTGATAGGAGCTCGCGTTGTCCATTGACCTTGATCTCGGCGTTTTGTATCATGAGTTCCGTGCTTGCCAAATTGGTGCTTACCAACTTTTCTAAGTGGAATAGGAAATCTGGTGTGTTTACCATGAAACTTGGCCAGATTCACGTTATTCAAGGCGTGTTTGTCCATGGTAGCTTCGTTGGGATTGAATATATCGGTGTATTTCATTGGTTGACGCTCTGTTATGTTTTTCTTCAGCAAATCAGTCTCGTCAACGGCATGTCCGCTGCTCAGAATCCTCGTGGTCATTTTGAGATCGGAGATGTCGTCGGGAGCAGACAGTGGTCGCACCATGCCATATTTAGGTCGCATTAACCGATACACTCTGTCGTGTATCTCCTCCATTCTATCCATTTGATCCTGGTGGAAAACTGGAAGTTCTGCTTTGACCTCATAATGGGTTGACAGAGGGTCATACAAGTGTTCCAGTATTTGAGTTTTCTCTTTTAACTCTTCTGGTGGGTCTTCCTCGTCGACCAGTGATTCTCCAGGATCGTTCTTTTCCACCACAATTGCTCGATCGTGATTTCCAGTATCTTCGACCGTTTGCTCTTCTTTATCGATGCTGACGTGTTTCTGGAGCCTTTCTGCAATGCTCGCTTGCGTACCTGCATTCTTTTCATCCGTGGTTTTGACAGGATTCAGTGTATGTTTTCCATCGGGATTTGACGGTCTTGATGGTTCATTTGATGCATGAACCAAATTGGGCTTGAATGGAACTACTTCTGGTGTTTTGTGTTGTATGTTGTCTAGTGTTTCTTTCTGAATCCTTGCAATTCGCTCATGCAATGCTGCTCTTCTAATAAGTTCTTCTTGTGATAATCCCGGCGGTTGTCTCGGATTATTTTGAACATTGATGTATTTACGGAGACCAAGATAACGTTTTCGACGCATCGAAGGAGCACAGCGTCCAAAAATCTTGAGCATCATCCGTCTCAGTCTGGCCAGGGCATTGTCCAAGTCCAGCGATTCCATGCTGTTTGTGTGACGCACGAGCAACAGATGCATGTTACTCTCGTCTGACGAGCTAGGATTGTCGTTATTGGCCAGATGCAGCAAGCGGTGAGTTTCTTTCCAGTACGGTGTTTTCATGGTAGAGTCCGGGGATTCACGTTTTCTTCTCTTCGCTCCGTCAGAATTGAGATATTCATTATCTACGGGCGCAGTTGAAGAATAAGGAAGTCCAGATTCTGGTAGCTGATTGAACGCAGGCTCATCTAGATTCTTTTTCGGGCTGTCGTTTTCAGAAGAATCTACTCTTACCTCTTCGTTATTATGTATTCCACTCTTGCGGTCGTTGTCCTCAGTATTATGTGGTTGACGGGGCCAAGAATATACTGCCAGTATCCACTTGCCAAAGTTCCCTTCGTCCGGCTGGAATATGACGGTCATATCTTGGCCGTTCCATTGGATGTTGGTGAAGTTCTTGTTCAACAGGTCAGAAGCCATACGATCCCACTCATCATCAGCCTGTTGACCTGACGAATCCGTGTTCCCAGATGTTAGAGATGGATCGTTGCATTTGATGGTATGAAAACCTGGGCTGTCCTTAGACGTATTCTTGTTTTCGGTAGCTTCGTCCGGTGGACGTTGTAGATCAGGGTGGTGTTTGCCATCGCCCGCTGATAACAGCAGGAATAGGCAGAGCATTGAAGAGAGCTTCATGTTGCGCACTAACTGTTGCACTCAACAACGAAGAATGATCGAGCTGCGAAAATTGCCAGCTTGAAATCTCCGTTTATTTTCAATGGTAAAAATATTTCACGTGATTTATTTCGGCGCGGTACTCCAACATGGATAAAATGTGACATATTTTATATTGTATTCTAACAATGGGTTATTATTGTATTGTTATAATTTATGCAGTCAACGCAGATTAGTTTTTGATTTATTAACATGAAAATAATGATGAATTTATCAATTCCAAATAAATGCAATTATTTTTATGTATATTGAATTATGTTTAAACAGGTAAATTATGAGTCTAATACAGCAAACATTCGATGTGTGTGGTTGCATTTGTTATTCGCATTGGTGCAGCCGATAAGGTTCCTGTGAAGCCTGCCATCAAGTCCTCAACTCTTCCTCGAATGTCGTCGCAAGGTGATCATTTGGTCACCAGTAGCGCGAGCGTCATATCTTCAATATACTCTTCTCTTGTGTCTTCAGTGTGCTCTCATTTGTTATTGTATACAGTGTGGAATTGGTAGAAATCGGAGCAAATGATTAAATTAGTGAGATAAATAATAAAGTATAGATATCTAGATATAGTAGATGAATTGCAATAAACATTAAATTATATAAATTAGTGAGAGGATCCAGTCAAGTTGGTGATGTCGTAACATTTGCACGTGAAGCTGGACATCAGCTTAATAGTAAACTGGTGTAGCCGTCAATACTATTATTATTAATATTAATATTATTAATTACGGGCAAATCCAGTGGCATGGGAAGAGTGCAAACACTATTACCACCCTGCGGTGGGCCCATGTACCGGAAGCTAACCAAAAGATGCAGATAGAAAGAGAGTTCGAAAAGTACAGGTTTTAGTCAGAAAGATGAAATCTAATGAAAAAAGGAACCAAAGAAATAAATGACAAATAAGCTGTAATAATCAGATCAGAAGGCAATATAAGTGCAACAGGATCTGTGTGAGGAGCATTGACAGCAACAGCAGTGTCAGGAAAAGTATTTTTCATCAACAGCCACGTGTGTCTACCTCTCAATAGTGTTTGTATGTTTATGTGGGGCAGATCGATTCAAGCCAGCGCCGCCTCCTAAGCCAACCACACTGGCAGTGCCTCATGATGGTACCAACTGTCGTTCCGCTGCTCCACAAATGGGTACACCTGCCTCATACATACAATCACACACACACCCACACACGTGCATACACGCAGGCCCGAGCATTCAAACTTACACATGCATTTGGTAGGTCACATAGAGCGGTGGTTCCTAACCTGTTTGTGATCGAGTGCCACTTGAAGGTTCCATACGGCCGCCGCGTAACACCTGGTTCCAGAATAACTCATTTCAATCATACATATCTATTCACATCATTGTACAAGTAGACCACATGAAACAAGTGAAAACACGACTCAATGCGGGGGCTGTATTTGCTTCTTCTCCACCAGCTGGTCAATGCGGGGCATGACTGCTCACAACACATCTGCAATCACATCCTGGTGCCATTGTTCTTGACACAGACAACGTTCGCGTGCCCGCTGGAAGGTCCTCGCGTACCATTTGTGATATGCGTGCCACAGATCAGGAACCATTGACAAAGAGTATGGCATATAGAGTCAGTTTGTGTGCATATGTGTGTGTGTGTTAGACTGGAGTGTGTCTTGTGAGCCGTACACTCAGCTGTGTGGAGTGCAGGCTCGCACGCGCGAGTTGCGGGCAGAGATGCGGCGACTGCGCCGACTGTCGCAACATCACACCATCGCCACGTGCCAGATGATCAGCGACACTCACGCCAAAATACGGTGACTGAAGCTTACACACACACACACTGATGCTGAACATCATGACACCGCTCTTTCCAACTGGTGCCATGATGTTGAGCATCAGTGGCGGAGAGGTATAGAGCCGGGTCAACAACGTTCACCACACTAATTCCGCCGAGCACATCCACTCACAAACTCATCAACATGGCACTCGATCACCGCCACTTCATACCTTGCACGCTGCAAACGCTGCACTGTGTAAACACACACTCGCACACAAGCATACATACACAATGCGCAGAACACCAAGCCACCAAATGAAATATACAAGTATAAGCCCACACACAGCGAAAACCTTTAGCTACCATGCACACATTGATACTTCGTCACAATTAAGCCACACCTACATACTTGATGTTGGTGTAGCCAGGTAGAATCGTTTCACGTAAGCACAAGCTATTTGAACTGGCTTGCACGCGACATTGTCCGACTGCTGAAGCGTCTTTTCAGCGAAGATCAGAGGCTAGCGAGAGGAGTGTTGATTCGGAGAGATGACAAGATGTGAAATAGCAATACAGTTGAATATCGTGTGCATATGTGAAAACCCGTATACATACATGCACACACATTATGACGACAAATGGAAAACGCAAATGATAGCTCTGGATGTCAAACATTTCAGATTGATCCTTCGTCATACGAAACGAAGGATTAATCCGAAATGTTTGACATCCAGCGCTATCATTGTTTTATATTTGCCATTATATCTGCAATAAATATACAGACACACGCACACACACGCGCGCGGACAGACAGATACACACGAATTCCACCTGCCACTGGCCGTATTCCCTGTGCTGTTTTTATTTTATCAATTTTGTACGTTATTTGTTCACGGATGCTCCATTGATACTGTGTTAAATGTGACCTGCTCTTCTCTGCTGTGTATGTATGTATATGTATGTGTGTGTGTGTGTATGTGTGTGTGTGTGTGTGTGTGTGTGTGTGACAGAGCGTTCTTGCAGGCGGCAGGAGGCGACGTGGCGGTGGACGGTCAGGATGCACGAGCCGCCGTCGCAGCGCGTCATGACACCGAAGTGTATCATGCCGAGGTCGGCGCCCTCGAGGCCAGTCTTGTGTGAGTGCAGCCACGCTCACGCTCTCTCTCTTTGTGTGTTGTACATTATTTGATGTAGTTTATTATTGAAGTTTAGGTTCCAGAGGCCTGGTTCCGATGATCATCACAAGCTGCAGGTTGCTTTCAGAACGTCAGGCAGGTGTACGTCCCTGCTTCTCATTGTGGCAGCACAATCATAGCAATAACCGTCCAGAGCCAGCCCAAAATTCACAAATCTGTGAACGTATTTGACCGCTAGACGTTCAGATCATAAGGTTGATTATGTGTGTGCTTGTGTGTTGCAGGGAGGTGGAGCGACATGTTGAGGATCTTCGCAACAACGTGATCAACAAGTGGAGAAGAGTGAGTCTGTCCGAGGTCGAAAATATGGCCGTCATTCTCAGCAAGTCCAGGTCTGTTTTGGGATCCATTGTGCGAAAACCACAGAAATAACTCCAATTGGGAATTCATTTAAGTGTACTTTGTATGTCTGTGTGTATGTGAGGGCAGTAAGAAGGTGGTTGAGCTGCAACATCGTCTGCCCTCGCTGGAGTGCAGTGTGAGCACCCTGTTGCAACTGGAAACTGCCCGACTGCAACAGCAAAAACAGTGCGACATTTCTCTTTGCCCTCCTGCAATTTTTCTCAATTTTTTTCAGTATATATTTTTAATTCCTGGCTTCAATTTTTTCACAACTCTCAAGACAATTTCATAGCAAAAGCCGCGCCCACGCCGTGTTTCTATGTGTTTGTCTGTCTGTCTGTCAGACGAGTACACGAGGAGCCGACAAGACTGGAGACAATTTTGAAGAAAGTCAAAAAGTTGTCCGGTACTTTGGTCACACTGAAGAGGTAAATTTGTCCGAGCTAACCGGCTGTCACAGATCAATACAATTTTCCCTTGGTTTATGTTGTACGTGGAGGACATTAGGGATTTTCTTTGGTGTCTAATGGAACTGATATTTATTGTTAGTTATTAATTACAGGTAAATCCAGTAGCAGGGGAAGAGTGCATGCACTATTACCACCCTGCGATGGTCCTATGTAGCGGATACGCCCAAAGAATGTAGAGAGAAAGAGTGTTCAACAAGGAATTCTAGAGAGAAAGAGAGTTCGTAAACAAAATAATAAATAAAAACTAATATAAATAATAACAAATGTGATCAAACCCCAAGCAGTACGAACAATAAGCATATATTATATGCGAAACAATATTACAAGAACAATAACGGTTAAAAGTCTACGATTATTCTTTCTCTGACTTCCTATCACTTCCTCTCTCTCTTTCCCACTGCTTTTCGAATTCCTAACGGTCCATCAGTCTCCAATCACTTTGGCATAAAATCTACAACACACGTGACAAGTATTACAACGCACTACACATAACAATTATACAACACGCCCTCCTGATGTCCACATCATCTTTCGTAGTCACTAAGCCACGCCGGTGATCGTCGTACCCGTGAAGATCTTCTTGACAGCAATAGTCCTGTTTCTGTTGCATCGCTGTTTCCACCATCTTCCGTATCCGCATGCAGAATTTCAGAAGTCTGCTCACGATCCCCTGGTGCATCGTCTGTCTCCTCGTCATCGTCACTTTCATCCGTTGTATCCAATAAACGGCGCACATCAAGTATATGACGAGACACACCGTCAACCTCAATGTTATTTCCTGAAATAACGCCAGTTACTCTGCCTGGCTGCCAACGCGACGTACACTTGCCGTCTGCCGGTTTCACCAGAACAGTTTCACCCTCACGAATTCTGGTACTAGTGGTGTCGTCCAATGTCGTTGGTTCTGCGCGAGGATGCCGCCATTGATATGAATGAATCATAGCACTTGGTGAATTAACGCGACCCTCGTTGCCAGTCGCGGCCAGGTTATGAAAAAACACAGCCTCCAATGGTGATTTTCCGGTGCGAGCTGTCATACGCTTAATTGTTCGGTGGTTTCTCTCAACCACACCGTTCCCTGCTGGTCTATATGCAGCTCGGTACCTCAAATTGACCCACCACTTACGACACAACTGAGACACTTGGTAGGAACGGAAAGTTGCACTGTTGTCAAGCAGAATCTCAGACGGCGGACCTCGTTCCCTAAACACTTCCTCTAAAATTCTGACAACATCTCTCGAGTTTTCAGACTCTATCCGACGCCACAGAGCAAAACGGCTTGGACCACAATCAACAATTGTTAGGAAACATTTGCCGTTCCAGTGAGTTGTGTCAACAGACAACCTCAACCAGTTTTCACTCACAGTCAGCACACCCGGCTCATGCTGTACTGGAGCTGGGTCGATACTGCGACATTGAGTGCAATGCTTCACACAATACTCCGCCTCTTTCCTTGTCACATCCGGGTTGACGAGCTTGGCCAGCTGCAGGGTTCTCTCCACACCGAAGTGGTGATCATTGTGCAGAGTGCTTACACTCACATTGCACACCGGTGTTGGACTATTGCTGACACGTTTCTTGTTCAACCATCGTTTGTCTACCCTAGTCAGGGCATATGCCAGGTTCTTGCGTGATTCCACTAACGTCACATTAACTTTGAGTCCAAACTGCTCAACAACTTCTTGAAATAGGCCTAATCGTCGTCTCACTAACATTTCCGACATGCCCGCAACCTTAACTCTTTGTTCACCTCGCAAAGCCGACTTCAACCAGCTGGAAACCGTTGCCGAATCAGTCACAACATCCAAATTCTTTATCTGCCATTTTAGAGCCAGATTAATACCACGTATAGCTGCGTCAAGCTCAGCGATGTTGATGTGACTCAAGTCAGACGGTTTTCTTAGCCAAGCGCCATCTTCCACTATTTTTCCCTCAATCTCAATGGCAACTCCAGTGGCCAGATTACTAGCATCACTCCACACCTTTCCAGAAACCACATCAAACGACACCGACCATGGTCCTCTCACTGGATCACACATTCGGACTTTCCTCAACACATCCCGCAACATTCCGTGCGCCTCCCCACCAATATCATCATCCCACGACTTTCCTTCACACACTCTTTTCACGTAGCTGCACGCCACACGGAGCCACCCGCACACAGGGTAGTGCCCAATGAGACGACCACACACAGAAAACAACGTCCGCCGACTCATTCTTTTCTCTTCGATATCTGGTAATTCATTTCCACGCTTGAACTCCAGTCGACCATTACTTCCTCGTTCCAACTTCAAGCCGAGAACACGATTATTCTCAAGCGGTTCAGGAAGTTTCGCTTCGAGACCAAACTTCTTTAAATGCACAGCAACTTCTTCTGCCGACACCACTTGTTCATCTACAATTATATCGTCCATGTATGCACTAGTTCCATTCCTTACTCTTTCACTCTGTTGTAACACTTTCTGTAGAGCCTGACTCATAATTCGAGGGCCACAATTCAACCCGAAACCCAACCGAGACAGGCGAAAGTATTTTCCTCGCCAACACACACGCTGAAAACCTAGTAAATCCGACGCAACGTGAATCTGTAAATAAGCCGATTTCAGATCAAGTAGTTTGGATTGTTCACCTCCCCTTCTCCACTCACGCAGTGCTTCATCACAAGCCATCATGTCCCTACCATTCTTGCAACTGACAAAGTTATTTAGCTCTCGGTAGTCTAGCACGGGTCTAACTTTTCCTTTGTTCTCTTGCACAACGGCCATGAGTGGGATGACACCAATCGGACATTTGTTATTGTCAGGTACCAACAAACCCTCATCGACCCACCTCTGCACTTCAGCGTCGAATTTCTTCTCCACCTCAGATGTCATGCCGCTTTTGTAACAACATACCGAATTTCTAAGCACCGGCGGCTCATTCTTCCACTTCCACCTGGCCGTCCACTTCTCACCGTCAAACCAGGCTGAGAAGTCATCGTCGTCAACAGATAACTTATGTACGCTTACACCTTGAGCAGAAGCACACACATTACGATGTACATTGAATTTCACTCCACGATCATCGATAAAAACTCCACCCATCTTGGTGATTATGTCCATGCCTATAAGAACATCCACTCCAGATATGAGCTGTTCTGCAACAATCACAGCAACGTTCACGCTTCTGTCCATCAGTTTGATTGATGCGCGAACCGGACCACCACAACACACTTGGTCACCGTCAAATGTTACTATATCGCACCGCCCAGGTGCATAACTACAAAACCGAGCTGATATCACCGTTTGAGAGCAGCCAGAATCAATCAAAGCTCTCGAATCGTGCCCGTTAACCGTGGCATCAACAATAGGTAGCGCCTTCAGTGCTACTTCGGGGGAGCCTCCGGCGCAGAAACTCTCCCTTCTCCGTTTCCCGACAAGGTACAATGTCTGGAGATATGGCCTTCTTCGCCACATGTCCAGCACGTTATCTTTCCCCGACCTTCCGGACAGAATCGTCCAAGATGAGGCCCACCGCACCTGAAGCATCGTCTCGTGACGTGTGCCGATTTTGCTCGTTGTTTGTCTCTAGCAGCTACAGACACAACAGAATGGTCTGCATACTCGGCCATTAGGCACCGAGCACGCTCTACAACGGTGCTCAGTGGAAGCGAATCAACATTTGTGAGGGCTCTCAGCTCACGAGACACAGCCGAAGGTAGACCCAACACGAACGCCCTCAATAGTACGACATCAGACTCAATGGCAGCCAGCCGTGCCAATCTTCGCAGATCTGTTAAAAATACGTCCACTGGCTCATCTCTCCATACACGCCTCGTGAATTCCTCGTATGCCTGAAATGCATTGATACTGAAAGCTGCCAACAACGTATTCTCAATTCTTTCGACGCAATGTTTGTCTTCCACATTCATCTCTGCGAAGACAGCGAATGCTGCGCCCTCCAGGAACAATGGAATAATTTTTGCCACATCGGATATTCCCTTGAGTTCGGCGACCAACTTGACCTTTGCCAACCACTGCGAGATATCGCCACTGCCGTCGTAGCAACGAATCATGTCACCAATCTTAACACTTGCAGACATTTTCGGCCGAAATAGCTTGTGATCAAACTCCAAGCAGTACGAACAATAAGCATATATTATATGCGAAACAATATTACAAGAACAATAACGGTTAAAAGTCTACGATTATTCTTTCTCTGACTTCCTATCACTTCCTCTCTCTCTTTCCCACTGCTTTTCAAATTCCTAACGGTCCATCAGTCTCCAATCACTTTGGCATAAAATCTACAACACACGTGACAAGTATTACAACGCACTACACATAACAATTATACAACAACAAACAAATAATATGCTATAATCAAACGACGTGGTTCTTGGAACAAAATACTGTGATCACAATGTCGCTTCGACAAAGCGAGGCAAAATTAGTGACGTACACCTGATGAGGTGTGATTTTACCACATACCGAACGCTACTTGCGTCTCACACCACACTTCACACTTTTACTCCACAACAACGGAGTATGTGTATGCACGTCTGCCCGTGTGTGTTTGTGTGTGGTGGTTGCGACAGGCTGGCTTCTGTGCAGGAACGAGTGCCCGACGCAGACGAACTGGCAAAATTCAACGATCAGCCTGCCAAGGTTTCTGCCAAAATATTATCGTAGTGGCATTAGTTTGCGAGCATTACTGTATGCGTTGTGTTGCAAACTGGTATTGTCGCACGTTCAGCTTCAATGTGTTTCTCACACTTGTTGTACGCTCAATGCGCTTTTATGCCGGCAGATGGCGTTGGCTGACATGACAGAGTGTGAGCCGGGCAATCCGCTCGACGCACTGCTCAACGAATTGCAGATCCGCAGTCCTGAACGCTGTCACACCTCGCTCAAGATCACCACGGCCGCACCACCGCCACCACTGCGCTGTTCGTCCAAGTCACCGCTGACGTCGCCGACCACCGCCACTGCTGCCGCCGCCGGAGAAACGACGTCAGTGACGGCCGCCGGCGCGTGCTCCTCGGCGTCCAGCACGTCCAGCGAGAGCGTCAACTCGCAGGAAGGACTGCAGCGGCAACAGCGCGCCGGCATGACGTTGGAGCGGCGCGAACACGATCTGAGACGCAAGCAAATGGCACTGCAGCAGCAGTACGAGCGACTGCAGGCGGCCGCCGCTCAGCGGGGCGCGTGCAACGGCTCATCCTCATCCTCCGCCGCCACCAATAACAACAAGCAACAGCAGCAGCAGTCGGCGGGCGGTGTGCGTCTCTGAGCAGAAAATGCACCCAAAATGCTGACTGTGTGCGTGCGTGTGTGTGCAGTGATTGTGAGAAAATGGAATGAGAATCTAGTCAATGGAATCAACACGAGATTTTCTCGATGAGTTGTCAGGTGGCGGATGACATTCGATGAGTGTTTAGTGTGTGTGTTTAGTGTGTGTGTGTGTGTGTGTGTGTGTGTGTGTGTGTGTGTGTGTGTGTGTGTGTGTGTCTATGTGTGTGTATCCATTCACGGGCCGAGGTCAGACTCAAGGTGTGATTTATGTGCGACCAGCAGCTGGAACTTGTTTGAATACGCAATTGACCATCAGACAATTACAGCCAGCACTGCTGGTGTATCTGCATCTGTAATTAATTGTTTACATGTGTTCTGGACACATACACACGTACATACACACATATATATACACCGTTGGACCAAAGCGACCAATGTTGCAATCTTCTACCGGGCCAACCTTTCTTCTTCCGTGCAAAACGTGCTTGTTTGTTTGTATGTGTGTGTGTGTGTGTGTGTGTGTGAGTTTCTGTGTGAGGCTTGATGACATAACGGCTTGCATATTAAAAGACATTTTAAAGTTCTACTTCAACGCGACATGTTGTTGAAATATACATAAATGAACTCTACTAGTGAGGTTCGTGATCTACACGGACAGTAGACAAGATGACATGAATGAACCAAGGAATCAACGGGTGAAATTGGATATAATTTTAGATACACGATAACATACTGGAATTACTCCTAGCATCGTCGTTAGCCCAGAGACTTATAAATTCCCTAAATCAATTGAAGAACAAAAGTAAAAATACCAAGATGACTTGGTCACGATCTTTTGAAAGCAATGAACTTCTCTAAAAATATTACAAGAGTAAATTACTCAATCACAGTAAGTATCCCCCTGTGACGACTGAAAATGTCCATAACGACATGCCTGACACGGACCTTTCAAAAGTTGACTTCGTAAAGCTGCGGCGATTCTGTGATCAGTGGTCGGATGGTGTTCACTTGAGACAACACGGAGCCGAACTCACCAGCCGATACACGGACACAGAGATGTCGCAGTTGACTTTTGAGCTAATGCATCGCCCAGACATTACCAGCCTCGATCTGAGCTACAACAACATCGGAGACGAAAGAGTCAGCCACTTGGCACACTGTCTCGAGCTTGGCTGGCCACTGCATCGACTGAATTTGATGAACAACTGCCTGGGAGACGGTGACGCGAAGATGCTTGTGCACGCCATGTGCCACGCAACGCGGCCTTCTCGTCTGCACACACTGCGTCTCAGTGGCAACCGGCTAGGAAGTCGTGCAGCGGAACACCTAGCTCATCTGCTGGCTCGCCCCGAGTGCCCGTTGCGTGACCTCGACGTGGCGCACACCGACCTAACGCCTCGTGGATTGTGTCACGTGCTGGCGTCCCTGGCACAGCCCTGCTGTCGACTGCAACGTCTCGTGCTAGATCGTCCACTGCTGGCGACGGCCGGCGACTGCGACTACGCCGCTGACCTTATCAACCGCACTCTGCAAGCCAACAACATTCTTCAACAGCTCAGCGTGCGCCACTTTTGTCTCGGAGACCAGCAGATGCACGTTCTACTCGAGGGTCTCAGCCGCCACCGTAGTCTCAGGCGACTGGACATGTCGTGCAACCAGCTACGCGTCGATGGAGCGCGGTGGTTGGCGCACGTACTGCGTACCAACCCGGTGCTGGAAGAGGTGCACACGTGCCACAACCACTTGGGAACCTCCGGTGCAAAACATCTTGCCGAGGAACTGTAGTAGAACTGTAGTGGTGTAGAAGAGGACAGCAGCTACTTCATCGAGCCAGAGTTCGACGGTGACTGTCAGAATCAGCACGTGCACAGAACCAAAGTGAGTTTGTATCATTTTTGTTGTTGTTGTGTATTGAGTTTCTGAGGCTCACCGGAGTTTTTGAGTTTGTATCTTTATGTTTGTGCTTGCAATATTATACTCTCAGTGGCGGATCCAGAGTGCGATTTTGGGTGGGGCTAAATAATTTTTTTTGGAGGGATGACTTTTTAGGGCGATCAGTCATGTACCTGCATCACTATGCAACGTCTTTGCGATAATGCTTATATCAACAAAGTCTACAGAAATATATTTTTTGACTTCTTTTAGTGAGCCTCCTGGTTATGAGGAGTTAATGGAAACACTGGGAGGGGGGGCTTTAGCCCCCTGAGCCCCCCTCTGGATACGCCAATGTACAGGAGTGGCTCTTAACCATGATCCTTGTCCACACCAATTTCGAATCAGCAGTCAGTTCTGGCACCCCCTTATATTATTGATAGGTATACGAAAAACATAAATATACAAACATTATTCAACATTCAGACAGCATACATTTGCTTTACATTTTCATTCAGTTTTTTCCAATCGTGCGATCAGGTGGAACATCGTCCAACGGGGTGACATTATATAGATAGACAGCCTCCAATATGTCACACTATTTTCTTGCAGCTATCACCTTGATAGTGCGGTGGCTGCGTTCGACTATTCCATTGCCTGAAGGTGCATATGCACACCTGTACCTGACGTTGAACCCCCACTCATTTGCAAAGCCAACATACCTCTGGCTACGGAACGTCGTCTCGTTATCGGTCAGGATGCATTTGGGCGGACCGTGATCAATGAATACATTTCGCAGCGCGTCGACCACAACTTCCACGGTATGCGACCGTAGCGCACGCCATATTGCGAACCGAGATGGCCCACAATCAATCAGGGTTAAATATGACTTTCCTCTGAAGTGTGTGATATCCATGGCCAGGCGCTCCCATACGCTCTCCACGCCCAAGTGTCCTCTCGTCCATCCAACAGGAGATGGGTCAATCGATCTACATATATCACACAAAGACACAACATTTTTGACGTCTTTTTTGGTCACGCTGCTTCCGTTCTTCCTGACAAAGTACAATGTACGTCTGACGCCCGGATGGCCCATTTCATGGTGTATTTTCCGAATCGTAGCTTCCACCGTATGCACCGCAGCGGCGCACGACACCTTGGCCTCTGTCGCAGCCCTATTGTGTCCCAGCCATTCTCTTGGGACTCTGGTCAGCTCGTCAGCTTTGTTTTCTCTGGACGGAACCAGTGTGACTGTTACTATCAAATGGTATTCGCAAATAAGTGATCTCACAATCTTCTGCGGACAAGCATCTCAGCAGCCGCTTTTGTTCTCAACCTCGCCTTGTTGGTCAACATGTCTGAAACCCATTGCCTGACAGTGACTGAGTCCGTCATCAACTCAATTTCGCGCATTTCCCATGCAAGAGCTAGATTCAAGCCTTTTATGACCGCGTCGAGCTCAGCCATATCTATGTGTTTCACGTCATCTTTCCTGAGCCAAGCACCATCTTCCACGATCTCTCCGTCAACTTCCATCGCAGCTCCCAGAGCCAGACAGCTGGCGTCTACCCACACCTTTGCTGTTTTGCCTCTCACAGCCCACCGTCCGCACATCGGATCATGCTTGACTAGCTCGGTTTGAACTCGCTGCAAGCAACGCCTAACACCCTCATGACCAATTTCGTCGTCCCATGATCTGCTGTTCTCATTGGCAATTCTCTTTATGTATGCCGTGGCCACTCTCAGCCATCCACCAACGGGATAGTGTCCTATCCACCTGCTACAGACAGAGAAAATTGTCCGCCGTGTAAGCCGCTCGGGTAAGCCACACACATTATCATCACGAGACCATCTCATCTGCCGGTTCTGCCTGAAAAATCTGAGTCAGAGAAACCTGCTCGCATCCTTCGACGTCTCATTATCTTTGCACAACAGTCCGTACTTCTGCAAATGCTTGCGCACATATTCGGCACTCACCACATCCTCGTTCACTAGCACATCGTCGATATACGGGACAGTGCCTGACTCGACTAGCTTGTCCTGGCGCATCGCAGTCTTGAGCACCGCTTTCATGACCAGGGGTGCCACATTAAGCCCGAATCCCAGCCTCGTGAGACAATACCTCTGTCCTCCGATCACAACTGTTTGGTAGGGCCACAGAGACTGGTGCACTTTTATTTGAAGGTACGCTTTCTTCAAATCAAGAGCAGTCACATTATACCCCTGCCTCCTCCACTGCCACAAAACATGGGCACATACATCGGCATCTCTAGTGTGCGCATCAACGAAAGTATATAAATCCCTGAAATCCATAACAGGTCTTACTTTCTCACGTTGGGGCACGGCCATCAGCGGCAGTAATCCTTTCGCCGGACCCAGCTTGCTCTCGTCATACCTCACCAGCCAGCCATTATCTATCCAGGAATGCAGCTCGTTTTCAAATGCCTCCTGATGTGTGTCGCCCACGTGATATGACTCCACAGAATTCTTCAAGGGACCCGGCTCCTTACCATTCGCCCACTTCCATCTGGCCGTCCAGTATTTTTCTTCCTCGTCATATTCAACAAGAAAATCGATTTTTTCAGCTTTCAAACCCGCTTCGTTCGTAGTCACTACAGAACACGCAAAATCTGCACCACTTTCCTTCCGAATTGACTTTCTCTCACAGTCGTCAACGCCAAACCGGACCTCACGGGCTGAAGAAACAGATACACCACCAAGAACGGTAAAAGCGTCCATGCCAATGATCAGATCAAAACCCATTGGACGCGACGAGTCAACAATCACATTTATGGGCCGCGGAACTCCCCCACAGCACACGCGAATAGTTCCGCGTCCGATACAATCGAAATGATTCTGACTCAACGTGAGTACAGATATTTTTTTTCTCGACCAGTCATCACACACGTCCCCGCACACAATGCTCGCCGAGCACCCAGTGTCAACAAGCGCGCGCCGACGGACACCGTTCACTTCAATGCGAATAACCGGCAGCTGCCCATTCACTGACTGGGGGAAGAGACCGACGCAGTTTCTCCTCCCCCTTCGCCGTTTCCCGAGCGCTGTGCAGTGCGGCATTGAAAATCCAGGTGACCGAGACGGTTGCAGTTGTAGCAGCGTCTCCCACGCCAACCAGACGGTCCAGGCCGGCTCGTTCGGGCTGCACCCTCAGTTGAAGACGGACAACGTGCAGCGAAGTGGCCAACCCCACCGCACGTGAAGCACCTGCGCTCATCACTGCGATCGCTGGCCACCGACTCTTTCTCAAGCTTCGCCACAAAACAAGAGTCCGATGCATGTTTTTCGCTCTCATGTAACAGCACTCTTGAACGCTCGAGCAGCTCAGACGGGCTCATGTTGTCCAAGCGAGAGCCCATGCGAAGCAGCTGGAGTACGCTATCGGGCAGACCTGAAACGAACGCGCACATTACAAGTGAGTCTGGAACGTCACCGATGACAGAAGCCAGACGCTTGAGTTCTGAGAAGTAAATGTCTACAGCTTCTCCGGACTGTCTTTTCCTGCTGATGAAGTTATCATAAGCCGTGAATTTGTCTACTGAAAAGGCAGTCATTAGGGCATGCTTGATTCGCTTGTAGTCTTGTTTCGCATCCTCAGGAAGCTGTTGGTAGACAGCGAAAGCGCCTCCAGTCAGCCTTAGCGGCACAACACTGTGCAGGTCGGTAATTCGCCTGAGCCGACACACCAACTCTACTTTTTCCAGCCACTCACTGACTGAGGATGAAGACCCATCGAACTCTGAGATGAGTCTCAAGTCAGCACTTGTCTCACTCATTTCCATATACGCCGAAATAGCTTGTAGGGAACAGGCCGAGCAAAGCAATAGTTAAGATGTATTTCAGATTAAAATACACGAATGTCACGAAAATACAGATTGATTCACAAGGGCACTCTCACGCGCAAAACTCTAACACACAGAACTCTCTCGCACACAGAACACCACTTAATCCGCTCACTGCACCAGACACACTGCCGAAAAACAACACACCGCCACACGCCTCCGCAAGCACGGCCTCTTCCGTGCCGAGTCGCGGCTCGCCCCAGCGCCGCTCCTCCGACTCGGCGGCAGCATATTGTTCGAACACAAACATACACGCACATACACACAAAACGCACTCGCACGTCCACATATTAATCAAACACCGCGCAGAACTGAAAGTCGGCAAATACTAAACACAAACAGATGCACACACGCACACACACACACACAACTTACAACTTTTTTACACGATTATTCACACCCCCTAGGAACTAGGTTCGCATCCCAGTATTCCTGCAATACAGTATGATGTTGAAATCTAGTAACAAATTGAAATGTCGTTAACGGTTATGCATTTTGACTTACTGATCTGTCTATAGTCACTGACGAAGGTCCGAGGATCGAATCGTTTGACTGCCATTAGCGTTTGGCATTGCTTTGTGATTTTCTCTTACACATCATATATGTCAAAAAGTTCATATCTATTTGTTTTTGTGTGTGTTTCAGGGTCAGTGCGAGTATATCTATCTGCTGCGGGCAAGTTCATTTGGACCGTTTTTTTTTCTTCAAAATAGAGACACACACACACACACACACACACATGCAAACATGATGGTGTGGTCATATGAGGACAGTTGCACACACACACACACACACACACACACACACACACACACACACACACACACACACACACACTGCCATCACTTACAATATTACTCGTACTTTAGATGGTCAATGAATATAATATGCCAATCATAAAAAACTACATGAAGTAAATTAGACATGTAGAAGTATTTGATTATATATTTAATATTTAATTATGCAAATATAAATTTTACTATGATAAATTATTTCATATATCATATATTTAATTATTTGTATAATATTCATATGTTATATTTGCATTTGGTATATATTATTATATTTGTATACTATATAAAATTTAATTATTTGTAATTCTTGAGTGTGTGTGTGTGTTTGTTTGTGTGTCGTGTAATATGTCACGTACAGCCTCCCTGTTGCGGTGCGGCCGTACCAGCGTCTATGCCGGCGGCTCGCTGGGTCGCACAGGTCGCATCACCCCGGCGGGGGGCGGGGCACGTTATGTGGGGGGTTCGAAGGCGCAGCACATGGCAGACGGCGACGCGGCCGGCTACTTCAATCAGCAACTGCGCAGGACGGCGGCCGACACAGAGGCCAGGTAGATGACAGCCGTTATTACAGTGGTTCTCAAACTTTCTCAGTGTTCGCGCCTCAGTTTCAAATCAGCACTCACCTCTCGCACCGCTGCATTCTTGATAGCTATTACAGTGGTTCTCAAACTTTTTCTTGCCGTGGCCTCCACAAACACAGTGTGAGTCGTTGTGGCCCCCCAGAAACAGCCCTTGGCCCCCCTAGCAGTCCTTGTGCCTCCCATACACACATGGAGTGTAGCGACGCGACTCCTCCATAGGATTAGCTCATGTACGCCGGTGATTATTTCCACCGACAACAAAAACAACACCATGACCGGAACACACTATTTAAATGTACAACATCGACAATAAGAATATAGAAGATTAAATTGTTTCAACAAATGTTTCGTGTCTCGTGAGAAAATATGGTGGCCGCCCATTTTTCAAATTTGGTCCTATAGCCCTCTCACAAAATTCCCGTGGCCCACGTTGAGAAACATTGACTATACGAGAATATAAAAAATACAAACGTCGTAATAACAACACTTTTTGTATTCGATATTAATTCATGCAACGCATTTAGGAGGATTAAGCAAAAATGCATTTTTCAGGAAAAATATAATGCATAAGTGTTAAACACATATTTTCTTTAGCAAAAATTACAGCAATCAAGCTCACACCCCCGGTTAAGAGCCCTGCACCCTGAACTCAATATCTCCCGCTGATATCATATGAGATCACTTGGAAATTACCATACTTAATAGTTTTTGTGTGTGCATGTGTGTGTATGTGTGTGTGTGTTTGTGTATGTATTTGTTTGTTTGTGTGTATGTGTATGTGTGTGTGTGCGTATGTGTGTGTGTATGTGTGTGTATGTATATGTGTATGTGTGTGTGTGTATGTTTATGTGTATGTATATGCATGTGTATGTATATATGTGTGTATGTTTGTGCGTATGCATCTGTGTGTATATGTGTGTGTATGTATATATATATATATATGTGTGTATGTGTGTGTGTGTGTGTGTGTGTTGACAGGGTGCGTGTGGGGTCTATGGAGCGGCAGTTTGTTAGTTTGAATGGTCCAGTACAGAGGGCGCCGTCGTCGCATCCCCCTCCCCATCCCCACCTGCCCTCACGTCATCGCCAACAGGCCAGAGCCGATGTGGACTCGGGCTATCGCAGCGACCGTGAAACCTGTCACCGAGCTAGAAACGGTATGTATGTGTGTCTGTCTGTCTGTGTGTATGTGTTGTTTTGCTGTTGAGCTCCTTTCTGTATTTTCATGTACTAATCCGGCGTGGTAGATAGACAATGTAATGTTAGTTACTCATTGCATTTTGGTTTGTTTAATTCTCCATATAACATGTTTACTTTTCGTCCTTGGTGTTTGTGTTTGTGTGGTATTGTGTTGTTTTTAAGCAACAATCTACCTATTGTAACCACTACCTAATCAAGCGTTTTTCACGCAAGATAGTGAAATTTATCGTAAAAGGCACTTGTCAAGATGTTTGCACTCTTAGATAATCGCTTGGCGGTATAACGTGCATAACTTAGGATATCCGTGGCATTATTGAACATTACTAACAGCTTCCCTAATTGAGTGTATACCGATGTTGATTGCTGTGATCGTGTGATTTGCAATTAAGAAGTTTAGTGTCGCACAAGCCCGCGTGGTAGTACTAACAAATTTACTGGAGTTTATGTGTGTGTGTGTACTAACAAATTTACTGGAGCTTATGTGTGTGTGTGTGTGTGTGTGTGTATCTTGCCTGTGTCTGTCTGTCTTTCTGTGTGTTTGTCTCTCTCTCTCTATCTCTCTGTGTGTGTGTGTTTGTGTCGTATGTGTATGTGTGTGTCGCCATGTCGTACAGATGTATATTGCAGGCATGAGCGACGACCAAGATTCAACAAGGGCAAGGGTGAGTTTCGATCCAGTTGTTTCATAGTTTATATTTTTGTATAAAATGAATTGCTGTCTAATACCGCATGAGCATAATATATTGGAAGTGTAGATGATAAATTAATGTATAATATATTACATTAATACTGAAAATACTCTTCATGAAAATACCCAACATTTGAAATTTGCGATTTTTTATTGTAATATTATTTTATCATCTTTAACTCAATATATTTGCATATTATCAGTTTGAAGATTAATATTAATGCAATATTATCAGTTTTAAGATTGACATATACGTGTGTATGATATGCATGTCTGTGTGTGTGTGTGTGTGTGCGTGTGTGTGTTTGGTGTTATCAGACAAGTCGGTATCGTTTGACAAATCAGTGAGTTTCAGTGATGACCCGCCTGACCCCAATGCCCCGCCCAAGCAATACTCACCAACGCATGCAGGTGAGCTGTCGTTCATGACTTGTTCAATGTCCTTTTGTCAACTTTTGGCACTTAATTTGTTTTTTAAGGTTTCTGAGAATGTATGTTTGATCGTTTTTTGTTTCAGTTTAGTTTTCGCAGATTATTTAAATGTTTAACAAAATCAATTATCCCTATTCAAATCGCGTTTGAAAATTGCTGTGATTAAATATGAGAGACACATTTTGGTTTAAGAGGAGAGTCTGTATTGAACGGAAAAACCACAATCGGAAACTTCTGTTCCGCCAGCGAAGGTCTTTATAGTCGTCCTTCGCAATGGTTCCCCGTCCTTTCGTCTCGAGATCGTAGCTCAGCATGGATCTTCTGAGTTCTTGTACACTCATGAAAGACTGTGTAATCCCTATCGATATTCTCATCGATGTAGTGATCAGGTGCTGAGCTCTGGTTTCTCGTCCGACGACGTCTTCCCAAGGAGTGGAGTGAGCAAGTCCTTCACAGGAGTAGACATTGAAGCTGAGTTGTGTCAGGACACGATGCACTCCATTCGGCCACATCACCTGGTTCTGCCATAGATCCTTGGTCACGTTGGTTTGCAAGCAAGCAGACTTCAGTTGGACAACTGTGACACCGTCCTGCAGTTGCCTTCACTGTCGCAGCTTATTAGCTCGCAAGGATATCTCCTCGACAAAGTCACTCAGTTCTCGGCAATGAATTACCAGTGGAACTTTGTGCTCGGTCGGCTGTACCCCCGTCATCGGTGTAATGATCCTTTTCACTGAACCATTGAACCTGACCAGCTGACATCTCGAGATCCACTTCGAAATCTTAGAGTTGCAGCACTGTTCCATGCCAGGGGTTCGAACACTCTTGTGCTCCGTGATCTTCTTCGGAGCCGTTGAGGTTCTTTATCAGACAGACACAACGACTAAGTCCACCGACCGTGATCATCAAGTCTTGATGGATCGCTGTGTCAATGTCCGTCTGTCGGTTGTTAATGCTTGTGGTCCTCCAACCTCCCCTTCGACCACTGCCAACGCCACCTTCACACAGTCGCTGACTGTCGCAGTCTCTTCTCGAGACGGCCAGATCAAGACACGCGTTATACGGTTCTCACCGACGTGAGCCGCACAACACAGTGTCGAACACACGACTGATTCTCGCCGCTTGCACGATGTATGTGCACAACACGGCGGACATATCAGTCTCAACGATGCACCGCGCTTCTAGTGAACCCGAGCTGAGTTAACTGAGCTGGATGCGTCGTCGCGTATGTGGACTGTGAAGTTTCAAATGAGGATTTTGTATACTGATGTTGATTTTGCAAGGCGGAGCTCCGCCTTCAGGGCCGAAAATTATTGTTGATCGGCCGTAGCTGATTGAAACCAATCAGCTTGACCGACCAGTTGGTCAGTGTTGCGAAATTTGAGATGAAAGTCTCTGATGGTACATATCCTGTGGATGAGGTGAGGGTTGTGCCATGCGATGTTTCGGCTGGATATATTGGTACACCCTGTCCTTAACATTGTTCATCTCCTGTTTGTTTCCGTCCGTAAATCTCGGTTTGTTTTCGGTAGGGCTACTGATCACCAATGGGATGTCAGAAGATGATTCTGGCATATCATTGATTGTGTGGATGCCTGTTTCCTCTACTTCTGCGTTTTCTTGTCCAGTAGACGCCATTTGATGATGATGATCCTTCTTCATCAATGGTTCTTGTACTGCGTCGTCACCGTTGTTTCCTGGACGATTCAGGTGAAGTCGTCTGAGAATGTATTTCCTCAAATCACCAATGTGCCGATAATTAGCTGTTTCTGAATCTGCGGTCTTCTCAGAATCGATGGGATGTCGTGTTTTCCACCGACGTTGGTCTCGGTCTGTGTGGCGAATCCCATGCTTGTCGGATGCATGTTTACTATCTTTCCTCAGTGGAGTAGGAAATTTGGTGTGTTTTTGTAATTTATCATGAACATGGGCCAGTTTCACGTTATTCAGCACGTGTTTGTCCATGGGAGCTTCGTTGGGGTTGAAGATGTCCGTGTATTTCATTGGCTGACGCTCTATTTTATTGCTGTTGAGCAAATCAGTCTGGTCAACGGCATGTCCACTGCTCAGAATCCTTGTGGTCATTTTCAGCTCGGAGATGTCGTGTGGAGCAGACAGTGGTCGCACCATGCCATGTTTAGGTCGCAGTAACCGATAAACTCTGTCGTGTATCTCCTGCATTATATCCATTTGATCCTGGTGGAACACTGGGGGTTTTACTGTTTTGACCTCATAATGGGGTGACTGAGGATAATAAAAATGTTCCAATGTGCGTCTTTTCCTTGTCTGCTCCTCTGTCTGGCGTTTTTGCAAATTCTTTTCGAAGTGGGTATTTTCAAGATCGACTGGCTTGATAAGGTTGGCCTGCTCATAATCCATTTCGTCTTGAACACCTTCATTCGATTTTTCAGTTTCGGTGATGTATTCCGGGACTTGCACTAAATGTTCCAGAGACTTCTCTGTGGGAATCCTCGGCAATTGTCTGAAAAAATCGTTTGTGTATCGTCCAATATGCCGACTAACACGTTTTCCAGAATCAACCAACTTTTTCCCTGGACTGTCCTGATACTGTGTTTTCCATCGACGCTGCTCACGATCTGTATTATGTGTCTTGTGCTTGTTTGATGCATGTTTGCCATCTTTCCTCAGTGGACTAGGATATTTCATGCCTTTCTGTAATTTATTATGAGCACGGGCCAGTTTCACGTTATTCAGCGCGTGTTTGTCCATTGAAGCTTCGTTGGGGTTGAAGATATCCGTGTATTTCATTGGCTGACGCTCTATTTTATTATTGTTGAGCAAATCAGCCTCGTCAACAGCATGTCCGCTGCTCAGAATCCTCGTGGTCATTTTGAGATCGGAGATGTCGTGTGGAGCAGACAGTGGTCGCACCATGCCATGTTTAGGTCGCAGTAACTGATACACTCTGTCTTGTATCCCCTGCATTCTATCCATTTGATCCTGGTGGAACACTGGAGGTTTTACTGTTTTGACCTCATAATGGGGTGACTGAGGGTCATAAAAATGATCCAATGTGCGTCTTTTCCTTGTCTGCTCCTCTGGCTGGTGCAAAATTTTATAGACGTGCAGATCTTCAAGGTAAGCCGGTTCGATAAGATTAGTCCGGTCATAATCTGCAGCATCTTGAACATTCTCAGTTGGATTTTCAGTTTCCATAACGTTTTCTGGGACTTGCACTGAATGCACATGAACCTTTGTAGGCGTCATGCATTCGCTTTAATTGTGAATGTATATTGTTTGCTGATTCTGCCGCAACTTTGTGTTTCACATGTGCAAGTTACGAAATGTAATTGTTTAAAATTGATGACAAATGTTGTAGCATGTATTTTCCGAGTAATGTCTGCGATAAACATGTGTAATGTATTGCATCATGTGTTAGGAGAACACACAGTATTGCGAACATAGTCTTGTCTTGTGCTAGTGCTAATATTTTGTGCATAATGGTCCATTTGTATCATTGGTGGTTAGCGCTTATTCGTTTTATGTGTATCAACCTATATGTGTATGTACTGTAATGTATTGTGTGTATATATATGTATATATACATATATACATGTATATATATGTGTGTGCGTGTGTAAGTGTATATATTAGTATGTATCCATCTGTTCGATGTACGTGTTGCGCTCCAGGATACGCCTTTGAGTTTAGCCACGCGCAGCACGCTCTGCACCTACACACGCTCTGCACATATACACGCTCTACACACACACACGCTCTGCCACCACAACGAGTGAAGTTCGTGCTATTGCCGGGGGCAACTTTCGGTGAGCTGAGCGATATTCGATATCGCTCGTGCAGACTGGTCATTCAGCGGCGAGACTCTTCACGCACCGCTTCTGCTCCCGCGCTGCACTAATCGCACGGCGTTTTATCAACGCTAAATCTCGTTTGACAACTGGACTGTGCTAAAAATACATAGTGAACGCGTGCCACATTTTCTGTGCTTGCGCGATAACAAGTCAGTTTCTGACTCCTTGTTATTGGTTGCTATGGCTACCAACAGTGGTGACTCCCGTCTTACGGACACTTTCAAGAGTGACATGTCCCCAGACGCAGCTGCGCAAACGGCTACTTCCGAAGTACGCCCGATGGCTACATTCCGCCTGCCACCTTTTTCAGCCGAGGAACCCGAGATGTGGCTCATTCAGGTTGAGTGCGCATTCGACATCGCTGGGATTTCCTCTGACGAGACCCGCTTCAAGATGATTGTGGCAAATCTTCCCATCACAGTGGCAGCTCAAGTGAAGGATGTCATTCGCACATCAAGATCGTTCGCTGCGTTGAGTACCGCCCTGCAGTCTCGTCTGGCACAATCGCGTACGTCTCGCCTGGAAGCGCTGCTTTCACGACAGCAGCTGGGTGACCAACGGCCATCGGCTCTACTGCGCTGCATGCGCAACGAGCTGGCAGCGGCAGGCGACACGCCAGAAGACACCGGCTTGCTGCGCACGCTGTTTCTACAGCGACTGCCACAAGGGACACGAGCAGCACTCTCTCTTCTGCCAACATCTGCTCAACTCGATGAGCTCGCCAATGCCGCCGACCGCTACCTGGAGGCTACACAAGCGGCCCAAGCAGTGACAGCTGTTTCTTTGCCGCCGCCACCAACAGAGGACAACATGGCTATCCTGCTCGCCAAAATTGAGCAGCTGGAACATTCACACAAACGCCTTGAATCGGCAATGGCAGCCCGAGACAACGCGACGATGTCAAATTACGCACCTTTTCCGACACGATACAGGAGCAACTCACGCGACAGAACCCGACGCCGTTCTCCATCACCGGATGCTCGCTCACGAGACGGCTCACCAGCGCGCCGCAGCCCGAACCAACCGCGCCTGTGCTTTTACCATGCCCGGTTCGGCTCATCAGCGCGTCGCTGCACGCCTCCTTGCTCGTGGCATTTAAACTAGCAAGCCACCAACACATCGCGCAGTGCACTGGTGGCTCACGTATAAGCGCATCTCTCCTCTTCATCGAAGACGAAACATCCGGTCAGCGGTTCTTGATTGATACCGGCGCGCAAGTCAGTGTGGTTCCCAGGGGCTTCGTGCCGAGACACATCAAGCTGCAAGCGCACAGACAAGATCAGATGCTTCAAGCTGCCAACGGCTCAAAAATTGCAGTCTTCGGGACATACAAGACCAGAATTGTTTTCAGCTCAAGAACTTTCGTCTGGTGCGTGCTTGTGGCCGACGTTAGCATGCCTATCCTCGGCACTGATTTCCTCGCAGCCAATCAACTGGTCGTCGACGTCGCCAAAAAGCAGCTGCTACATAAAGGAGACGTGTGTGCTAAGGGTTCAGCTTCACGCATAGCCTCGATTGGCATACGATTGGTCAATGACCCCACCGACCCGTACGAGCGCCTAGTTGCGTCGTTTCCCGAAATCACGCAAGAACGCACAACTGGTTCAGTCAAGCACAATGTGACACACCACATCGTGACCAAGGGCCCGCCGATCCACATTCGCCCTCGGCGTTTAGCCCCAGACAGAGCCAACATCGCCAAGCACGAATTTGACAACATGCTGCGCTTGGATATCATTCGTCCGTCCAAGAGTGCTTGGTCATCGCCTCTCCACATGGTGCCCAAGAAATCACCCGGCCAATGGAGACCGTGTGGTGACTACCGGGCACTCAACGCACAAACGCTTCCGGACCGGTACCCACTTCCGTACCTTCGAGACTTTTCGGCGAAACTCAGCGGCTGCAACATCTTCTCCACAGTGGACCTGGTCCGTGCATACCACCAAATTCCCGTGGAGTCCGCAGACGTCGCAAAGACAGCCATCGCCACGCCGTTTGGTCTGTACGAGATGGTGCGAATGCCATTCGGTCTGCGCAACGCCGGTTCCACGTTCCAGCGCTTCATCGACGAAGTTCTGCGCGGTGCTGACGGCTGCTTCGCATACCTCGACGATATTTTGGTGGCATCAGCAAGCAAAGACGAACACCTAAGACACCTTCGCGCCGTCTTCCAGAGACTGCAGTCCTACGGCGTAGTCATCAACAAGAGCAAGTGTGTGTTTGGCCGCGACTCTGTCTCCTTTCTCGGACACCGCGTTACATCCGGCGGCATTTTCCCACTCGACGACAAAGTTCGCGCCATCAAAGAATTTCCACAGCCGAACAGCCAGTCTCAGCTTCGTCGATTTTTGGGTATGGTGGCGTATTACCACCGCTTTATACCCAACGCAGCTGCTGTATTACAACCTCTGCACGCTCTTCTCACACACCGCGCCAAACGCTCCAAAGCTCCGGTAGCATGGACGCAACAGAGCATCGACACTTTCCATGCAGCCAAAGCAGCCCTGGCAGAGAGCAGTATGCTGGCACACCAAATCCCCGGTGCTCCCTTGAGCATCCTGGTCGACGCGTCGGACACTGGTGTTGGCGGAGTATTACAACAGCACACCAATGGTCTGTGGCAGCCCCTCAGCTACTTTTCCAAGACTCTGACGTCTACTGAACGGCGATACAGCACATTCGGAAGAGAGCTGCTCGGAGTGTACTCGGCAGTTCGCCACTTCCGCTACACGATCGAAGGCCGTGACGTCATCGTGTTCACCGACCATCGCCCTCTCGTGCATGCTTTGCCTTCCATGTCGGAGAAATATTCGCCTCGCGAGCTACGACATCTGGATTTCATCAGCCAATTTGTGTCAGAGATCCGACACCTGCCTGGCAGCCAAAACACAGTGGCTGATGCACTTTCCAGAACAGCAGCTGTACTGACTGTTCCGTCGTGCCAAGTCGACGATTACGTCTCCCTAGCTGCGGCGCAACGAGAAGACACTTCGTTGGAGACGCTTCGCAACTCGACGTCATCGCTGAAGCTACGCGATGTCATGTTCGGCGAAGCGAAAGTTTTGTGCGACGAGTCCACCGGTCGACCTCGCCCAGTGCTTCCAACAGCATTACGCCGGCCTTACACGTCTTCTCTGCACAACCTTTCACATCCAGGCATCGATGCAACTGTGAAGCTTGTCTCGTCACGCTTCGTGTGGCCGAACATGGACCGCGACGTGCGCAAGTGGACCCGAACATGCCTGCAGTGTCAACGAGCGAAAGTTACCCGTCACACGAAGAGCGCGGTGCAACCATTTCAGCCACCTGGAGAGCGCTTCAGTCACGTGCACGTGGACATCGTCGGACCACTGCCACCGTCACAAGGTCAGTCATACCTCCTCACATGCGTGGACAGATTTTCGCGCTGGCCAGAAGCCATTCCTCTGCCGGATATTCGCGCAGTAACAGTTGCACGCGCGTTTCTCCATCAGTGGGTCTCACGCTTTGGCGTTCCGACAACCATCACAACAGATCGTGGGGCACAATTCGAATCGTCTCTGTGGTCCGAACTCACTCGACTGCTTGGCTGTCAGCGCATACGCACCACCAGTTATCATCCAAGCAGCAACGGCATGGCTGAACGCTTCCATCGGCAGCTCAAAGCAAGTTTGCGCGCTGCTGAACACACATCATGGATGGATGTTTTGCCCATGGCCTTGTTGGGCATACGGTCGACACACAAAACTGATGTCGGCGCGTGCTCAGCCGAACTGGTCTACGGAACGTCCCTGCGACTTCCTGGCGAGTTGATCAGCGACTCAACACAGACAGCCAGCGACCCGGCTTCATTCGCTTCATCGCTGCGCAATCACATGCGCAAACTCCGACCACGACTTCCACGAGCAGTCAATCAGCCATCGTTCGTTCCGGCAGCACTGAAGACGGCAACACACGTGTTTGTCCGTCGGGACAAACACAGATACCCGCTCGACTGTCCGTATGACGGCCCGTTTCCCGTCATTCATCGTACGGACAAACTGATCACGATCCGGACTAACAGCGAGCGTGCAGTTGTCTCCATCGATCGCTGCAAACCAGCCTTCGTCGAAGATGTGCAGCCAGCTTCAACCCCTGACCCGCCAGATGATCGAGACGACGGTGGCAGTACTGAACTTATCGTGCCTCCAACAACAGTGCTACGGGTACCGACAACTGCTGCGGACCCTATCAGGTCAGGTCATGAAAACACAGCTACACACACCGACACATACACGCATCCACAGTCCATTTTGCGTACTAGGAGCGGTCGTGCCGTGCGCCCACCTGTGCGCTATCGCAGTGTCTCGTTTCTTCTCGACACTTCTAGGGGGAGGGCCCTGTAGGCGTCATGCATTCGCTTTAATTGTGAATGTATATTGTTTGCTGATTCTGCCGCAACTTTGTGTTTCACATGTGCAAGTTACGAAATGTAATTGTTTAAAATTGATGACAAATGTTGTAGCATGTATTTTCCGAGTAATGTCTGCGATAAACATGTGTAATGTATTGCATCATGTGTTAGGAGAACACACAGTATTGCGAACATAGTCTTGTCTTGTGCTAGTGCTAATATTTTGTGCATAATGGTCCATTTGTATCATTGGTGGTTAGCGCTTATTCGTTTTATGTGTATCAACCTATATGTGTATGTACTGTAATGTATTGTGTGTATATATATGTATATATACATATATACATGTATATATATGTGTGTGCGTGTGTAAGTGTATATATTAGTATGTATCCATCTGTTCGATGTACGTGTTGCGCTCCAGGATACGCCTTTGAGTTTAGCCACGCGCAGCACGCTCTGCACCTACACACGCTCTGCACATATACACGCTCTACACACACACACGCTCTGCCACCACAACGAGTGAAGTTCGTGCTATTGCCGGGGGCAACTTTCGGTGAGCTGAGCGATATTCGATATCGCTCGTGCAGACTGGTCATTCAGCGGCGAGACTCTTCACGCACCGCTTCTGCTCCCGCGCTGCACTAATCGCACGGCGTTTTATCAACGCTAAATCTCGTTTGACAACTGGACTGTGCTAAAAATACATAGTGAACGCGTGCCACATTTTCTGTGCTTGCGCGATAACAAGTCAGTTTCTGACTCCTTGTTATTGGTTGCTATGGCTACCAACACCTTCACTGCGGGACCATTCGGCAATTGTCTAAGCAAACCGTGTGTGTTTTCTCCAATATGCCGACTAACGTCCTTTACAAAATCAACGACCTTTTTCTCCGGACTGATAGGAACTCGCGTTGTCCATTGACCTTGATCTCGGCGTTTTGTATCATGAGTTCCGTGCTTGCCAAATTGGTGCTTACCAACTTTTCTAAGTGGAATAGGAAATCTGGCGTGTTTACCATGAAACTTGGCCAGATTCACGTTACTCAAGGCGTGTTTGTCCATGGTAGCTTCGTTGGGATTGAATATATCGGTGTATTTCATTGGTTGACGCTCTGTTATGTTTTTCTTCAGCAAATCAGTCTCGTCAACGGCATGTCCGCTGCTCAGAATCCTCGTGGTCATTTTGAGATCGGAGATGTCGTCGGGAGCAGACAGTGGTCGCACCATGCCATATTTAGGTCGCATTAACCGATACACTCTGTCGTGTATCTCCTCCATTCTATCCATTTGATCCTGGTGGAAAACTGGAAGTTCTGCTTTGACCTCATAATGAGTTGACAGAGGGTCATACAAGTGTTCCAGTATTTGAGTTTTCTCTTTTAACTCTTCTGGTGGGTCTTCCTCGTCGACCAGTGATTCTCCAAGATCGTTCTTTTCCACCACAATTGCTCGATCGTGATTTCCAGTATCTTCGACCGTTTGCTCTTCTTTATCGATGCTGACGTGTTTCTGGAGCCTTTCTGCAATGCTCGCTTGCGTACCTGCACTCTTTTCATCCGTGGTTTTGACAGGATTCAGTGTATGTTTTCCATCGGGATTTGACGGTCTAGATGGTTCATTTGATGCATGAACCAAATTGGGCTTGAATGGAACTACTTCTGGTGTTTTGTGTTGTATGTTGTCTAGTGTTTCTTTCTGAATCCTTGCAATTCGCTCATGCAATGCTGCTCTTCTAATAAGTTCTTCTTGTGATAATCCCGGCGGTTGTCTCGGATTATTTTGAACATTGATGTATTTACGGAGACCAAGATAACGTTTTCGACGCATCGAAGGAGCACAGCGTCCAAAAATCTTGAGCATCATCCGTCTCAGTCTGGCCAGGGCATTGTCCAAGTCCAGCGATTCCATGCTGTTTGTGTGACGCACGAGCAACAGATGCATGTTACTCTCGTCTGACGAGCTAGGATTGTCGTTATTGGCCAGATGCAGCAAGCGGTGAGTTTCTTTCCAGTACGGTGCTTTCATGGTAGAGTCCGGGGATTCACGTTTTCTTCTCTTCGCTCCGTCAGAATTAAGATATTCATTATCTACGGGCGCAGTTGAAGAATAAGGAAGTCCAGATTCTGGTAGCTGATTGCCCGCAGGCTCATCTAGATTCTTTTTCGGGCTGTCGTTTTCAGAAGAATCTACTCTTCCCTCTTCGGTATTTTGTATTCCACTCTTGCGGTCGTTGTCCTCAGTATTATGTGGTTGACGGGGCCAAGAATATACTGCCAGTATCCACTTGCCAAAGTTCCCTTCGTCCGGCTGGAATATGACGGTCATATCTTGGCCGTTCCATTGGATGTTGGTGAAGTTCTTGTTCAACAGGTCAGAAGCCATACGATCCCACTCATCATCAGCCTGTTGACCTGACGAATCCGTGTTCCCAGATGTTAGAGATGGATCGTTGCATTTGATGATATGAAAACCTGGGCTGTCCTTAGACGTATCCCTGTTTTCGGTAGCATCGTCCGGTGGACGTTGTAGATTAGGGTGGTGTTTGCCATCGCCCGCTGATAACAGCAGGAATAGGCAGAGAATTGAAGAGAGCTTCATGTTGCGCACTAACTGTTGCACTCAACAACGAAGAATGATCGAGCTGCGAAAATTGCCAGCTTGAAATCTCCGTTTATTTTCAATGGTAAAAATATTTCACGTGATTTATTTCGGCGCGGTACTCCAACATGGATATAATGTGACATATTTTATATTGTATTCTAACAATGGGTTATTATTGTATTGTTATAATTTATGCAGTCAACGCAGATTAGTTTTTGATTTATTAACATGAAAATAATGATGAATTTATCAATTCCAAATAAATGCAATTATTTTTATGTATATTGAATTATGTTTAAACAGGTAAATTATGAGTCTAATACAGCAAACATTCGATGTGTGTGTTTGCATTTGTTATTCGCATTGGTGCAGCCGATAAGGTTCCTGTGAAACCCGCCATCAAGTCCTCAACTCTTCCTCGAATGTCGTCGCAAGGTGATCATTTGGTCACCAGTAGCGCGAGCGTCATATCTTCAATATACTCTTCTCTTGTGTCTTCAGTGTGCTCTCATTTGTTATTGTATACAGTGTGGAATTGGTAGAAATCGGAGCAAATGATTAAATTAGTGAGATAAATAATAAAGTATAGATATCTAGATATAGTAGATGAATTGAAATAAACATTAAATTATATAAATTAGTGAGAGGATCCAGTCAAGTTGGTGATGTCGTAACATTTGCACGTGAAGCTGGACATCAGCTTAATAGTAAACTGGTGTAGCCGTCAATACTATTATTATTAATATTAATATTATTAATTACAGGCAAATCCAGTGGCATGGGAAGAGTGCAAACACTATTACCACCCTGCGGTGGGCCCATGTACCGGAAACTAACCAAAAGATGCAGATAGAAAGAGAGTTCGAAAAGTACAGGTTTTAGTCAGAAAGATGAAATCTAATGAAAAAAGGAACCAAAGAAATAAATGACAAATAAGCTGTAATAATCAGATCAGAAGGCAAAATAAGTGCAACAGGATCTGTGTGAGGAGCATTGACAGCAACAGCAGTGTCAGGAAGGGTATTTTTCATCAACAGCCACGTGTGTCTACCTCTCAATAGTGTTTGTATGTTTATGTGGGGCAGATCGATTCAAGCCAGCGCCGCCTCCAAAGCCAACCACACTGGCAGTGCCTCATGATGGTACCAACTGTCGTTCCGCTGCTCCACAAATGGGTACACCTGCCTCATACATACAATCACACACACACCCACACACGTGCATACACGCAGGCCCGAGCATTCAAACTTACACATGCATTTGGTAGGTCACATAGAGCGGTGGTTCCTAACCTGTTTGTGATCGAGTGCCACTTGAAGGTTCCATACGGCCGCCGCGTAACACCTGGTTCCAGAATAACTCATTTCAATCATACATATCTATTCACATCATTGTACAAGTAGACCACATGAAACAAGTGAAAACACTACTCAATGCGGGGGCTGTATTTGCTTCTTCTCCACCAGCTGGTCAATACGGGGCATGACTGCTCACAACACATCTGCAATCACATCCTGGTGCCATTGTTCTTGTCACAGACACCGTTCGCGTGCCCGCTGGAAGGCCCTCGCGTACCATTTGTGATATGCGTGCCACAGATCAGGAACCATTGACAAAGAGTATGGCATATAGAGTCAGTTTGTGTGCATATGTGTGTGTGTGTTAGACTGGAGTGTGTCTTATGAGCCGTACACTCAGCTGTGTGGAGTGCAGGCTCGCACGCGCGAGTTGCGGGCAGAGATGCGGCGACTGCGCCGACTGTCACAACAACACACCATCGCCACGTGCCAGATGATCAGCGACACTCACGCCAAAATACGGTGACTGAAGCTTACACACACACACACATGCTGAACATCATGACACCGCTCTTTCCAACTGGTGTCATGATGTTCAGCATCAGTGGTGGAGAGGTATAGAGCCGAGTCAACAACGTTCACCACACTAACTCCGCCGAGAACATCTCCCACAAACTCATCAACATGGCACTCGATCACCGCCACGTGATACCTTGCACGCTGCAAACGCTGCACTGTGCAAACACACAGTCGCACACAAGCATACATACACAATGCGCAGAACACCAAGCCACCAAATGAAATATACAAGCATAAGCCACACAGCGAAAACATCTAGCTACCATGCACACATCGTTACGCTGTCACAATTAAGCCACACGTACATACTTGATGTTGGTGTAGCCAGGTAGAATCTTTTCACGTAAGCTCAAGAGATTGAACTGGCTTGCACGCGACATTGTCCGACTGCTGAAACGTCTTTTCAGCGAAGATCAGAAGCTAGAGAGAGGAGTGTTGAGTCGAAAATATGACAAGATGTGAAATAGCAATACAGTTGAATATCGTGTGCATACGTGAAAACCCGTATACATACATGCACACACATTATGACGACAAATGGAAAACGCAAATGATAGATCTGGATGCCAAACATTTCAGATTGATCCTTCGTTTAGGACGACGAAGGATTAATCCGAAATGTTTGACATCCAGCGCTATCATTGTTTTATATTTGCCATTATATCTGCAATAAATATACAGACACACGCACACACACGCGCGCGTACAGACAGATCCACACGAATTCCACCTGCCACTGGCCGTAATTCCCTGTGCTGTTTTTATTTGATCAATTTTGTCCGTTATTTGTTCACGGATGCTCCATTGATACTGCGTTATATGACCTGCTCTTCTCTGCTGTATATATATATATATATATATATATGTGTGTGTGTGTGTGTGTGTGTGTGGCAGAGCGTTCTTGCAGGCGGCAGGAGGCGACGTGGCGGTGGACGGTCAAGATGCACGAGCCGCGGTGGCGGCGCGTCATGACACCGAAGTGTATCATGCCGAGGTCGGCGCCCTCGAGGCCAGTCTTGTGTGAGTGCAGCCACGCTCACGCTCTCTCCCTCTCTCTTTGTGTGTTGTACATTATTTGATGTAGTTGATTATTGAAGTTTAGGTTCCAGATGCCTAGTTCCGATGATCATCACAAGCTGCAGGTTGACTTCAGAACGTCAGGCAGGTGTACGTCCCTGCTTCTCAATGTGGCAGCACAATCATAGCAATAACCGTCCAGAGCCAGCCTAAAATTCACAAATCTGAGAGCGTATTTGACCGCTAGACGTTCAGATCTTAGGGTTGATTATGTGTGTGCTTGTGTGTTGCAGGGAGGTGGAGCGACATGTTGAGGATCTTCGCAACAACGTGATCAACAAATGGAGAAGAGTGAGTCTGTCCGAGGTCGAAAATATGGCCGTCATTCTCAGCAAGTCCAGGTCTGTTTTGGGATCCATTGTGCGAAAACCACAGAAATAACTCCAATTGGGGAATTCATTTAAGTGTACTTTGTATGTCTGTGTGTGTATGTGAGGGCAGTAAGAAGGTGGTTGAGCTGCAACATCGTCTGCCCTCGCTGGAGTGCAGTGTGAGCACCCTGTTGCAACTGGAAACTGCCCGACTGCAACAGCAAAAACAGTGCGACATTTCTCTTTATCCTCCTGCAATTTTGCTCAATTTTATGCAGTATATATTTTTAATTCCTGGCTTCAATTTTTTCACAACTCACAAGACAATTTCATAGCAAAAGTCGCGCCCACGCCGTGTTTCTATGTGTTTGTCTGTCTGTCTGTCAGACGAGTACACGAGGAGCCGACAAGACTGGAGACAATTTTGAAGAAAGTCAAAAAGTTGTCCGGTACTTTGGTCACACTGAAGAGGTAAATTTGTCCGAGCTAACCGGCTGTCACAGATCAATACAATTTTCCCTTGGTTTATGTTGTACGTGGAGGACATTGGGGATTTTGTTTGGTGTCTAATGTAACTGATAGTTATTGTTAGTTATTAATTACAGGTAAATCCAGTAGCAGGGGAAGAGTGCATGCACTATTACCACCCTGCGATGGCCCTATGTAGCGGATACGCCCAAAGAATGTAGACAGAAAGAGAGTTCAACAAGGAGATTCTAGAGAGAAAGAGAGTTTGTAAGCAAAATAATAAATAAAAACTAATATAAATAATAACAAACAAATAATATGCTATAATCAAACGCCGTGGTTCTTGGAACAAAATACTGTGATCACAATGTCGTTTCGACAAAGCGAAGGCAAAATTAGTGACGTACACCTGATGAGGTGTGAGTTTACCCCATACCGAACGCTACTTGCGTCTCACACCACACTTCACACTTTTACTCCACAACAACGGAGTATATGTATGCATGTCTGCCCGTGTGTGTTTGTGTGTTGTGGTTGCGACAGGCTGGCTTCTGTGCAGGAACGAGTGCCCGACGCAGACGAACTGGCAAAATTCAACGATCAGCCTGCCAAGGTTTCTGCCAATATATTCTCGTAGTGGCATTAGTTTGCGAGCATTACTGTATGCGTTGTGTTGCACACTGGCACGTTCAGCTTCAATGTGTTTCTCCCTCTTGTTGTACGCTCAATGCGCTTTTATGCCGGCAGATGGCGTTGGCTGACATGACAGAGTGTGAGCCGGGCAATCCGCTCGACGCACTGCTCAACGAACTGCAGATCCGCAGTCCTGAACGCTGTCACACCTCGCTCAAGATCACCACGGCCGCACCACCGCCGCCACTGCGGTGTTCGTCCAAGTCACCGCTGACGTCGCCGACCATCGCCACTGCCGCCGCCGCCGGCGAAACGACGTCAGTGACGACCGCCGGCGCGTGTTCCTCGGCGTCCAGCACGTCCAGCGAGAGCGTCAACTCGCAGGAAGGACTGCAGCGGCAACAGCGCGCCGGCATGACGTTGGAGCGGCGCGAACACGATCTGAGACGCAAGCAAATGGCACTGCAGCAGCAGTACGAGCGACTGCAGGCGGCCGCCGCTCAGCGGGGCGCGTGCAACGGCTCATCCTCATCCTCCGCCGCCACCAATAACAACAAGCAACAGCAGCAGCAGTCGGCGGGCGGCGTGCGTCCCTGAGCAGAAAATGCACCCAAAATGCTGACTGTGTGCGTGCGTGTGTGCAGTGATTGTGAGAAAATGGAATGAGAATCTAGTCAATGGAATCAACACGAGATTTTCTCGATGAGTTGTCAGGTGGCGGATGACATTTGAGGAGTGTTTAGTGTGTGTTTGTGTGTATGTGTGTGTATTCATTCACGGACTTTGCCCGCCGTGTGACCGAGGCCAGAATTAAGGTGTGATTTATGTGCGACCAGCAGCTGGAATTTGTTTGAATACGCAATTGACCATCAGACAATTACAGCCAGCACTGCTGGTGTATCTACATCTGTAATTAATTGTTTACATGTGTTCTGGACACATACACACGTACATACACACATATATATACACCGTTGGACCAAAGCGACCAATGTTGCAATCTTCTGCCGGGCCAACCTTTCTTCTTCCGTGCAAAGTGTGTGCTTGTTTGTTTGTATGTGTGTGTGTGTGAGTTTCTGTGTGAGGCTTGATGACATAACGGCTTGCATATAAAAGACATTTTAAAGTTCTACTTCAACGCGACATGTTGTTGAAATATACATAAAAGAACTCTACTAGTGAGGTTCGTGATCTACACGGACAGTAGACAAGATGACATAAATTAACCAAGGAATCAACGGGTGAAATTGGATATATTGTTCGATACACGATAACATACAGGAATTACTCCTAGCATCGTCGTTAGCCCAGAGCCTTATAAATTCCCTAAATCAATTGAAAAATAAAAGTAAAAATACCAAGATGGCTTGGTCACGATCTTTAGAAAGCAATGAACTTCTCTAAAAATATTCCAAGAGTAAATTACTCAATCAGAGTTATGGAATAAATAATCTATGAAGTTGGAAATTCGTGGTGAATTATTGCCTACACTAGAATAGCATAAATGGTGGCGTCCACAACTTCAGAGTTCCAAACGAATTCAAACCCTAACGAAATGAATATGTATCTCCCTGTGGCGACGGAAAATGTCCATAACGACATGCCTGATACGGACCTCTCAAAAATTGACTTCGTAAAGCTGCGGCGATTCTGTAATCAGTGGTCGGAGGGTGTTCACTTGAGACAACACGGAGCCGAACTCACCAGCCGATACACGGACAAAGAGATGACGCAGTTAACACTTGAGCTAATGCGACGCCCAGACATTACCAGCCTCGATCTGAGCTACAACAACATCGGAGACGAAGGAGTGAGCCACTGGGCACACTGTCTCGAGCTTGGCTGGCCACTGCGTCGACTGAATTTGATGAACAACTGCCTGGGAGACGGTGGCGCGAAGATGCTTGTGCACGCCATGTGTCACACATCGCGGCCTTCTCGTCTGCACACACTGCGTCTCAGTGGCAACCGGCTAGGAAGTCGTGGAGCGGAACACCTAGCTCATCTGCTGGCTCGCCCCGAGTGCCCGTTGCGTGACCTCGACGTGGCGCACACCGACCTGACGCCTCGTGGATTGTGTCACGTGTTGGCGTCCCTGGCACAGCCTTGCTGTCGACTGCAACGTCTCGTGCTAGATCGGCCACTGCTGGCGACGGCCGGCGACTGCGACTACGCCGCTGACCTTCTCAACCGCACTCTGCAAGCCAACACCAGTCTTCAACAGCTCAGCGTGCGTCACTTTTGTCTCGGAGACCAGCAGATGCACGTTCTACTCGAGGGTCTCAGCCGCCACAGTAGTCTCAGGCGACTGGACATATCGTGCAACCAGCTACGCGTCGACGGAGCGCGGTGGTTGGCGCACGTACTGCGTACCAACCCGGTGCTGGAAGAGGTGCACACGTGCCACAACCACTTGGGAACCTCCGGTGCAAAACATCTTGCCGAGGAACTGTAGTAGAACTGTAGTGGTGTAGAAGAGGACAGCAGCTACTTCAGCGAGCCAGAGTTCGACGGTGACTGTCAGAATCAGCACGTGCACAGAACCAAAGTGAGTTTGTATCTTTTTTGTTGTGTTGTTGTGTATTGAGTTTCTGAGGCGCACCGGAGTTTTTGAGTTTGTATCTTTATGTTTGTGTTTGCAATAATATACTCTCAGTGGCGCATCCAGAGTACGATTTTGGGAAGGGCTAGATTAATTTTTTCGGAGGGATGACTTTTTGGGGCGATCAGTCATGTACCTGCATCACTATGCAACGTCTTTGCGATAATGCTTATGTCAACAAATTCTACAGAAATATATATTTTTGACTTCTTTTAGTGAGCCTCCTGGTTATGAGGAGTTAATGGAAACACTGGGAGGTGGGCTTCAACCCCCTGAGCCCCCCTCTGGATCCGCCAATGTACAGCAGTGGTTCTTAACCATTATCCTTGTCCACACCAATTTCGAATCAGCAGTCAGTTCTTGCAGCCCCTTAAATTCTTGATAGGTATACGAAAAAGATAAATATACAAACGTTATTCAAAATTCAGACAGCATACATCTGCTTTACATTTTCATTCAGTTTTTTCCAGGATAAAAATATAAAGCATGTGTAAAACAAATTTACTTTACCTTTTCACACGATTCTTCACACCCCCTAGGAACTAGGTTCGCACCCCAGTATTCCTGCACTACAGTATGATGTTGAAATCTAGTAACAAATTGAAATGTCGTTAACGGTTATGCATTTTCAATTACTGATCTGTCTATAGTCACTGACGAAGGTCCGAGGATCGAATCGTTTGACTGCCATTAGCTAGCCTTTGTGATTTTCTCTTACACATCATATATGTCAAAAAGCTCATATCTATTTGTTTGTGTGTGTGTATCAGGGTCAGTGCGAGTATATCTATCTGCTGCGGGCAAGTTCATTTGGACCGTTTTTTTCTTCAAACTAGAGACACACACACACACACATGCAAACATGATGGTGTGGTCATATGTGGACAGTTGCACACACACACACACTGTCATCACTCACAATATTACTCGTACTTTAGATGGTCAATTAATTCATTATGCCAATCATAAAAACCTACATGAAGTAAATTAGACATGTAGAAGTATTTAATTACATATTTAATATATAATTATGCAAATATATATTATACAATGATAAATTATTTCATATATCATATATTTAATTATTTGTATAATACTGTTGTGTTTGTTGGGTAGACGGTAAATACTTTGAACAACCCAGAAATACCGGGAAAAGAAACAAGCTCGTTGGAAAACTCAAATATATATATATATAATTCAACTCCAAGATACGGCAAAAATATCCAAATACAGCCCAACGGTCAGCATGAACCAAAGTATATATAAAACCAGAAGAAGCGTGACACGAGACTGTCTGCTTCATTTGCGTCACGATTGTACAACACCGAAACATACGGATATACGCCATGACATACAAAAAGAAATCAAAATTCGAATTTAAAACAATTTAATTAATGTTTGCGGTATTTATACGCTTATACAAAAACAAACATGGTGTTGACAACCAAAAAGAATGAGTCAAGCGTAGACAAAAATAACGCTTCCCTAACCAAATAAACACATGCAAAACACATCAGAAGTTTAAGAGTAAGTACACGCTACACCACCTCCCCCCTCAGCGAAAACGAGAGGGTAGCTGAACCTCACGCCCACTTCGTGTACGGACCGGAATCGCAGACGGTCGTTGCTGACGACGGCAAGATGTCGATGACGACGGACGGGGTTGGTAAACAGGTGCCGAGCCGGTCATAGGCAAATGTGACGGAGACTCGGCGTCCGGAAATGCAGTGAGTGGCGTGTTAATTGTGAAACTCCTTGAGTGGCGAGTGTCTGACAAAATTGTCGGCGCGTCAGTGGTGAAAGAAACACGGCGATGACGACGCACTGCAGTAGAATCTGGTATGGTAGATGGAAGAATTGCGTTGTCGTCAAATGCTGCCTTACACCTGTCGAGGCTGACGACCTGTTTGCCGCGTCGAACATCTACAATGGTGACTGTCTTGTCAGTGCGCTGCAAAACGCGATGCGGTCCTGTATACGCTGGCTGCAATGACGAGTGAGAAGCGTCTACTCGCAGGAAGACATGTGAGCAATTTTTCAGGGCCGCTGGTACATGAATTGCGCGCCGAGATGTCCGCGGGGGCACTGGCGTGATTTTACGCATGTGTTGTTTCAACCGATCGCAAAAGGTAACTGGCAACGGCAGAGGTCGAGAAGTTGAGTCGATGAATTCGCCGGGGATACGCAACGGCGTGCCGTACACGAGTTCCGCACTGGAACATCCCAGATCAGTCTTAACTGCTACTCGGATGCCTAGCATGATCAATGGTAGCTGTTCTGACCAGCGATGGGAAGAGCCAACTGCGCGAAGACACGCCTTGAGCTGACGGTGAAGTCTTTCGACCATCCCGTTGCTTTCTGGATGGTAGGCGGTCGTTCGACGCTTGGAGATGCCAAGAAGACACATGAGAGCTTTCCAAAGACGACTTTCGAATTGGGAACCCCGATCAGAAATGATTGTCTCCGGCACTCCAAAACGAGCAACCCAATGCTGCAGGAGCGCGCTGGCAATACTCTCTGTATGTGAGGTGGCAAGTGGTACGGCCTCACACCATCTGGTGTATCTGTCGACAATCGTCAAAATATACTCGTTCCCGTTCGATGGCGGTAATGGTCCGACCAAATCGATGTGCAGCACTTCGAAACGGCAATTTGGAAGAGAAAAACGACCAGGCGGAGTACGCGTATGCCGCTGGACCTTGGCCTTCTGACATCCTACACAAGCTTGAGCCCACTGACGGATGTCTTGGCGCATATTTGGCCACACGAAACGATCGGCGACCAGACGTTGGGTGGCATGTACTCCAGGGTGCGATAAGTTGTGCACCAGGTTGAAATAGTTACGTCGAAAAGCCGACGGTAGGAGCGGACGACACTGTCCTGTCGAATAGTCGCAGCACAATTTTCGACCACAGGACAACGGAACATGGCGAAGCTGCAGCGAGTGTTCACTGGAGGCGATGAACTTGCCCAGATCATCATCCTCATGTTGGGCGTCTGCCAAGGCTGAAAAATCGTCAAGCCTGGGAGTCGGAATAGACAGCATAGAAACAGTCCGTGAAAGCGCGTCGGCAACAGTGTTTGACGACCCAGGAACATGACGGATGTCAGTGGTAAATTGAACAACATAGTCCAATTGACGAACTTCTCGCGGAGAGTGACGGTCTGATGAAGAGTTCAGTGCACCAATCAGCGGCTTATGGTCGGTATATACAATGAAATTCCGGCCTTCCACTGCGTACCGAAAATGTCTAATCGCAGAATACACCGCCAGAAGCTCCCGACCAAAAGCGCTGTACCGCCGCTCAGTTGGCGATAGCTGACGGGAGAAATACGCCAATGGTTGCCAGGCACCTTCCACATACTGTTGGAGAACTGCTCCGATACATGTGGCCGATGCATCGACTTGGAGCGAGAGTGGCGCGTCTGCGGCAGGAAACGACAGCTGAGTGGCCGCCGCCAAGCTGGTTTTGGCGCGTTGGAACGCTGCCGTAGTTTCCGCTGTCCATGTGACTGGCCGACTAGACTTGCGGCTGCGCGCGGTTATCAATGCATGGAGCGGAGCAAGTATGGCAGCAGCATGCGGTATCAGCCGATGATAGTACGATATCATGCCAACAAACCGCCGGAGTTCCGCTTCCGTTCGAGGCAAGGGGTACGAGTTCACAGCTTCTACCTTCGATTGCAGTGTTGAAATACCGCTTGCTGAGATCATGTGACCTAAAAAGGAAAGTCTGTCGACAGCAAAAACGCATTTGTCGGGATTCACCACTAATCCATGCTGATGCAGCTTTTGAAACACAGCTTCGATGTGATGCATGTGTTCCGCGTACGACTCACTGGCAATTAGCACATCATCGATATAAACAGAACAGAATGGCATGTCAGTGAAAATTGTGTCCATTAAACGCTGGTAGGTCTGCGCAGCGTTGCGAAAACCAAAACCAAGGCGTGTGAACTCAAAAAGCCCAAATGGTGTGATGATGGCTGATTTAGGGATGTCATCGGCATTAATAGGAATATGATTATAGGCACGAATTTTGTCGAGACGGGAAAAATATTTGCATTTGTGAACATGATTGAAGGAGTCATGCACCAACGGAATGGGATACTTATCGGGAATAGTGATAACATTGAGTGCCCGATAATCTCCGCAGACCCTCCAGGACCCGTCCTTCTTAGGAACCATATGCAGTGGACTCGACCACGGACTCTTTGATCTACGACAAATGCCCATCTGTTCTAGTCGCTGAAATTCAGCTTTGGCAGCTGCGAGACGATCTGGCGCCAGCCGTCGAGCCTTGGCATGTACTGGCGGGCCAGTGGTCGATATGTGGTGGACGACATTGTGCTTTACGGGCAGTTGAAAATTCGGCGGTCGCGTCACTGATGGGTATTTAACAATAATAGCTTCAACATCGGCATTACGTGGAGCCAAACCAACCGCTGCTAATAAGTTTGAGGAGCTGTCCAACGGGGAGCTCAGGATCTGAATGCTATTACTAAGCCGGCGGTTATTGAGATCCACAGTGAGACCATGGTGTTGCAGGAAATCCGCACCGAGGATAGGTGCTGGAACGTCAGCTAGAATAAACCGCCACTGATAAGGCCTAGTGGAGTCTCCAATGTCTAAAGCAATTAGAGCTGAGCCGGTAGTAGAGATACAGCGACCATCAGCTGTTTGCAGACTGGGAGATCGACTGGCAGACGAACAGATCTGAGAATTGTCCGGCAGATTAGAATTTGGCCACACACTTACTTGAGCACCAGTGTCTACCAGTAATCGATGCCCGGATAACTTGTCTAAGACATGAAACAGTGGCGTTGAAGAAGCAGCTGAGACAGGTGCCAAGTGACTCAGCACTGGGAGTTTAAATGCTCGAAGTCACATGGAGGGACACATCTCGAGGCATTGTTGCCCCAGCGGCGATGGTACCAGCACAGGCGATTTTCTTGACCGCTAGCTGAGCGTTCCGTGTCATCAGGAACGGCCGGAGAACGAGACTGGGAGCGAGCACGACTTCTTCCGCGACGATAACCAGAGTTGAAATACATAGTTTGTTGTTCTGACATCTTCGTTACAGCAGTTGTCAGCTTTGTAACGGCAGCAGTTAGCTCCTGCATTGGGTCCGCTTGTGGAGACCGAGTCACAGCGCAAACAGGAGCTGGAAGAGCAGAAGCGAGTGGAAGATCTCCTTTAGTAGCCTCCATAAAACGATCAGCAGCCTGAGCTATCTCCTCCAATGTGGTTGTCTCTGGTAACAAAGAAATGGCGGCCCGAACATGTGATGGAAGACGCTGAAAAAACAATGTTCGAAGCAACCCAGTGTCTGTATGAGTGTCACCAGCAGCAGTCAGCTCATGTTTCATCCTCCGAAGTAGCTGGGAAGGCAGCTGATCACCGAGGTGCTGGTTCCTGAGTAAAGCACTCAACCGCTCCTCTCTGGAATGAGCCAGTCTGCTGCGAAGACCAACACATAAGGCCTCAAAGTTGGGAGGACCCATAATAAGGTCTCTCAATTGGCTAGCAACTGGAATTGGCAATCCAGCCACTAAAAATTGGAATTTCGTCACATCCGAAGTAATGCCGGCTACTGCAAAAGCGCAATTCACCTGAGCCAGCCACAACTCAGGCTCTTCAGGCGCGAAAGGCGGCAACTTAAATGACGCAGTTGGACGAACGTCCGGACATGAAGCATTTGGTGCTGAATTTGAGATTTGCACAGAATCATCACCGTCATTACCCATGATTAAATCACGTCGGGGTCACCAATTTGTTGTGTTTGTTGGGTAGACGGTAAATACTTTGAACAACCCAGAAATACCGGGAAAAGAAACAAGCTCGTTGGAAAACTCAAATATATATATATATAATTCAACTCCAAGATACGGCAAAAATATCCAAATACAGCCCAACGGTCAGCATGAACCAAAGTATATATAAAACCAGAAGAAGCGTGACACGAGACTGTCTGCTTCATTTGCGTCACGATTGTACAACACCGAAACATACGGATATACGCCATGACATACAAAAAGAAATCAAAATTCGAATTTAAAACAATTTAATTAATGTTTGCGGTATTTATACGCTTATACAAAAACAAACATGGTGTTGACAACCAAAAGGAATGAGTCAAGCGTAGACAAAAATAACGCTTCCCTAACCAAATAAAGACATGCAAAACACGCGCGATGTGCGCGTGTTCATCCAGAACCCACTTCGCTGCTTCAGGTGCCAGCGATATGGACACGGTGCGCGCAATTGTCGTGGTGAGGCGCTATGTGCGCGGTGCGGCGAGCACGACCACGGTGACGAGCCGTGTAGCGTCCCCTGTCGCTGTCTGCACTGCCGCAGCACTGAACACTCCGCCGGACACAGCAGCTGCCCTGTGTGGCAGAAGGAAAAAGAGATATGTGCAATTCAGGCCAACCAAGGCATCTCTTTCGTTGAAGCCCGCAAACTGTACGAGAGACAGTGCCCCCCGAGGCAGCTCTCGTACGCGGTGACTGCCAAACAGCCAACACAGTGTGTATCAGTGGGTGTGCAGACTGACACCATCCCGCAGCTGCCCCCTCTGATGCGAATTCCACCTATGCAGAAACAAACAAACACAAACAAACACCAGTCAGTATGCACCACACAAACTCAAACTCCACCAGCACTGAAAAAATTTCAAAACACGACCACAACAGCATCACCAAAAACACCGGCTCAGGCGAGTTCTTCGCGAACCGCCACATGCCCCGCGGACCACACTTACAGTGGGCCAAAAAAGACGGCGTCGAAGCGGACGCCGCGCCGACGATCGAAGTCGGCCACCCCTGTCATCGACATCGTCGATGTGCCCCCCGATGACCCGGGGAGTGCCGACACTGCTGACGTTTCTCCGGATGGCCCGGGGAACGTCAGCACATAGCTTTAATTTTTATTAGTATTTATCATGGCGACCGAGTGCAATAGTTTTTTCCTGCTGCAATGGAACTGTCGTGGGCTTTTATCAAAATGGGCTGAGTGTGAACAATTATTTTATCATCGCTCACCCAGTATCATCGCCCTTCAAGAAACGTGGTTCCACCCCACAGATCAGCACAACCTCTCCTTGAGAGGATATTGTTTGTATAGAAACGATTATGTGGGTACAGGACGGCGCAGAGGTGGTGCTGCCCTCTATATTAAAAACAGCATTCCGCAGAAAGCTCTTGCCGTGCAGCAGAGTGATGACATTCAAATAGTGGCGTGTACCATCTTCATCAATCAGTGTTTTTTAGATGTTTTTTGCTTGTACTCACCGCCACATGTCTCACCTTATTCACTCGATCGTCTTTTAAACAATATCATTTTTAGTTCACAGCACAAAGTTTTAATTGTTGGTGATTTTAACGCGCACAGTTCATTATGGGGCAGTTGTCTGACGTCAGACAAGGGTCGATTGATAGAGCGTTTTATGGCGTATAATAATTTTGTTGTAATGAATGATGGGTCGCCGACACACTATGACATATCTACCGGATATTCATCGGCCATAGATCTGACACTGTGCTCACCTGAGGTTGCCAGTTGGTTTGGCTGGTCGACAGATACTGATCTGAGATCGTCAGACCACTATCCAGTGTACCTGTCAGCACCTCAGCGTGCTAGCCCAGCACAGTGGATCCCAGGATGGAACCTGAAGCGAGCCAACTGGACTCTTTTTAGTCAGTGCTGCACGTGGGATCAGTCCGATGAGAACGAAAATGTCCACCATCTACACCATCAGATAAACATGGCTCTCCAGCGGGCAGCTACGCTATCTATGCCGTATAAGTCGCTCCCGCCCAAAAAAAGTCCAGTGCCCTGGTTCACGGACGAATGCCGCCAAGCGCTGGCTCGTAGGAAGAGGGCACTGAGACAACACAAACGCCTCAACACTGTCGACTCCAAAATTTCATTCTGCAGGGAACGTGCGCGCGTTAGAAAAACTGTTAGAAATGCAAAAATTTCCTCCTGGCAAAACTTCCTTAGATCGTTTAACTCATCTACATCAATTACAGAAATATGGCAGGGTATAAGAAGGTTGAACGGCAAGCAGATCGCTAGACCACTACCGATACTGAGTGTCAACGGGGACAACGTGGGAGAGCCGAAAGCGGTGGCAAATGCGCTGGCTCTCCATTTCGAGAAAATCACCGCAGCCGACACCAGTGACGTCTCGGGTGGTCAAGCTATGCCACGTCTCACTGTGCCATCTTCAGCCTTCGAAACTCCATATCAACTGGCATATAATAACACTTTCACCAAGCATGAACTCACCAGTGCAATAGCCAAGTCCGGGCACACATCAGTTGGCCCAGACAATATTCACTACGCATTTTTAAAACATGCTCCATCAGATTTTATCAACCGTATTTTATCATTTTTTAATCTCATCTGGACCTCACAGATATTTCCACCTTCCTGGAAAGAGAGTATCATTTCGCCAATCCTCAAAAGAGATAAACCAAAGAATACTTCTGCGTCATATAGACCAATCACACTCACAAGCTGCTTGGGCAAAACGATGGAGCGCATGGTGGCACATAGGCTCTCGTACCTGATGGAAACCCATCATATCATCGATGAGCACCAGAGTGCATTTCGCCCTGGTTGTGCCGCCATTGACCAAATTGTGCGTCTCGAAAACGACATCAGGCTGGGTTTTGGGGCCAGACAGTGCACACTGGTCGTGTATCTGGACCTCACCAATGCCTACGACAGTGTTTCCCCAGATATTTTGCTCCACAAAGTTCATCATATGGGTTTCAGAGGCCAATTGGCACAATATATCAGAAATTTTATCACAGGTACCAGGTGGTTTCAGGTGAGGCTGGGCAGTGTCCTCTCTGACTGGCATGCGTCAGCAAAGGGCCTGCCTCAGGGCAGCTGCTTATCTCCTCTTTTATTTAATTTAATGATTAATGACATGTTTTATCGCATACCGACGGGAGTCTCGTATTCGCTTTATGCTGATGACTGTGCTATATGGGTCCGAGGTAGTGAGGTGCATGAAATGTTTTCTATTATGCAAGAAGCTTTAAACGGTCTGACACAATGGGCGAGCACAAATGGTCTCAGGTTTTCTGGAAGGAAGTCTGCCGCCGTAATGTATGCGATTGATAGTTTTCAAGAGGGTCCCATACTTACGGTGGCAGACGAAGCAATTCCTTATCAACAGTCGCATAAATTCCTCGGAGTTATTCTTGATAAGAGACTCAATATGCGGCAACATGTGAGCCATTTGAAGACACAATGCGCCAAGAGACTGAACATAATGCGTGTTATCGCGGGCAATCGGTACGCGGGCGGAAGTACGTCGGTGCTCCAGAGCATATATAAGACCCTCGTTTTGCCGGTCATTGACTACGGTGCGCAGGTCTACTCAGCGGCGAGTCCGTCAGTTCTACAGCAGCTAGAGACCGTCCAGAACGAAGGTCTCAGAATCATTTCTGGGGCTTTCAGATCATCACCGGTCGGAGCTTTACGTGCATACACTGGTATCCCCGCTCTTGAAGTGAGGAGAAATAAAACTATCCTGAGGTACGCTTTTAAAATTCTCATTAGAAAAGGTCATTTTATCCGTCGAATTTTAAATTTTCATCCAATTCCATCTCATCAGCGCAGTCGGCGACATCGTGTATTTGCATCCACATTTTCGAGGCGAGCTTTAGCAAAATCGATTGAGATGAACGTTCCGATACCGAGTGAAAATCAAACTGAGGTACACCGTCCTCCTGCACCATGGGTCACACACATTCCCGTGACAACGTGCCTATGTCAGGAGAAATTGGGCGTACTCACAGACCTCGAAGTTCGCGATAGGTTCGCCGAGTTTTATCACCAAAACAAGGACTGGGTACACGTTTACACTGACGGGTCGAAGTGGCAAGACAGAGTAGGATGCGCGGTCATAGTGAAAAACGTGCCACCTGAGCACCAGCAAACTTTTCGCTATCGCCTGCCGTCCTACACCACTGTGTTTCACGCGGAACTGTATGCAATCTACAAAGCAGTTGAGTTTGCGAGCTTTCAACATTACCCAAAGTTTTTTATCATATCAGATTCCAAGGCGGCACTTCAACATTTATCCAATCATTCATCACTCGATTTTATTCACCATCGAATTTTAGACCTATATAGACAAATTGTGACGAGCGGCAAATCCTGTGTTTTTATGTGGGTGCCAGCTCACCGAGGAATCACTGGCAACGAATTAGCGGATGCAGAGGCTAAATGCGCTCTCGAGGAGATCACGATACAAAACTATCCTTTAAATAAGTCGATTACAGATGCGATCGTGGATAGTCATATTCGGCAATTTGTGAAGACCCGCTGGCAGCAAGAACGGCATCAATACAAACTGGGCGAGGTCACCGATGACGTTGGTCCCTGGTCAGTGACAGCTGTTCTACCACGGAGAATAGAAGTATTACTGGCCAGACTGCGTATAGGTCACTCAAGGTTGACTCACGGGTTTTTAATGGAAAGCACTCCACCGCCTCACTGTTCTCGATGTAATGCCGTTTTAACTATCGACCATATACTTTTAGATTGCATGTGCTATGCCGAGAGTCGTAAGCCATTGCACGAATACTGCCTCAATAAGAATATATCATGGAATAGGGCGAGTTTGCTGAGCAGTAGCGATCCGCATTTGACCAAACATTTGGTTGAATACGTTTTTGTGACCGGTCTTGCCGAGGAACTGTGATGTGCTTTAAATCATTTGCTTTTCATATCCTAGTCATTTCCACTCATATCTTATCCTTTTTTAAAAATCTTGACGATTGACATTTAACGACGATGTGACGCTCTAGAGACTATTTCAGCGCAAAGTGGTCGGAATCGGCCGACGCGCTATACCAACAACAACAACAACAACATGCAAAACACATCAGAAGTTTAAGAGTAAGTACACGCTACAATACTCATATGTTATATTTGCATTTGGTATATATTATTACACTTGTGTACTATATAATATTTAATTATTTGTAATTCTTGAGTGTGTGTGTGTGTTTGTGTGTCGTGTAATGTGTCACGTACAGGCTCCCTGTTGCGGTGCGGGCGTGCGAGCGTCTATGCCGGCGGCTCGCTGGGTCGCACAGGTCGCATCACCCCGGCGGGGGGCGGGGCACGTTATGTGGGGGGTTCGAAGGCGCAGCACATGGCAGACAGCGACGCGGCCGGCTCCAGCTACTTCAATCAGCAACTGCGCAGGCCGGCGGCCGACACAGAGGCCAGGTAGATGGCAGCCGTTATTACAGTGGTTCTCAAACTTTCTCAGTGTTCTCGCCTCAGTTTCAAATCAGCACTCACCTCTCGCAACCGCTGCATCCTTGATAGCTATTACAGTGGTTCTCAAACTTTTTCTTGCCGTGGCCTCCACAAACACAATGTGAGTCCTTGTGGCCCCCCAGAAACAGCCCTTGGCCCCCCTAGCAGTCCTTGTGGCTCCCATACACACATGGAGTGTAGCGACGCGACTCCTCCATAGGATTAGCTCATGTACGCCGGTGATTATTTCCACCGACAACCAAAACAACACCATGACCGGAACACATTATTGAAATGTACAACATCGACAATAAGAATATAGAAGATTAAATTGTTTCAACAAATGTTTCGTGGCTCGTGAGAAAATATGGTGGCCGCCCATTTTTCAAATTTGGTCCTATAGCCCTCTCACAAAATTCCCGTGGCCCACGTTGAGAAACATTGACTATACGAGAATATAAAAAATACAAACGTCGTAATAACAACACTTTTTGTATTCGATATTAATTCATGCAACTCATTTAGGAGGATTAAGCAAAAATGCATTTTTCAGGAAAAATATAATGCATAAGTGTTAAACACATATTTTCTTTAGCAAAAATTACAGCAATCAAGCTCACACACCCGGTTAAGAGCCCTGCACCCTGAACTCAATATCTCCCGCTGATATCATATGAGATCACTTGGAAATTACCATACTTAATAGTTTTTGTGTGTGCATGTGTGTGTATGTGTGTGTGTGTTTGTGTATGTATTTGTTTGTTTGTGTGTATGTGTATGTGTGTGTGTGCGTATGTGTGTGTGTGTGTATGTGTGTGTATTTATATGTGTATGTGTGTGTGTATGTTTATGTGTATGTATATACATGTGTATGTATATATGTGTGTATGTTTGTGCGTATGCATCTGTGTGTATATGTGTGTCTATGTATATATATGTGTGTATGTGTGTTTGTGTGTGTGTGTGTTGACAGGGTGCGTGTGGGGTCTATGGAGCGGCAGTTTGTTAGTTTGACTGGTCCAGTACAGAGGGCGCCGTCGTCGCACCCCCCTCCCCATCCCCACCTGCCCTCACGTCATCGCCAACAGGCCAGAGCCGACGTGGACTCGGGCTATCGCAGCGACCGTGAAACCTGTCACCGAGCTAGAAACGGTATGTATGTGTGTCTGTCTGTCTGTGTGTATGTGTTGTTTTGCTGTTGAGCTCCTTTCTGTATTTTCATGTACTAATCCGGCGTGGTAGATAGACAATGTAATGTTAGTTACTCATTGCATTTTGGTTTGTTTAATTCTCCATATAACATGTTTACTTTTCGTCCTTGGTGTTTGTGTTTGTGTGGTATTGTGTTGTTTTTAAGCAACAATCTACCTATTGTAACCACTACCTAATCAAGCGTTTTTCACGCAAGATAGTGAAATTTATCGTAAAAGGCACTTGTCAAGATGTTTGCACTCTTAGATAATCGCTTGGCGGTATAACGTGCATAACTTAGGATATCCGTGGCATTATTGAACATTACTAACAGCTTCCCTAATTGAGTGTATACCGATGTTGATTGCTGTGATCGTGTGATTTGCAATTAAGAAGTTTAGTGTCGCACAAGCCCGCGTGGTAGTACTAACAAATTTACTGGAGTTTATGTGTGTGTGTGTACTAACAAATTTACTGGAGCTTATGTGTGTGTGTGTGTGTGTGTGTGTATCTTGCCTGTGTCTGTCTGTCTTTCTGTGTGTTTGTCTCTCTCTCTCTATCTCTCTGTGTGTGTGTGTTTGTGTCGTATGTGTATGTGTGTGTCGCCATGTCGTACAGATGTATATTGCAGGCATGAGCGACGACCAAGATTCAACAAGGGCAAGGGTGAGTTTCGATCCAGTTGTTTCATAGTTTATATTTTTGTATAAAATGAATTGCTGTCTAATACCGCATGAGCATAATATATTGGAAGTGTAGATGATAAATTAATGTATAATATATTACATTAATACTGAAAATACTCTTCATGAAAATACCCAACATTTGAAATTTGCGATTTTTTATTGTAATATTATTTTATCATCTTTAACTCAATATATTTGCATATTATCAGTTTGAAGATTAATATTAATGCAATATTATCAGTTTTAAGATTGACATATACGTGTGTATGATATGCATGTCTGTGTGTGTGTGTGTGTGTGCGTGTGTGTGTTTGGTGTTATCAGACAAGTCGGTATCGTTTGACAAATCAGTGAGTTTCAGTGATGACCCGCCTGACCCCAATGCCCCGCCCAAGCAATACTCACCAACGCATGCAGGTGAGCTGTCGTTCATGACTTGTTCAATGTCCTTTTGTCAACTTTTGGCACTTAATTTGTTTTTTAAGGTTTCTGAGAATGTATGTTTGATCGTTTTTTGTTTCAGTTTAGTTTTCGCAGATTATTTAAATGTTTAACAAAATCAATTATCCCTATTCAAATCGCGTTTGAAAATTGCTGTGATTAAATATGAGAGACACATTTTGGTTTAAGAGGAGAGTCTGTATTGAACGGAAAAACCACAATCGGAAACTTCTGTTCCGCCAGCGAAGGTCTTTATAGTCGTCCTTCGCAATGGTTCCCCGTCCTTTCGTCTCGAGATCGTAGCTCAGCATGGATCTTCTGAGTTCTTGTACACTCATGAAGGACTGTGTAATCCCTATCGATATTCTCATCGATGTAGTGATCAGGTGCTGAGCTCTGGTTTCTCGTCCGACGACGTCTTCCCAAGGAGTGGAGTGAGCAAGTCCTTCACAGGAGTAGACATTGAAGCTGAGTTGTGTCAGGACACGATGCACTCCATTCGGCCACATCACCTGGTTCTGCCATAGATCCTTGGTCACGTTGGTTTGCAAGCAAGCAGACTTCAGTTGGACAACTGTGACACCGTCCTGCAGTTGCCTTCACTGTCGCAGCTTATTAGCTCGCAAGGATATCTCCTCGACAAAGTCACTCAGTTCTCGGCAATGAATTACCAGTGGAACTTTGTGCTCGGTCGGCTGTACCCCCGTCATCGGTGTAATGATCCTTTTCACTGAACCATTGAACCTGACCAGCTGACATCTCGAGATCCACTTCGAAATCTTAGAGTTGCAGCACTGTTCCATGCCAGGGGTTCGAACACTCTTGTGCTCCGTGATCTTCTTCGGAGCCGTTGAGGTTCTTTATCAGACAGACACAACGACTAAGTCCACCGACCGTGATCATCAAGTCTTGATGGATCGCTGTGTCAATGTCCGTCTGTCGGTTGTTAATGCTTGTGGTCCTCCAACCTCCCCTTCGACCACTGCCAACGCCACCTTCACACAGTCGCTGACTGTCGCAGTCTCTTCTCGAGACGGCCAGATCAAGACACGCGTTATACGGTTCTCACCGACGTGAGCCGCACAACACAGTGTCGAACACACGACTGATTCTCGCCGCTTGCACGATGTATGTGCACAACACGGCGGACATATCAGTCTCAACGATGCACCGCGCTTCTAGTGAACCCGAGCTGAGTTAACTGAGCTGGATGCGTCGTCGCGTATGTGGACTGTGAAGTTTCAAATGAGGATTTTGTATACTGATGTTGATTTTGCAAGGCGGAGCTCCGCCTTCAGGGCCGAAAATTATTGTTGATCGGCCGTAGCTGATTGAAACCAATCAGCTTGACCGACCAGTTGGTCAGTGTTGCGAAATTTGAGATGAAAGTCTCTGATGGTACATATCCTGTGGATGAGGTGAGGGTTGTGCCATGCGATGTTTCGGCTGGATATATTGGTACACCCTGTCCTTAACATTGTTCATCTCCTGTTTGTTTCCGTCCGTAAATCTCGGTTTGTTTTCGGTAGGGCTACTGATCACCAATGGGATGTCAGAAGATGATTCTGGCATATCATTGATTGTGTGGATGCCTGTTTCCTCTACTTCTGCGTTTTCTTGTCCAGTAGACGCCATTTGATGATGATGATCCTTCTTCATCAATGGTTCTTGTACTGCGTCGTCACCGTTGTTTCCTGGACGATTCAGGTGAAGTCGTCTGAGAATGTATTTCCTCAAATCACCAATGTGCCGATAATTAGCTGTTTCTGAATCTGCGGTCTTCTCAGAATCGATGGGATGTCGTGTTTTCCACCGACGTTGGTCTCGGTCTGTGTGGCGAATCCCATGCTTGTCGGATGCATGTTTACTATCTTTCCTCAGTGGAGTAGGAAATTTGGTGTGTTTTTGTAATTTATCATGAACATGGGCCAGTTTCACGTTATTCAGCACGTGTTTGTCCATGGGAGCTTCGTTGGGGTTGAAGATGTCCGTGTATTTCATTGGCTGACGCTCTATTTTATTGCTGTTGAGCAAATCAGTCTGGTCAACGGCATGTCCACTGCTCAGAATCCTTGTGGTCATTTTCAGCTCGGAGATGTCGTGTGGAGCAGACAGTGGTCGCACCATGCCATGTTTAGGTCGCAGTAACTGATACACTCTGTCGTGTATCTCCTGCATTCTATCCATTTGATCCTGGTGGAACACTGGGGGTTTTACTGTTTTGACCTCATAATGGGGTAACTGAGGATAATAAAAATGTTCCAATGTGCGTCTTTTCCTTGTCTGCTCCTCTGTCTGGCGTTTTTGCAAATTATTTTCGAAGTGGGTATTTTCAAGATCGACTGGCTTGATAAGGTTGGCCTGCTCATAATCCATTTCGTCTTGAACACCTTCATTCGATTTTTCAGTTTCGGTGATGTATTCCGGGACTTGCACTAAATGTTCCAGAGACTTCTCTGTGGGAATCCTCGGCAATTGTCTGAAAAAACCGTTTGTGTATCGTCCAATATGCCGACTAACACGTTTTCCAGAATCAACCAACTTTTTCCCTGGACTGTCCTGATACTGTGTTTTCCATCGGCGTTGGTCACGATCTGTATTATGTGTCTTGTGCTTGTTTGATGCATGTTTGCCATCTTTCCTCAGTGGACTAGGATATTTCATGCCTTTCTGTAATTTATTATGAGCACGGGCCAGTTTCACGTTATTCAGCACGTGTTTGTCCATGGGAGCTTCGTTGGGGTTGAAGATGTCGGTGTATTTCATTGGCTGACGCTCTATTTTATTACTGTTGAGCAAATCAGCCTCGTCAACGGCATGTCCACTGCTCAGAATCCTCGTGGTCATTTTCAGCTCGGAGATGTCGTGTGGAGCAGACAATGGTCGCACCATGCCATGTTTAGGAAGCAGTAACTGATAAACTCTGTCGTGTATCTCCTGCATTCTATCCATTTGATCATGGTGGAACACTGGAGGTTTTACTGTTTTGACCTCATAATGGGGTGACTGAGGGTCATAAAAATGATCCAATGTGCGTCTTTTCCTTGTTTGCTCCTCTGGCTGGTGCAAAGTTTTATAGACGTGCAGATCTTCGAGGTAAACCGGTTCGATAAGATTAGTCGGGTCATAATCTGCAGCATCTTGAACATTCTCAGTTGGCTCTTCAGTTTCCATAACTTCTTCTGGGACTTGCACTGAATGCACATGAACCTTCACTGCGGGAGCATTCGGCAATTGTCTAAGCAAACCGTGTGTATTTTCTCCAATATGCCGACTAACGTCCTTTACAAAATCAACGACCTTTTTCTCCGGACTGATAGGAACTCGCGTTGTCCATTGACCTTGATCTCGGCGTTTTGTATCATGAGTTCCGTGCTTGCCAAATTGGTGCTTACCAACTTTCCTAAATGGACTAGGAAATCTGGTGTGTTTACCATGAAACTTGGCCAGATTCACGTTATTCAAGGCGTGTTTGTCCATGGTAGCTTCGTTGGGATTGATTATATCGGTGTATTTCATTGGTTGACGCTCTTTTATATTTTTCTTCAGCAAATCAGTCTCGTCAACGGCATGTCCGCTGCTCAGAATCCTCGTGGTCATTTTGAGATCGGAGATGTCGTCGGGAGCAGACAGTGGTCGCACCATGCCATATTTAGGTCGCATTAACCGATACACTCTGTCGTGTATCTCCTCCATTCTATCCATTTGATCCTGGTGGAAAACTGGAAGTTCTGCTTTGACCTCATAATGGGGTGACAGAGGGTCATACAAGTGTTCCAGTATTTGAGTTTTCTCTTTTAACTCTTCTGGTGGGTCTTCCTCGTCGACCAGTGATTCTCCAAGATCGTTCTTTTCCACCACAATTGCTCTATCGTGATTTCCAGTATCCTCGACCGTTTGCTCTTCTTTATCGATGCTGACGTGTTTCTGGAGCCTTTCTGCAATGCTCGCTTGCGTACCTGCACTCTTTTCATCCGTGGTTTTGACAGCATTCAGTGTATGTTTTCCATCGGGATTTGACGGTCTTGATGGTTCATTTGATGCATGAACCAAATTGGGCTTGAATGGAACTACTTCTGGTGTTTTGTGTTGTATGTTGTCTAGTGTTTCTTTCTGAATCCTTGCAATTCGCTCATGCAATGCTGCTCTTCTAATAAGTTCTTCTTGTGATAATCCCGGCGGTTGTCTCGGATTATATTGAACATTGATGTATTTACGGAGACCAAGATAACGTTTTCGACGCATCGAAGGAGCACAGCGTCCAAAAATCTTGAGCATCATCCGTCTCAGTCTGGCCAGGGCATTGTCCAAGTCCAACGATTCCATGCTGTTTGTGTGACGCACGAGCAACAGATGCATGTTACTCTCGTCTGACGAGCTAGGATTGTCGTTATTGGCCAGATGCAGCAAGCGGTGAGTTTCTTTCCAGTACGGTGTTTTCATGGTAGAGTCCGGGGATTCACGTTTTCTTCTCTTCGCTCCGTCAGAATTGAGATATTCATTATCTACGGGCGCAGTTGAAGAATAAGGAAGTCCAGATTTTGATAACTGATTGCCCGCAGGCTCATCTAGAGTCTTTTTCGGGCTGTCGTTTTCAGAAGAATCTACTCTTACCTCTTCGTTATTATGTATTCCACTCTTGCGGTCGTTGTCCTCAGTATTATGTGGTTGACGGGGCCAAGAATATACTGCCAGTATCCACTTGCCAAAGTTCCCTTCGTCCGGCTGGAATATGACGGTCATATCTTGGCCGTTCCATTGGATGTTGGTGAAGTTCTTGTTCAACAGGTCAGAAGCCATGCGATCCCACTCATCATCAGCCTGTTGACCTGACGAATCCGTGTTCCCAGATGTTCGAGATGGATCGTTGCATTTGATGATATGAAAAGCTGGGCTGTCCTTAGACGTATCCCTGTTTTCGGTAGCATCGTCCGGTGGACGTTGTAGATTAGGGTGGTGTTTGCCATCGCCCGCTGATAACAGCAGGAATAAGCAGAGAATTGAAGAGAGCTTCATGTTGCGCACTAACTGTTGCACTCAACAACGAAGAATGATCGAGCTGCAAAAATTACCAGCTTGAAATCTCCGTTTATTTTCAATGGTAAAAATATTTCACGTGATTTATTTCGGCACGGTATTCCAACATGGATAAAATGTGACATATTTTATATTGTATCCTAACAATTGGTTATTATTGTATTGTTATAATTTATGCAGTCAACGCAGATTAGTTTTTGATTTATTAACATGAAAATAATGATGAATTTATCAATTCCAAATGAATGCAATTATTTTTATGTATATGGAATTATGTTTAAGCAGGTAAATTATGAGTCTAATACAGCAAACATTCGATGTGTGTGTTTGCATTTGTTATTCGCATTGGTGCAGCCGATAAGGTTCCTGTGAAGCCCGCCATCAAGTCCTCAACTCTTCCTCGAATGTCGTCGCAAGGTGATCATTTGGTCACCAGTAGCGTGAGCGTCATATCTTCAATATACTCTTCTCTTGTGTCTTCAGTGTGCTCTCATTTGTTATTGTATACAGTGTGGAATCGGTAGAAATCGGAGCAAATGATTAAATTAGTGAGATAAATAATAAAGTATAGATATATAGATATAGTAAATGAATTGAAATACATATTAAATTATAAAAATTAGTGAGAGGATCCAGTCAAGCTGGTGATGTCGTAACATTTGCACGTGGAGCTGGACATCAGCTTAATAGTAAACTGGTGTAGCCGTCAATACTTTTATTATTAATATTAATATTATTAATTACAGACAAATCCAGTGGCATGGGAAGAGTGCAAACACTATTACCACCCTGCGGTGCGCCCATGTACCGGAAGCTAACCAAAAGATGCAGAGAGAAAGAGAGTTCGAAAAGTACAGGTTTTAGTCAGAAAGATGAAATCTAATGAAAAAAGGAACCAAAGATATAAATGACAAATAAGCTGTAATAATCAGATCAGAAGGCAAAATAAACGCAACAGGATCTGTGTGAGGAGCATTGACAGCAACAGCAGTGTCAGGAAAAGTATTTTTCATCAACAGCCACGTGTGTCTACCTCTCAATAGTGTTTGTATGTTTGTGTGGGGCAGATCGATTCAAGCCAGCGCCGCCTCCTAAGCCAACCACTCTGGCAGTGCCTCATGATGGTACCAACTGTCGTTCCACTGCTCCACAAATGGGTACACCTGCCTCATACATACAATCACACACACACCCACACACGTGCATACACGCAGGCCCGAGCATTCAAACTTACACATGCATTTGGTAGGTCACATAGAGCGGTGGTTCCTAACCTGTTTGTGATCGAGTGCCACTTGAAGGTTCCATACGGCCGCCGCGTAACACCTGGTTCCAGAATAACTCATTTCAATCATACATATCTATTCACATCATTGTACAAGTAGACCACATGAAACAAGTGAAAACACTACTCAATGCGGGGGCTGTATTTGCTTCTTCTCCACCAGCTGGTCAATGCGGGGCATGACTGCTCACAACACATCTGCAATCACATCCTGGCGCCATTGTTCTTGTCACAGACACCGTTCGCGTGCCCGCTGGAAGGCCCTCGCGTACCATTTGTGATATGCGTGCCACAGATCAGGAACCATTGACAAAGAGTATGGCATATAGAGTCAGTTTGTGTGCATGTATGTGTGTGTGTGTGTTAGACTGGAGTGTGTCTTGTGAGCCGTACACTCAGCTGTGTGGAGTGCAGGCTCGCACGCGCGAGTTGCGGGCAGAGATGCGGCGACTGCGCCGACTGTCGCAACAACACACCATCGCCACGTGCCAGATGATCAGCGACACTCACGCCAAAATACGGTGACTGAAGCTTACACACACACACACATGCTGAACATCATGACACCGCTCTTTCCAACTGGTGTCATGATGTTCAGCATCAGTGGCGGAGAGGTATGGAGCCGAGTCAACAACGTTCACCACACTAACTCCGCCGAGCACATCCACTCACAAACTCATCAACATGGCACTCGATCACCGCCACGTGATACCTTGCACGCTGCAAACGCTGCACTGTGCAAACTCACACACTCGCACACAAGCATACATACACAATGCGCAGAACACCAAGCCACCAAATGAAATATACAAGTATAAGCCCACACACAGCGAAAACATCTAGCTACCATACACACATCGTTACACCGTCACAATTAAGCCACACATACATACTTGATGTTGGTGTAGCCAGGTAGAATCTTTTCACGTAAGCACAAGATATTGAACTGGCTTGCACGCGACATTGTCCGACTGCTGAAGCGTCTTTTCAGCGAAGATCAGAAGCTAGCGAGAGGAGTGTTGATTCGGAGAGATGACAAGATGTGAAATAGCAATACAGTTGAATATCGTGTGCATACGTGAAAACCCGTATACATACATGCACACACATTATAACGACAAATGGAAAACGCAAATGATAGCTCTGGATGTCAAACATTTCAGATTGATCCTTCGTCGTACGAAACGAAGGATTAATCCGAAATGTTTGACATCCAGCGCTATCATTGTGTTATATTTGCCATTATATCTGCAATAAATATACAGACACACGCACACACACGCGCGCGGACAGACATATACACACGAATTCCACCTGCCACTGGCCGTAATTCCCTGTGCTGTTTTAATTTTATCAATTTTGTACGTTATTTGTTCACGGATGCTCCATTGATACTGTGTTATATGACCTGCTCTTCTCTGCTGTGTATGTATGTATATGTATGTATGTGTGTGTGTACGTGTGTGTGTGTGTGTGTGTGTGTGTGTGTGTGTGTGTGACAGAGCCTTCTTGCAGGCGGCAGGAGGCGACGTGGCGGTGGACGGTCAAGATGCACGAGCCGCGGTGGCGGCGCGACATGACACCGAAGTGTATCATGCCGAGGTCGGCGCCCTCGAGGCCAGTCTTGTGTGAGTGCAGCCACGCTCACGCTCTCCCTCTCTATTTGTGTGTTGTACATTATTTGATGTAGTTGATTATTGAAGTTTAGGTTCCAGATGCCTGGTTCCGATGATCATCACAAGCTGCAGGTTGACTTCAGAACGTCAGGCAGGTGTACGTCCCTGCTTCTCATTGTGGCAGCACAATCATAGCAATAACCGTCCAGAGCCAGCCTAAAATTCACAAATCTGAGAGCGTATTTGACCGCTAGACGTTCAGATCTTAGGGTTGATTATGTGTGTGCTTGTGTGTTGCAGGGAGGTGGAGCGACATGTTGAGGATCTTCGCAACAACGTGATCAACAAATGGAGAAGAGTGAGTCTGTCCGAGGTCGAAAATATGGCCGTCATTCTCAGCAAGTCCAGGTCTGTTTTGGGATCCATTGTGCGAAAACCACAGAAATAACTCCAATTGGGTAATTCATTTAAGTGTACTTTGTATGTCTGTGTGTGTATGTGAGGGCAGTAAGAAGGTGGTTGAGCTGCAACATCGTCTGCCCTCGCTGGAGTGCAGTGTGAGCACCCTGTTGCAACTGGAAACTGCCCGACTGCAACAGCAAAAACAGTGCGACATTTCTCTTTGTCCTCCTGCAATTTTGCTCAATTTTGTGCAGTATATCTTTTTAATTCCTGGCTTAAATTTTTTCACAACTCACAAGACAATTTCATAGCAAAAGTCGCGCCCACGCCGTGTTTCTATGTGTTTGTCTGTCTGTCTGTCAGACGAGTACACGAGGAGCCGACAAGACTGGAGACAATTTTGAAGAAAGTGAAAAAGTTGTCCGGTACTTTGGTCACACTGAAGAGGTAAATTTGTCCGAGCTGACCGGCTGTCACAAATAAAAACAATTTTAATTGGATTTACCTTGGTTTATTTTGTACGTGGAGGACATTGGGGATTTTGTTTGCTGTCTAATGGAACTGATATTTATTGTTAGTTATTAATTACAGGTAAATCCAGTAGCACGGGAAGAGTGCAAGCACTATTACCACCCTGCGATGGTCCTATGTAGCGGATACGCCCAAAGAATGTAGAGAGAAAGAGAGTTCAACAAGGAATTCTAGAGAGAAAGAGAGTTCGTAAACAAAATAATAAATAAAAACTAATATAAATAATAACAAACAAATAATATGCTATAATCAAACGCCGTGGTTCTTGGAACAAAATACTGTGATCACAATGTCGTTTCGACAAAGCGAGGCAAAATTAGTGACGTACACCTGATGAGGTGTGATTTTACCACATACCGAACGCTACTTGCGTCTCACACCACACTTCACACTTTTACTCCACAACAACGGAGTATATGTATGCATGTCTGCCCGTGTGTGTTTGTGTGTTGTGGTTGCGACAGGCTGGCTTCTGTGCAGGAACGAGTGCCCGACGCAGACGAACTGGCAAAATTCAACGATCAGCCTGCCAAGGTTTCTGCCAAAATATTATCGTAGTGGCATTAGTTTGCGAGCATTACTGTATGCGTTGTGTTGCACACTGGTATTTTCGCACGTTCAGCTTCAATGTGTTTCTCACACTTGTTGTACGCTCAATGGGCTTTTATGCCGGCAGATGGCGTTGGCTGACATGACAGAGTGTGAGCCCGGCAACCCGCTCGACGCACTGCTCAACGAACTGCAGATCCGCAGTCCTGAACGCTGTCACACCTCGCTCAAGATCACCACGGCCGCACCACCGCCACCACTGCGCTGTTCGTCCAAGTCACCGCTGGCGTCGCCGACCACCGCCACTGCCGCCGCCGCCGGCGAAACGACGTCAGTGACGGTCACCGGCGCGTGCTCCTCGGCGTCCAGCACGTCCAGCGAGAGCGTCAACTCGCAGGAAGGACTGCAGCGGCAACAGCGCGCCGGCATGACGTTGGAGCGGCGCGAACACGATCTGAGACGCAAGCAAATGGCACTGCAGCAGCAGTACGAGCGACTGCAGGCGGCCGCCGCTCAGCGGGGCGCGTGCAACGGCTCATCCTCATCCTCCGCCGCCACCAATAACAACAAGCAACAGCAGCAGCAGTCGGCGGGCGGTGTGCGTCCCTGAGCAGAAAATGCACCCAAAATGCTGACTGTGTGTGTGCGTGTGTGCAGTGATTGTGAGAAAATGGAATGAGAATCTAGTCAATGGAATCAACACGAGATTTTCTCGATGAGTTGTCAGGTGGCGGATGACATTCGAGGAGTGTTTAGTGTGTGTTTGTGTGTATGTGTGTGTATTCATTCACGGACTTTGCCCGCCGTGTGACCGAGGCCAGAATTAAGGTGTGATTTATGTGCGACCAGCAGCTGGAATTTGTTTGAATACGCAATTGACCATCAGACAATTACAGCCAGCACTGCTGGTGTATCTACATCTGTAATTAATTGTTTACATGTGTTCTGGACACATACACACGTACATACACACATATATATACACCGTTGGACCAAAGCGACCAATGTTGCAATCTTCTGCCGGGCCAACCTTTCTTCTTCCGTGCAAAGTGTGTGCTTGTTTGCTTGTATGTGTGTGTGTGTGAGTTTCTGTGTGAGGCTTGATGACATAACGGCTTGCATATAAAAGACATTTTAAAGTTCTACTTCAACGCGACATGTTGTTGAAATATACATAAAAGAACTCTACTAGTGAGGTTCGTGATCTACACGGACAGTAGACAAGATGACATAAATTAACCAAGGAATCAACGGGTGAAATTGGATATATTGTTCGATACACGATAACATACAGGAATTACTCCTAGCATCGTCGTTAGCCCAGAGCCTTATAAATTCCCTAAATCAATTGAAGAATAAAAGTAAAAATACCAAGATGGCTTGGTCACGATCTTTAGAAAGCAATGAACTTCTCTAAAAATATTCCAAGAGTAAATTACTCAATCAGAGTTATGGAATAAATAATCTATGAAGTTGGAAATTCGTGGTGAATTATTGCCTACACTAGAATAGCATAAATGGTGGCGTCCACAACTTCAGAGTTCCAAACGAATTCAAACCCTAACGAAATGAATATGTATCTCCCTGTGGCGACGGAAAATGTCCATAACGACATGCCTGATACGGACCTCTCAAAAATTGACTTCGTAAAGCTGCGGCGATTCTGTGATCAGTGGTCGGAGGGTGTTCACTTGAGACAACACGGAGCCGAACTCACCAGCCGATACACGGACAAAGAGATGTCGCAGTTGACTCTTGAGCTAATGCGTCGCCCAGACATTACCAGCCTCGATCTGAGCTACAACAACATCGGAGACGAAGGAGTGAGCCACTTGGCACACTGTCTCGAGCTTGGCTGGCCACTGCGTCGACTGAATTTGATGAACAACTGCCTGGGAGACGGTGGCGCGAAGATGCTTGTGCACGCCATGTGTCACACATCGCGGCCTTCTCGTCTGCACACACTGCGTCTCAGTGGCAACCGGCTAGGAAGTCGTGGAGCGGAACACCTAGCTCATCTGCTGGCTCGCCCCGAGTGCCAGTTGCGTGACCTCGACGTGGCGCACACCGACCTGACGCCTCGTGGATTGTGTCACGTGCTGGCGTCCCTGGCACAGCCTTGCTGTCGACTGCAACGTCTCGTGCTAGATCGCCCACTGCTGGCGACGGCAGGCGACTGCGACTACGCCGCTGACCTTCTCAACCGCACTCTGCAAGCCAACACCAGCCTTCAACAGCTCAGCGTGCGTCACTTTTGTCTCGGAGACCAGCAGATGCACGTTCTACTCGAGGGTCTCAGCCGCCACCGTAGTCTCAGGCGACTGGACCTGTCGTGCAACCAGCTACGCGTCGATGGAGCGCGGTGGTTGGCGCACGTACTGCGTACCAACCCGGTGCTGGAGAAGGTGCACACGTGCCACAACCACTTGGGAACCTCCGGTGCAAAACATCTTGCCGAGGCACTGGCTGGTCGTCCCGTGATCACGCGCCATTTGGCGGTGAGAGGCAATAGTGTGGGGTGCGAAGGCCTCGTGGCGTTGCTGAGACAAATGGCCGCGGGACGGCTGGGTCAGTTGTGGATGTCGGGCAACAGAGCGGGACCGGCCACAGGTCTGGTACTGGCACGCATGATACATACAGGACGGACGAGTCAAGATCGGCTCGACGTACAGCCGTATCTGGTGGATGGGAGCTACATGGTGGCTGAGAGACAGACGGGAGATCGCACTGCCTACTACAACCGCGCCAGACAGGCACACGAATGCCCATAAGAATTGTTCCAGCTAAAATTCGACGGGCGTGAAATAAAATTAACACAGCACAATTCAACGCGATGACTCGGTCAAATGATGCAGCTATCTTCTGAAAAGCACCTCAGTAAAGTTGATAACAAATGAGGTCATTGCTGATTCTTGTCAAGATCAACGCTGCACCAATAACACGGAAACGCATTTTCGGCGTGTAATTTACTCGTGGAAAAATCATCGCAATTAACACTACACTAGATGTTTTCTATCTCCAGGGATTGGTAAAATCACTCATGTCTAGTATACCCGAATATGTCAAAGAGCTTAATACCAAGAATATCTGCGGTTTTTTATGTGCAAATTTGAGGACTGTTAGTTAATTGTCATTACAACTCGAACAACAGCTAACAATAACCTACTAAGCTTACAACATCCCAGAAGCAGTACTTACGAACTATTTGATATGCCTGCTATATCAAAACGATATAAGAGTGGCGCTTGTCCTGTAATATTTTTATCATTATCATACCAGTTTTATTGCTCCTCTCTTTTTCACTCTCTGTAACTCTTGATGATCAAACTGCATGGAGATTTCAGTCATACAGTTCACAGCGTTCGCGTATTTCCCATTTCACCTTGTTCTCATTGACAAGATAATAACAAAGTTGAATAATAGTAGCAAAAGCAATAATGTTTACCAAATATGCAACATTAGCCATTTTTCTTGACAAGCATGCGCTTGAGCATTGTCGGAAATATGCAGCCAGCTCACTGACATAAAGACGTCAGTGACGACCATGGAAACGACCATCGGTCTACACACCTGCGGTAAACCAGCCAGCGTAACAGAGTGTCTCGCCCCACACCGCACCCACGCACCCGTGAAACGATCGTATACCGTAGTCGTGCGTGCCGGCGAACACAAAATTCACCAGGACGAGCTCAGATCGGTCCTGAAGACTGAGCCTATTCTCGCAGCAAGATCTTCTGACAACAAAATCGTGCTGAAGTGTGGCTCTCAGGAACAGGTGGACCGGGTGGCTGCATCTGTTCGCAATAACATGCATGACGTGAAGGTCGCTATCCCTGCTCCTATGCTGCAGCCGAAAGTCACAGTGGTCAATATCCCACTTGACTCGACGCCGGAGAGTCTTGCAACATCTATTCGGCTGAAAAATTCGGTTTTAGCTGATGCCTCGCCAGCGGACTTGAAGGTACTCTTCATTTCAAAGACGCGCGCTGGTGCTGGTCTCGGAGTTCTATCAGTGTCGCCGGCGGTCCGCCAGTCCATCAAGAGGGCTGGTGATCGTCTATTCGTCGATCTGACGTCATGCCCTGTGTATGACCGCTTCTGGGTGGGACGATGTCACCGCTGTGCTCGTCTTGGACACACGTCATCCCGCTGCTCCCCAAGAAATCATACGTGTTGTGGCATTTGCGCGGGGTCTCATCTGTCAAAGGACTGTCCAGATAAGTCCTCAGTGTGCTGTGTCAACTGTCGTCAGTCTAATCGTCCGCATGATCACTCATCGTTCTCGCCCCAGTGTCCCTCACTCGTCGCTGTCCGAAACGCCCTGCGTAGTCGGACGCTGTTAGCTGAGCAATGTAGCGTTGATCAGTCCGTTTCCGTATCTCCACTGCGTTCGTCATGTGACCAATGACTAATGTCTTTATTATTATTATTATTATTAATTACAGGCAAATCCAGTAGCATGGGAAGAGTGCAAGCACTATTACCACCCTAAGGTGGCCCCATGTACCGGAAGCGCCCAAAAGATTAAGAGAGAAAGAGAGTTCGAAGAGAAATAACTCTAGAAAGAGAGTTGGAAAGAAAATAATAAATAAATAACAATAAATAATAAACCATCATCCGATAACAATCCATAATGTCACTCCGCCCACGTTCCTCAATAAATAATAACAATCAACAATAAATATGTGATTCATTAAAAAACAGCCATCAATAAATAAGAATAAATATTAATAAATAAGTAATAAATAACAATCAAGAACAATACATATGATTAAAAAAAGAAACATCCAACAATAAATATAAATATGATTCAATAAGTAACAACAACACAAATAAATATGTTTCAATAAACAATAACACCAATAAATATGATTCAATAAACAACAACAACAATAAATATGATTCAATAAACAGCAACAACAATAAATATGATTCAATAAACAACAACAACAATAAATATGACTCAATAAACAGCAACAACAATAAATATGATTCAATAAACAACAACAGCCAACACTGAGTAAAAGTATAATTTAATAAATAACAACAACCAATGATAAATAGTAATAAATAGAGAGTAAAATAGGAATAAATATGAATAAATAGAAAATAAATAACAATAAGCATGAATAAATAACAATAAATATGAATAAATATACAATTAATAAGACTCAACAGTCAATTCTGCTCTTTCAGTAGCATTTCATTTACTTTGGCCTTGAATTTGATCAAATTGCTCTGCAAGAAAGCCTCCTCCTTCAACGTGTTCCAAGTAGACACAGTGGCCGGAAGAAAGCAACGTTGGAATTGTTTTGTACGACAACGAATTGGAGCCATGCACTGGGAATGCTGTTTGGATGTAAACCGTGTGCTTCTTGCTGCCACGAAATCATCAGGAATTGACTTGCTCATCGGATGATGGTCGTTGTGCTTGATCTTGTACAGCATGCACACACTGCTGACCTTTCGACGATGGCAAAGATCACCAAGAACCAAGTCACCACAGAGGAACTTGCAAGTTCTAACAACTCTGTTGATGAGATTGAGGTGACAATCCGCAGCAGAAGACCACACGGGGGCGCAGTACTCCAGAATTGGCAAAATGAAACAGCGAAAACAACTTTTTGAGATTGTGCTGCTACCGAACATCCGATATGCCTTTCTTATAATTCCCAGTTTCCGCGATGCCGAACAAACTAGCTTCCGAATGTGACTCTCAAACGTGAGCTTTGAGTCTACATGTACTCCCAATATTTTGAGTTCATCACACACGTTGAGTTGGGCGTCATTTATGAGGATAGCTCCATGTGAAGGCTGAACGGTACGTGACCTAGAAACCAACAAGCATTTAGATTTCGAAGTGTTCAGCATCATATTCCACCTCTCACACCACTTCAGGACGCTGCTGAGATCGTCGTTGACCGTTTGACGTACCTGTGGTCTGTCCGAAGGAGATGAAATTATAGCCATCAAGGTGATATCATCAGCATATCCATATACAGGGTTGCGTGTGGTTGTGTACAGGTCAGCGGTGTAAATGTTGAACAAAATAGGACCCAACACACTTCCCTGCGGGACACCGGACGCAATGCTCTGCCAGCCACTGTATGCTCCATCGATGGCAACACGTTGTACGCGATTGGATAGAAATTGATGCAAAACACTTAGCAAACGGCCGCCGACTCCAATCTTTCTCAGTTTTTGCAACAAGCCCTGGTGGCTCACACGGTCAAATGCTGCCGAGAAATCCAACTGCACAATCCAGGCTTCACTGCCTTTGTCTAGCACTTGCTGGAGCTCATGCGTGATAGTAAGCAGAGCGTCAGTCGTGCTGAGTTTTTTGCGGTATGCAAATTGGTTTTCCGACAGCAGATTGTTGCTCTCCAGGTACTTGGACAGTCTGGAAGATATCAAGTGCTCGAATATTTTGGACAGAATCGGCGTAATTGATATTGGCCGGTAGTTTGCAACATCAGCTGAATTGGTTCCTTTTGGTATGGGCGTGATATTCGCAACCCGCCAACATGATGGAAACGAACCAGTCTTCATCAAGCGCCTGAAAAGAGCACTGAGCTTCGGAGCTAGAGTATCTGCCGTGTTCTTGAAAAATAGCGGAAACATATTCAGAGGGTCTGTTCCTCCGTGGGCATCAAGGTCTTTCATGAGATTCGCCACTTCTTTTGATCGGAAGGCAATGCCTTTGATTTTCGGGGCGAGGACAGATGAATCGTCAGACGGAATGGACCCTTGACATTGCTTGGTATTGAAGTAATCCATAAGCAACTCTGCCTTCTCTGTTGGGTTGATTTTGAGCTCACCGTTCGCTGAAAATAAAGGAGGGACAGACAGGTCATGTCCAAACACTGACGATTTCAACGTTGACCACCATTTGTGGGCGTCATTGGCAGATGTTAGTTTTTCAGCAAGTTTCTTTGAGTGACGTGTTTCCGCTTCTGAATACACATGCTCAGCATGCCGTCTGGCCTCAGTGTAGACATTCCATGAATCGGCTGAGCGTGATTGGAGCCACTTGTGGTAAGCCTCCTGCTTGGATTCACGAGCGCTGCGACATTCGTTGGTGAACCAGGCTTTGTCATCAGAGCGAAAACGTAGTTTTTTAGTAGGCACTCTCCTTGAGATGACATCGGTAATGTATTTGTTCAATGCATCGATGGGGCATTCCTTCTGCTGCAGATTTGAAACTTTAATTGCTTTCAATTCATCATTCACCTTCACCCAGTCAACATTGTTCTTCATGTGCACGAGCCTTGAAATCGTGTAAGGAGAAACCTTCTGTCTCAATGTCAACTTCACGGACAGCGACGAGTGATCTGAACTTCCTATTGGAGCTTCCACGCTTACACTCACGATATCTGAGACGTCTGTCATAACCAAGTCCAAACAGTTTCCCGCTTGATGTGTGGGACCGGACACCATTTGGGAGCAGCCAGAAATGTTGCAGAAATCATATGCTGCTCTACCATGAGCGTCTGTAGGAGATGTCGACAAGAGCCACTCACGGTGATGGGCGTTCATGTCTCCCACAAATACAAATGCTGACTTGGTGTCCTTCTCCTGAATTGTTGACATGGCTGACAAGAGACATTCGTAGATAGAGTCGTTACTGTCTGGATTTCGGTAGGCTCCAAAGATGTAAAAATTCATCAAGGCGGTGTTGACACGCAGCAGCATAAATTCATGACAAGTGCAGTCGTGAGCTGTAATTCTCGTTGCTGAAAAGCCTTTGCGTACGTACACTGCCATGCCACGCCGCCTGTTTTTTGAGTCACGTTTGATTAGCAATGGCTTACTGAAACCTGGCATCAAGAGCTCAGATTGGTCCCGATAATCGGACACAAGCGTTTCGGCACAGATAACGATGTCCTTGGAGCGACTGGCTGCTGTCAAATCTCTGATGTTCTTATACAAGCCCCTGATGTTGGCGAAAAGTATATTTGAAAATCGTTTTTGTGGTCGAGCAGGACCGGGATTCATTTCAACATCGCCACACATCATCAGTAGAAACGACAAATCCACGGTGTGAGAAGGCACACACACAACGCAAAGCAGACATACAAATAAACACATAATGCACGACGCATGCGAACACAAAAACACAACACATAACACATGCATACGAAATTTCACAACAAAAAACAAGCATACAACACACACAATACAAAGCAAACATACACACAAAAACACACACAAGAAAAACACTAGAAAACACATGTGAGAACAATTTATTGAGAGCTCATTGTTAAACACATTTCGCAAGGCAAAATGTCCAATGGGCGACCACAAAGACAGAGTATGAGAGCAACACAGAATTAGTTGGCACCTCAGTGCGAGGAAAGAGCTGGGCGCTGACGGAAAACGGGAAAACCGGCCGTTAGCCGTCGGGGCGGGGCTACAATTTTCGGCCCGCCACATCAACAAAACAGACATGAGACAGAAAATAATACATATATCCATGAACAACACTTATATTTATAGACAAAGTTAAATTAAATAATATACAAACGGAACTGAAAAGTGACGAAAAAGAATGTGATGAGAGAATTCAGCAGGAAGATTGCAAAGCAACTATGGCTGCGAACCCTGATTCTCAATCACATTCAGAAACAAAATATAAAAATTCAAATATATAACCTGAAATAAAAAAAGATTAATTGACTTAAAAGTCTTAAACAGTCTTAAAAGTAAATGAATGAGCTCGCAAGAAGAAAATATCCGCCTTTAAAAAGGCAAATATTATCAATGAACAAAACGAGTAATGAAAAATCAAAATAACGCTAAATCAAATATAATAATAAAACAACTGAAATATAACTCAATGAACACTCAGCGTTAGCAGAAAGCAGGATCTGTCGTCGGTGAGCGTCAGCGAAGCGTAGACAGCCGGGCGCGAACGAGCGACGGAAAACACGTACACACGTCTTCAGCTGATATTCCCACCACACCGTTATCTTCTACAAATGGTTTTCCTGTGCAACTGTTCTGCAAGTCTGCTGATCCTGATTATTCGCACAACAGCCTGCTGGGCTTACTCAACATACGCTCGGCTAGGAATAAGTGTCCATATATCTCCGAGCTTTTACTGTCTCATAACTTTGCTTTTCTATGCCTGGTCGAAACATGGCTCCTGGATACTGATTTCGGTTCTTTCTCAGCTAATCTCCCTGCTACTTACAGCGTACTGCATGCTCCTCGCTCTTCTTCCGGGTCTGTCAAATCCTCCGGTGGCGGTTTAAGTATAGTATATAAGTCAACTCTTTCATTTTCTATACTTGCTGTCGCTCAATTTACTTCACAAGCTTTTGAATTCTTGCCGCTATCTTTATCTTTACCCTCCATGCCAAAATTGGGGATTTTAATTGTATATCGCCCAAATCACCCTGGTACTACACCCATGTTTCTTGACGAGTTTGATTCTCTTATATTTAAATTCTCTCAATTCTTTTTGGATAACTTCATAATTGTCGGCGACTTTAATTTCTGGCTCGACAATCCTCTGGCTAATCCTTTTGCGTCCGATTTTCTTTCACTTCTTAATTCTCATAACTTGGTGATATCAAATTCCACTCCTACTCACACAGCTGGCCATGTTCTCGACATTATCATTTACCCTTCGACTTTGAGCAAGTTTCGTCTTTATGATACACTCACATTTCCTCCCGACAATACTTTTTCCGATCATTCTCTCCTTTCTTGCCAATTATACTATTCTCCTCCCGCACCATTCAAGGGGCCCTACATCCTTTCCGCACGTGATTACAGGTCGTTCTGTCCTATCATTTTTCAATCTTTGATCTCCTCTCTTTTGCGTCCCATTACCTACCACGGCTTTCATCCCAAATTTGTGTTTGATTTTCTCTCAGTGAGATCAATGAACGATTATTTCCACTGATCACTCGTCGTGTTCGCTCACAAACCCGTCCCCCTCCGTGGCTTTCGTCGGACTTAGTTCATATGCGAACTTCGTCCCGCCGTCTTGAGCGTAGGTGGCGTCGCTCTCGGTCGCCTAGTGACTGGGACTCTTTTTGCTCTGCTCGACATTCGTTTCTTTCTACACTGACCACGGCCAAAGCCGATTTTTATAAGTCACGCCTTGCAGACTGTGCTCGTTCTCCTTCGCGTCAGTGGTCCACTCTAAAACAGTTGACAGTTGGCAGCTCCTCTCCCAATCCTATTTCGGCTTCTACTTTTGCTCAATTCTTCCCTCAAAAACTAAATTCGGTTCGTGCCCTACTTCCTACAACCACTACAGTTCTCACTCATACTACTTCATCCTCCACTCTGTCTAGTTTCTCCCATATCTCGGTAGCTCATACTTCTCGCCTTATTAAAAAACTTAAAATTTCTCGTTGTCCTCTCGATCCGATTAATTTCTCTGCTTTGTCTGACTCCATTCACCTCCTTTCCCCCATTTTTTCCCATCTCATCAATTCTTCTTTTCTACATGGTTTATTTTTTGCTGATAAATCTGCTATTGTCACACCAATACTGAAAAAACCCACTCTTGACCCTAACTGTCCTGGTAATTACCGCCCTGTTTCCGTTCTGAGCTTCACTGCCAAGCTGCTGGAGTCGGCCATACACGAGCAATTATCACCTTTGATAAACACCGTTCTCGATCCTTTCCAATCTGGCTTTGTATCTAATCGTTCCACTGAATCTCTCCTTTTGCACCTATTGAACGATATCTTCAATCATTTTGCCTCTGGTGACTCTGTTCTGCTTGTTCTGCTGGATCTCTCTTCGGCATTTGACCTCGTCGATCATGCAATTTTGTGTGACGACCTTGCCGCTATTGGACTCTCTTCTACGGCTCTTTCATTGATGAAGTCATACTTTTCTAATCGTTCTTATTCTGTTCGCTCTAATTCCACTTTTTCGAGTTCTGTAAAACTTTCCAGTGGCGTACCTCAGGGATCAATATTGGGTCCGTTATTGTTCAATTTGTATATTGTTATGAAAGATTGGCCTCAACGATAGGCTTTATTCATCACAAAACACACATCTCCTGAAACAAAAGAAAGTACAAATGGATATGTGAACCATAAAACGTTATATATACAGGATAATTGTAAGTACACAATTAAACAAAATGATTGCCCAAAATGAGCTATTTACAGAATATTTAATACAGAAATATACCCGGAGATGTGCACGCAAAACACGATGGTGAAAGACAAAATATGTTGTTGTTGTTATACAGAAAATACCCACAGCGCTGCCAGATGAGCGCACAAAAATAGCCAAGATTTCATAACAATCTCCCCCTCTAAGAATCGCAAGCATAGTCTCCAAAACGACTGGGCGGTCTACGGACGCGACTCGACCTTCGGACAGTCTGAACCTCATCACCAGCTTCGACTCTACTTTCGTCGTTTGCTTCGCCACCAGTCTCACCCGAGTGTCTGGATGCCTGTGGTCCGGAAGGATCTGAGTTTGAAAAATCAGTATTCGCCGGAGTGGTAGGGCTCGACGCGTCAGCTCGAGTCGCCGGTTCATTCACAGCATCACTGGAGATAACAGTAGACTCACGATCAGTAGAAATATGTGATGGTGCCAAATGTCTTGTAGATACGGTCGTTTCGACACCTGCTCGATTTCGAATATGAGCATAATGTGAATTTGCCTGTATGAGTTCCACTTCTTCAACAAGAGGTTCATTTTTGCTTGCCCGTACGTGGCGCTTCAGAAGAACAGGACCTGGATGACAGAGCCAAGAAGGAACCGACGCACCTGAAGAAGAACGTCGTGTGAAGTTGAATAATCTTTCATGTGGAGTTGAATTGATAGATGTGCACAACAACGAGCGTATAGAATGCAGAACATCCGGCAAAACAGTCTGCCAGTGCTGTGTCTGAAGACCACGAGACTTCAGAGCCATCAAAACACTTTTCCATATGACTCCGTTAAAACGCTCAACCTGACCATTTCCTTGTGGATTGTAGCTCGTTGTTCTGCTGCACGCTATTCCTTTTCTCATTAAGAAATCTTGAACCTCCCTGCTCATGAAAGACGATCCTCTGTCGCTGTGTATGTATGCCGGCATACCAAAAATGGAGAATAGATGCGCAAGGCAGTCGATGACGGTAGCGGCAGTCATGTTCGAACATGGATACACAAACGGAAAACGAGAATACTCGTCTATGATATTCAGAAAATAGCAATTCTTATCTGTGCTTGGTAAAGGTCCCTTGAAGTCTATATTTAAACGTTCAAATGGTTGTGTTGCTTTAATTAGACTAGTCTTCTCAGGTCGATTAAATCTTGGTTTGACTTCGGCACACACTTTGCATGACCGGATGACCTGTCGAACATCCTCTACAGAATATGGCAAATTCTTGATCCTGATGAAATGACACAGGCGAGTGACGCCAGGATGACATAAAGCTTCGTGGAGAGACCTCAACGCATCGGCACCACTGCAGGCTGCTCCACAATGAGGCCTGGAGAATATGTCAGGAGTCACATTCTCGTGACCTGGTCGGAAAACAATGTCGTAGTCGTAACAGGACAGCTCTAGACGCCAACGCAAAATTTTGTCGTTCTTTATCTTACTTCTATGTTGCTTGTCAAACATGAAGCTCACAGATCTCTGATCAGTCCTTATGATGAAACGTCTTCCAGTTAGATAATGACGCCAGTGACGGACTGCTTCGATGATGGCCTGCGCTTCTTTTTCCACCGATGCGTATAATTTCTCGGGCCCTTGAAATGTTTTTGAAAAGAACGCTACAGGGCGTCCATTCTGGGCCAGTACAGCGGCGATCGCCACGTCGGACGCGTCAGTTTCCACGTCAAAAGGAAGTGTCTCATCAATCGCTTGCACTACTGAATTTTCTATTTCACCCTTGAGTTTTTCGAAAGCGATCTCAGCTTCCTTGGAGACTGGAAAAGTAGTGGTGCTGCTTAACGGGTGAACCTTCTGAGAGTAGTTGTGGATCCAATGCGAATAATACGCAAACAAACCCAATGATCGATTCAGTGACTTTCTGTCCTTGGGTAAAGATAATTCGCGTAGAGGACGAAGTCTCTCTGGATCTGGGCGTTTCTTGCCATCTTCCACCACATAGCCTAGAATACTGAGACACTTAGTCGAGAATGAGCATTTTTCATCGTTGTAGCTGATGTTTCTTCTTTTCGCCGCTGCCATGAATTTTTCAAGGTTTGAGTCATGCTCTTCTTGAGTCATACCACATATGGTGACGTCATCCAAGTAGGCAAACGTCCCAGAGAGCTGTTCTTCCTGAATCAAAGAATCCATGATCCGTTGGAAGCAGGCGACGCCGTTCGTAACTCCGAATGGAATTCGAGTAAACTGATATAAACGGCCGCCAGCTTGAAACGCCGTATATGGCTTGTCTTCATTCTGAATCGGGATCTGATGATACGCACTCCTCAAGTCTATCGTGCTGAAAATTCGGTAACGCGCAATTTTGTCCACGGTATCGTCAATTCGTGGTAAAGGGTAGCTGTCGAGAAGCGTGAACTTGTTTACTGTCTGCGAATAATCAACAGCCATGCGCCATTTCTTCGTGCCATCTTTGACCACAACAATCTGTGCACGCCAAGGAGAATTTGACGGTTCAATGACTCCTTCCTTCAACAGCCGCTGAGTCTCTTTCTCGATGAACGACCGATCTTGATGTGAGTACCTCCTGGACTTGGTTGGAATCGGATGACAATCTTCTGTCATGTTTTTGAAAAGTTCAGGTGGGTCCACTTTCATGGCACTGAATCCACAGACAACGAGAGGTGGCAGATCTCCTCCGTACTTCAAAACTACATTGTCATGCATCTGCTGAAAATCTTGACCCAGAATAATATCTGAACACAATTGAGGCAGGACTGTCAAACGCACCCTATCGTATTGTCGACCATTAACTCTGATATTGACCAGACAATGTCCAGACGTTCGCGTGGAGAACGAAGTTGAAGCCATGGAAACAGTACTGGGTGATGGCTGAACAGTTAGCGAGTGGCGTTCAACGAGACACGGATGAATGAAACTTTCCGAGCTACCACTATCTACGAGACCGTCAACCTCCTCGTTAGCAATGAAAACCTTCACAGCCGCCTTTGACAATGAGCTCGGAGTGGCTGCCGACGTAGTAGATGCTATCATTTTGCCGCCAGAATCCACGTCTGTATTTGCAGCAGCTGTTGTCGGCCTTCCACGACACACTTTGGCAAAATGACCAGTTTTCTGACATTTATGACAGACAGCTTCTCGAGCAGGACACCTTGAGCGAGGGTGTCTTTGTAAACCACAAAAGAAACATTTCGCACTCACAGCACATGTAACAGCAGTGGTGTCATTATTTTCACAGAGTGAGTCGGCCGGGACACATGCCGCATGAGTTTCACCGTAGACAACAGAGTTATTCCGAGCCGACTCTAGAGCTCGCGCTTGGTCAAACATGGTAGTCAGTTCCAAAGTTGTATTCTCCAGGAGGCGCTGTCGTATAGCTGACGACTGAAGTCCAGCAATGAATGCGTCACGTATAGACTCGTCACAATATTTTGTTGAAGTGACGGCCTGGAAATTGCACTCTCTGCTGAGAACTTTGAGAGCCTGAAAATACTCGTCAAGAGACTCTCCCACCTGCTGACGCCGAGTGGCCAGTCGGTGACGGGCAAACACTTCGTTTGATGGTCTGACATACTGCGACTTGAGACACTTGATAGCTTTTTCGTACGTATCACAGTCAGAAATAGTATCGTACACCTTTGAAGACACAAAATTGACTAGTAGTCCCAACTTGTTGGCGCTTCCTTGAGGAACGACTGTCAGAAAAAGCTCGAAAGTTTTGAACCAGTGTTTCCACTCTTGTGTCGCTGAAGACGAGGACGGGTCACAGTCCAACCTCTCTGGTTTGAGAAAGCGTTCCATCTTATCGGATTGTTTTGTGATGAATAAATTGTTATGAAAGATTGGCCTCAACGATAGGCTTTATTCATCACAAAACACACATCTCCTGAAACAAAAGAAAGTACAAATGGATATGTGAACCATAAAACGTTATATATACAGGATAATTGTAAGTACACAATTAAACAAAATGATTGCCCAAAATGAGCTATTTACAGAATATTTAATACAGAAATATACCCGGAGATGTGCACGCAAAACACGATGGTGAAAGACAAAATATGTTGTTGTTGTTATACAGAAAATACCCACAGCGCTGCCAGATGAGCGCACAAAAATAGCCAAGATTTCATAACATATATGTCTTCTCTCTGTCCAATTCTTCATCGTTTTCCTATTTCTTACCACATTTATGCGGATGATCTACAGCTGTACTTTCCTATCTCAAAATTTTCAGAAAACTGCATTTCTGCGGTTTTGAATAATATTACATCCTGGGCTTCATCACGCCATCTACTTTTGAACCATTCCAAGTCTGAATATATTGTGTTTCATCCTCCGAAATTATCTCCTCCAATAATTCCATTACCCCTATCTCAGTGTGTTCGTGATCTTGGTGTACATTTTGATCACAATCTCTCTTTCTCAATTAACATATCACGTGTGACTCGCTCCTGTCGTCTTATTCTCCACCAACTTTATCCTATCCGTCGATTCCTTGATAATGCTACAGCAATCACACTTGTACAGTCCTTAATTTTCTCCAGGTTAGACTATTGTAACTCTCTTTATCTTCATGTTTCTTGTAAAAATATACGCTCGCTTCAGAAAATTATAAACCAATCTTGCCGTTTTGTTTCTCTTCTTCCACCGAGAACTCCCACCTCGAAATTCATCCGCCAACTTGGATGGCTTCCTGCACGGCAGCGAATCCATCACAAGGTTTGCTGCATCATCTTCAAGATCATCCACTCCGACTCTGCTCCTCCTTATCTCCGTTCTCTTCTTACTGTTTCTGATCGTCCGGGCAGCTCACTATCACGTAGTCTCTTCTGTCCCCGTGCTCTCAACGACTCCACCTGGTCTTCGAAATCTCTTTTTTTCTCTGGACCTCGTTTGTTCAATGAACTTCCTCTTAAAATTCGATCTTCTCTCTCTTACAGGTCTTTTTCCACTTCTCTTTGTACATATCTTCTCGGTGTCTCCTCTGATGAATAATTATATTGTGTGAATAACTGTTTGATTTTTTTTTTCATCCATAGTTATTTTCAATTGTTCCTTCATAGTATATCGCTGCTTATATTTTTGTTTATGCGATACTGTTTTGTTTATTCCACATTGTATACATTTTATAGCTAGCCGTTCCTCGCGCCTATGATAATTAGAGCGCTATATGAAATACATGTTTTGTTGTTGTTGTTGTTGTTGTTGAGCCCCGACGTCGGTGGCAAATTTTCCCCTCCGACACAGGCACAAAAACAGTCAAAACATCTAAACGTCAGTCAGGAAGCAGAAACAAGGCAGCATGTTTGGTACCTTGTACCTCATGCTGCGTCCAATATCGAATAAAAACCCCCACATGCACGCGACAATACAAGAGGACACATCTGAAACTTTTTCGACAGTTCAATGATCTGATACCACTGGAACAAGCGAGGTGTATAAAAACATATTTGCGCACTCGGTCAAACTGATGCGCTCTTTCCAAGAGCACGAAAGGTCGACGACCGCATAGTCGTGTTTGTATACACGTGTGTGTGTGTGTGTGTGTGTGTGTGTGTGTGTGTGTGTGTGTGTGTGTGTGTGTGTGTGCTGTGCCTGTTTGAAGCGCTGGATTGGCGTGACGAAGTTGTTATTTTCAATGACTGGACGAGTAGATTGTTGAGAAATCGCGCCTACAACGGCATCACCAGGACCAAGGTAAAATACAAAAATGATCTGGTAGGAAATAGTAATAGATATAGAATGTTTACCTTAATTTACTACGATATAAGCAAAACTTGAGTATTACGCTAGGAACAAATAGCACAAGAATAGTTCGAAGACAAACTAACACGATCAAAAAGCTAGTTAAACACATATGCGCTGACACATGACTTCAATGCAGGTGTTATTCGCTGGTCACTAATTACACGATCAATTGTAATCGGCAATATCCATTGAACACACATCTCCAAGTGTCAACATAGCGTCGGGCCGATGAACTCAAAACCTTCCTCGCTTCTACGCCGCTGCCGCAGACCGCAAGCGATGAAACCGTTGCTGAAACAAAAAACAGTTTGTGACGTCCGCGGGTGATAATTTGTCGCACAGGTGGCGTCACCTACACGCACGTGCGTCTAGTCAAGGTTAGAACAGTAACTCAGTAGAGGACAACTGTGACTCAAGTGAGGTTCGACACATACGTGTGGCAATGTTGACGCTAGCGTTGGCGCTTATGTGGGATGTGGTGTTGTGGCTACTGAACCCGTACGTCGTGGGGTTGATGATAGTGGTGTCAATCGGCTACTATCTATGGCACACCCAACACTACGGACTGTGGAAGTCGTTGGGAGTGCCGGGGCCCTCGCCGCGCTTCCCCTTCGGATGTTCCAAGATTCCCTTCTGGACGCCGGTGTGGGAGATTGATGAGTTCCTGTACAAACACTCCAACAAGAAATTTACTGGTTACTTTGAGTTCTACAGACCTGTGCTTTACGTATCCGATCCGGAGTTGATACGCAGTATCACTATAAAGGACTTTGACTCGTTCGTCAACAGAAGAGAGCTTGCCTTCAGTGAAGAGTTCAAAGGCATGCTGAGCATTATGAAAGACAAAGAGTGGAAAGACACACGGTCAGTGATGACTCCCACTTTTTCGGCCAGCAAGATAAAGGGGATGCACCAGCTGTGCATAGACAATGCTCAGAATCTCAACAATTACGTGAGAGAAAGTATGCTGAATACAGGAAAAGTGGAATTCAAAGACACCTTTGGTCGGTTTACCATGGACAACATCGCATCCTGTGCATTCGGCCTGAACTGCAATTCCTTCAAAGATCCCAACACCGAATTTGCAACACATGCTGGGAAAATATTCCAGCCTCCGAGTTTATACGGTATATTCAGATTCTTTCTACTGATGATGTTTCCCAAATTGGCCTATAAATTTCCAGATCCATCAAAAAAGATAAGCGAATTTTTCTCGAAAGTTGTCAAAGACACTATCAAGCACAGAGAAAATGAAGGATCAAGCAGGAAAGACTTTCTTCAACTCATGCTGGACACAAAAACCAAGGATGGCAAACGAGTTTTGAACGACCAATGCATACTGGATCAGTCAGTTTTGTTCTTCATTGCGGGGTACGACACCACAGCAACGCTTTTGACTTTTGCATCATATGCTATGGCGACTAATCCTGAGTGTCAACAATTGGTACACGAGGAAATTGATTCTGTACTCAAGAAACACGAAGGAAAAATGACTTATGAAGCCGTATGTGAGATGACATACCTGGACCGTGTTATCTCGGAAACCGTTCGACTCTACCCAGTGGCGACCAGAGGAGAACGAGAAACAAACGCTCCGTACACAATTCCAGGCACTTCCATCACTTTACCCAAAGGCATGCTTGTGCAATTTGCGATATTCCCCGTCCACAGAGACCCGGAGTACTACCCAGATCCTCTTCGATTCGATCCTGACCGCTTCCTGCCCGAAGTCAAGGAAACAAGACCTGCGTGCACATATATACCGTTCGGAAGCGGGCCTCGTAACTGCATCGCCATGAGATTCGCCTTGTTCGAGGTAAAAGTTGCCCTGGCTTCAGTGCTGCGTGAATTCAAGCTCGTGCCAAACAAAGAGACACCACCGCTGCCGCTGAAATTCGACACAAAGACGTTCTTTCTGATGCCAGAGAACCGCATTATGATGTTGAACGCTGAGACACGCTAGAGCGTCGAGAATATCATGAAAGAACATAGTAGAAAAGATGAAGCTCCATGCTCTTTCTTCAATAAGCGGCAAAACAAATAGTCCAGTATTAGTCATAATATATTAGTATCATTGAAATATTAATCATGCTTAAAACGTTATTACAAATTAATACGGCAGCTCAATTGAACGCCAAATATTATGATGGAAGTCAAAATAAAAACCATGAGATTCGGAGTTGTTTTGTTGTAGATTCGGAGAAACCAGTAGATTATATACTCCGTTTGTGTACAACAGGGCGGGTAACCTCCGGTCCGCGAAGGCATAGCGACCGGCCCGCCATCCTGCTATGATATATTATTGCAATCCGGTCAGCAGACTTCCCACTAAAAGTAGACAAGAAATTCCAATAAATCTTGAATTTTCCAAAAACATACATTATCGAACTAATTTTACATTTCAATTTTATTATTATTGTCATTATTATATCTAGTAGTAGTAGTACTTGTGAGATTTCGATCCGGCCCGCGACCTCGTTCCAAAAGTCTTATCTGGCATTCACTGTGAAAAGATTAACTGTGCCCGCCCCTGGTTTACAGCATATTTGTGACAAGCGTATTTGTTATTTGCCGTCACTGGTGAACCCAAACGAGACAGCCGTCTCCACTACGGTCCTGCCTGAAGTTGAACCAATCTAAAACAAGTCTTATAACTATTATTATTATATTTGCATTAAGCTTTATGCAATTTGTACATAAATTAAAAGTTATTGAGAATACATGTATCGCTCCGTATTTTGTGTCCGTTTGCGTCATTTGTTTCCAACAGAGGTAGGAGAAAATCCTTCCTAGTTGCGCCTTCGTATTTGCTGTGCTCATTTTTGCGTGTGTAAACACACACACACACACACACACACACACACACACACACACACACACACACACACACACACACGTATCCGTAGAAATAACCACGCAAACACAGAATTTATGATATTGCATATATAGGCTACAAATAATCATTACATCCAGACGAGCAATTAAAATCTGCGATAAGTTATTGAGCAGATGTAGAATTTGCTCGTTTATGTGGGATCATTATTGGTGTGATTCAACCTATGGCTAGCCTAAATAACAATATATAATAAAGAGTGAAGCGTGAAAAGAAAGAAAGAAGAGTACAGCAATGCTTTGCTGAAATACAAAATAATGTGTGTAAAATGATAGGCAGACAAGAGAGATTACATGATGACAAACCGCACGAACCATTCAGCCACTAGCTAAGATAACGTGAATAGGTGAAAATCGACGACTGCGCCACCTGAGTGAACGACAAGCCACGCACGACAACCGGGCTCAGTTATAAGGTTAGTGACGCTGTGTGGTTGGTTGGTGCGCGCACGTGGTTAATGTCGACAGAGACAGAATGCTTACCACATTAATAAGCGCAATATGTAGTTGTGTTGCGTGCGTTTTAACTCCCATAGTGTTGGCAGTGTTGACTGTGGCCTGTGTGGGCTACTATTGGTTTCACACTCGACAGTATGGATTCTGGAAAAATTTAGGGGTGCCTGGCCCGACGCCCAAATTTCCGTTCGGCACGGAGAAAATTCCGCTTGTTTCGCCTGTCTGGGAAACTGAAGAGTTTCTCTACAAGCACTCTAACAAGAAATTTGCCGGCTACATTGAGATTAGCAGGCCTGTGTTATACGTGGCCGATCCTGAGCTGATACGCAGCATCACCATAAAAGACTTTGACTCGTTCGTGAACAGACGAGAGCTGATAGGAAGTGAAGAGTTCAAAGAAATGCTTACCGTACTCAAGGACAAGGAATGGAAGGACACTCGATCTGTGATGACGCCGACTTTCTCAGCCAGCAAGCTCAGAGGAATGCACCAACTTTGCATCGATAATGCCAACAGCCTCAACGACTATATCAGAAAAGAGATGAAGGAACACGGAAAAGTCGAATTCAAAGACACCTTCGGTAGATTTACAATGGACAACATCGCGTCATGTGCGTTTGGGCTGAACTGCAACTCGTTCAAAGATCCCCACACCAAATTCGCATCGTACGCAGCAAAACTGTTCCAACCACCTGGCTTCTACGGGATGATTCGGTTTATGCTTCTCATGATGTTTCCAAAAATTGCCTTCAAGCTGCCCGATCCTGTTAAAGAAGTTGCAGATTTCTTTTCGAATGTCATCAAGCAAACAATTGAGCACAGAAAACACGAAGACGGAAATAGGAAGGATTTTCTCCAGCTTCTGTTGGAAACAAAAGACGCAGACGGACAAAGAATACTGAGCGATACATGTATTATCAATCAATCTGTCTTGTTTTTCATAGCTGGCTATGACACCACAGCCACGCTCCTCACGTTTGTTGCATATAGTCTAGCCACTAACCCTGATTGCCAGGATATTGTTCACGAAGAAATCGATTCTGTACTCAAGAAACATGAAGGAACAATGACCTATGAAGCCGTATCTGAGATGACATACCTGGACCGTGTTATCTCGGAAACACTCCGACTCTACCCGGTGGCGACCAGAGGAGAACGAGAAACAAACGCACCGTACACAATTCCAGGCACTTCCATCACTTTGCCTAAAAATACAGTCGTACAATTTGCAATCTACCCTATCCACAGAGACCCGAAGTACTACCCAGATCCTCTTCGGTTCGATCCTGACCGCTTCCTGCCCGAAGTCAAGGAAACAAGACCTGCGTGCACATATATACCGTTCGGAAGCGGGCCTCGTAACTGCATCGCCATGAGATTCGCCTTGTTCGAGGTAAAAGTTGCCCTGGCTTCAGTTTTGCGTGAATTCAAGCTCGTGCCAAACAAAGAGACACCACCGCTGCCGCTGAAATTCGACAAAAAGTCATTTCTTCTGACTCCAGTCGATCGCATCATGTCACTGACTGCTGAACCTCGATGGTGAGAGAACTCTCAAATGCTACATTCACAAAGAATATACGCAGCATCTGACATAACAATTGTAAGGTGAGGTTATAATTGTAATACTAAGGTTTAATGATTTTGTTTTGTTTCGTTACAGGTAGTCATGCTCGCGTGCGCCTGTCTGTAAATACATTCTGGTTTTTTCGTTGCTTTCTATAAAGGGGCTATGGTAGCTTATAGTACCTTAGCTTATAGCTTATAGTATATGTTAATAGTGCCAATCCTATGAGTGACGCTTTATTTACTGAAATATATTTGAAAATGGGAAAAATAATGTCAGATGAGCAAAAAGACAGAGGTCTGCTAAGCAAGTGTAATCTAAAAAGGCACTAATCGCGATGCCACGTGCTTTTAATTACAATGACTTTTAGTTCATATTTCGCACGGATCCACGTAAGGCATAGCATGAAAAATATAAAAATTATAACAACGTGGTATTATGTACGAGTGCCACTTGGCCAATGAATTTCGTTTTTCCCAAATTCAAACAATGACCTCGATTTAACGTTCACAGAACACACTACGAGCTGAATGGCACAGCCCCGTACATAAACGAAAATTAATGAAGTAAATCTGAACAACGACAGGAGTTTCGTCGGTTCACTGCTGGGATCGACATTGCACTTGAAATGGAGGTCACATTATTCAAGGTCGAAACATGCGTAGCTGCATATTGATTTGTTACTAGCACCATCTGTGTGGACGGTATAGAAAGCACGCGATAGCAAACACCAGTTTCAAAGGTCATTATGCCGTTGTGCGCAGGCTAATCGTATTTCAATAGGAAACCAAAATTGAGACAAAAATAGCTGAATAATCCGTTGAATATTTATCTAAAACACCCTGCCAAACAATTCAGCTCTTGGTCAACGGATATAGCGACAGAATACGTAACAATCCACGCACAATATAGAAGGGTTATAGTGTTATAATTTTGATCCATTGAAGTATATCTGAAAAAACTCCAAGAAACGACCATAAGGCGGTATTGTACATGGTGTTCGAATCAGACTGATCGAAGTAATTTGACCCGGAAAAGTTCACCACCAATGGATTCAGTTTTTCCGCTGACGACGTACGTTCCCGCACCACTTGTTGACCCTGTTTTGTTGAGCGCATTGTTCATAGTGGTGAGTGGCTTCTATTGGTGGTATACAAGAAGCTATGGACTGTGGCGCTCATTGGGAGTGCCCGGACCAAAACCAACTTTTCCATTCGGCAGTAAATTCGTTCCATTCATTACACCCGTTTGGGAGATCGAGGAATCCCTCTACAAGCAGGCCAACAGGAAATTCATCGGATATTTCGAGTTCCGTCGACCTGTTTTGTACGTGGCCGATCCTAAGCTGGTACGCAGCATAACGATTCAACATTTTGAGGCGTTCAGAAACCGGAGATCTACGGTTGGCAGTGAAATTTTCAGCGGAATGCTTACGGTTCTCAGAGACGACAAGTGGAAGCAAACACGAGCGGTGATTTCGCACACATTTTCAGCCTGCAAAATAAAAGCGATGCACCCGTTGTGTCTATCCGTAGCCGAAAACCTTAACAATTTCGTGAGAGAAAGAATGCGAGAAGACCGTCGAGTTGAATTTAAAGACGCATTTGGACGCTACACAATGGACAACATTGCACTTTGTGCTTTCGGTCTGACAAACGACTCGTTCAACAATCCCAATACAGAGTTTGTCACCAACGCCGAGATGTTGTTCAAACCACCCTCGCTATACATGGTGCTAAGATTGTTCATGTGGTTGGTCTTTCCGGGAATCGCTTCGAGGTTGTCGGACCCCGCTGAAAAAATGGATGGATTTTTTAAGAAAGTTATACAGGATGCAATTCAAGTGAGGGAAAATTCTGATACAACCAGGACTGATTTTCTCCAACTGCTGCTGGATACCAAAAACAAGGAAGGCAAGCGCGTTCTGAGCGATGAAAGCATTTTGCATCAGTGTCTCCTGTTTTTCCTTGTCGGCTACGAGACGGCAGCTACCGCCATGACATTTGCGGCTTACAGTCTGGCCACAAACCCACACTATCAGAACCTGCTTCACAACGAGATCGATTCTGTCCTTGAAAAACACAACGGAAACATGACCTATGAAGCCATCGCCGATATGACTTATCTGGACCGATTCATATGGGAAACTCTTCGTCTCTACCCACCAGTGACTGGAAGTGAACGAGAGGTGAACGCTCCCTTCACACTTCCAGAAACCAAAATCACAATTCCGAGAGGAACTCTTGTCCAATTTGCAATCTACTCTATACATCGAGACGCTCAATATTATTCTGACCCACTACGTTTTGATCCGGACCGTTTTCATACAGACACGCAGAAAACACGTCCTCCGTGTACATATCTTCCGTTTGGCAGCGGCCCGCGTCATTGCGTCGCCATGAGATTCGCCTTGTTTGAGATCAAAACAGCATTGGCTAACCTGATGCGAGAATTTACACTTTCGGCCAGCAACCAAACACCTACTCCTACACTGCGACTCGATCGCAAGTCGTTTCTTCTCAACCCAATCAACCGTGAGCTCTTTTTGACCGTACAATACAGGCGATAACAACCGAGACGTTAGCAGAAAACAAGCACAATATGACATGAACATACACACCGACGATTGAATACGAAAAAACCTTCCGACATTTTCGGCGATAAATACACTGCAATAAAAATATTTATCTCGTTGAATCACTTGATAAATAACCACTAGTATTAGCATGGACGTAGATTCTTGAGGGTATGGGGTGTATATCTTGCCCTTCATTTGTTGACGCCATTGTTGACTTGAAACAACGTACTGAGGATTCAAAAAACTGATTCTGAATGCTTTGATCCCAGTGAGCCCTCGCACCACCTTTCCTTCCGTCACTTCAATTATTCCTGGTGTCTCTGAATGGGAAATTAAGCCACAAATTGGCCTTCTCAACATTCGATCGGCCAGGAATAAGGTTTCTTACCTCACTGATCTCCTTTCAAGATATGACCTAGACTTCCTTTGCCTCACGGAAACTTGGCTACAAGATCTGGAATGTAACTCTTTCCTGGCGGCTTTACCTTCCTCATACTCTTTTTTGCACGCGTCGAGGTCTTCCTCGTCACATCACTCCAATGGCGGTGGTGTTGGTATAGTTTTTCGCAAACCTTATTCTGCCCGCAAACATCAAACACTCACATTTGTTCCCATATCCTTTGAATACTTATCCCTAGTCACACATTACTCCTATGGCAAAATATTTTGTATTTCTATTGTCTACAGGCATAATCACGCAGGGACATTGCCTGCTTTCTTCGATGAGTTCTCTGCACTCATTGAGAATTTGACTGCGACATTCTCTGATTCTTTCGCTATCTTAGGGGACTTTAATTTCTGGACAAATGTGTCCCCTCCAACTCCATCGACCCACAGATTCCTATCTCTTATAGATTCTTATGCACTTTCTCTACTCCCAAATTGTCCCACGCATATATCTGGCCACACACTAGACGTTGTTCTCGTTCCCTCTCCTCTCTTCATGCCCAACACTAGTAACCCCCTAGTGCAGGTTCTGCCACCTGATCAAAACCTTTCCGACCACTCCCTGTTGTTGATTACCCTACCTACTCTCCATTCAACTCCTACAATCCAGGCGGATTCCAAAACTATTTCCTTCCATGATTATCGGGTGTATGATCATGGCACGTTCTCATTTTACTTCGCTCAGTTCCTTCCGCCTCTTAGCTTCTTAAATGTACCTGCTGAACTCCTGGAGTCATTTTTAGACTCGCGGCTTTCTGCTATCCGAGATTTGCTTTTTCCTATCAAACACATTAAAACCTTGACTTACCCTAAAAAACTAGATCTTCCAAAAAATATCATACAATCTAGGAGGGAGTTGCGCAAACTTGAGCGGGTTTGGTCTCGAACTCGTTGCGATGCCGACTGGGAAGCATTTACCTCATATCGTCGAGCCTATATATCATCTCTCGAGAAATTCAAAGTTGATAGGGTTTCAAATCTGCTCGCCAATAGTCATTCTTGTTCTCGGTGGTGCTTGCTAAACAAACTCATTGGTAAACAGACTCGTATATCTCCCTCATTCACTGCGAAAGAGTTTGCAAATTTCCTCATATCTAAGGCTTCTTCTCTTTTGGGAATTAACTCGTCCCCAGCACCAGTACCTCACACAGTAGTTAAAAGTGCAGTGAATCCTTTACAGTCATTTGACCAATTAACTTTATTCGACACCTTACAAATTCTAAGGAAAACAAGACCTTCGTCATGCCCTCGAAATCCCATTTGCTATGGAAAGATTTCAAAAAGTATCTACTTATTAGCCCCTTTTTATACCCACCTCATCAACAGTTCCTTCCTCCAAGGCTCATTCCTCGCTTCAAAACACGCTGTTATCAAACCTATACTAAAAAAACCTAATTTAGACACGTTTTCTACAGCAAATTATCGCCCCATTTCCCTTCTAACATTCTCAGCCAAAATTATTGAAGCTGCAATTTACAAACAATTATCGCATTATATCATGGATAACAATTTTGTCGATCAATTTCAATCTGGTTTTATCAAACATAGATCCACCGAAACCGCTCTTCTCAAAATTCAAAATGACGTTCTCCAACAGTTTTCATCTAAAACTCCAATTATCCTTATTTTAATCGACCTTTCCTCAGCTTTTGATTTAGTTGATCATTCTGTCCTCATCCAGGATCTTCGTTCATTTGGTATATCTGATTCTGCTCTTTCACTGTTCATTTCTTACCTATCCGACCGTAGCTTTTCTGTCCAAATTGATTCCGATGAGTCCCCTTCACATCCAATCACTTCTGGTGTCCCTCAAGGATCTATCCTCGGTCCCATTTTGTTCAACATTTTCATGTACTCCATTTGTCCTCTCCTCCGATCCATGTCTCTATCTTATCACCTCTTTGCCGACGATATACAAATATATTTACCTGCTTTTCGCGAGAACGATATTCCTAACATATTCAACGCTATCAATTCCTGGGCTTCCTCTAGATCACTTGTTATTAACCACTCTAAAACCCAATTCCTACTATTGCAAACCCCTTGTATGGATTTCCAAGTGAACCAACTGAAAATACTGCCACAAGTTAAAAGTCTTGGTGTATATATTGATGCCTCACTCAGCTTCTCTCACCACATTAAAATCACTTTACGAAAGTGTCGCTATATACTACGTAACCTCTATATGTCGCGTAAATACCTAGATCAACGTTCCTCCATTGCTCTAATTAATGCCTTTATTTTCCCCCATCTAAATTATTGTTCCTCTTTGTTTTATTCTCTACCAAAAAAAGACATTTCTTCCTTCCAATCTATTCTCAACCAATCGTGCCGTTTTGTTTTCAGACTTCCTTCCCGTCATCCTACCTCTCGACACCTAAAAACATTGAGATGGCTTCCTTTTAAATATATGACCCAACACAAAATATGCTGTCTCACTTTCAAATTGATCAACTCCCCCTATCCTCCACCCTATCTGAAGGAGCTGGTAGTGCCAGTCTCACACAACACTAACACTCGATCATCTAGCGCCCTTCTAGAACCCCGAGCAGTTTCCGAATCATCATGGTCTTCCAAATCCTTCCAATACATTGCCCCCCGTCTGTACAATAAACTTCCCCGTTCAATTAAATCTTCCAGCTCCTATAAATCTTTCAGCAGCAAATTATATAAACATCTTTTGGATGTGTACATAGATTCATGAGCCCACACCGATATCATTCGTTTTTCTGTTGTATACTTGTTTTTGTGTGACTCTTGTGTGTCTTATCCCGCTGTGAGCCCAAGTTTTTTTTTTTTTTTATGATGCATTTTCATTTGTGTGTACATTGTGTGATTTGTATGTATATTTTCATCCATGCCAATACTTTGTTGTATAAAGTGGCAATACATTTCTGATTTCTGATATACCCCCGACAAATTGGCTGGGGGTATGAATATGCAATTATACCCCCCGATAATTCTGCTGAGTTCAGTTCATTGGGTGTATTATCATTAAAATCAGCATAGCAAAACATAACGATAAATGTAAAAAATAATACTTTACGCAATATATTTTTCATTGAGGTATGTGTTATAATTGAATAGGCCAAAAACAGTTGAGGGTGTCGTGCATGATGGCTGTAATCCCCGGGCCTCGACACAAATCTACGCCCCTGAGTAATAGTAATCACGGACACATCCTAGACGAAGCAGACATGCAATGAAAGCAGGCCAATAAATGCCATTTTGCAGGTGAATGATATTAACACTTGAACAGGCAGAAACAATCTCGAAACGTCGGTTTGCACGTTAAACTTTCAAGAACTATACAGAAAAATAACTTCCATTAATCCCGTAGACAATATTTTGCTATCAAATTTACACACATATCGCTGTAAGAAAGCTATGATGCGAGAACTATCAATATTGGCATAATTCTGTTCCGGCAGTGCGTTGAGTCACAATATGCGACCTCCAAGGACAAAGTCACGTGTTTTTCTTCCAGACTCCAAAGAGCCGTTATGTAACCACTCACACACAGACACACACACACACACACACGCATACACATGCATCGATAAAAAGGTGACCTTGAAGGCTTCAATTGGCAATGCGCTAGTGACAAACATCCGTTGAAGAGGCGGTACGGTTCTTAAACCAGCATAACACACTCACACACAAACACGCACGCACACCAGCATACAAACACAATACGTCGATGCAGAAGCAGTCCTGTTTGCCAAAAGAAAACGAACTCTGGATAATTTTCACTTTTATTCTGTAGAATAGTTATAGCTGTGCAGAACGCACTACATTCGAAGTTGTAAAAAGCTTATTAAATCAACAACGATGATACATTTGCTCAGGCTTAGTGGCTGCGAGCGAGCAAAACTAAGCAATTTCGATTTAAACACACAATGACACACAGACACAATCACGAAGGCAAGCACACACACAAAATACCAGATATTTGAAAGCGTCCAAACGCTATGTCAAGCATATGCACTGTATTTAGTATTTAGTGTTTATGTATTTAGTCAGATAGAGGAAAGGAAGGGATGCTCAAAATAAACGCCTAATATGTTATCTCACACGCCGCAGCATAAAGTGACAAAACAGCGGTCAAAGGCAATTAAACAGGCAAGCATATAATCACGTTTAAAAATCTCTAATTGAAAATAGACACATGTTATAGCGTAATATAAGCCATATACCAGCAGAGCTTATATATTATTATATATACAAATATATATGGGTTATCACATAAAACCCGCATCGGTTACACAACAGCCAACATATAATAATGCTCTTAATGTATATACACACACACACACAGAAAAACACATTTTTTGAAGCAATGAGAAAGCAAAAAGCAGTGGGGGGTAGGTGGAATGAGCAAGCTAGTGGGGGGGCCGGATATATATATAGCAATAGTGAACGATAAATAACAATATTCTTATACGGCAATAAATTCGCCATCGAGAAAATTATTTACGTAAATGAAGAAATTTCGCATAAAAGCAATTTTCCACGAGGTAAAACGGAAACACCAAAACAAAATTCAAACTACAGTGGATGGGGGAGGGGATAAATAGTGGGGAGGGGCTAAAAGTGGGGGAGTTTACTGTAGCTAAAAGCTACACAGATAGATAAAAGTATCTAATAAATGACAACACCAAAAACAACTCTCACATATGCTGTGACCTCTGTGCATAAATGAATTGATTTAGAAAACAAATTGTACATACACACACACACATACGAACATACAAACACATAGAGACGGATCCGCAGGCAAGAGCAGGATTCAAACCAGAAACGGAGAGTCCATGGCACCGAATCCGGCCGCAATTCCGCCCTCGAGCACCGATTCCGGCTTGGAGCGCAGTGTGAAGCCGCAACACTTGTTGTGACTTAAACTGTGACCATCGCTACAACACACACACACACACACACACACACACACACACACACACACACACACACACACACAAACACACACACACAAACACAAACACGAACCTTACTGCCTATGAGCTAATATATCAAGTTGTTGCTGAGTACGTGTTAATATGTGTATATTGATGTTATGTTATTGTTTGAATACATGAATGATTGTGTGTGTGTGTGTGTTAGTGTGTGTGTGTGTGTGTATTTAATATTTACTTACTACTTACTTACTTACTATTTACTTTTAATATTTACTTAACCTCCATAGGTGAAATCCTTCATCGTCATGATGTCACTTTCCAAATCTTTGCGGATGACATCCAAATTATTCTCTCGTCTGATACTATTTCCCAATCTTCTGTTTCTTCTCTCTTGGATGACATTGAAACCTGGTCTTTGTCCCACCATCTCAAGCTCAATCCGGATAAGACAAAATTTATCCTTTTTCAATCTTCTAGAAGTTCAACTTGTCTATCTGTTCCTCTCTCTAAATCTGTTCGTAGCTTAGGTGTCTTGCTAGATGATTCTCTTTCTTTTGAACCATACATCTCTGATATCATTAGGGTATGTAACTTTCACATTAGGCGAATCTATTCTATCCGTAGATATTTAACTGTCTCTGCTGCTTTCAAACTGGCTAATTCTTTCATTCTCAGTAGGATTCAATATTGTTGCTCGCTCTTTCTTTCTCTGAACCACCGCCAGCTTCGCAAACTTCAATCTGTTATAAGTAAAGCTTGTCGTCTAATCTACAATCTCCCTGCTGGCTCTCATGTCTCTCCCTATCTACAAAAATTGGGACTTCTTCCTATTAAGGCGCTTATTGACTACCGCATCTGTTTGATCATCCATTCCACTCTTATTCTCCGTAAGCCATCGTACTTATTTGAACTTCTATCCTTCAAGAAATCTACTCGTACACTAAGATCAACTGATGATTCTCGTCTCTTATTGGAACCTGCTTTTTCTTCTAGACATATTCACTATAATCTTTGTTTCTCTATCTTAGGACCCCGTATTTACAATAAGCTCTCCCCAACACTACGTTCTATCAATTCTACCCCTGTTTTCAAAAAACACTCAAAGAAATTTTTCATGGTGAAATCGTATTATACTCTAGAGAACATTGTCTATATTAGTGATGATTATAAGGTGTAAGTTATCTCTCTTCTTTCTTCACCTTTCACTTTCTGTGTGTGTGTGGCTATGTGTGTGTGTGTGTGTGTGTGTAAGTGTGTCTGTGTGTGTGCGTTTGTGTGTGTGTGTGTGCGTGTGCAGCGCCCTAGAGACCCTCTAGGTGTAGGGCGCTATATAAATATCTACCTAATGTAATGTAATGTAATGTGTGTGCGTGTGAGTGTGTGAGTGTGTGTACATATGTATATATTGTACTGAAAAGCCTCAAATGTATATTTTTGATGGATGTTCAATGAATGCAATTTACTTTACACGCACATACACATATACTGTGGTTGTCGTGCTCTATAAAGGTTGTGCTGAAGTGTTTGTGAACAAGTTGTATATTGTGCTTGTAGTGCGCAGCGAATGTTTATGTGACGTGTCGGCGCATGTGTACTGAACATCAGCAGGGTGGAGTCAATATGACCCACTCCAATAGAAACAAAGTAAAAATGTCGAGTAAAAACATACATAAACACACACACTCACAAATCACAAACACACACACAAATTACATTACATTAAGACATATATAACGCGCTTTATACCCGTTAGTCTCTAAATCGCTCATACACCCACCCACACACCCACCCACACACACATATACACACACACAGATACACAAACACACATAGATAACCCACACACACACACCCACACACGCCCACAAGTAGTCCAGATTGATATTTCCCTGTTAACATTGCATATATATATATATATATATATATATATATATATATATATACTAGCATTAAAACCCGCCCGTTGTGCAGAGCAATTCATAAAAATATTGCAAATTAAAAACAAATAAGGCAAACTCATAAAAACCTTAATCAATTAAAAAGTCTAAATTTCATTATTTTTAATTTTATTTTGACAAAATATTTTCACTCAGCCCGCCTCATATTTAAACCCGGCCGACGTGCGGAATAATTCAGAACTCGAACACCATCCGTTCTGGTTCTTGAAGTCAAATCCATTAGTTTTGTATATGAATTCATTCTACACGGTGAAATTGAACGTTTTATTGCTGCCCGCGGGACGTTTTTATTTCATAAAAATGAGCCATCGCTTCGTTTGCGTTTGAGGCCCCTGATCATTGAACCAGCGAACCATGAACCAGCGCAATTATGTCACCTCATATTCAAGCATACATACACAGACAGACAGATAATTTCTTCTTTATGTATATACTAGCATTAAAACCCGCCCGTTGTGCGGAACAATTCTTAAAATGAAATTCATGTTTAATTCATAAAAAATATAGAAAAATTAAATATGAAAAAGGGCACACTCATAAAGTTGTAATCAATTTAAAAATATAAGTTTAATCATTTTTTCTTTTTTTTCACAAAATATTTTCCCTCAATCCGCGTCATATCTATACCCGCCCGACGCGCGGGATAATTCAGAACTCGAACACGATCCGTTCTGGATCTTGAAGTCAAATCCGTTAGTTTTGTATATGAATTCATTCTATACGGTTAAATTGAACGTCATGTTGTCTATAGTTGCTACCCGCGGGACTTTTTTATTTCATACACATGATCCATCGCTTCGTTTACGTTTGAAGCCCCTGATCTATACAATTGAGCCCGCGCAATTATGCCGCCTCATATTCTAGCATACACACACTGGCAGACTGATAATTTCTTTTATATATATAGATTTGAACCCACCCGTCGTGCGGAACAATTCATAAAGAAAAATTCATATTCAATCCATAAAATAAACTGAATACAACTAAAAAAAGCAAAAAATATAACCTGTATATACGTTCACCAATAAAAAACTTTAAATATGAATATTTTTATTTTAAATTTGACAAAATATTATCCCTCATTCCGCCTCATATATGAACTTGCCCGTCGTGCGGAATAATTTAGAACACAACCACGTAACAAACAATGAAAATGCTAGCATGTAAGCCCGCCCGTCGTGCGGAACAATTCATACTATTAAATTTGTATTCAATTCATAAGATAAAAGGAATATGAATTAAAAATGAATGGAGTAAACCCATATAAAGTCTAAATTTCTATATTTTTATATTATTTTGACAAAATAGTTTGCCTAAATCGCCTCATATTTAGACCTGCCCGTCGTGCTGAATAATTCAGAACTCAGACTCAAAACAATGAAATGTGACTAAACTTTTGTATCATAATGTTTTAAAAATATATTTATAACTTAATATCACCATCTAGCATCAAGACCCGCCCGTTGTGCAGAACAATAAATAAAGTAAAATAAATATTGAATTAATAAAAAACGATTAGAAATTTAAAAAGAAAAAGTAAACCCATAAAAAGTCTTAAACAATAGAAAAGTCTAAATATGAATGTTTATATTTTAGATGTGGCAAAATATTTTCCCTCAAACAGCCTCGTATTTAAACCCGCCCGTCGTGCGGAACTATTAATAAAATATAATGAATCAAAAAGCAAAAAGCTTATCCAATAGGAAAATATTAATATGTCAATTCTTAATTTAATTATTGACGAAGTTTTTTCCCTTAACACTGCTCAAATTCACACCCGTCCTTCGTGTGTAGTAATTCAGAAGTGTTAGACTATCAAAACAATGCAACTTTCTGTCATCTCTATAATTCTAGATTAATGCTTCCGCTAAAACAGCATATGCATATAGTTGGCATTGCATGATATTACAACCCATATCCTTATGCAACTTGAAATTAAACCAATTAAATTATATAGTAAAATTAAGTAGTTTACTTTGTTCCCAGTAGAATTTTACCCGCCCGTCGTGCGGAACCATTCATGTGTAAATACTGAGGGCAATAAAGCCTTTCTATTCAGTATAGTGTAGCATTAATTAAACTGTACCCAATAAAACCACACCATCCATGCTTGGAGCTAATATGATGCATTCTTAATTGCGATTGGGCTTCAGTGAAATTTAATCGGTGTATATTCCTGTGTAATCGCAGGTGTGCATAATAGCTGTCAAATTGGTAATATGTGCTTTTGACTTTACACCGCCGTAACTTCCTTCAGATACACTTTGGAAAATTACAAATTATACCGTATTGTAGAAAACTAAATTTCTAGCACGATGGTATAATTTAGTTTTATGTGAAACAAATAGTTACTGAGAAATAGTAGAAAAATTAATTAATTTTAGTCGCCCGGTGTTCAAGTGTAATTTTGGAGGTATTTGAGAATTTAGCTAATTTTACACGTTTTTTGTATCATTTGTGGGTATAAATTATAGCTTATCTTGTAGAACACAAAAATATCTACACATTAGTATATTCCTGTGTAATCGCAAGTGCGCATAATAGCTGTCAAATTGGCAATATGTCCTTTTGACTTAACACCGCCGTAACTTTCTTCAGATATACTTTGGAAAATTACAAATTATACCGTATTGTAGAAAACAAGATTTCTAGCACGATGGTATAATTTATTTTTATGTTTAACGAATAGTTACTGAGAAATAGTACAAAAATGAATTAATTTTAGTCGCCCGGTGTTTAAGTATAATTTTGGATGTATTTGAGAATTTTGCCAATTTTACACGTTTTTTGTATCATTTGTGGGTATAAATTATAGCTTATCTTGTAGAACACAAAATTCTCTACACAGTGGTATATTCCTGTGTAATCGCAAGTGCGTAAATTGTGATTGGACTTCAGTGAAATTAAATCAGTGTATATTCATGTGTAATCGCAAGTGCGCATAATAGCTGTCAAATTGGCAATATGTCCTTTTGACTTTACACCGCCGTAACTTCCTTCAGATACACTTTGAGAAATTAAAAATTATACCGCATTGTAGAAAACAAAATTTCTAGCACGATGGTATAATTTATTTATATGTGTAACAAATAGTTCCTGAGAAATTGGTAGAAAAATGAATTAATTTTAGTCGCCCGGTGTTCAAGTGAAATTTTGGATGTATTTGAGAATTTTGCCAATTTTACACGTTTTTTGTATCATTTGTGGGTATAAATTATAGCTTATCTTGTAAAACACAAAATTATCTACACAGTAGTATATTCCTGTGTAATCGCAAGTGCGCAAAATAGCTGTCAAATTGGCAATATGTCCTTTTGACTTTACACCCCCGTAACTTCCTTCAGATACACTTTGGAAAATAAAAAAATATACCGTATTGTAGAAACTAAAATTTCTAGCACGATGGTATAATTTATTGTAATGTGTGACAAATAGTTCCTGAGAAATAGGTAGAAAAATTAAATATTTTTAATCACCCGGTGTTCTATACCATTTCAACTTCAAAATGAGAATAATCAACTTCAAAATGGGAACAGTCAACTTCAAAATGAGAATAATCAACTTCAAAATGAGAATAGTCAACTTCAAAATGAGACCAAGATATTTATCGCAATATACCCAGTGAATTATTACTGAAAGTATTTTCATGACATTAGCTAAGCAAACCACAGTATAATACGAACACAAAAATATAAATAAATAAATAGATCGAAACAAAAATAAAGCATGTAAGTGTGGTACAAATACAACAATGAAATCTTATATATAATTGAGTTCCAGTAAACAATTGTGCGTATTTAAATATTGACTGCATATGTTTGAGATAAAGCACATTTTTGTGAATGAATTTTTGTTGAAATAGTATGAAAAAATTCACAAATGTATGACAATCATTCTCCTCAGTTTCAGAGATACGTATATACGAACATGATAATAACTTTAAAACTGCATTTAAATACTCATAACACTGTTTTACAGTATAAAATATTAATATCAAGCTTAATTATTATCTGAATCATAAATCTTATTATGAAATTTCAAGATATGATTAATCAACTTCAAAATGAGAATAGTCAACTTCAAAATGAGAACAATCAACTTCAAAATGGGATAATCAACTTCAAAATGGGACTAATCAACTTCAAAATGAGACTGAAACATTGCGTTGAACTGAAAATAATAAGCTGAAGACATTTTCGAATAATTTATTATGATTTTAATGTTTTTTCACGAAATAAAATCACCGAATAAATCACCCAACACTTGATTATTTTTAATAAATTTGTCTAATAAGTGATATATTTGTGAAAAGTTCTCGAGTTTCTGCTTCAGGCCGGTTATAGCTGGAATATTGAAGGCTGACGCTGTGTTTTCGTTTCCCGCATCACATATTTGCATTGCGTGTTTTGATATCACAGTTGTTTTTGAGCCAATTATAATGAGCGGGCGTACCGTGAATTATATTAAAAAATCTGACTCCAAAGACAAAAAAATTCAAATAGTGGCTGCACATTCGTCGGGCGGTGACTGGAGGCAGCTGGCTAGAACGTTGGGAGTCGCCAAATCAACTGCTTATCGCTGGATATCTAATGAAGACCATGAAGACTCTCGTGGAGGCTCAAGGCAAAGGAAAATACATGAGGACCACATAAAGTGTATGGAAGATTGTGTGGAGGAAAACCCTCGTATTACGCTAAAATAAATAACGGAGAAAATTCGCCAGCAATTCAACGTACAAGTTTCTAAGGAGTGTATTCGCCGTCAGCTTGAAAAGATGCTCTTCACAATCAAGCAAATACGATTTGAACCTGAAAGGGCAAACTCAATACAAAACAAGCAGAAACGAGCAGAATATGCAAGGAGATTGTTAGAACTGCAACCCAACATGCTCCCCGTCATATATATGGACGAAACCAACTTCAATATGTTTATTTCGCGCAATTACGGTCGATCAAGAGCCGGGTCACGATGCACGACCGTCGCAGCTGGTAGTCGTGGAGCAAATGTACATGTTATTGGCTGCATAACCAATCAAGGGCTTCTTCATCATCAAATCCGCCGAGGATCGCACAAAATCAATGATGCGAACGAGTTTGTGCGCCAATGTCTCCAGGCGGCAAAAATAACGTTTGGCGGACCCGTGGTGCTTGTGGTTGATAATGCACCATGCCACAATCAAATTGAGCTAGTGTTCGCCGAGGACGAGTACAAATCTCATCATTTTCTACGTCTGGCTCCATACAGCCCGATGATGAATGCCATCGAGATGGTGTGGTCCCAATTGAAGAGCGAGGTGAAAAGAAAACTAACCGACCAGCTGCCAACAATTTTGACTAGCAGAAATTTTGCCATTTCGCAAGCAGAACAAAGATTATCGGCATTGGAGGCGATAATTTCGGAGAGTTTAGGAAATGTGAGCGCACAAAATTGCGCCCGCTGTATTGCACACGTTCAACAACATCTCTCGTCTGCACTGGAGATGCGAAATGTGTTGTTTTAATGCACCATGTACATAGATAAACTTGTTGTGTTTGTTTGAATAAATGAAAAAATGTATCTTAATTTGTCTCTCGTAATGATTTACAGAAAACAATCGCAGTATTAGTTAGAGCTGCAACTGCAAAGTATTAAAGTCTTGAATGCAGTGACTATTAATTTCAACTTATAATTTCAACTTGCATATTCTTACTTTGTTCCCTTTCATATATCATTCAACATGGAGTTAGCTCGCAAAAGAGAGGAAATTTCAACTTAGCATGCTCATAGTTAAGTATATAGTTAAAGTTATAATTGTTTTGTCAACAAATATCCGTATACTTGTAGTGTTATGGGTGATTTATTCCTATACATTTGTTTACTCTTATATTATGATTTATTCTTATGCAGTTATTGCTATTTGAACGAATTTTTGAAGCATATAAAATATTCCTCTACCACACAAAACAATTATTTGCTAATAAGTGCGCTAAATTGTAATCCAGATACTTAATACTGAACGCTTAAGGTTATTCTACTGGAGCTCAATTAGCTAATTCAAATTACTGTAACTTCATTGCTAAATGTAAAAAATAATGCACAGATTTGTCATGATTATTGTATTTATTAGTTTTTATGTTTTAATACATTTTTTGTTCTTAATTAATTACAATTATGCAAGTAAAGTCATAAAGAACACGGTCTCATTTTGAAGTTGACTATTCTCATTTTGAAGTTGACTATTCTCATTTTGAAGTTGATTGTTCCCATTTTGAAGTTGATTAGTCCCATTTTGAAGTTGAAATGGTATAGAGTAATTTTGGATGTGTTTGAGAATTTCGCCAATTTTACACGTTTTTTGTATCATTTGTGGGCATAAATTATAACTTTTCTTGTAAAAAACAAAATTATCTACGCAATAGTATAATTTTTATAGCTGTACCATTGCTGGTTTATGAGGAATAGATAGCGGAATATTGACCAAAATATTCACGTTTTTTGTGCTAATTTTGCCTTTTTGTCATTTACACTTCACACCGCCGTAACTTTTTTTTAATACACTTTGGAAAATAAAAAATTATACCGTGCTGTAGAAAACAAAATTCCTAGCATAATGGTATTATTTATTTAGATGTGTGATAATTAATTTTTTATAAATAGAGAAAAAAGTATAGAAAATCGGACGCGTGGAGTTTAAATAAAATTTTGAATGTAGATGGAATTTTTTTCCATTTTACATGTTTTATATTTAATTTTTGGGTATAAATTGTAGTTCGTTGAGTAGAACAGAAAATTTTCTACACAGTGGTATAATTTGTATAGTTGTACCATTGCTGGTTTAGGAGGAGTAATCTTCAGAAAATTGACCAAAATTCTCGCATTTTTCAGGGTTCATTTTGTCTTTTCACCGCTCTAACTTTTTTTGGTTTAATTTTTAAAATTACAAATTTAACCTACAGTGTAGAAAATAAAATTTCCAACAGGATGGTATAAATTTTTAGCGGGTACGCCAAGTGATGGCCGAGTAGCAGCTCATAGAAAATGAACCAAGGAGGGTGGGACAAACACACACACACACACACACACACACACACACACACACACAGAGGATCTCTTTTATATATATAGATATAGCATTAAACCCGCCCGTTGTGCGGAGCAATTCATAACATGAAATTCATATTCAATTCATAAAAAATATGGAAAAATAAAAATGAAATAGGGTACACTCATAAAAATATTCATCTATTGAAAATTATAAGTTTAATTATTTTTATTTCGACAAAATATTTCCCCTCAGTCTAGCATTAAAACCCTCCCGTTGTGCGGAGCAATTCATAAAAATATTGCAAATTAAAAACAAATAAGGCAAACTCATAAAAACCTTAATCAATTAAAAAGTCTAAATTTCATTATTTTTAATTTTATTTTGACAAAATATTTTCACTCAGCCCGCCTCATATTTAAACCCGACCGACGTGCGGAATAATTCAGAGCTCGAACACCATCCGTTCTGGTTATTCAAGTCAAATCCATTAGTTTTGTATATGAATTCATTCTACACGGTGAAATTGAACGTTTTATTGCTGCCCGCGGGACATTTTTATTTCATAAAAATGAGCCATCGCTTCGTTTGCGTTTGAAGCCCCTGATCATCGAACCAGCGAACCATGAACCAGCGCAATTATGTCACCTCATATTAAAGCATACATACACAGACAGACAGATAATTTCTTCTTTATGTATATATGGTGGATGCTGTTGTATGTATGTACGATGGTGCTTTTGAATTTACACCGCCGTAACTTCCTTCAGATACACTTTTGAAAATTACAAATTATACCGTATTGTAGAAAACAAGATTTCTAGCACGATGGTATAATTTATTTTTATGTGTAACAAATAGTTACTGAGAAATAGTAGAAAAATGAATTAACTTTAGTCGCCCGGTGTTAAAGTGTAATTTTGGATGTATTTGAGAATTTTGCCAATTTTACACGTTTTTTGTGTCATTTGTGGGTATAAATTATAGCTTATCTTGTAGAACACAAAATTATCTACACAGTAGTATATTCCTGTGTAATCGCATGTGCGCATAATAGCTGTCAAATTGGCAATATGTCCTTTTGACTTTACACCACCGCAATTTCCTTCAGATACACTTTGGAAAATTACACATTATATCCTATTGTAGAAAACAAAAAATTTTAGCACGATGATATAATTTATTTTAATGTGTGACAAATGGTTACTGAGAAATAGAAGAAAAATGAATAAATTTTAGTCGCACGGTGTTCAAGTGTAATTTTGGATGTATTTGAGAATTTTGCCAATTTTACACATTTTTAGTATCATTTGTGGGTATAAATTATAGCTTATCTTGTAGAACACAAAATTATCTACACAGTGGTATATTCCTGTGTAATCGCAAGTGCGCAAAATAGCTGTCAAATTGGCAATATGTCTTTGTGACTTTACACCGCTGTAACTTCCTTTAAATACACTTTGGATAATTAAATATTATACCGTATTGTAGAAAACAAGATTTCTAGCACGATGGAATACTTTATTTTTACGTATAACAAATAGTTATTGAGAAATAGTAGAAAAATGAATAAATTTTAGTCGCCCGGTGTTCAAGTGTAACTTTGGATGTATTTGAGAATTTTGCCAATTTTACACGTTTTTGTATCATTTGCGGGTATAAATTATAGCGTTTCTTGTAGAACACAAAATTATCTACACAATAGTATAATTTTTATAACTGTAACTTTGCTGATTTAAGAGGAATAGATAGCGGAATATTGACCAAAATATTCGCGTTTTTCAGTGCAAATTTTGCCTTTTTGACTTTGTCATTTTGACTTCACACCGCCGCAACTTTTTTCAATACACTTTGGAAAATTAAAATATATACCGTTTTGTAGATGACAAAATTTCCAGTATGATGATATAATTGGTTCAGACGTGTCATAGTTAGTTGTTGAGAAATAGAGAAAAAAGTATAGAAAATCGGACGCGTCGGGTTAAAAAATATTTTGGAATGTAGACTGAAATTTTGTCATTTTTACATATTTGATATTTAATTTTTGGATATGACTTATAGCCTACCGAGTAGAACAGAATATTCTCTACACAGTGGTATAGTCAGTTTGGCTGTACCATTTCTGGTTTATGAGGAGTAGATGGCGGAGCATTGACCACAATTTTCGCATTTTTCAGGGTTCATTTTGTGTTTTCACCGCGATAACTTTTTTTGGTTTTATTTTTACAATTTGAAACTTATCCTATCGTGTAGACAAGAAAATTTCCAACGTAATGGTATAAATTGTTGGCGGGTACACCAAGTGGTTACCGAGTAGCAGCTTGCTGAATATGTGACCAAGGAGGGTGGGACAGACAAACAGACAGACAGACAGACAGAGGATCTCTTTTATATATATACTAGCATTAAAACCCGCCCGTTGTGCGGAGGAATTCATAAAATGGAATTAATATTCATAATAATTCATATTCATAAAAATATTCCAAATTAAAAAAGAAAATGAAAACTCATCAGTGTCTTACTCAATAGAAAAGTGCAAGTGTGAATATTTTTATTTTTATTTTGACATAATATTTTCCCTCAACCCGCCTCATATATAAACCAACCCATTGTGCGGAATAATTCAGAACACAAACACGTAACAAACAATGAAAATCCTAGCATGTAAACCCGCCCGTCGTGCGAAACAGTTCATACTATTAAATTTGTATTCAATTCATGAGAGAGAAGGAATATGAATTAAAAAAGAGTTGAGTAAACCCATACAAAAGTCTAAATTTCTATATTTTCATATTTATTTTCACAAAATAGTTTGCCTAAACCGCCTCATATTTATACATGCCCGTCGTGCTGAATAATTCAGAACTCAGACACGAAACAATGAAAAATGACTACACTTTTTCATCATAATGTTTCCAAAATATTTTAATAACTTGATATCACCGTCTAGCATTGAAACCCGCCAGTTGTGCGGAGCAATTCATAAGATGAAATTCATATTCAATTCATAAACATATTGCAAATTTAAAAAGAAAACAGATATACTCATTAAAATCTTACTCAATTGAAAAGTCTAAATTCAATTATATTTTTGACAACATATTTTCCTTCAGCCCGTCTCATATTTAAACCCGCCCGTCGTGCTGAACAATTTATAAAATAAAATGCATATTCAATCCATAAAAATAAAATGCATATTCAATCCATAAAATAAACTGAATACAAATTAAAAAGCAAAACATTTAACATTTTCCCTCGAACAGCCTCATATTTAAACCCGCCCGTCGTGCGGAACAATTAAGCCCCAACACCAATGGTTCTTTATATATAAACCAACTAATGACAACTAACTAACTAATATTCAAATGGTTTTTTATTATATAATAATGGTTTTTTATTTAATGGTTCTATATGGTACAATAATTCAGTAGTTTACTTTGTTCCCAGTAGCATTTTACCCGCCCGTCGTGCGGAACAATTAAGCCCCTGATCTATACCATTGAACCCGCGCAATTATGTCACCTCATTCAAGCATACACACACAGACAGACAGATAATTTCTTCTTTATGTATATATATACCATTGAACCTGCGCAATTATGTCACCTCATATTCAAGCATACATACACAGACAGACAGATAATTTCTTCTTTATGTATATATATGGCATTAATACCCGCCCGTTGTGCGGAGCAATTCATACAATCAAGCAAATCATGAACCATTTGAAAAAATGAACTAAAAACACTTTTTTTTAAACCCACCCGTCGTGCGGAACAATTCATACAATAAAATTCATATCAAATCCATAAAATATAATGAATACAAATTGAAAAGCAAAAAAATGTAAGCTATAAATATCTTGACCAATAGAAAAGTCTAAATGCCCGCGGGACATTTTTATTTCATAAAAATGAGCCATTGCTTCGTTTGCGTTTGAAGCACCTGGTCATTGAACCAGCGAACCATGAACCAGCGCAATTATGTCACCTCATATTCAAGCATACATACACAGACAGACAGATAATTTCTTCTTTATGTATATATATATAGCATTAAAACCGCATTAAAACCCGCCCGTTGTGCGGAACAATTCATAAAAATATTGCAAATTAAAAATAAATAAGGCAAACTCATGAAGACCTTAATTAATTAAAAAGTCTAAATTTCATTATTTTTAATTTTATTTTGACAACATATTTTCACTCAGCCCGCCTCATATTTAAACCCGCCCGACGTGAGGAATAATTCAGAACTCGAACACCATCCGTTCTGGTTCTTGAAGTCAAATCCATTAGTTTTGTATATGAATTCATTCTATACGGTGAAATTGAACGTTTTATTGCTGCCCGCGGGACATTTTTATTTCATAAAAATGAGCCATCGCTTCGTTTGCGTTTCAAGCCCCTGATCATTGAACCAGCGAACCATGAACCAGCGCAATTATGTCACCTCATATTCAAGCATACATACACAGACAGACAGATAATTTCTTCTTTATGTATATATATAGCATTAAAACCCGCCCGTTGTGCGGAGCAATTCATACAATAAAATTCATATCAAATCCATAAAATATAATGAATACAAATTGAAAACCAAAAAATGTAACCTATAAATATCTTAACCAATAGAAAAGTCTAAATGTGAATATTTTTGTTCTTATTTTGACAAATATTATCCCTCAACCCGCCTGATATATAAATCTGCCCGTCGTGTGGTATAATTCAGAACACAAACACGAAACAAACAATGAAAGATGATGAAATCTTTTCATCAGAATGTTTCCAAACTATATTTATTACTTAACATCATTCCCCAATATCATTTGCTTAAGTACTATTTCACTTTTACCGCTATAATATTTATTGTTAAAATTTATATATTTTCCGCTATCATTAAAACCCAATATAACCTGAGTCAAACCTACCCAACCCAACCCAACCATCCAATCTTGACCGCTCTCAGCCTAGTCTGAGGTGATTTAACTAATTAGTTTGTGATCACAAAATATACTGATGCGATCATAATTTGTAATCAGAAGACTGAGATTATCTACCCCAGGGGTCCCAAACACGCGGCCCACCAATACTTTTCTCTCAACCCGCCAATATAGTATCGGGACCAAACTGTAAGGTAGCTAAATTCACATTTGTTGCATAATGCGATATAATTATACACCATTATCATATTATCTCATAATTCCCGGTTAATGCTTCCACTAATGCATCATATTCATACAGTTGTTATTTTTTGGATTACACCGATAATACAGCCCTTGATATTACAGCCGATATTATATTATGCAATCTATATTCTGCTACGTATTATTCCTAATACATATATCATCAGATCGCAAAATATATTTAAAGGTTCACATCATTCTCCAAAATCATTTGCTTAAGAGCTATTCTACTTTTATCGCTAGAATATTTACTGCTAGCAAAATATCATATACCTCGCTATCATTTAAACCCACTCTTTATAGATACATTTAATTCGCCCGTCGTGCGGAACAGTTCATAAAATATAATTAATATTCAATTCATAAAAAAATTAGTGCAAATTGAAAAAGAAAAACAAACCCACAGGAAAGTTATAGCTAATATAAAAGTCTAAATGTGAAATTTATGTTTCAATTTAGAAAACATGCTTTTCCACAACACTATCAAAACAATGCAACCTTCTGTCATCTCTATAATTCCAGGTTAATGCTTCCGCTAAAACAGCATAAGTTGGCATTACATGATATTGCAGCCCATATCCTTATGCAACTTATGCTTATGCAACTTGAAATTAAACCAATTAAATTACACAGTTAAATTCAGTAGTTTACTTTGTTCCCAATAGCATTTTACCCGCCCGTCGTGCGGAACGTTATTGAGGACAATAAAGCCTTTATATTCAGTAGAGTGTAGCATTAATTAAACTGTACGCAATAAAACCACACCATCCATGCTTGGAGATAATATGATGCATTCTTAATTGTGATTGGGCTTCAGTGAAATTTAATCGGTGTATATTCCTGTGTAATCGCAAGTACGCATAATAGCTGTCAAATTGGCAATATGTCCTTTTGACCTTACACCGCCGTAACTTCCTTCAGATACCCTTTGGAAAATTACAAATTATACCGTATTGTAGAAGACAAGATTTCTAGAACGATGGTATAATTTATTTTTATGTGTAACAAATAGTTACTGAGAAATAGTAGAAAAATGAATTAATTTTAGTCGCCCGGTGTTCAAGTGTAATTTTGGATGTATTTGAGAATTTTGCCAATTTTACACGTTTTTTGTATCATTTGTGGGTATAAATTATAGCTTATCTTGTAGAACACAAAATTCTCTACACAGTAGTATATTCCTGTGTAATCGCAAGTGCGTAAATTGTGATTGGACTCCAGTGAAATTTAATCAGTGTATATTCATGTGTAATCGCAAGTACGCATAATAGCTGTCAAATTGGCAACATGACATTTTGACCTTACACCGTCGTAACTTCGTTCAGATACACTTTGGAAAATTAATAATTATAGCGTACTGTAGGAAACAAAATTTCTAGCACGATGGTATAATTAATTTTAAGGTGTGACAAACAGTTGCTGAGAAATGGGTATAAAAATGAATAAATTGTGGTCACCCGGTGTTCAAGTGTAATTTTGGATGTATTTGAGAATTTTGCCAATTTTACACGTTTTTTGTATCATTTGTGGGTATAAATTACACCTTTTCTTGTAGAACACAAAATTCTCTACACAGTAGTATATTCCTGTGTAATCGCAAGTGCGAAAAATAGCTGTCAAATTGGCAATATGTCCTTTTGACTTTACACCGCCGTAACTTCCTTCAGATACACTTTGGAAAATTAAAAATTATACCGCATTTTAAAAAATACAATTTCCAGCACGATGATATAATTTATTTTAATGTGTGACAAATAGTTCCTGAGAAATAGGTAGAAAAATGAATTAATTTAGGCGCCCGGTGATCAAGTGTAATTTTGGATGTATTTGACAATTTTGCCAATTTTACACATTTTTTGTATCATTTGTGGGTATAAATTATAACTTTTCTTGTAGAACACAAAATTATCTACACAATAGTATAATTTTTATAGCTGTACCATTGCTGGTTTATGAGGAATAGATAGCGGAATATTGACCAAAATATTCACGTTTTTGTGCGATAATTATGCCTTTTTGACTTTGTCATTTACACTTCACACCGCCGTAACTTTTTTTTAATACACTTTGGAAAATTAAAAATTATACCGTGTTGTAGCAAACAAAATTCCCAGCATGATGGTATTATTTATTTAGATGTGTGATAATTAGTTTTTGATAAATAGAGAAAAAAGTATAGAAAATCGGACGCGTGGAGTTTAAATATAATTTTGAATATAGATTGAAATTTTTTCATGTTTACATCTTTTATGTTCTATTTTTGGATATGAATTATAACCTATCTTGTAGAACAGAAAATTCTCTACACAGTGGTATAATCTGTATTACTGTACCATTTCTGGTTTATGAGGAGTAGATGTAGGAATATTGACCAAAATTTTCGCATTTTTCAGGGTTCATTTTGTCTTTTCGCCGCGATAACTTTTTTTGATTTCATTTTTAAAATTTTAAATTTATCCTATCGTGTAGACAAGAAAATTTCCAGCGTAATGGTATAAATTGTTGGCGGGTACATTAAGTGGTTACCGAGTAGCAGCTTGCTGAAAATGTGACCAAGGAGGGTGGGACAGACAAACAGACAGACAGACAGAGGATCTCTTTTATATATATAGATATATATATATATATATATATATATATATATATATATATATATATATATATTAGCGTTGCTCACCCAAGCACATAGCCAAACACGCCCAGTTCGGTCACCGAATCGACCAGTTCGGGTTGGGAGGGGGGCTCAGCGCCGCCCGGCACGCGACTCGGTTGCAGCAGGTAGTTGGGCTGCACGAGCGGTCTGAGTCGCTCCATGAGCACGTAGGCCTGGCGCCGGCCCTGTCGCGTGGCCTCGTGCAGCTCGTCGACAATCTGCCGGTCGTAGACGTTGTTGCCACCGCCCTCGCGCTGCGGTTTCAATACGTACAGCTCGGGCGCGGCGACGGCGCGAGCGGCGGCCGCGTCGCCGGCGGCCGTCTTATCAAACACACACACACACACACACACACACAATGCAACACAACAACACAGCGAGGCAAAGAGGAGACAATTTTGAAAGATGAACTTTTTAGTTATTTTTACTAGTTGAGTGGATTTGAAATTGAATTTGTCAAAATTGAATTGTCATTTGGACACATTTGGATAAAATTAAATTAAATTAAGTAAAATTATACTTGTGAATTAAATTTGTTAGAATTTGTATTTGTTAGGATATATATTATTATAATTCATAGGAAAACAATAATTTGTATATTAGGATTTTAAAATTTCGCATTAAATTAAAATCAGATTATTACGAGCGAGCGAAGCGAGCAAGTTCATACTTGGTGTTACTAGAAAAATGAGTATGAGCGGCCGGACGGCCGGCCGGCCGTGGTCACGTTTTTCAGAGGCTTATATCTCTGGAACCATAAGTCCGATTAACATGCACTTTTTTTGGTTAGTCTAATTTTTCCTGCCGTGGATGAGACCAAGCCGAATCATGTCAGTGCTCACTGTGCCACGAGGCACGTCCCAAATGCCCTCCTACTTTTTCGAAAAACACTTTTTACCCATTTTTCAGAGGCTTATATCTCTGGAACCATAAGTCCGATTATCATGCGTTTTTTTTGTTGGGTAGCCTCATCCTTCCTGCCGCGAATGAGACCATGTCGAATTATGTCAGTGCCCAGTGTGGCACGTGGCACGTGCCATATGCCCTCTTATAATTTAGCAGAAAACTTTGCCCATGCACGCAGACAAATGCATTTACGACAAAGTTTGATTACATATGACAGCTTCGCGCTCGCTCGTTCATCGCCGAACACGGCGCCTTACTGGTATATATTGTTATAATTCATTGGAAAACATTAATTTGTAAATTAGGATTCTAAAATTTTGCATTCAATTAAAATCAGATTAAAGCAACATACAATAAGAGCCAGCCATCTGAGTATTCGATAATTTTTATATTTGCATTAATTTATTATATAATTATATACGTCCTTTATAATTTATAAACGTACTGTAATTATTAATTGTTGAATATCGTTCACTTGAAACAATACAAATTACGGATAAATATTTTATCATGTTATTTTTGGCAAATATGAAGATTATATGCGCCACTTATGGTACGTGTGTACGTGTAAGTGTGTGTGTGTGTGTGTGTGAGTGTGTGTGCGTGTGTGTGTACATTGTCCAGCGAGTAGATGCCGGCAAACACGGAGCGACACAGAGCGACATCTTGCGGACAGTCGAGGAAACGCTCGAGAACGCCTGGAACAGTCAACTCCTGCTGTACCTGTTTCAGCCACACACATACACATACACACACACACACACACAAACACACACACACACACACACACACCCACACACCCACACACACACACACACACACACACACACACACACACACACACACACACACACACATAGCACACATAGCCTCTCATCATTCGCCTCCATATATTTGTTTTCAGATCACTGATGTAGCCTTATGTGTGTACAGTGTGTGTGTTATTCTCATAAAACTGACTCTGTGTACTTGCTGATTACAAAGACAAATATTTATAACAACCACGTCTTTAACCAAATGTATCGTGCATATTTGAGTCGAAGTGTCGTGGATGGAACCTTCTGCGCCGTTTATGTATCAACAGATGAATAGTCGTGTGTAGCATAGTTCAATGCACATTTATTGGTTCACATTAGTTCATCCTACAAGTAACCAATGCTACACACTTGATGAAAACTATTCCAAAGTAAAGACTTTACCGCCGACTGGATTCGAACCCGGACCGCCCATGTTGTAACCCGACACTTTGCCACTAGGCCATTGCGGCCCCAACCACCGACCTTCTTAGTGCCGGCTAAATGCAGGTGTATACTGGGACATTTGACGGCCAGGGAGCGCTCGATGAGACGACGTACGTTCCACTCGTCATTGGTGGGGTAGTCGCGTGGTGTATAGCCCGTGCGAAAGTACACCACGGCAATCTCTACTCCATCGCTGATACATACACATAATGCATGCACATACGCATACATACGCAGGTACAATATCGCTCTGAATAGTGACAAGAGAAGAGAGAACCGACGAGGGAGAAATAGTGCGGCAAAGAGAGCCGAGGAGCAGAGATGATATAGAAAGAACCGAGGAGAGAGTCTAGTAGAGAGAAAGTCGATACTCACACAATCAGCTGACGACGAGCCCCCAGCGTGGCGGCAGTAATCAGTTGTTTGTGAGAACGACGTATCACCTTGACCGACGGCCGCTGCCGACACAACTCAAACTCGTGAAACCGCTGGTCGCACAAGTTGATGGCGCGCTCCTCGACCACAAACAAAATGGCCGCCCTACACGTGTTACACACACACATACATACAAACCAGCTTACCAACCTGTGATGAATGATGTTAATGGGGGGATCAGTGAAGGTATCAAGCAATGAAGGAAACAAAAAGTATCAATCAATCAATCCCACTAAAATGGCATACAGCAAACACACACACATACATACGGATTACATACACATTACATCAACATCTCTTATAGAAATTAATCAATCAACAACCAATTCACTAGAAGTAAACAAGAATGACTATAGAACAAGATAATGCAAGCTAGTAGAATAATAATGAGTGTGTGTGTGAGTGTGTGTGTGTGTGTGTGTGTGTGTGTGTGTGTGTGTGTGTGTGTGTGTGTGAGTGTGAGAAGATAATCTAGCGACTCACTCTGCAACAGCATAGTAGTCCCAGGCGTGAAGCATTCCGTGCACGATTTCAACAAGAGATTTGTTCTCTGGCATCTGACGCACACACATACATTCGTGCACATACGTACATAATCACGGCAATGCAAACCCAAATTGTGAGCTTCGCAAAACCAATATTACACACATAGAAAGAGAAATCATAGATCAAGCATATACAACAGTACGGTTTTAGTGCACTTAGAACGGCCTTATGTCAGAACGGCCCTATGTTAGAACGACCCTGTGTTAGAACGGCCCTGGTAATACCTGTTTTTAAACCTGAAATGAAACTATTGCTTTTGTGCTGCATTGTTCATTTCTTTCTACTGATAACGACTACCGAAAATCGATCACAATCTAACTAAATAGAGTATACTGAAGAACCAAACGCCGTAACTTAGAAACACACACATTTTCGTCAGCAGGAAATAGGAAACTGTGCTACACAGTGCTCTCTGGATGGGAGGGCTAATACCTTATTGAACGTAGATGCATACAGACACACATACATGCGTACGTATCTGTGTCCATTCACTTACTTCTTCTTCCGTCGGTTCATAGTCCAGTTGACCCATTGCATATCTGCGAGACAATAAAATGACAAACAAAAAACAAAAGCCAAAACACAGCAAATAAATCAATTGAACTCTAATCAAAGTACAAACACAAACTGATCACGTGCATAATCAAAAATGTATTATATTGTAGTCTAATATCGGCCAATATACGCACAAATGTTACCAATAAATAAATAACATGTGTGCCCCTATTCACGTGTTTCACACTTCATAGCGCCCTCGGCTCAAATTGGTATTCAGATGAGAATGAGAATCAAAAATGAGAGGCGAATGTAGTTGAAAAGTGTTATGTTGTCAGTGATAAGAGGGAAAACACACTCTATATATATGTATGTGTGTGTATGTGTGTCCGTTTAAGAGTTAGTGCTCCCGAGGCACGCATGCGCACAACACATGTACATATCTAACAGCCTATAAACACTGAGCTGACGAGAAACCAACACAGAGCAAACTAAGTGAGGAAGTTAATAGGCGATGAGTATGGTTACAACATGTGCATCAGGCAAACCCCCTCTGTTAGACACAAAAAACATGCACACACAGGCGGAGACAGACAGACAGATAGACAGACACACGTGCATGTGCACAATTGAGATGTGTGGTGTACACAAACTGTGCGGTATACGTTCAAGCAAAACACCAAACAATCACAACAAACAAAAAACAGATGAAAGCGAAATGAGTGGAGATCATGAAACAATAAAATTAGGTGAAATAAGGTGAAAAGGACAAGCAATGAAAGGAAGCATGAAAAAATATAGACGTAGAGTTTATTGGACGGGATGTGTCGCCAGTTAAAGCGATATTATACACATTAAATGTTAAGGAATTTAAGGAGAAACTCAAAACAAATCATCAAAAAATGAGCTGAACAAAAGACGCTAAGTGGTTCTTAACATTATGGGAGGTAGTGAACCCCATAAGTTGTATACATGCGTTCACCAAACCCTTCGTGTTTGAAGTATCGTAGGAAAAATCACAAATCACGTACGATCAAGACAGTCACACAAGTAGGCTACTACTGAGTGGACCGAGTTGCTTGCAGCACAGATATCAAGACCAAGCTTGACATCACGAATCATACGCGAGTGGGTGAACCTAACCGCCTAACCCCAGAAAACTGAATCGCTGAACCCCAGGGGTTCGCTGAAACCCCAGTTAAGAACCACTGCGCCTAGCAGACAGCAATGAAAAACATCCAAGAAAAACACACACACACACACACACCTATGCACATCGGTGGACACCTGACTCATACCGCTCCAGCCGGCGGCAATACAGTTGACCTCGACCTGACGCAGGTCATAGGCGGTCGTGGGGTCAACGGTGTCGCCGGTGGCGCCCTCTCTGCGACGAACAACAAAATAGTCGGCGCGCAGCAGACCGAGTGAATGTGACTGTAAATAGCACAGCCACCAATGGTAGGACCAACACAAACCACATGCCGAACAAGCGGTGAAGATGACGAGGAGTGGGGGAGAGGGGGAGAGGGGGAGAGGGGAAGAGCGGCAGTGGCGGCGCCAGGATTTTGTCGGTGGAGGGTTAAGGAGAAAAGATGCGGGGCTTGGTGAAACATGAGGAACTACACTCGAAATGTCTTCATGGTCAGGATTTTGCGATGGATCAGAGGCTTGGCACATTTTGGGGATATTTCAGCCCCTCCAAGCCCCCCTTTGGCGCCGCCACTTATAAGAGGGGTGGTTGACAGCAGAACACATAACATGTGATCATCAGCTATAGAAAAAAGAACGATCGAGAGCAAAACGGTGAATAATGAAGAAATTGTGCAATGAAATTAGGGCAAGCACAAAGATCATCAAGCGCCCGAGATTAGGCAGACACGCGATTATAAGAAAACAAATACGATAAACTATCACATAAGATATGCATGAAACAAAACAGTAATGTCAAAAATCAACCCGGAACCAACGAAATACAAGTGGATAACATTCATGCGCCAAACTCAAACATAAAATATCGCTATATTCACATACAATAAACAATATATAATGACCCAAGCCACAGCCAAACAATGCACGCTCCAAGCCACAGCCATGCCAGCCAGTTAAGCCAAGCCTGAGCCAGTCAACGTAAGCATGCAGTAATCACAAAACCACGTGCAACGCTAGCAGGGTTACCGTCAATCAGGATGCATTTATAATTTGTGCATTGTTATTGCAATGCATTTGTAATTTGTGTGTGTGTGTGTGTGTGTTTTGTGTGTGTGTGTGTGTGTGTGTGTGTTTTGTGTGTGTGTGTGTGTGTGTGTGTGTTTTGTGTGTGTGTGTGTGTGTGTGTGTGTGTGTGTGTGTGTGCGTGTGTGCGTGTGGGTGACACACAGAGAGAGAGAGAGAGAGAGGGTGAGAGATTCAACTACCTGTGACACTGCGTCACCGTGTGTGTCAGTCCGGCGAAGCTGGCGGCGATCGTGTTGATTTCTACCTGGGCGACCGACTGGCGCTGTGTGTCGTGAAAATAGTCGCAGCGCAGCACGCCGAGACTGACCGACTGTCGCACCCCCCACACACAAACAACCCATCCCCATCAAGCAGATAACCACCCCCACCCCACCGTCGACACAAACACACACACACACACACACACACACACACACACACACACAGGTCGAGCGAATAACATACAGCTATGGAAGCGAAGCGGCTGTTAGTTCTGAGCCAATGTTCCAGCATAACCGAGAAACTGGCCTATAACTCGAACTACAGCAGAGGCAGCACAGCTAAATATATTTATCAAGCTCATCTTTGATAGTAAGCCGAATTATGCGCTGAAAACTACATAGCAGATGCTTAAGCGAATTCCGTGCGTTTAATGCAGCAGGTGAACAACCACAGTTGGTTGTAAATAATGACATGTGAATATAGCGTACTTTTGTCACGACAATAATGATAACATTAAAAAGTCTGACATATTTCAAGGTAGACAATGTTACCACTGCATAGCACAGTGGTTCTTAACCTGTGGGAAATTCCCCACTGGTGGGGAATGGAAGAGTTGCCAATTGGGATGCTAAAGGTCGGACAGAACAGGACAACTATGTGTGTTTTGATCAATTCAAATTCGTCTATTTTTGTTTCCAATGACCTCTTGACATTTACTTTGATGTAACAACTGAATTTAATGAATTTATCAGCGCTGTTGTGTGGAAAATGAAGAGATGGCTCATTGAGAAGTGAACAATCACAGAAAAAAGGTTAAGAACCACTGGCATAGCGAAAAAAAAGCGTTTACATTTTGATAAACGAAATAAAATTTTAGGTATACGACAGGAGCAGTCGTTGTGGACTGCGAAAACCAAACTAGCACAAGCTCGGCAGAACCTTTCCTAGCAGACATCGACAATGCATACCGATTATACACGTCCAACAGCAAGCCTATTAAGTATGCAAGTGTTAGGGCGGTCCCAGACGTCACCACAGCGATATAGCGACAAGAGACAGCAGGCACACGACCCTCACTCAATTTCCAGCCAAGCTGTACCGCAATGCTCGGGTTGAAAGCGCGCAAAAAGCAACAATAACAACAACAATAACAACAACAGTAACAATAACAATGCGAGCCTCACACACACACACACACACACATACACACACACACACACAGCCACACGTACACGCACGCACACACACACACACACACAGCCACACGTACACGCACACACACACACACACATACACACACACATACACACACACACACACACACATACACACGATACCTGAGCCAAACCCTCATCCATGACACTGGTATAAATGTCAAACAGTGATGCAGTGAAATCGTCCACAGTTATTGTGCTGCCAATCACACACAAACATACACAAAAACATACACACATAATTATACACACACAAACATAAACAATTACATACACACACACACACACACACACACACACACACACACACACACACACTGAAATACTGGGAATTTCAAGGAAGATAGGCTAGAGGGTTGATTGGAGACAGGACAGCACGAGCATAGCTCATCTACAATGATAAACAAATAGGCGACTACACACACACACAAACGCACTCACATACAAAGCCCACGTGCGCAGACACTCACACACACGCACAGAGAGAGAGAGAGAGAAAGAGCTAACGTAGGCAGACACAGAGATAAAGAGAAATAGAGAACGAGAGAGAGATAAATCACGTGCGCAGACATATACAGATGGAGAGAGATAGGGACAGAAAAAGAGACAGAAAGGGGGCTCGCCTTCGCAGACAGAGAAAGAGAGGGAGAAACAGGGGAAGAGAGAGAGAGAGAGAACTGACGTGCGCAGACACTCGGTGAGGAAGGTGCGGTCGTGAGCGACGGCCATCATCAGTCGATTCATCAGAGGTTGCACGCGCAACGCCAGCTGAAAACTGGCGCGCGGCAGCAGCGACGGAAAGACAAAGAATGGCGCGAACCGCACGCGGTCGTTGGCCGCCGCATCCTCCACGCGAAAACAACCGCCTGTCAGTGATGGCGGCCGCGATGGTGTCGACACAAGAAATGGTGGTCACATGCCAACACACACACATACACACAGCAAGCACTCGGTACGGTTTTGTGCTTGTTGTAACTCTTCGTGCAGTTACTGTTCTCGTTGTCGTGTATAACCGTGTTTTCTACTATGAGCTTGCTATATATGAGTATTTAGTTCTTGTCTTCGTTTTGTATTTTTGCCAAATTTGACATTACTGTTGATAATATCATGTGAAAATTGTATTTGATATTGGTTGGTGAGGGAGCTGTGGCTCGACGAATTGATACCTCTCACCACTGCTGTGTTAGTGATGTTTGTTGATGATGATGGCAAGAAATGACAAATGACAAATGACATGTTTAATCTGCGTTTGAACACGTTGAAACAAACATGTCTATATTTTTGTTCAGGTTTTTGGGATTCGCTTGAATTCTGCATGAGTTCACATGAGTTTATCATAATGTGTAAACTCGTATTTCGCAAATTTTGTATATCTTTTGGGCGCTTCCAGTACACATGGGGCCACGGCAGGGTGGTAATAGTGCACTTGCACTCTTCCCCCATGCTACTGGCTATTTGCCTGTAATTACGAGCGAGCGAAGCGAGCAAGTTCATACTTGGTGTTACTAGAAAAATGAGTATGAGCGGCCCGCCGGCCGTGGTCACGCTTTTCAGAGGCTTATATCTCTGGAACCATAAGTCCGATTAACATGCATTTTTTTTGTTGGGTAGCCTCATCCTTCCTGCCGCGAATGAGACCAAGCCGAATCATGTCAGTGCCCAGTGTGGCACGTGGCACGTGCCATATGCCCTCTTATAATTTAGCAGAAAACTTTACCAATGCACGCAGACAAATGCATTTACGACAAAGTTTGATTACATATGATAGCTTCGCGCTCGCTCGTTCATCGCCGAACACGGCGCCTTACTGGTTAATAATACTAATAATTATGAATATATCTTGTGCATGAATTAGTTCTGACACCACTCCCAATTACTGCGACGTTAAATTGAGATGGTGTACCAATTCGAGACGATGACTCATCGTGAACAAGACACCAATTAAACTCACACACACACATGCACATAATCTTGCAGGAAATCTAGTGCGCATATGATTTTGAGGTTGCTGAACGATTAAGCGAGTCGTTTGGTCCTGTATCCGATTATCACATAGTCGAACAAATCATTCACAAACTGTTGCCTATTGGAAACTAACTAACCGATGTAATTTAACTAACCGATGTAAATGGTGCGGCGGCTGTTATAGTGGAAATATGAGACAATGACAGAAGTACATTAATTTTGAATACGCCTTTATAATCATAACAACAAGCCAAATATTAGTAATTATCCAAGAATAATGAATAAAAAAATCTACAATAATGACCACCACCAAACACATACAGTCAATATGTATATATACAAAATAACATGCAATATGTATAAAAAACAACATGCAAAAATTATTAACCAGTAAAAACGCGTCTAATAAAAAACACGCAGAAAATAAATACACGCAAAATAACAACTATATGCAGAAATAAACGCAAACTGCCTTGATAGTCGCCTTCAAGTTATATTGTCTATAAATATATTAGAATATGTTTCTAATTAGAGTGAGAAACTGTTATGGGAATTCAAGAGTTTCAGCATATAAATGATGTTTGAATATATTCTACATAAAAATTGTCTTGCCCGTGATACATATGTCTATAGTTGGTGCATTGTCTACGATATATGTGTGTGTGTGTGTGTGTGTCTGATTCATTGATATTGCGTCATCATTTTCTATAAATTATCTAGTGTGTGTTGTTGTGTATAATTGAGCGCTGGGCGCACCCACCGGTCATCAGAATGTAGTCCCTCTCATTGTAGGCCAATTGCTGAACGAACTGTGCGTCCAGCTCGCGTTTGATGAACGGATGAGGTCGGCTGGGATCTACACAGTTCTTGAACATCGTTCACGCGCTCACCAGTGACAGCCGGCCACTGCACACAACTGGCACACAACAAACACCGAGATCAGGCGGCGAAACACTGACGCCCAACCAGCGGCGACGCAACGGCAATGAAAACCGGCAAAAATCTGACTTATCTGCTTCATCCGATCTTACGGTGACGAAAACTTGAGTTATCACCAAATATGGTGAATCTGAATTGGGGGAAAAAAGAGTGCGGCACTGAAGCGGCGTATAATTAAAACACGACGCAATAGAATTACAATAAATCACTGAACTGCTTCACACACACCGGCGGGATTATCTCAAGGTCAATTGAAAAATAAGAAGTATTCATTTGAGGGAAAAGAAAAAACGCAGCAAAAACATGCATATTACGTCATATAGAAATAACTGGAATAATTGAAAAATAGGGAGGGATAATTGGGGTGTTCAGTATATTTCAGCAGCCGTTAAGCCACAAATCACGTATATTTTCCAACAACAATGTTCTGCGTATCGCCGTATTTTTAACCTGCACGGTAGCCCGTTGAGACTATATATAACACACCCCGCTGTGTGTTCATCTACAGCCAGTGAATACTCAAGCCGAGACGTGTTGATTAAGAATGAACCCGGAGAGGAACCGAACCGCCAACCTCTAAAACACGAGAGTATAGCACTAAAGTAACTCGGGAACTACACAACAATGAACGACGTCTTAGTAAAGGTTAAAGGTTAAAGGCCTCAAGTGACAGCTGCTACACGGGAAGCTTATGAACACACAGGTGTGTTCCGTGCAGCTCGCTGCCACCGCAGAACCGACCCTCTCCACGCTATGACGCCAACAGGGCGGAAGACGTATAAGAGACGGCCACCTCCCCAGAATGCATGATATAACACATGACTGATATCTGGTATCATTTACTGCTGGGTGGACAGGACCTGTTCAATTATACAATTTGCCCAAAGAAATTCTCCTACCACAATTATCCTTCGGGATTCGAACCACGGAGTGATTTCAACAGACTGTTGTACCGACCCACAACATCAGCAGGATCACTTACTAGTTATTCGCCATCAATACATATTTGCGCTATTACGCATTGTGACTGGCTAAAAAACATTGAAAAATCAGTATCAGAGACCTGTAATGACCCGTCTCGTTCTAATGAATTATGAAAATATGACGGGACAAGTGTATTATCAAGCAATGGTGTAACTTAAAGAAATTGCACAATTCGACACAGAGGCCACAAACCACAACACGTATCATCTAACTAAAACCGCTATGCAACTCTAGAAATACAAAACAAAACCTCGCACGATTATCCGTGTAACCGAAATTGACGAAAAAATAAAAACACCTCCCAAAATACAAGTGCCAAAAATGCGTAATTGTAATTACGAATTACAAATGTTGATTCAGGCGCCTAATTCTCGTGACAGGACTTCTCGGGTCGAATCTTCATCAGAGCCCATTAATCTCACCTGGTATTCTCACCTGGTGGGCTTCCTGGACCCCGACTGCGAGATCGGTTCTCTGTACGAGGACCAAAGAAGCCGCACACTGCTGATGCGCCAACTCTAGATAGCAGAATGAACTGGGAGAGACAGCAATAAGAATGAGTTGGATGGTGCATCATAGGCAGCTATTTGCAAAAACAACGATATATCAGACTAAATGTACAGAGGAAAAAAAAACAAACAAACGAACAAAAAAAACAAAAAAAAACAAAAAAAACAAACAAATACAAGAACAAAAACAAAAGAAAACAAAAAAACAAACAAACAACAACAACAATCAAACAAACAAAAAAGGTTGTTTTTGAGGGGAAAGAGTTAGATGGAAGAAATAAAACCCGATATTAGCAATAATCAAATAATAACTCCCCGAGATGGTTAGATAAGGCAGATTTGAACTTGCCCAGGCTATCTACGGAAACTACATTTTTAGGCAGAGAATTCCACAGTGCGACGTGTCTCATATTGAAGGAACGTTTACGTATGTCCAGTCTGCATCTGGTGACCGCAAATTTGAAGGGGTGCCCTCTGGTGACGGAGCAATGAGGTGGTGTGAACAGATCACTAGGGGAAATCACACTTTTGTTGTGAATGATTTGCCAATATTTGATAAGGTCATGCCTCAACAATCTACCCTGGACGGAATATAAATTTAGTGCTTTGAGGCGGTTGCCATAATCTAGGTTCCTCAATCCGCAAATGGTGTTTGTCCATCGCCTCTGTACCGACTCCAGCAGCTTCAGGTCGCCAGCTCAGTTCGCCACCCAAGTTCCAGACAGATGAACAATATTCGAGAATGGGTCTGACGTGGGCCACAAATATTGGAACCATAAAAGCCGGTTCACGGTTGACAGTTGCTCTCAGAATGTTATTTGTGAGACCGCCCGCACGTCGAGCAGCGCTGGCGATATGGAGGTGGAACTTCAGGGATGAATGCACCAATACTCCCAAATCAGTCGTGGAGTCCTTCTCTGGGATGGGAACTCCGTTAAGATAGTACTGGGCAGGCAAGTCAGATTGTTCCCAAGGAATGCTTTTGTGGCCAAATCTTAACAATACACATTTGGAAGGGTTCATGTGACCCCACGACTCGGCAACAGTAACAAGTGTATTAATATCTTTTTGGCAGGAAGAAATGGCGTCAAGAGGACTGTTCGAATTTATGCTAAAATAGAGTTTCAAGTCATCAGCGTATATTTTCACCGATGAATTGATGTTGTAGGTAAGATGATTTACGTATATTAGGAAAAGAAGGGGACCCAACACCGTGCCCTGAGGAACACCACTGGCTACTGCGTAAGGACGGCTATGCTGGTGATCAACCACCACACGCATGTGACGATTCTTCAGAAAACTTGAGATCCAGACGAGTAAGGGGGTGCGTATACCTAAGAGACGTAATTTATCTAGAAGAACATCGTGGGACACAACATCAAAAGCTTTAGAAAAATCAAAAAGAATAAGATCAACGTTAAAACCCTCATCAACCCATGAGTAAATTTGGGAGTACATTAGAATTAATTGGTCTTCAGTTGATCTACAACGTCTAAACCCAAATTGGTCATGAGAGAGAAGACTGTGGTTGTCTAAATACTCGAAAATATGATTACATATGATACGTGCAAAAGATTTGGCACAGACAGAGGTTAATGAGATTGGACGGTACATGATAGGGTCGAATCGAGAGCCCTTCTTAAAGATCGGCGTGATCAGGGAGTCTTTCCAGATTTTTGGCAAAATACCCGAAGAATAGGATTTGGAGAAAATAAGGAATAGTGGGTACGCCAGGAACAAACTGCAGTTCTTCAACAAGCTGGGATGAATTCCATCGGGGCCCATGGAGGATGAAGGGTTGAGTGAATTTAGGGCAGTGAGGACGTCATCTGAGGAAAATTCCAGCTCGGGAATACAGCCAGTGTGGCTCTGGTGTGGGGCAGGGTTGGCTGGGGTTCGAGAGCAGTAAATGTTGCTGAAAGTTTCGGCGAAAAGTTCAGCCATGAGTCCCGCCTCGCACACCACTTCACCACAGTTGGTCTTTAACGGGCCCACACCAGGTCTACCAATCTTTTTGTTGCGAATGTATGCGTGGAAAATTTTGGAATTGGAAGAAATCATTAGCGTTCTAAGCATTTCACAGACTTACCGCTGTAGATTGGCACACAGTGAGGTGTAATCAGTCTGCGACCTTATAATAATCAGTCTGCGACACGCTCAAAGAATAAAAATAATATAATTCATTTATATATTTCGACGTAGCAGGATAACGTCTAGCATATTGTCAGTTTTGGCGCAGTTAGTAAAATACCGCGCTCGAAATTATTTATTTTAGGTTAATAATCACAAATCATGAATTACTCTTAATAAATTTAAAATTATTTAGCATATTTACTTTATTTAGCATATATACTTGAAATATTCCAAATATATAATTGCGATTTTCGTTGCGATTCACCTCGTCCTCCGTAATGAATTAATTGGTTTGTACATTGTTTTTTATTGATTTCATGAAAATTATACTGATTTTTTTAGCTTGCTAAGTTGTAATTCATCTAATTTTATTGATAATTTACAATTTAATAAAATATTAATTAGATGAAAAACAAGATATTTGGACAGATAGATATAAAACACTATTTTTGTAATTTCTCAATATTATTTTGTTAATTAGGGTTTTAAGGCCACAAATAGGCAGATTACAAAATATGAATAAATAACGGAAAATTTATATATATGTTAATTATATCCGTTTCAGAGCAGTTATGTATGTATGTTTGTGTGCGTGTATGTATGTGTATGAGTGTGTGTATGTACACATCATCTACCTATATATTTGACGCAAGCCTGTTCAATGTATTGATATGGTGATGTCATTGGTGGCGTCGCTCGTGCCACCAAGCAGAAATGACTCGCCCCCGCATGACCTTGTGCAAGGTCACAGGTGTACCTCAACGACTGAGTGACGTGTGTCGATGTTGATTACACTGAACAAACACATGTGTCTGTCTGTTTGTTTGTCTGCATGTGTGTGTGTGTGTGTCAGCCAAAACCACAACAAAAACGACCATGGTAATGCTCCAAGCTGTTCAGCGGAAAATTTTCATTTTCTTTTTGGCATTTCAAATAGTTCGTGCAAAAGAGCTCGTGCGAGAATCAAATTTGCACAAGAATTGATGGAAAACAAGTGCGCCTTGGTGCGTTTTCAAAAAAAAACTTCTATTAGATCAGAAAATATACACGCTGAAAACATGCTAGATCAGTGGTTCTCAACCTGTGGGAAATTCCCCTGTCTGGTGGGGAATGGAAAAGTTTCCAAGTGGGAAGCTAAAGGTCGGACAGAACAGGACAATTATGTGTGTTTTTATCCATTCAAATTCGTTTATTTTTGTTTCTAATGATATCTTGACATTTACTTTGATGTAACAACTGAATTTATTGAATTTATCAGCGCTGTTGTGTGGAAAATTAAGATATGGCTCATTAATACGTGGGGAATCACAGAAAACAGGTTGAGAACCACTGGTCTAGATATTTAGCGCAATCTACTACAAGTCGAATTTGTTTTACTTTTAGTCATAAACTAAATTTTGGCTATATAATATGTATTTAATGTTATGTTTTCAAATATATATTTACTATGTCATATTTCTTTAATGTCTTTTCAGATTTTTATTTTGTTTTTGTATGTATCTTTTTCTTGTGTGATGTATTCTGGGGAGGTGGCTCTGTCTAATACGTCTTCCCTCCTTATGGCGTCATAGCGTGGAGAGGGTCGGTTCAGCGGTGACAGCGAGCTGCACGGGACACACCTGTGTGTTCATAAGCTTCGGCTTATTCTCGTGTAGCAGCTGTCACTTGAGGCCTTCTGAAGTCTTCCTGTCGTCTTCAACCTTTTGAAGACGTACGTTTCATCGTATGCTTGTGTGTATGGCCATTACTTCACTCTCACTTATTTGTTATAATTAGCCCTGAGTCAGCTTAACCTAGTTGTAACATCTGCATAGATGTTATAACATCAACATCTAGTTGACCAAGCGAAATCATCTAGTAGTAGATCCATATCCTGCTTAGTGCACATCATGATAAATACGAGGTCCATTAAAAAAGTATCCGACCTTGGTCCATAAAAGTACAAATATTTCACCAATCAGCAACATAGTTTTGTGGAAGTTGACAGCACTCCTACTGCGCATGCGTGTAAATTTGAAAAGCTCTAGTGTGTAGCAGTACCCGCCTGTGAGGGCTAGATTGCAGACGTACAACACGAGCTTGTCGGATTATTGTTCTTACACAACATGTAATAACGCATCGAGCAGCGCTACAACATTAAGTTCTGCTACAAGCTTGGCGATACACAAGTGCAAACTATACAGAAGATTCAGAAAGCTTTTGGCGTTGAAGCCAGGAGTATAACACAAATAAAGGAGTGGTATAATCGCTTCAAGCAAGGACAGAGACCAAGACCCAAAAAAGCACGACAGGTTCGCAGCAATGTCAAGGTCATGTTGACATGTTTTTTGACTCCAATGATATTGTGTATCATGAATACTCACCAGCAGGACAGACAATTAATAAGCAGTATTATCTGGAGGTTATGCGACACCTTCGAGATGATGTACGACGAACACGACCGGAAATGTGGGCGGCGCAAAACTGGCAACTTCACCATGACAATGCACCTGCTCATTCTGCCCCCTGATCCAAGCTTATCTGGTCAAAAACAACACTCCACTTGTTCGGCATCATCCCTACTCGCCAGACATGGCACCTTGTGACTTCTGGCTGTTCCCTAAG